>CM047005.1:59068356-60268356 GCA_025698465.1 Gossypium longicalyx
GCCGGCCATCCCTACCCCTACCCTTACCCTTTCATTTTTCTATTCTTTTTCCCTCCACCTACAACTACCATTCGCCTGCCTTTTCTACCACCGCGTCACTGCCAAATGATCCTTCACCACTACGTCGCGTCACCATTACCCATCGGAGCCCTTGCCCGTGCACCGCTGCTCCTCCCTTTTCTTTCCCCATCTCCTTCATTTCTTATTTTCTCTAAACACCCAAACCAGCCCCCACCACCTAAACCGTCGCCCAAACAGACACCCCCACCATCATCCTAAAGAAATCAGCTTAAACACACCATCACCGCTACCGTCCATTGTCACTGCCACCACTAAAATAGCAGAGCTAAATATTCATGACGCCTACGTGGATGAACCTGAAACCAAACGGTAGACAATATCCTAGCTTCGCACAATTGAAATCGACATCAGTTTTCAGCGCCTCTAGTCATCGATATAGCTGACGATGACTCTGAGCCTTCTCCACCTCCTCCTAGACGAATGGTCCATCCAACGAGAACCCGACAACGAAGTCCAACCCCAGTCAAAATAGAACATTCGGATAGCAGCCCCACTACTCTCGAAAGGTCGATTACTAATCCTCAACCTACTTTGCCTTTACTAACATATTATGTAGGTAACTCGGACGAGGCTCGAACTTCTAATGACCATGTCGAGGCTCTTTTGACCGAGAACAAATGTGTCTCTCAACACCAAACACGATCTACTTGAAGCCGTCAACAATTGACACGTGAGCCACTGACACCACCAAACAACAGTACTGATGCTACTGAAAACTCAAGTACACCTAACTCGCCCAATGAATACGTTCGACCAACAAAAAATAGTCAACATAATAGACAAGGTCGTGCAAACACCATTCCTACCGAAGGACGATTGCAAGGGTTTTTAAACTTTTCGACTTTAGAGCATCGCGCAAGATACGATGACATCTGAAAATGTCTGCTCCCAGTCTATAAGCGAGTATACGATGACATCTAAAAATGTCTGCTCCCAGTCTATAAGCGAGTCGATCTCTTTACTCTTGATATGTTAAATATTCGTGATGCTGTGATTGGCTATTTTGATGCTATTGGTTGGAATTCATTTGCCAATATTTCCTGTCCTGCATATTATGAGTTGATTTATGAATTCTACACCACATTTAGCTTCAATATTAATATATTACAGATTGTTGAAACACAAAACATTATCTATTTTCGTTTGCTTGGTAAGGACTTTCGGATGTCCATTTCTGACTTTAACATTGCCATGGGTTTTGTTGACCCTAACAATATTCAATCCGATTCATATCATACTGGTCTGTTAGATATACCAAGTAGCTTTGATGCTCAAGATGTTTATTGTGTTTTAACTCATTCCAATCAGCGTTATAATTTGAAAACCATAAAAGACTTATTGGTGCATGAACCGACTTTAAGATATATTCATCAATTTTTAGCCTTTAGTTTTTCAGGTAGAAATGATTCGCCATCTATTCTAACTAAAATTGAACTGTTCTTTTTGTGGTGTATGCATTCTAGTTTTAAGGTTAATTTAGGATATTGGTTTGCACGAAATTTTCATGCCGTTTTGCGATGTAATCGTCCACTAATACTTGGGTCATATATTACAAATTTAGCATCTCGACTTTTTCCCTCTAAAATGGATTTCTCGTCATTAACATGTGCATATAGTATGGGCAGCTTAGATAAATATTGTTTGGATTCTATGGGATTACTTGTCGGCACCCCTACTTCGTGTTATTTTGTTCCTCTAGGTACACAGACTACTCGCGAAAATATGGTTTTTCGCCAACGTCTACACATCAATGTTAGGGAGCAAGAGGGGCAACCTCTGTCTGTGGAGGCACGCTTAAGCGGGATCGAAGCTCGACTTGGAACAATGGAAAACCAAGTCTCCACAATCCTTGATATCCTACAAATTCGTTACCCCCAATACCAACAAAATTATTAAAAGGCACATGGGGAGTATTCTGAACTTTTCTTTTACTTGTTATTAGAGTTGTTGTTTTTATTTCATTTAACACTTGCTTGAGGACAAGCAAAGTTTCAGTTGGGGGGGGGTTGAAATTCATGGTAAATGTGCATGATTTTTGCATGATTCTTGCTGCATGTTTTTTTTTTTCTTTTGTATGTGTTCAATCTTACATTGAATTCATTTGATAGTTTATTTGATATTGAGCCTTTAATCTCATACTTAGTCAATTTGGACAATTGGGCAAATTTTTTATTTTAAATGTTCAAGTGTATAGATTAGTCGACATTTGTGTTTTAAGGTTGATATATGTAGCTAGATTTTTCGTATAAATTGATTATTTTGAAAAATATTTGCTTGTGCATAAATAAATTAATAATGGAAAAAAATTTAGGCTCTAGTTATGAGTGAAGTTTTGAAAACGTGACCAAATTTAGTAACCGGGATAAAGAGCTTAGGTTGTCATCTTATCTCATGTAAAAAAATTTGAGTGACAAGTCGAAAACTTAGAAACATTTCGCTAACCGAGCCTTCAACAGTTAAATTAAAAAATGTTGAAAATAATAATAATAATAATAATAATAATAATAATAATAATAATAATAATAATAATAATAAAGACTGTTTGAACTGAGTAACCGGGATAAGGTGCTTGGGTTGTCATCCTAGTTCGCGTAAAAGGGTTTGACCATGTCTAAAAATATTTTACTAATGCGTAGTTAATTAACAATGCCTTGCAAATTATTAGATTCAAACTCAATTTGATGAAATTGTTTAGTCCACATATTTTAGTTTTTATGACACTTGTTGATCAAACTATATATTCTGAACATTCATTTATTTTTTGCCTATGTTGTTCGCATTGATTGAGGATGCGAAAAAGAGACTCGATTTTTAATAAATTATAGAATGAATTCTAATGTTTGAAGGAACAATATGCTTGAGGACAAGCATGAGCTAAGTAGGGGAATTTGATAAACATGTTAATTTGCATATTTTTTGTGTTTAAATTGGTTTATTTTTGAACTGAACCCTACTAATTAAGTGCTTTTATGATTTAATCTTGTCAGGGATGAAATTGGTCAAAAACAAGCTAAAAGGGGGCCAAATTGAAACACAATCATTGAAATGGGGCCAAATCAAAAAGGTGGTGGAAGCCAAGGACACATCAAATATTTTGACTTTGTAAAAGCCAAAAATAGGAAATTCTTATATTTTATTTTTATTTTTGATTTTATATTAAATTAGTTTAGGCTAAATTTAGTAAACCCCATTTATATAAATAAGGGCTTTATGTTCTTAGAAAATCATCCATTAATTTTGTATTCCTACTCCAATTTGGAATTGAATTATTCTCTCTTGTCTTTTCCTACTTCCATTTGGAATTGAACTATTTTCTTTTCTCTTTCAATTTGAAGTGGGAATTTTGTTCATTTCATTTCAATTTCTTTGTTCTTTCTAAATTCGTCCAATTGCTTTCCAAGCCCTTTTATTCCCAAATTTCTTCCATTATCATACAAATTCAATCACCTTCCACAACTTACAAGCATGAATAAATTCATGCTTCACTAAATTTCATCTTAGCTTTAGGCCGATGTTCTTTCTGGTCGGGAATCGTGAGATACAAATTCGTGCTAAAATTTGACCAATCGATATTCATTTTTTTCCTAAGTATCAGGATTGACAACCCATCCCTTAAGGTTAACTCGATTACAAGTCAAAAAGTGCACGTTAGGTTGGAGTCGTGTTAGTTGATAGTTGGAGAAACGAGTCGGTTGTGCTGTATTCGGATCTCAGAGAACAAATCGAGGAAGAAGTGATCGGGTTTAAATGACCCACACGGTTGAGGTCGTTAATTTGAGTTGGGTTCTTCAGAACGCAAGGCTGCCGAAATCTTGAATCAGGAACACGTGCATCTCGATTAGATAATCGATAAGGTTTGGTTTGTAGGTCGTACCGGAACCAGCTACTGGAGGAGGAATTGGTGGTTAGGACATTATTAACTGCTATAACCAGCTTATCATTTGGAGGAGAAGATTAATTTTCAAGAATCGATTCTTGATACGAAATTTACCGAGTCTAAGGCTAAGGCTTATTTTATCTGTTTACACAAGTCTTAATTTATTTCCAGTTTACATTTGTTTTCAATATTAGTCAATCATTTATTCAAGCTGACTAGATTATTTACTTTCTTAAATATTATCAAAGTCCCCCGATTTAATTATTTATTTTTCGCTGGTACATTTGGAGTCGTGGGCACGACTCTTGACATGACGCTTGACGCGACGAATATTCTGTTCATGAACACAGAAGTTGACTACTACATCCAATCCCTGTGGACTCGAACCTACTACCACTCTTTACTACTATTTAGAGTTGTTTTTGTAGGAATTATTTTTGGTAGTTTTGACGCCCATCACTCACTCTTGGCCAACCATGAATTGTGGAAAGGAGAAGTTGTTGGTTGCTTGATTCATGCTTAATTTCATGCATTGAATCAAGCAAGGAGGTGGAGGGTTTCATGGGTGATTGCTAAGAGCTAATTTTTAATTGTTTTACAAGTGTAATGACCTCTGAATAAATCTTCCAAAAGCTTATTTTGGGCTGTTCATAAGCCCTTGCTGAATTGGGCTTCTTTCCCCCTTGGACAGTTTTGTGACCCAATTACTTGTCAGACTTGTAACACCCCTAACCCTTATCCGTCACCAAAATAGGGTTACGAAGCATTGCTGGACTTACTTCATAAACAAACATACATTTCTCATACATTTTTCCAATCCAAATAAAAATCATTCTCAAGCAATCAAATAGTCCCTAATACGAACCTATGAGGCCCAAATCATGCATTAGAAGTGGTTCGAGACTAAACTGATAACTTAGGAAATTTTTTGAAAACTTAGAAAATTTTTCAAAATATAGGGGACACACACTTGTATGGCCTGGCTGTGTGAGGTCGTGTGGACATTCGAAATGGGATTACATGGCTGTGTCCTAACCCGTGTCTGACCCCGTGTAACTCTCTGACTTGGGTCACACGCCAATCATACGCCCATGTGACCAGCCCGTGTGCCCTTTGAAATGGCCTTACACGCCCGTGTGCCAGGCCGTGTGCTAAGCCGTGCCAAAATTGTAGGGTATACTAACTTATGCCACACGGCCAAGTCGCACGCCTGTGTGTTGGGCCGTGTGGAGCATCTTGACTTGGTTTCTAGTTAAACACCAGGGGACACACGGCCGTGTCACCTGCCGTGTGTCACACACAGTTGAGACACACGCCCATGTCTCTACCTGTGTAGACAAAAATAGGCTGTTTACCAAGCCATCTTGCTCACCCAAATTTGCATTCGCCTACACAAATCAAATGGCATATAACATGGCATAAATAGGCAACCAAACCAATCTCAACCAAGCCTAATTCATGCTAATTACATGCCAACAACCACAAGACACTCAAATATCATAATAAGCCATTCAATTCATACTAATTTCACATCCTCAAATCACCTAAATGGTCACTTTCAATTATGCACTATTTTACCTAAGCCACAAGCATAGCAATCTCAACTTTCAACTATTTGATACCCAAAATATCAATACACAACAAGCATTACATAACCATTATCAACCACATAAAAAAAAGGCCATTTGCACATATATATGCATCACAAAATATACCAAAATAAGCCAAATAACATGGCTATACACATAACCAAACATTCATCATTTACAAGTCAAATCAAATGGCTATATCCATTACCATCATATATACCATATAACCATAACTCCTATACATGCCATATAACCAAATACATAAGTTCAAAAGTACCAATTTGATAGCTTGATAGCGTGATGAGATCTCTGACGACTCCCAAATTCGAGCAAGCTTCGATATACTATAAAACACGAAAAAGTAAATAGAGTAAGCTTAGTAAGCTCGTATGCTTAAAGTAAAACTTACCATATATACACAATTTAAGCAATTAACATATCATAGCATAACTCATATTGATCTAAAAACCTATCACATATTCATCCACAATGTTAGATATGAAATTCACAAATTTCTTCAATTCAATGCTTGTATGGTTCATGTACATACCTGTACTAACTCGTATCAATCTCATACTCATCCATAACCTTGATATACCCATTGAACCATTTGGAATAATATCATATACTCAGGAATCTTGCACCCTAAGTGCCAAATACATAGCTAAAGCTATCTCAATCTCATATCTCATATAATGCTCACTCTCGAGCTATCAACGGGTCTGCTCACACAAGCTGACAGTCATGATGTAGCTAATAGTGCTACTCACACAAGTTGACGAGGATTCACAACACATGCCAGAAAACTTAGCCACCGGTAGAACGTACGGACCAACACCCAAATCACATAAGCTCTAATGACATGTCATTTGTATCCTAATCTATTCCTAAGGTTCAACCGGGATTTCACATTGCCAAATCTTTGTTGAATATATCCATAAGGTCGTATTCACAATTAATTCAATAATAAAGTATTTAAAATACAATTATATTAATACTTATTAACATACGAACTTACCTCGATTCACAAAAATAACGAAATGAATCGATTAGTCCAATACTTTGTTTCTACCCCGATCTGGATCCTAACTTAATTTTTCTTTATCTATATAATATCAAATTTAACTTATTCAATTATCATTCTATTCAATTTAGCCTAAAAATCACATATGGCAAAATTACACTTTTGCTTGTAATATTTCAACATCTTTACAAATTAGTCCTTAGCTCATAAAAATACAAATTCATGCAATTAGGTCCCTACCCATGCTAGCCGAATTTCCCTTATTAACATAGCAGCCCATATTTTTCATTTATTTCACAATTTAACTATGAATTTTTCACATTTCTCAATTAATCCTTAATTGACAATTTTGTCAAAAATCACTTAACAAATGTTGTTTATCTAACAACAACCATTCATTTTCTATCATCAAACATCAAAATACACACATATTCATCAATAGAAAAACCCTAAACCTTTAATAGTTTTGCAAATTAGTCCTTAGGCTAGCTAGATTAAGCTACAACGACTCCGAAAACATAGAAATCATTAGAAACAGGACAAAAAATAACTCACATGCAGGCAAGGATGAATGATCGAATTCTTCAAGCTATTCCCATGGTGTTTTAGGTTGAAAATTTCAGCTAAGGGAGAAAACAAAGATGATAGTCTTTGTTTTATCATCTTTTTACTAACTTAATTATTAAATTACCTAAATATCCTTTAAATAAACCATTACAAATCACTTAAAATGATGTCCATAAAAGTCCACTCATAATAACAATGGTTTAATTACAACATAAGGACCTCTACTTTAAGGTTCCATAGCTATTAGACACCTTCAGCTATTAGAACTCAAGTTTTACACTTTACGTGATTTAGTCCTTTTTATCAAATTGAACATTCAAACGATAAAATTTTTTAACGAAATTTTCACACAATCATGTTAACATGCTGTAGACATAATAATAATAATAAAAATATTTTGACCTCAGATTTGTGGTTTCGAAACCACTGTTTCGATTTGACTAAAAACGGGTTGTTACAAGACTTTTCTTCAATTAAACAAACTTTAATGGATCAAAGTGACTTCATCTTTACCTAGTTTTACTTGCCTTTGCCATCCAACTAGGGTAGAATAAAGTTCATGTCCATGTATATTTAAAATAAGCTTAAAAAATTATTAAATCCATGGTCCCACTGCAACAATTAAATACAAGAAATATTATGTAGCATGAAATAATTAAGTTATGCACAAATTTAGTACATAAAAGCATAAAAGTACATACTTTATTAAATCATGTCCATTATCTCAATATAAATAAAATTCACCCAATTAACTATCAAATATTTGGGATTAAAATAAATTTTTAAAGTAAAAAGTTCTCATAAAAAACTATAAAAACTCTATATAATTTAGAGTTTACACACCCCCAAACTTAATTCATTACTTTTAGAGTTTACACACCCCCAAACTTAATCCATTGCTTGTCTCGAGCAATGCAAAGAAAAAATTTAGATAAGGTAATCTAGCTACAAGTTAAATATAATCATTAAATAGAATCAACTTTTGCACATAAACACTGTAACATCCCAAATTAGGGTTTAGTCGAAACAGTGGTTTTGAGATCACAAATCCGAAGTAGAAATAATTATTTTATGATTATGATTGCATGCTTGTGTGAAAATTTCATGAAGAAATTTTATTAATAAAGTGTCCAATTTGACATTTAGGACTAAATTGCAAAAGTTGCAAAATGTGAGTTCTAGAAGCTTTAAGCATGAAATTGTCATGGATTATTAATTAGAGGTCATTAAATAGAAATTTTCCCAATTTCTATAATTATGGACAAAAATGGGCATGAATAGGAAAAATTTGAATGAAAAACGTTAACAGCATTTTGGTCATTTGATTAATAAAAGAATAAAAAGGGAAAATAAGTCAAAAATTGTGTCCGTCTTCTCCCAACTTGGCCGAAAATCTCAATGGTTCCATAGCTAGGGTTTCTTCAGCTTTCAAGCTCAATAGTAAGTGCATCCTAGCCCCGTTTTTAATGCTTTTTACATTTTTGAAACCCTCGTAACCCGATTTACCTATTTCTAGCCATATTTTTAAGTAGGGTTCATGTTTGAAATTTGACCCATGTATGACATGCATGTGTTTTGATGTTTAATGGAGGAATATGAAAGTTTGATGTGTGTTTAACATCTTTTACTAAGTGATTTTTCATAGAAATGCATGAAAATGACCTATTTGTAAAAGATGTAAAATGAATGATAAGATGTATGATTTAATGAGAAATGTGCGCTGCTATGAGTATGTTATAGGTTTGGCTAGGCTTGGGTAACAAAAAAAATGAACACATTTCATTTTACGAGCCTAGGGACTAATTTGCTAATATGTAAAAGTTTAGGGGAAAAACTATAATTTTTCCAAAATATAGTTTTTGGACTGGTTTGAATAGTGTAATGATTAAATAAGTTGAATTTTCTATTATAGTTCGAGAAAAATTGGGTCCGGACCTAAATAGGGAAAGAACAAGATTTTGGACGAAATCGAATTAATTGTCCATATTTTGTACCGAGGTAAGTTCATGTGTAAATAATGGAATGATATATCATGTTTTAATATTTTATTTATGCATGAATATCTATGTTTAATTATTATTACGAGTGTATGAACGACGTTATTGTCTATGAGCATGACATTGTGAACGAGTTCGACGAATATGTGATATCGAGAAAATCTCGTTTGAACCTTAGAAATAATTTAGGATACAATGTGACAAGTAACTAGGAACTATGTGATTATGAGCTCATGAAATTATGTGTATATGTGATTATGTGAATCCGGGCGCTAGTCTTGTGCGTTCTACCAGTGGCTAGGTAGCCCGGCATGTGTTGCGGGTACCTGTCAGCTTGTGTGAGTAGCTCGAGTAGTTACGTCTTGACTGTCAACTTATGTGAGTAGGCCCGTGATGAGGTCGAGATCGAGCAATGTGTGATTTGTGATATGAGGCTGCATGTGGCTACATTTAAAGCACTATGTGCAAGCCTTTCGTGTATCCGATAGTATTCCGAGTGTTCAACGGGTAAACCAATAAGTTATTTGACAAGTAAGTCATTGATGAGGAAATATGAGGATGTATTAGGAGTTAGTATAGGTATGTATGAAAAACTCTTGTGAATGAACTCAGTATGTGATGATCTTTTGGTAAGATTGAAAATGTGTAAGTTATGCCTATGAATTTATGATGACATATATGTAAACTATGTTATGTCAATGGTATATATATTCATGATTATGTTGCTATTTATTTGCATGTGAACTTACAAAGCTTTATGCTTACTCCCATCTCTTTTCCATTTTCCTATAGTGTCGCCAAGCTAGCTCGGGGATCAAAGGACGTCGGAGACTCGATCACACTATCAATTGGATATTTGGGTATAGTTAGTTTCAACATTTTGAGTATGGCATATATAGGGACTTGGTCTTTTTGTTATATGTCATATTGGGCTAGCCAAATGTGTTGGCTTATAATGATTTGATGATTCATTTTGTATATGGCCATGAGATATGGCTCATATTAATTATGGGGATGTAATCCTATTCATATATGCATGTTTGAGCTAAGGTCATTCATGATGTGGTTAAATTTATTTTGGCATGGATGAACTGTGGATATGATCATTGATGTTTGACGATGGATCGTAAGTAAATGGCATAATAACAATTAAGGCATAAATGTGTAAAATGGAAGTAAATTGATTTTGTGTATTGCATGCGATTTGGTAAGCTTAGTTTAAATAAAATATGGAGTCTTAACAAGTATTAATTGATAAGAAGTTGATATGCATGAGCTTTGTTTGTGAAGGTGTAAGTGCTCATTTATGCCATGTAGGATGTCACTGAGACGTGTAAGTGTACACGTATCATTAAGGGAGACAAAAGGCTTGGAAAATAGCCTCAAAGTTGTCCACACGGGTAGACACACGGGCATGTGCTCTGGCTGTGTGTCCCCTGCACCCTAATTAATGCAAAACAGAATGCCCAGTAGTAAACACACGGGTAGAGAAACAGCCGTGTGTCTCAGCTGTGTGAAGGACACGGCCTTAGGACATGGGCGTGTGCCTAGGTCGTGTAAAGTCTGCACCTGATTTTGGGATTTAATTCACCACACGGCCTAAGCACACGGGCGTGTGACTTTTCCATGTGACCCTAATTATGTTGATGATGTCATAAACAAAGAGTTACACAGGCTGAGGACACGGGCGTGTGTGACCACATGGCCTACCCACACGGGCGTGTGACTCTCCAAAACAAGAAATTTTTCTAAGTGCCATAAAAGTTTCGAAAGTTCTCACTTTAGTCCCGATTCATTTTCAATGAATGTTTTGGGCTGTGTAACATCCCTAACCCGTATTTGTTGCCAGATTAGGGTTACGAGATATTATCGGACGAGACACAAAATTCCAAAATGTTCACATATACACATATGTTGTAATCACAAAACTAAACTTAAATTAGTTCAAACATTATGCACATAGTTTAAATCAATACAATTTTCAATAAAATTGAAAGTCATATAAAATATATATACGGCATTGGCTTTTAGAAACTCATTCAATATGCATTAGTATATTTTATAATATCTCCTTATAACATAATATAACATTCATTATTATATAAGATAAAGCTAATATTATAACATGGCCAAAAATATTTCTTTTACATTTAAATTTCATGCGCATATTACCAAATTAAAATGAACCATTCGTAAACAATACTACCAAGTCTGAACTTACTAAGATTCATATGCAAAATAATAACTATCTATACATGATTTATTCAGTCATTAATAAACATACAAATTATTCACACCATTTCTATATAACTTAATAAACCAAATTTATAAATATTAATTTCAAATTAAAATGGTGCTGATTTCACAAATTTTACATCATGTTAAAATGTCATACTCAAACCAATTCTTCTATTATCTATTGGACTAATAAAGGTCCTCCAATACACATTCATAAAATTTCCAATTTAACAAATGAGTCTATATAACCATTTCACCTTCAATTTAAATTCAATATTTACTTTTTATACTATCTTTGCCGAATCACAAGTTGATTGTAACCATCTCACATATTTTCAACAAATAACTGAATTCATATGTACATTTTAACAATTCCCAAACCAATTCATGATATAAATTATACTTTTCAAAGATAAATCATTAACCAAATATAAATATATATCCAAGACACAAATCTTACAAATCATATGGAAAACATAACAAAATAACTCCAACCATGTTCGAATATAACAAAATATCCTTTAATACCAAATCTTTTATAACACCTTAACCAAACATAATAAGTAAATTCATATATATACTTTATCTTAGTATGAACCACATCCAAACCAACCAAACATACCTATGTATATACATATCATAGCCGAATCACTCATACCACATCCAAATTCATCAACCAACTTCAATGCACAAAACACATTTCACGATTACCTTTCATACATGGCACATAACATTATAACCAAAATAAACTTAAACCATAATCAAACAAAACTGAATTCAAGCATAAAAGTTAAGCCATTTTCGCATGGCTTAATTCATACAAAAAACCAAAATCCAACATTTCAAACTATAATCTAGCCTATACATGCCGTAAGTTTAAAAATTCAACTTATAAAATATCGAAGACAGTCAATGGTGTGATAAGCTTCCCTGACGATCCCCGAGCTCGTAACTTGAATCCAAAATCTATAAAACAGGGGTAAATACAAACACGCACACAGTAAGCTTTTATAGCTTAGTAAGTCATAAGCAAATAAACAACTAATTGACATAATCAAATCATTTAAACTAAACCTAATTATACTATCATAATTACTTTAAATCTTAAGCTTAAAATTTCATGTATTATAAATATACTTTCTCATATAGATTATTCATGGCTGAATGAACATATATATTTTCAAACTATCATTCAATTTCCAAACCAAAATAACTTTATCATAACAAGTACATATACACTTATAAGCATAAATTCGTAAGTCAGTGAATTACAACCACATACATATTTATATTATATGACCGAATATACCACCAATAACACATATGTTTACATTAGTAACTTGTATTATTTGGATCACATATTAATTAGCCAACTTACCTTATTTCAATTAGGTGATTAACTAACTCATACCTGATCATTTTAGTTTGTTTTACCCTACGTTCACAACTTATCATTGCCCATTGAACCATTCGAAATTGAATAGGATACTCGGATAATCACATATATCGAACAATGCTAATGTCTCAGATGTGGTCTTACATGTAATCACATATCGATGCCACTGTCCCAAACAAGGTCTTACTCACACACATATATCAGAATCACATATCGATGCCAACTTTAACGTGGTCTTACTCGCACACATATATAGGAATCACATATTGATGCCAACGTATTAAACGTGGTCTTACTCGTACACATATATCGGAATCACATTTCGATGATAACGTATTAAATGTGGTCTTACTCGCACAGATATATCAGAATCACATATCGATGTCTCATATACTTCTAGGTATCACTTTAAATTGGCCAAAATATACATATGTTCATTAACAAAGTTATCATTCACTTCCAAGGTCACAATATCATCATATATTCGATTATATATATTTATATATTTATCCATAATTCACACTTTAATATCACATACATATTTCATTTAGTCGAATACAGACTTGTAATTAATATACAAATAATCAACATTTTAACATATACAACTCATGTCATCACTTTAAATACTAAACTTATTCATTACTTTATCATCAAACATAAATTATTTTCATTGCTCAATGCTGATTCATAATTTAATTCTAATCATTATAACTATTTATTGATCACATATATTGAAATTTAACAACTTCTATTTGCTTATAAACTTATCTCAGACGACGTAAAACGGAACGGGACGACTAGTCGACAACTTTAGTTTTTCCCCGATTCTTTGGTTCTTGATCTAAACATTTTCAAATTAAACTCATTCAAACATATTTTCACTCAATTTAGTCCAAAAACACATAAATGAGAAAAAAATACACTTTTTCCCCTAAAATTTTACATTTTTACAAATTAGTCCCTATTGCACAAAACACAAAATATGCAAAATTTCAACACACCCATGTTAGGCCGAATGTTCCTAGTGTCCATACAAGTCCATATATTTCATTTATTTCACATTTTAGTCCCTCAATTTATTATTTTTGCAATTTAGTCCTAATTACTCAAAATCATCAAAAACTCTAATACAAAACATGTTAATCTAAAATATATCTTTCATATTTCATCATCAAACAAAAAAAATCACAAGCTTTCAACGATGGCATAACTCAAAATATTCATCAAAATAAAAAATTCAAGCATGGGTTTTGTAGATAACTTAGCAACAATCTCAAAAACGTAAAAATTATCAAAAACCGAGCTAGTTACATACCTTGATTGAGCTTTACTATGGCTGAACCCTAACTTTCCTTTTCTTTTATTTCTTATTCGGCAAGAAAAATATGAACATAAATGACTTTCATTTATTTATGTTTTATGTTATATTATTAACATATAATAACTTAATATTTAATTTACTTATTTAACCTTAATGGTTTTATAATAAAACCATATATTATATGTCTAATGCCGTCCAAACATAAAGTTAATGGAATAATTGCAACCTAAGCACTTCCTCTTATAAAGACACATTCATCTTGGCCCTTTTATAATTAACCATCAAATTTTCATTTTACGCGATTAAGTCCTTTTATTTAATCGGACGCTCAAACGGCAAAATTAAATCATGAAAATTTCACACATACAAATTCACACATAATAAACACAGAATATATTTTTAAATATTTTTATGACTCGAATTCGTAGTCTTGAAACTATCGTTTCAATTAGGGTCTAAATCGGGCTGTTACATCATTGGCCCATATAAGGGGCAACATACTTGTGTTGATGTGATCCGGCCCGAGTAGATGAGTCGAATTTACGTAGTTGCCCGATCATAGTTCGAGAGAGTCGTTTGTGCCTCGGATTTTTGTAATAGTAGTAAAAGAATTAGAATAGGATAGCGGAAGTTTTCAAGAAGGGTAAGTTTAGTATAGGTTCAATTAAGGGTAGCAAAGATGGATGAAGGATAGAAGGCTCGGTTTGGGTTAACAAGAAAACAATTTAAAAGATGGAAATGGAAAACGAACTCAGCGTCAGGAATGATTCAACACTAAAAAGTGTCACCCCGATTCCTATATTATTAAGGTGAAAAATATGGATAGATGGATAGGTGAACGCCACACCAAGATTGGTGATAAGTTCAAACAAGAACGATTGACGCCACTAGCACAAGCCAGATAAGTCGTTCGAAACTTGTACGAGATATGAGAGGAAGCAACCTCACAAGAACAAATGTTCATTAACAAATTTGGCAAAAGTCCCTTACAAATGAAATCAACAAACTATTTATACTAGTTTCTTATGCTAGCCGAATAGACTATTCATGAACTTAATTATTAAGCAATGAACCTAATTTAAGACATGAACATTCTAGAAAAATGACCAATGGTGTCCTTGTCCATGTTCGGCCGAATGGGAGATGAGTGGGCAGCTTCATGAATATGCATTGATGTACTTGGATGAATGATCTTCATACATGCATGGCTAGATTCGGCTAACACCTTAAATGGAGCCTTGAATTCATGTTGTTTCACCATGAGTGGCTTAATTAATTAAGGCTTCATGAAGAGTCAAACTTGGTGTGAACAAGGAGCTTGAGTAGACACTTAGGTGTGAACGTCCAACCGAAGGGTCATCATGGTGTGAACACAATGTGTGAACACATGATCAATGCATGAACCGTCCAATGCATGTTCCATCATTAATTTGATCCATGAATCTTCAAATACATGAATGTTCATCATGAACATGCATGTGCCTCTTGATTGCCGTCCATTGAACCTTCCTATGCATGCACCTTGCATTAAAGTCCATACATGAATCTTCCAAATTCGGCTAACCTACAAAATTAAATAAAAAAATTAAATAACATACAACTATTCATATAATTATAAATTAAAATAATAACTAAATAACTTAATAACAATAACTAAATTTGAACACAATACTTATAAGTCAACTTATAATAAATTCGGCTAGCTCAAATAGTCAAAAACACTTAGTGAGCTAAATTGAGCTAGGGAATTCGGCATGAGCTATAACAAACTTAGTTATAAGCTAGATTAAAACTCAATTTATTGAAATGAAAAAAGAATGAGCTGAATCGAGCTAAGTTCGAGCTCAAACGAGCTAAAACGAGCTCAAGTGAGCTAATGTGAGCTGAATGGCGCATGAGGGAGCTGGAGAGGAGCTGAGACCAGATTGCAAAATGGTGCATGGAGTCATCAGGGAGTTGTTCTTAGCTCCTCCAAAGTTAGGGAGCTAGTTATCATCCCAAATGCGCATCACAAAGGCCGATATAGCATCTTGAAGTTGCTTGGTTCAAGCTCGGGTCATGGGACCTTTTGGCAGCTCAATGGATTCTTGGTGTGCATTCGAGGATGCCCCGGGTGTGCTCACATCATGTGTATAAATGGTTTTGAATTGAATGAAATTTTATGGCCCAGTTTTGTAGGAATGTTTATGTTTTGGTCTAGTAACGCCTCAAACCCTGTCTCGGCGTTAGATACGGGTAGGGGGTGTTACAAACACACATCAACAAAGTCATTCTCACAAACTCTTTTTGTTAATAAGTTGCTCATATGCAAACATTATTTCAAAATTTTATACTGAGTGCGAAAAAATGCTAGCAAAAGTCATTGAGCGTTTGCTTTTCAAGGCCATATATAACATTCACCATTCAATAAAAGTTTCTTTATCAATTAGACACAACAATCACAAGGTTTAATTAGTGGTCTTTATATGTTGAACTTAGCAATTCCTTTCCACTAATGTATTTGGCATAATTATCAAAATCAATAGGACTTTTATAGGGTTGTAATGGGGCTAGGCTTAAGGTAGGGATAAAGAGAAGTAAATTTTTAGGTTCAGTAATCTTAACCCTAACTTTTTCTTGGATTTCTTGAGGTATATCCTTCCTACTAACGGGTTTTATCACCCTCCATACTTAATTTAAAGCTTATGCCTGACAATACTCCTCAATATTTGAGTATTTATTTTACTCTTTTTGCTTGACATTTGAATAGAGATTTTTCTCTTTTTTTTTTAACATACAGAGAACATATACATCTTTCTAAAAATTTCCTCGAACTTTGATCACCAAGAGAAGTACAGTTAAGATTGGTGCCAAAAATAGGATAAACTTAAAAAGATGGTAATATGGCTTATGATATAGGTGAATAGAAAAAACGAGCTTTAAGGGCTCAAACTAAGGTTTCAAGGGTTAAATTCATATGGTAGGCTTGAAAGGCTCAAATGAACCAAAGAAAATGTGCCTATATCATCTTTAGATTCTTATGCTGCCTATGATTTTACCTTAAGAAAGTTACTATGTCAATTCTAAGGACTTAAAACATTAATGCTTATCTATTTCCAAGGAAATTAAATTTTCATGGCAACAACTACGTAAGACCTAAGAACATACAAGCATTCCATAACTTAAGATAACAAACAACTCAGATAAAATTAGAAATCATACTTTCATTGGAGCTAACTCATGAACAAATTTTTTTTTGAACATCATTTTATTTCAGCATACTTATGTGTAAACATTGAATCATACTTAAGAAAAATTAAAAATTCATGCAAATATTGCCCTACCCCCCTCTTTAAAAAGAAGCAATGTCTTTATTGTGTAAACAAAGTAATGAATGAGAATTGAACACCAGGTAGGATAGCAAGAAAAGAGAGGTGAGTCATGAAGACTCTTAAGTACCAAGTCTTTCTTAACAATCCAATCCTAGACATGTTCATTCACTTTACCACACTAATTTGTTTTTTATTAGAGAAGAGACATTGAGATTTATTTATTCAAGTTTGCAGTTTCCTACTTATTGTGCGAAAGCAAAATACTAACTAAGAAAAAGAAAATATAAATGCCTAAAAATAAATACTAAGAAAAAGAAAATTTCCCCCTTTTTAATTCTCCTCTCCCTTCTTTATCTCACTTGATTCCACGAGCTCTTCTTGCCATGTTTCAAAGATATGATCTGGAAACTCAGGAACAAAACAATTAGAGATATTCTTAAAAGTATTTTGTATAGAATCATCTTTAATTTTTGCATATCTCCAATAAGCTTGTAGTCGGTTATGCATGAATTTCCACATATCCATCATAGTTGAAAATTCCTATTTCTTCATAGTGTTTGAAGAAGTGGGCACTGGAATGGTTAACACAAGATTAGCACTTGGCTCCATCGGAACAACAACATTTGGTTTCACTCTCAGTTCAGGGTTGTTTGGTTTCTCTTCAGCTTCAGCTTCTTCTGATTCATTTACTGAGTCAGCTTTTTGTTTAGATTGGGTTGACGACTCATCATATTCTGACTCATTTGGCTCGATCTAGTTCAACAGTTCAACATTCTTCACTAACCTTTCAAGACCATGTCTTGTTATGCAACACTGAACATAATGATCCTTTAGGTTTGCTTTTGATTTAACTTGGGCCCTCAAGCAAAATGAAGTAATTAGTGATAGGAAATAAGTACTTTCTACCTTTTTTTTCTAGAGCAATTTTGAATTTCCTTGAGAATAATTTTCCCATCATTGATAAACCTTTCTATCATAATTGCATATAACAAAAGCATTCGTTCCATCAAGATGCTGGAACTATGTGAGATAGGCATGAAGTTATATAGAAAAAAGTAGAACCATACCTTAATCACTGGGTTTAAATACTCCTTTCAACAAAAATGACTACTGTTCTTTCTTATAATCCATTGGGATCCCAAATTTGTAACAACATTAAGTACTACTTGAAGAAAATCTCAATTGATATTCGTCATCATGGTAGAGTACTCATCTTCTTCAACATCAGGTAAGTTAAACAAATCATTAATGGACTTAGAAGTAAGGGGTACCTTCTTTTTACGAACAAAAACCTCATTAGCGTCTAAGGTTGTCAAATTGGCATAGAACTCTCGCACTAATTCCTCTTCAGGCATTGGTCATGCATCATAGAATTGATTTTAAGTCAAAGCTTCAATTGTTTTTCGAATTGACAATGACATAATAATCTTGTCATTTCTCTCCAAACTGAAACCTTTTTTCTGGCATCATGGGTTGCTTTTTGAAGATGGAATCAAATCTTTCTCTTACTTCCTCATATTGAATCACAATTGGATTTTCGGCAGAAATTTTGGAAGATCTAGTTCTTTTGCAAGACATGGTGACTTTTCCTGAAAGAAAAGAAGCCTTTCAACTTTTTAAGGTGGAGGTTTCAGCGGCAATCAGGTTGCAGTGGGAAAGATATTTTCGACAAAAGAGGCTAGTTACGATAGTTGCTATGGCGATAGGATTACTTTGGCGACAGGCTTGCGGCGGTGAAAGGTTTGCATCGACGATAGTAGGGTTTTATGAAAAAGAAGGGAAATTGGGGAGAAATTTCAGATTTGAGGCCGACGACAAAGAGAAAGAAAATAGGTGGCTAGGGTTGAAGCTAATTGCTTGAATGGTGTAAAAATATTGTGGTAAAGAGGAGTTTATATAGTAGTAGAGTAAGGTAAATTTTAGCTAAATTTAGGCTAAAGGTAGTGACTTGGGTGGCAAAAATTAGGGGGTTTAGGTGGTTTATGGACGTCACTTGTATGGGTAATTTCCTCTTCTTTGTTTTGGGCCTCGAGCCCAAAGAACAATTATTTCTTGAAAAAATTAAACTGAACTGGAAAAATAAATTGATTAGTACTTGGGCCAATTTGGCCCTCTTATTAAACATAAATAATTAACTTAAAATTAAAAATTAAATTTAAAGTTTTCTTTGGATTACTTAGAAAATTTCTTCTCAGAAAATTATACTAAATTAAGGTTGGAAGGGTCACAAGTGGTCCCGCTTAAGTTCCAATCTCCTTAGACAGAATTAATTTAGTGTACTAATTCAAGAAAAATAATTTCTAAATATGTCATTTATTAAAAAAATGAAAGATAAAGTGTAACGCCCCGAACCCGAGACCGTCGCCAGAGTCGAGCACGAGGTGTTAACGGACTTAATTCATTAATTAAACAGCTCAAACAATTTATTTTAGAACTTCCAGACAAGCTGGCTAACTGCGTCACTGTCGCTTAAAAATTCATATCTCGAGTTACGAAACTCGAAATCCAATTCTGTATTTCCCTGAAACTAGACTCATATATCTATCAACTAATTTTTTTCTAGAATTTTTGGTCGGGCCAACTAGTACAGTTTATTAGTTAAAGTCTCCCCTATTTCAGGGTTTGACTACTCTGACCCCTGTGTATTACGAATCAAATATATCCTTGTAAAGAGTTTCAATTATTATGCTGTTTGTTTCTCATAAAACTAGACTCAATAAGGAATCTGTAAATATAAAGCATGACTTCTAATTATCTTTGTACAATTTTTTATGAATTTCCAAAGTTAGAACAGGGGATCCAAAAATCGCTCTGGCCCTATTTCTCAAAATTTTAAATATCTCATAAAATATAACTCATATACCTGTTTTGTTCCATCCATATGAAAATAGACTCATCAAGCTTTAATTCTATATCTCATTCACTATCTAAATCCATTTTTACTATTTTTAGTGATTTTCTAAATTCACGTCATTATTGCTGTCCGATACTGTTTTAAAGCTAATTTCACCTTTTTCATGATTTCCATGGAATAACTAGCATTTAGGCATACATAACACCAAACATGTCCTTGATTAGCCATTCCAATAGCTAATTTTTATCAAGCATTGACATACCATTCATCAACCATATCATAAGATCATACACACAAAATGGCTACGATGCTATACATGCCATACTCAAAATGAAACGTCTAGCTATACCAAAATAATCCTCGTGATAGTGCGCCCGGACCTCCGACGTGCTTTACGATTCCCGAGTTAGCTTGAAAAAACTATAAAAGAAGGAAAATAAAGGGGTAAGCATTAAGCTTAGTAAGTTTGCATGCAAATAAATAACAACATTCATAAGAATTATCTTACTACTTGGCATGATACTACTTAATGCAACTTCATTAATTGTCATGGACATATTTTAAACTTCTGCACTTACTCACATACTTAAATACTTACTTACTTAATCAAATTTATTAAAATATTTCACTTACCTTTTTCCTTATCAAGCATACATGAACATTATGTACTTAAGCATACATGAACATTATGTACTTACCTTTGCTCTTCTAGCATGAACTTGTCTTACCTTTTTAGTATAACTCGTCTTACCTTACCTTACCTTGATATTCTCTTTAAATTTTCCCGTTGAACCACTTGGAATACTAAGGATACACGGGTGCCTTACCATTGCCATGACTTGTCATGGTCTTACGTGGTATCCTTTTGAAACTTACCATTGCCATGTCTTGACATGGTCTTACATGGTAGCCTTGCCTTATGAACTCACCAATGCCATGCCTTGGCATGGTCTTACATGGGACCTTTTCCTTATAGTAACTTATCAATGCCATGTCTTGACATGGTCTTACATGATTTCTTTGCCTTAGAAACCTTACCAATTGCCATGCCTTAGTATGGTCTTACATGGTATCCTTAAACCCTAATGTCATGACATTTGTATCCTACACATTCCTAAGGTTCAACCGGGACTTTCTAAAATTACTTCTCCATCAATTCATGCTTGAGTCTTCTTTGAATAATTTCATAAAATAAATTTACACATGCTGGAAATTAACAACATTAATATAAAATAATAGAATATTGCATTTATTTACCACAAACTTACCTCGAAACAAAATACGATCAACTATATCGATTTAGTCCACTATCTTTTTCTTTCCCCGGTCTAACTCCGGATTTTGTTCTTCTTGATCTATAATAAAAAAATTTAGCTTATTTAATACTCACATTTATTAAAACAGTCCTTGACCCAAACTTTGGCAAAATTACATTTTTGCCCCTAAACTTTTACATATTTACACTTTTTCTTCAAGGCTCGGAAATTAAACTTCATCCTATTTTCTTATGTTTTATGACATGCTGATCATTTTTCCCTTCTATGACAACATCAAATTCTCACTCTAACATGTACTTATGACTATTAGGTATTTTTACTAATGATGCCCTTTTACTCGTTTTCACTTAAAACCGAGTAGGACAAGTTGTCTAACATAATTTAAAACCTCATATTCTATCATAAAACACCAAAATACACAAATTTAACCTATGGGTATTTTTCCAAATATGAACCCTAGGTTGAATTATTGCTTGCATAAGCTAAATTGAGCTACCGGGATTTCAAAAACGTAAAGAACATTAAAAACGGGGCTTGGAATCACTTACTATGGAGCCTAGAAGCTTGAAACAAACCCTAGCTATGGAGAACCCTTTAATTTTCGTCCTAATGAAGAAGATGGACATATTTTTCCATCTTTTTCCTTTTTTAAATCTTTTAATTACCAAATGACCAAAATACCCTTAATACCTTTTTTTGAAAATTTTCATGTACAAGCCTATTTTTGTCCAAAATTTTAAAAATTAGTCAAATTGCTATTTAAGACCTCCTCATTAATATTCTAAAGTAATTTCATACTAAAAACTTCTAGAATTCAAGTTTTACAAATTATTCGATTTAGTCCCTAAATATCAAATTGGACCCTCTATCGATAAAATTTCTAAACGAAATTTTCACACAATCATGTAATCATGCCATAGACCTTAAAATGATAATAAAATAAATTTTTCTACCTCGAATTTGTGGTTTCGCAACCACTGTTCCGTTTAGGCCCTATTTCAGGATGTTACATTTCTCCCCCCTTTAGGGATTTTCGTCCCCGAAAATCTTACCTGTGAAGAGATTTGGGTACTGTTTTAGCATAGCCTCTTCGGGCTCCCATGTAGCCTCGTCTACCCCATGTCTATTCCATAGTACTTTTACAAGTGCAATACTTTTGTTCCTTAATTGCTTTACCTCTCGAGCTAGAATCTTTGCCAGTTCTTCACCGTAAGTCATGTCTGGCTGAATCTCAACCTCTGTATAAGAAATCACATGTGACGGATCTGAACGATAACGACGTAGCATAGACACATGAAATACATTATGAATCTTCTCTAACTCAATCGGCAAAGCTAACCGATGTGCTAATGGTCTGACTCTTTCAATCACTTCAAACGGTCCAATAAAATGTGGACTTCGTTTGCCTTTCTTGCCAAATCTGAGAACTTTCTTCCACGGGGATACTTTCAAAAACACTTTGTCACCAACTTGATACCCAAACTCTTTTCTCTTCAAATCTGCATACGACTTTTGTCTGTCTGAAGCTGCTTTCAAGCAATCTCTGATGACTTTTACTTTCTCTTCTGTTTCCTTAACTAGATCAACCCCGTAAATCTGATTTTCCTTAAGCTCTGTCCAATACAAAGGTGTGCGACATTTACGTCCATACAAAGCTTCATAAGGTTCCATCTTCAAACTCGACTGATAACTATTATTGTAGGCAAACTCTACTAATGGTAAATATTTTTCTCAACTACCTTGAAATTCCAGTACACAGCATCTAAGCATATCTTCAAGTACCTGAATAACTCTCTCTGACTGACTGTCGGTTTGAGGATGGAAAGCTGTACTAAAACTCAACTTTGTGCCCAAAGCCTCCTGTAATTTCTTCCAAAAGCGTGAAGTAAATCTTGGATCTTTATCTGAAATGATCAATAATGGTACCCCGTGTAGTCTGACTATCTCTGAAATATACAACTCGGCCAACTTGTCAAGTGAATAATCCATACGAACTGGGATAAAATGAGCCGACTTCGTTAACTTATCAATCACAACCCATACTGCATCTTTCTTTCTCGGTGTCAACGGTAATCCTGTCACAAAATCCGTAGTAACTCGATCCCATTTCCACTCAGGGACTAGCACAGGCTGCAATAAACCTGAAGGTACCAGATGTTCGGCCTTTACTTGCTAACAGATCAAGCATCTAGAAACAAACTCTGAAATGTCCCTTTTCATTCCTACCCATCAGTACATTTTCTTCAAAACATTATACATCTTTGTACTACCTGTATGAATAGATAAAGAACTACTATGTGCTTCCTGGAAGATCTTTCGAATAAGCTCATCATTCTTCGGTACGCACACCCTGTCTCTAAACATCAAACAACCATCAGAATTGATCTGAAAATCTGACTCTATATCTGACTCACACTGATCTCCTTTGGCTAACAACTCACTGTCATTTTTTTTAGCTTCACAAATTTCTTCAAGAAACATCGGTTTAGCTCTCAACTCAGCTAAGATAAAACCATCATCTGATAAGGCTAGACTAGTGTTCAAAGCTCTTAATGCAAACAAAGATTTCCTACTCAAAGCATCAGCAACAATGTTTAGCTTACCTGGGTGATAATCGATCACTAGCTCATAATCTTTAATTAACTCTAACCACCTTCTTTGCCTCAAATTCAAATCTTTTTGAGTCATCAAATATTTCAAACTTTTGTGATCAATGAATATGTGGCACTTCTCACCGTACAAATGATGTCTCCAAATCTTCAGCACAAAAACAATGGCAGCTAGCTCTAAATCATGTGTCGGATAGTTCTTCTCATGTGGCATTAGCTGTTTAGAGGCATAAGCAATTGCCTTCCCTTCCTGCATAAGTACACAACCAAGTCCATTCATGAACGCATCACTGTAAATCACAAACTCCTTACCTGGTTCTGGTTGTACTAAAACAGGAGCTTTAGTCAACAATGCTTTTAACTTGTCAAAACTTTGTTGACACTTCTCAGTCCATTCAAACTTGACATCCTTTCGCAGCAATCTTGTCAGCGGGGTAGCTATCATGGAAAATCCCTTTACAAATCGTCTATAATATCCGGCAAGACCAAGAAAACTTCTAACTTCTGATACATTTCTAGGAGGCTTCCAATCAACAATGGCTGAAATCTTGCTCGGATCAACCTTGATACCTTCACCTAATACAATATGTCCAAGAAAACGAACTTCTCGTAACTAGAACTCACTTTTGCTAAACTTTGCATACAACTGATTATCTCTCAGAATTTGTAAAACTTTCTCAAATGCTCTGCATGCTTAGTCTCATCATGAGAATAAATCAAGATATCATTAATGAGCACAACTACAAACTTATGCAAGTACGGTCTGAAAATTCAGTTCATTAAGTCCATGAAAATGGCAGGAGCATTAGTTAAGCCAAATGGCATCACAAGGAACTCATAATGACCATACCTAGTCCGGAAAGCGATCTTGGGACATCGACTCTTTAACTCATAGCCCGATAGTATCCGGATCTCAAATCTATCTTGAAAACACAGTGGCTCCTTCAATTGATCAAACAGATCATCAATTCTAGGCAATGGATACTTGTTCTTTACTGTTACCTTGTTAAGTTGCCGATAATCTATGCACAATCTCATCGATCCGTCTTTCTTTTTCACAAATAGCACTAGTGCACCCCATGGTGAACTACTGGGTCTTACAAAACCTTTATCTGTTAATTCCTGCAACTGAGCTTTCAATTCTTTCAATTCTAATGGGGCCATTCTAAAAAGAGCAATAGAAATGGGCGTGGTACCTGAAATCAACTCAATACCAAACTCAACTTCTCTAACAGGAGGCAAACCTGGTAGTTCTTCCGGAAACACATCGGGAAACTCACATACCACAGGCATTGGTTCAATTTTCAATTCTGGATCTTTAGTGTTCAACACAAAAGCAAGATAAGCTTCATACCCTTTTCTCAAACATTTCTGAGCAGACATAACAGAATTATGGCAAATGAACTATCTGACTCTTCTGAATTAACCCGAAGAATTTCACCATTTTCACACTTCAACTCAATGAATTTTTTTCCACAATTCACTATCACATCATGTGTAGTCAACCAATCCATACCAAGAATCACATCAAACTCATCAAATGGCAATAGCATGAGATCGACCGAAAAAAAAGAGCCTCTAATCATCAAAGGGCAATTTCTACATACTTTATCTACTAATACATGCTTGCCTAATGGATTCGATACTTTAATCAAAAATTCTGTAGATTCTATAAGCATACTCATACTAGGCATCAATTTCATGCAAACATATAAATGGGCTGAACCCGGATCAATCAAAGCAATAACTCTAGTATCATGGAGAGAAAATGTACCCGTAATCACATCGGGGGAGGATGCCTCTTCGCGAGCACGGATAGCATAAGTCCTCGCAGGTGCTCTAACATCTGGCCTCACTGCTAAATCTCTAGATGCACCTCTATTATTTACCCCAGCTCCCAGATTTCTCAGTGGTCTGCCTCTGACAGGAGCTTTTCCTGATCTTACACTCGGTATTACTTCCCTTTTAATCATCTTGGGACACTCCCGAATAAAATGGTCTGGTGCACCACATCGGAAACAACCTGTCTCAGTTGCTCGACATTGACTTGGGTGATGTCGACCATATCGAGGACACTCTGGTCTATCAGGCTGAACACTGCCGACACTTGTAATTGAAGTGGTCTGAGCTTTCGGACTCATAAATCTTCTGCCTCTGTTTCGGCTAGAATATCCAGCTGAAAAATTAGATCTAGTGGAAAACTCTCTAGGCCTCTTAGATGTAGACTGAAATGACTTGCTCATTAGTCTTTTCTTCATGTCTTGCATCTCAATTTCAACTTTGCTCTTTCTTTTTAACAGCTCCTCTGCCTTACAAGCTCTCTCAACTAGGATAACAAACTCTTTTATTTCTAGGACACCAACAGACAATCAGATATCATCATTAAGCCCATCCTCAAATCTTTTGCACATAATAGCCTCTGTAGACACACACTCTCAAGCATAATTGCTGAGTCTAACTAACTCGCGCTCATATTCAGTCACTGTCATATTGCCCTGTTTCAACTCTAGAAACTTTTTTCTTTTCTGGTCAACAAACCTCTGACTGATGTACTTTTTACGAAATTCCACCTGAAAGAAGTCCCAAGTGGCTCTCTCTTTCGGTACAACTGATACAAGTTTCTTCCACCAATGGTAGGCCGAATCTCTAAGGAGTGATACAACACATTTCATACATTCCTCAGGTGTACAGAATAACTCATCAAAGACTCTGATAGTATTCTCGAGCCAAAATTCTGCCTTTTCTGCATCATCATCTTTTGTAGCTCGAAACTCTTTGGCTCCTTGTTTTTTGATTTTATCAACTGGTGTTTTTTTTCATATAACCGTGCCTGTGACTAGGGGAGCTACATGGGTGGTCTGATGATCATGAGGAGGTAGAGGTCTAATAGCCGGATTCGTTCGAATGAACTCGGCAAACCATTCATTCCTAGCTTGCAAGAAGGCTTCTCGAGCCCCTCCTCCCTGACTAACTGTAACGGGCCTTTCACTACTATTTGGTGGCACTGTCCTTTCTGCGGGAGCGGGCACGTTACTCTCTACATCATCTACACCAGCTTGTTCGAGATCCATAACTATAAAAGAAAACATTTTAAAATCGTCAGAAGTCGTCACACTATCAACACATAAGTATGGCATGTATAGCTAGACTCTTACTCATACTAAATATTTTGAGAACCGACTAAACCTTTGCTCTGATACCAATAAATGTAACGCCCCAAACCCGAGACCGTCGCCAGAGTCGAGCACGAGGTGTTAACGGAATTAATTCATTAATTAAATAGCTCAAACAATTTATTTTAGAACTTTCAGACAAGCCGGCTACCTGAATCACAGTCGCTTAAAAATTTATATCTCGAGTTACAAAACTCAAAATCAAATTCTGTAAATTTTCCCTGAAAGTAGACTCATATATCTATCAAATAATTTTTTTCTAGAATTTTAGGTAGGGCCAACAAGTACAGTTTATTAGCTAAAGTCTCCCCTATTTCAGGGTTCGACTACTCTGACCCCTGTGTATTACGAATCAAATATCTCCCTGTACAGAGTTTCAATTATTATGCCGTTTGTTTTTCATAAAAATAGACTCAATAATGAATCTGGAAATATAAAGAATGACTTCTAATTATCTTTGTATAGTTTTTTGTGAATTTCCAAAGTCAGAACAGGGTATCCAGAAATTGCTCTGGCCCTGTTTCTCAAAAATTTAAATATCTCATAAAATATAACTCATATACCTGTTTTATTCCATCCATATGAAAATAGACTCATCAAGCTTTAATTCTATATCTCATTCACTATCTAAATTCATTTCTACTATTTTTAGTGATTTTCTAAATTCACATCATTATTGCTGTCCGATACTGTTTTAAAGCTAATTTCACATTTTTCATGATTTCCATGGAATAACTAGCATTTAGGCATACATAACACCAAACATGTCCTTGATTAGCCATTCCAATAGCTAACCATTATCGAGAATTTACATACCACTCATCAACCATATCATAAGATCATACACACAAAATGGCTACAATGCTATACATGCCATACTCAAAATGAAACGTCTAGCTATACCAAAATAATCCTCGTGATAGTGTGCCCGCACCTCCGATGTACTTTACGATCCCCGAGTTAGCTTGACAAAACTATAAAAGAAGAAAAATAAAGGGGGTAAGCATTAAGCTTAGTAAGTTTTCATGCAAATAAATAACAACATTCATAAGAATTATCTTACTACTTAATGCAACTTCATTAATTGTCATGGACATATTTTAAACTTCTTCACTTACTCACTTACTTAAATACTTAATCAAATTTATTAATACATTTTACCTACCTTTTTCCTTATCAAGCATACATGAACATTATGTATTTACCTTTGCTCTTCTAGCATGAACTTGTCTTACCTTTTTAGTATAACTCGTCTTACCTTACCTTACCTTGATATTCTCTTTAAATTTTCCCGTTGAACCACTTGGAATACTAAGGATACACGGGTACCTTACCATTGCCATGACTTGTCATGGTCTTACGTGGTATCCTTTTGAAACTTACCATTGCCATGTCTTGACATGGTCTTACATGGTAGCCTTGCCTTATGAACTCACCAATGCCATGCCTTGGCATGGTCTTACATGGGACCTTTTCCTTATAGTAACTTATCAATGCCATGTCTTGACATGGTCTTACATGATTTCTTTGCCTTAGAAACCTTACCAATTGCCATGCCTTAGTATGGTCTTACATGGTATCCTTAAACCCTAATGTCATGACATTTGTATCCTACACATTCCTAAGGTTCAATCGGGACTTTCTAAAATTACTTCTCCATCAATTCATGCTTGAGTCTTCTTTGAATAATTTCATAAAATAAATTTACACATGCTGGAAATTAACAACATTAATATAAAATAATAGAATATTGCATTTATTTACCACAAACTTACCTCGAAACAAAATACGATCAACTATATCGATTTAGTCCACTATCTTTTTCTTTCCCCGGTCTAACTCCGGATTTTGTTCTTCTTGATCTATAATAAAAAAAATTAGCTTATTTAATACTCACATTTATTAAAACAGTCCTTGACCCAAACTTTGGCAAAATTACATTTTTGCCCCTAAACTTTTACATATTTACACTTTTTTTTCAAGGCTCGGAAATTAAACTTCATCCTATTTTCTTATGTTTTATGACATGCTGATCATTTTTTCCTTCTATGACAACATCAAATTCTCACTCTAACATGTACTTATGACTATTAGGTATTTTTACTAATTATGCCCTTTTACTCGTTTTCACTTAAAACCGAGTAGGACAAGTTGTCTAACATAACTTAAAACCTCATATTCTATCATAAAACACCAAAATACACAAATTTAACCTATGGGTATTTTTCCAAATATGAACCCTAGGTTGAATTATTGCTTGCATAAGCTAAATTGAGCTACCGAGATTTCAAAAACGTAAAGAACATTAAAAACGGGGCTTGGAATCACTTACTATGGAGCCTGGAAGCTTGAAACAAACCCTAGCTATGGAGAACCCTTTAATTTTCGTCCTAATGAAGAAGATGGACATATTTTGCCATCTTTTTCCTTTTTTAAATCTTTTAATTACCAAATGACCAAAATACCCTTAATACCTTTTTTTGAAAATTTTCATGTACAAGCCTATTTTTGTCCAAAATTTTAAAAATTCGTCAAATTGCTATTTAAGACCTCCTCATTAATATTCTAAAGTAATTTCATACTAAAAACTTCTAGAATGCAAGTTTTACAAATTATTCGATTTAGTCCCTAAATATCAAATTGGATCCTCTATCGATAAAATTTCTAAACGAAATTTTCACACAATCATGTAATCATGCCATAGACCTTAAAATGATAATAAAATAAATTTTTCTACCTCAAATTTGTGGTTTCGCAACCACTGTTCCGTTTAGGCCCTATTTCAGGATGTTACATAAAGGGTCTATTAAATTGAACGAATTTTCAATTCTCTTCATTCACCATCCCAATAATGCTCGAGACATTAGCCATTAACTTTAAATGTACCTCCCTTGTTATTGTGTAGTTCCACCACTTCATACAGATAGACTTTGTGAATGGTGTAAGGTTCAATCCATTGGGATTTGAGCTTCCTAGGAAATAACTTGACCCTTGAGTTGAAAAACAAGACTCTTTGACCTTCTCTGAATTCTCGAGGTTGTATATTGTTTTCACGCCATCTCTCGATCTTTTCTTAATGGTTATTCACATTCTCATATGAAAATAACCTCAACTCCTCAAGGTCATCAAGCTGTAACATTTTTCTCTCATCGTCTTGATTTAGATCCAGATTTAATTGTTCCAAGGCCAAGTGAGTTTTATTTTCTAGCTCAAGTGATAAATGACATGCCTTTCCAAAGGCTAACTAATAAGAAGTCATTCCTAATGGTGTCTTAAAAGCAGTTTGATAGGCCCATAGAGCATCATCGAGTTTTTTAGACCAATCTTTTCTATTAGGTCACACCACCGTTTCAATGATATCTTTGATCTCACAGTTCACTCGTTCAACTTTCCTATTTGACTGTGGATGATAGGCAGTGACAATTTTATGTTTCACATCATACTTATCAAAGAACCACTTAAGCCACTTATTTTACAAAGTGAGATCTTTCATCGCTAATTATAGCTCTAGGAGTCCTAAACCGTGTAAACACATGCTTATATAGGAATCGCATAACTACCTTAGTATCGTTTGTTGGGTATGCCCCAAATTTAACCCACTTGGATACATAATGGACAACCACTAGGATGTACTTGTTACCATAAGAAGAAGGAAACAACCTTAAAAAATCAATGACCCAAATATCATATAATTCTACCTCTAGGATGTTTGTTAATGGTATCTCATTCCTTATTGATATGTTTTCAGCCCTCTAGAATCTATCAGAATTTTTCACATACGCATACGCATCCTTAAACACCGTACGCTAAAAAAATTTAGCTTGTAAGATCTATGCTACAGTGTGGATACAACCAAAGTGTCCCCTACTTAGAGATGAGTATATATCCAACCGAACCTCCACAAATCCTCATTGTTAATTCAGTCACGCAAGGCCAGGGCATTCACCATTTGTTGTTTACATTTACATGCCTTACTGGAGGTAAATCTCATTTCATATCATAATCTCCATATGTTTCCCTCATCACGTCTTCATAGTTTCCTCCATTTCCCCTTCCACCATTCAAGATATGGAGATTGTTAGCCAAGGAAGAGTATCTATTCACAACCATTCATGCATATATTGTCTTTATCACTTTACTTTGATAACACAGATATGCACAGATGATTTAATATAAACTTACTTATTTAAAAGGCAACATTATCAAGAAATTAGATGGGAATTAATAGGAGCATGACTAAAAGGAACTCACCGGAGATTTCCAAGAAAAGTCTTGCCTATTCTACGGGTTCTTTCCCTTTTGCATTAGGGCCTTCTCCTTTTTCTTTAGCTAAATAAAATTGAACACTTAAGTTCAAAAATAACATAACTTTTAATGTAAAAACAAGACTCGAAAACCTATATAAACGGTTCTTACAACCCTATCATTCCCTGGTGCTAAACTAAAGAAGGAATCAAGAATTTACCAACAGTTGGCTTGAAAGGTCAGCTACTAATCAAGTTGAAGGTTGGTACCTTCTTCACATAGCTAAGAACACACACTAGGTTTCTTTTGAAAGAATAAGGATGAACAAAGAAAAAGAAAAAAAAGTCATTCTTTGTTAAACTTTCATCCTATTTATATAGGAATTAGCATATAATTCCACCATAACAAGTTACCTAATTACATTACATGCACACACGATTCCACTAATCACACATGGTTCCACCAATCTCACACAATTCCACTAATCAAACACCATTAATGAGGCTTTACAAGTGTCATGAAAAATGTCGCATTCCTAATTAGGATGTAACACCCTTAACCCATTTTCTCGCGCAGATTAGGATTATGGAGCATGTAACACCCTATACCTGGCCAAGCCCAAATATAAGATGCCACACCACTATCTCTGTAACAGTCCGATTTTGGGGCTAATCGAAGCAGTGGTTTCGATACCACAAATTCAAAGTCAAAAAAATTATCTTATTATTAAGTTTAGAGTCATATCATGTTTATAGTAGTGTATGAAAATTTTGGTGAGTTAATTCTAACATTTGTGAGCCCAATTGCGAAAAAGGACTAAATCGCATAAGGTGCAAAAGTCTTAAATTGATAGGTAAGGGTGTTAAATTGTTATGAATCTTAATTTAGGGGTCTTTAAAGGGCAAAAAGACCCTTAGATCTTAGCTTGGCCGGCCATGTGAGATAAAAATGTTGAAAAGTCAACATTATTTAATTTGATGACATAATACATGATATATTAATGCCCTAAGCCTAGCTATCATCTTTTTCCTTTCATTCTTTCTTCATTACCACTGATTTTTTAGCCATTGTTAGGGGTTTTGAGCTTCAAAAATTTCAGCAACTCATTCCTCTTGCAAGTAAGTGATTTTTATGACTTAATGGTTTTTACATTTTTGGACCCTTTGAAGCATGAGCTTTCAAATGAGGGTACTATTTTGCAAAATGATTAAGAGTTTAAGGTTTTTCCATGAAAGGATTTGAAGTGTTTTCTGAGTTTTTATGGAAGAAAATGAGTCTTGGGTGTATTATAAACAACTTTTGTGAAAGGTGTTAGCATGAAAACACCTAAAAGGATTATTTTGCATAAGTTGTAAGATAGATGATAAATGTGTGATATAGTGAGAATTTGGGGTTACTTTAAGAGAAAAAGGGGTTCGGCTAGGCTTAAGATATGAAGAAATTCAATAAAAATTAATTTTCGGGTTTAGGGGTAAAATGGTCATTTTGACAAAGTCTAGGGATGAAATGGTTATTTTACCAAAGATGTGAGTTGTCGATTGCTTAATTCTATTTAGTGACTAAATAAGTACATTTTGCTATTATAGATCAAGATTTACCAAATTCACACCTAGACCGGGGGAAAGCCAAGCAAATCGACTAAATCGACTAGTCGCCACATTTTGTAACCCGAGGTAAGTTGTATGTAAATAATAGAACTACAATGCTAATGTATGTGTTGAATTGTATTTGAATTAATATAGCACAAATTGATTGATTGTGTAATTGAGAAAGCATGATGATAATAGAGATAATAGAGTTCCCGTTCGAACCTAAGAAATAAATCAGATATTCATACTATGACATATGGGTTATTGTGGGCTAGTGTAAGACATGTCTGGGACATGCATCAGCCACATTATGAGAGCTAGTGTAAGACCATGTCTGGGACATGGCATCGACATCAAGATGAGTGCTAGTGTAAGACATGTCTGGGACATGCATCAGCCATATTATGAGAGCCAGTGTAAGATCATGTCTGGGACATGGCATCAGCATCAAGACGAGTGCTAGTGTAAGACATGTCTGGGTCATGCGTCGGCTTAGAGATGATAGTCAGTGTAAGACCATGTCTGGGACATGGCATCGACTTGAGATATGAGCCAATGTAAGACCATGTCTGGGACATGGCATCGGCACCCTACCCCATGTTTGAGGCTTATCAAATACCCGATAAAGTTTCGAACAATTCAACAGTGAGAGATACAGTTTAAGCTATTGAGTAAGGTATAACTGTGTTGTGAGTGGTACAGGTACCTATTTAAAATGTATAAGATATGAGCTCGATATATGCTATGAGATTTATATGGATAGTGATAAGTAAGTTATGCTTATGCCTACTTTTGTGTTACAAGCATGTTGATGAATGGTAAAATTGTTGTTGTATATTTATTTATGTGCAACTTACTAAGCTTTATGCTTACTCCATCTCCTTTCCTTTTTCCTATAGTACCGCCTAACTAGCTCGAGGATTATCAAAGTCAGAGGCAACGACCACACTATCAGTCGAAGCACTCAGTATAGTTAGACTATTTGTTTTTAAGAATGGCATGTATAGGGCTAGACTTTAATGTTTAGAGTCTTTAAAAAATTGGCCAAATGTGTTGGCATGGGTGATTCCCCTTCATTTTGTATTAAGCCTCAAATGATGGCTAATATTCATTTTGATATATGCAAATGACGTTGTTTTCATGGATTGTAAAATGCACAAATGAAATGTTGTCTATTGTGGCTGATTTGGTTGCATGAAATAGTTTTGTATTGGTTTTGGTTGCTATTGTATAGGTTGTGTAAGTAAGGGTGGCAAAGAGACTTGGTAAATAGCCTTATATTGTCCATATGGGTAGACACACGGGTGTGTGTTTAGGCCGTGTGTGACACACGTCTGCCCCATGGGTGTGTGGTCCGGCCGTGTGTCCCCTCCACATAAATTTTTAAGTCAGTATGCATGGTAGTAAACACACGGGTAGACACACGGCCGTATGTCTCAGCTGTGTGAAGGACACAGGCTAGGGACACAGGCATGTGCCAGACCGTGTGAAAACCCCTGTAGGTGTGAACTTAGAATTAATTCCACACAGGTGAGGGACACGGGCGTGTCCCTGTATTACTTAGGCTGTGTGAGCCACACATGCTAATAGCATGACCATGTCGAATTAGTCACAAGGGCGTGTTGCCCCTCCCACATGGGCGTGTGCCCTTGTGTCAAGTGTTATTTTTCTAAAGTTGGCTAAAGAACCTGATGTGGTCCTGAATGATTTCTGATGTGTGTTTTGGGCTTCGTAGGCCCATATTAAGGATGTGTTGATAAGTTTGAGGAAGTTTTAAAATTTTCCAAATCTTAGAGACTCGAAAATGGTCGTAAGCACGAGTTTAAGTTAGGTAATGCCTCGCATTCCATCTTGACATAGGATACGGGTATGGGGTGTTACATTTAGTGGTACCAGAGCTATGGTTTAGGCAGTTCTAGGACCAACCTAGCGTGAGTACGGGTCTAGCTATACATGCCATAACTGTATGTCGATAGTGTGTAAATTGTATTTTCATATAGTAAATGGATCCTGATAGAGCTACAGCAGATGATGTAGAGAGTAATTTGCCGGCTCCTGCAGAAGGGACCGCGCCAGTTGAGAGTGAGCCTGTGACTATAGATCAATGCGGAGGGGCTAGAGAAGCCTACCTCCAAATGATGGATACTTGGTACATGGAGTTTGTTCGTGTGAAACTGAACACTCCACCTCCCCCACCTCCTCCGATTCTTCAGTATGCTCCGGTAGATCTGCTAGGAGCGGACGTGTTTAGGAAGGAGAAGCCTCCAGTAGACAAGATACGAAAGAAATGGGCAGAAGAGTTCTAGGCTAACATGGATGACGACCTGGAGAGAGTAGAGTTTTGGTTGGAAAATACCATCAGGGTATTTGATGAACTGTCGTGTACACCTGAAGAGTACGTGAAGTGTACGATGTTGCTCCTACAAAACTCAGCCTACCAATGGTGGAATACTCTCGTGTCCGTTGTACTAAGAGAAAGAGTAACTTGGGAATTTTTCCAAGGATAGTTTCGAAAGAAGTACATTAGCCAGAGGTTCATAGACGAGAAAAGGAAGGAATTTTTAGAGTTGAAGCAAGGCAGTAAGACAGTGACGGAATATGAACGTGAGTTTGTGAGACTTAGTAAGTATGCGCGGGAGTACATGTCCTCAGAAACCACCATGTGTAAGAGGTTTGAGGATGGTCTTAATAAAGATATCCGAGTATTTGTGGGTATTTTATAGTTAAGAGAATTTGTAGTGCTCGTTGAAAGAGCAGGCAAGGCAGAGGAGTTGGTAAAAGAAAGGAGGAAAGTATCTTTTGAGTCACGAGATTCAAAGAAGAGATAGATGGGAAAATCAGATCAGTCCTCCTCTAAAAGATCAAGAGAGTTCACGACCCAATCGAATGCTTCGGTAGGGTTCTCAAATAGAAACAAAAACAAGCAGAACACAGTGTCTAGAGCCTAGACCACTTCTGTTGCGAGTGTCGGTAGTGCTCGACCAAATCGACTAGAATGTTCACAATATGGTAGGCACCATTTCAGCGAGTGCCGAGGGAATGAAAGGGGCTGTTTCAAGTGTGGATCATTAGAACATTTCATCCGAGACTATCCCCAAATGGAAGAGAGAGACAAGAAGCAAGAAGTGAAGGCAAGTAGTGCTCTTTTGAAGGGTAGACTACAAAAGAACCCTGGAAGTGGGACTAGCGGTAGAGGCGCACCAAGAGATGTTGCGGTGAGGTCCAAGGGCAGAGCGCCTGCAAGGACTTATGCTATATGTGCCCGAGAAGAGGCAGAGTCTCTTGATGTGATCACGGGTACTTTTTCTATCCATGATATGTCTTTTGTTGCTTTAATTGACCTGGGGTCTACCCACTCTTATATTTGTATGAAATTGATATCCCGTATGAACATGATAGTAGAGTCAACTGAATTCGTAATAAAAGTGTCCAACCCTTTAGGCAGACATGTGCTTATTGACCAAGTGTGTAGAAATTGTCCTTTGACAATTAGAGGTCATTATTTTCCGGCTAACTTGCTGTTATTGTCGTTTAATGAATTTGATGTAATCCTTAGGATGGATTGGTTGACCTCTCATAGTGTTGTAGTAGACTGTGAGAGGAAAGTTATTGAGTTGAAATGTGAAGATGGGAATATTCTTCGGGTTGGAGCAGATGAATTGGATAAATTGTCTGTAATGATGTCATCTTTGACTGCTGAGAAATATTTGAGAAAAGGATATGAGGCATATCTCACTTTTGTGTTGAATACTCGAGTGTCTGAGTCGAAGATTGAATTGGTACCAGTGGTTTGTGAGTTTATAGATGTGTTTCTAGAGGAGTTGCCTAGATTACCTCCAACTAGGGAAGTTGAATTTGATATCGAGTTGGTCCCTTGTACGGTGCCTATCTCGAGCGCTCCGTATAGGATGGCTCCCACAGAATTGAAAGAGTTGGAAGTACAGTTGAATAGTTAACGGATAAGGGCTTTCCGAGACCAAGCTATTCACCGTGGGGTGCTCTGGTACTTTTTGTGAAAAAGAAAGATGGGTCAATGAGGTTATGTATCGACTATAGACAACTCAAGAAGCTAACAGTGAAGAACAAGTATCCTTTGCCAAGGATCAATGACCTGTTTGACCAGTTAAAGTTAGCCACTATATTTTCCAAGATTGACTTGAGGTGAGGATATTACCAGTTAAGGGTTAAGGAGCAAGATGTACCGGAGACTGCATTACGGACGAGATACGGACATTATGAGTTCCTCGTCATGCCTTTTGGTTTGACTAATGCCTCAGCGGTGTTAATAGATTTGATGAACTGCATTTTCCGGCCGTATTTGGATAAGTTTGTAGTGGTCTTTATTGACGACATACTGATTTACTCCCGTGATGAGGGTGAGCATGCGGAGCATTTAAGAATGGTTCTACAAACATTGAAAGATAAGCAGCTTTACGCCAAGTTCAGTAAGAGTGAATTTTGGCTTAAAGAGGTTGGATTTCTAGGACACATTGTGTTGGGTAATGGGATTAGAGTTGACCCAAGCAAGATCTCAGCTATTATTGAGTGGAAACCACTCAGGAATGTGACTGATGTTTGAAGCTTTTTGGGTTTGGTCGAATACTATAGATGGTTTGTAAACGAATTTTCTATGATAGCTACTCCGATGACAAGGCTGCTGCAAAAAGATGTCAAATTCGAATGGACAGAGAAGTTCCAATAGTGTTTCGAGAAATTAAAAGCTTTGTTGACCAAAGCCCCAGTTTTAGTGCAACCAGAGTAGAGCAAGGAGTTTGTGATATATAAGACGCCTCTTTGAATGGTTTGGGGTGTGTGCTCATGCAAGAAGGCAAGGTAATAGCCTATGCCTCGAGACAGCTAAAGCCATATGAGAAAAACTACCTAACGCATGATTTAGAGTTGGCTGCCATCGTATTCGCGTTGAAAATTTGGAGACACAATCTATATGGTGAGAAGTGTCAAGTGTTCACCGATCACAAGAGCCTTAAGTATTTGATGACTTAAAAGGAGTTGAACCTAAGGTAATGACGATGGCTAGAGCTAATAAAGGATTATGAGTTGATTATCGACTACCACCCCGAAAAGGCGAATGTGGTCGCCGACACTTTAAATAGAAAGTCGTTGTTCATCTTAAGAGCCATGAATACTTAGTTAACTGTGTCTAATGATGGTTCAGTCCTAGCAGAGTTGAGAGCTAGGCTGACGTTTCTACAAGAGATCCGTGAAGCTCAGAAAAGTGATAAGGAGTTGCAAGCTAAGATGGCTCAATGCGAGTCGAGAAATGAATCCGAATTTCGTAACGATACCGATAGATGTATAATGTTCAAAGATATAGTTTGTGTACCCAAGGATAATGAGCTTATCTAGAAGATTCTATGGGAGGCACATAGTGGTTGCTTGTCTATCCACTCGGTTATTGTAAAAAAGTACAGCGAACTAAAGAAAATGTAATAGTGGTCAGGAATGAAAAGAGACATTTCAGAATTCATTTCCAAGTGCCTTGTGTGTCAGCAAGTGAAGGCTGAACACCAAGTACCTTCAGGTCTACTCTAGCCTATCACGGTCCCCGAGTGGAAGTGGGATCGGTTTACTATGAATTTCATGACGGGTTTTTCATTAACCCAGAGGAAAATAGATGTCGTTTGGGTTGTTGTGGATAGGCTAACAAATTCGACACATTTTATACCAGTGCGTACCAACAACTCCCTTGAGAGATTGGCTGACTTGTACATTTTTGAGATTGTGAGGCTTCAGGAAGTGCCTTTGTCGATTATTTCAAATAGAGACCTGAGATTTACTTCGAGGTTTTCGGGAAAGTTACAATAGGCATTGGGGACAAAGTTGAGTTTTAACACGGCTTTTCACCCGCAAACTGACGGTCAGTCGAAAAGAGTGATTTAGATTTTAGAAGACATGTTGGTGTTGTGTTCTCAAATTTCAAGGTAGTTGGGAAAGGTACTTACCATTGGTTGAATTCGCCTACAACAACAGTTATCAGACAAGTCTGAAAATGGTGCCTTATGAGGTTTTGTATGGGTGAAAGTGTCGAATGCCCTTATATTGGACTAAGCTAAGAGAAAGTCAAATTCACGGGGTCGATTTAGTCAAAGAAATCGAAGAGAAAGTTAGAGTGATTTGCAACTGTTTGAAGGCCACTTCGGATAGACAGAAATCCTACACAGATTTGAAATGGAAAGAGATTGAATTTCAAGTCGGTGATAGAATGTTTTTGAAAGTATCCCCATGGAGGAAAGGTCTCGGATTTGGTAGAAGAGGAAAGTTGAGTCCTCGTTTCATAGGACCTTATGAGGTTACCGAGAGAGTAGGAACAGTTGCCTATAGATTGGTTTTGCCACCAGAATTGGAAAATATTCACGACGTGTTTCATGTATCCATGCTACGCCGATATAAATCAGACCCTTCACATGTGATTGCGCCATCAAACATTGAGATTCATCCAGACTTAACTTATGGCGAAGAGCCGGTCAAGATATTGGCTCATGAAGTCAAGGAATAAGAGTATAGCACTCGTGAAAGTTTTGTGGCATAGACATGGAGTCGAGGAAGCCACGTGGGAATCCAAGGAGACTATGAGAGATTAATACCCAAATTTATTCATCGGTAAGATTTTCGAGAACGAAAATCCCTAAGGGGGAGAATTGTAACAGCTCGATTTTGGGGCTAGTCAGAATAGTGGTTTCGAGACCACAAATCCAAAGTCAAGAAAATTATTTTATTATTAATTTTAGAGTCATAGCATGTTTATAGTAGTGTATGAAAAGTTTGGTGAGTTAATTCTGACATTTGTGAGCCCAATTACGAAAAATGACTAAATCGCATAAGGTACAAAAGTCTTAAATTTATAGTAAGGGTGTTAAATTGTTATGAATCTTATTTTGGGGGTCTTTAAAGTGAAAAAAGACCCTTAGGTCTTAGCTTGGCCGGCCATGTGAGCTAAAATGTTGAAAAGTCAACATTAGGTAATTTGATGACATAATGCATGATATAGTAATGCGCTAAGCCTAGCTATCATCTTTTTTCTTTCATTCATTCTTTATTACCACTGATTTTTCAGCCATTGTTAGGGGTTTTGAGCTTCAAAAATTTCAGCAACTCATTCCTCTTGCAAGTAAGTGATTTTCATGACTTTTCTTAATGATTTTTACATTTTTGGACCACTTAAAGCATGACCTTTCAAATGAGGGTACTATTTTGCAAAAATGATTAAGAGTTTAAGGTTTTTACATGAAAGGATTTGTAATGTTTGCTGAGTTTTTATGGAAGAAAATGAGTCTTGGGTGTATTATAAACAACTTTTGGGAAAGGTGTTAGCATGAAAACACCTAAAAGGATTATTTTGCATAAGTTGATAGATGATAAATGTGTGATATAGTGAGAATTTGAGGTTACTATAAGAGAAAAAGGGGTTCAGCTAGGCTTAAGATATGAAGAAATTCGATAAAAATTGATTTTCGGGTCTAGGGGTAAAATGGTTATTTTGTCAAAGTCTAGGGACAAAATGGTCACTTTACCAAAGATGTGAGTTATCGATTGCTTAATTCTATTTAGTGACTAAATAAGTACATTTTGCTATTATAGATCAAGAATTACCAAATTCGTACCAAGACCAGGGGAAAGCCAAGCAAATCGACTAAATCGACTAGTCCCCACATTTTGTAACCCGAGGTAAATTGTATGTAAATAATACAACTACATTGCTAATGTATGTGTTGAATTGTATTTGAATTAATATAGCACGAATTTATTGATTGTGGAATTGAGAAAGTATGATGATAATAGAGAGAGTAAAGTTCTCGTTTGAACCTAGGAAATAAATCGAAAATTCATGCTATGACAAATGGGTTATTGTGGGCTAGTGCAAGACATGTCTGGGACATGCATCAGCCACATTATGAGAGCCAGTGTAAGACCATGTCTAGGACATGGCACCGGCATCGAGACAAGTGCTAGTATAAGACATGTCTGGGACATGCATCAGCTAAGAGATGATAGTCAGTGTAAGACCATGTTTGGGACATGGCATCGACTTGAGATATGAGCCAATGTAAGACCATGTCTGGGACATGGCATCGGCACCCTACCCCATGTTTGAGGCTTATCGAATACCCGATAAAGTTCTAAATAGTTTAATGGTGAGAGATACAGTTTAAGCTATTAAGTAAGGTATAACTATGTTGTGAGTGGTACAGGTACCTATTTGAAATGTATGAGATATGAGCTCGATATATGCTATGAGATTTATATGGATAGTGATGAGTAAGTTATTGTTATGCCCACTTTTGTGTTACGAGCATGTTGATGAATGGTAAAATTGTTGTTGTATATTTATTTATGTGTAACTTACTAAGCTTTAGGCTTACTCCCTCTCCTTTTCTTTTTCCTAGAGTGCCGCCTAACTAGCTCGAGGATTATCGGACGTTAGAGGCAACAACCACACTATCAGCCGAAGCACTCGGTATAGTTAAACTATTTGTTTTTAAGAATGGCATGTATAGGGCTAGACTTTAATGTTTTGAGTCTTTGAAAAATTGGTCAAATTTGTTGGCATGGGTGATTCCCCTTTATTTTGTATTAAGCCTCAAATGATGGATAATATTCATTTTGATATATGCAAATGACATTGTTTTCATGGATGAGTAAAATGCACAAATGAAATGTTGTCTATTGTGGCTGATTTGGTTGCATGAAATAGTTTTGTATTGGTTTTGGTTACTATTGTGCAGGTTGTGTAAGTAAGGGTGGCAAAGAGGCTTGGTAAATAGCCTTATATTGTCCACATGGGTACACACACAGGCATTTGTCTAGGCCGTGTGTGACACACGGTCTGCCCCATGGGTGTATGGTCTAGCCGTGTGTCACCTGCATGTAAATTTTTAAGTCAGTATGCATGGTAGTAAACACACGGGCAGAGACACGGCCGTGTGTCTCAGCCGTGTGAAGGACACGGCCTAGCACATGGGCGTGTGCCATGGTCGCGTGACCCTTAAGAATTGCTGACACCAGAAACAGAATGTCCAAGTTTTTGCACACGGGCTAGGACACATACGTGTCGTACCTGTGTGAAGGACACGGGCCAGGGATGCGGGCATGTACCGGGCTATGTGAAAACCCCTGTAGGTGTGAACCTAGAATTAGTTTCATACGGGTGAGGGAGACGGGCGTGTCCCTGTATTGCTTAGGCCATGTGAACCACACGAGCAAACAGCACAACCATGTCGAATTAGTCACACGGGCATGTTGCCCCTCCCACACAGTCGTGTGCCTTGTGTCAAATGTTATTTTTCTAAAGTTGGCTAAAGAACCCAATGTGGTCCCGAATGATTTCCGATGTGTGTTTTGGGCTTCGTAGGCCCATATTAAGGATGTGTTGATAAGTTTGAGGAAGTTTTAAAATTTTCCAAGTCTTGGAGACTCGAAAATAGTTGTAAGCAGAAGTTTAAGTTAGGTAACGCCTCGCATTCCATCCCGACATTGGATACGGGTATGGGGTGTTACAGTCTCATCTCATGTACATCGTATAGGAAGCTAGATTCAAGCAAATCGATCATCTTTTGTTAACCCGTACAAATGTTTAGTCATCCAAACAGTTTATTAACATTTTTACATGCAAATCATTCGTTAATCAGTCATACACACAGCCAGAATCATGCATAAGGGCTAATTAGCAAAATTTCATAAAAAGGTCCATAGGTTTCAATACAGACATCCATGTATCGATATTTTTCTTAAATGGTATCGATACCACTTGAAAAAACGATAGAAAATGAGCATATTGTTTTCAACCAAAATCCTGAAGTATAAAAAAATATCGGTACTAATTACAAAATATTGATACTTTAGCCCCGAGTATAGATACTCGAGATAAGGTATCAATACCAAAAATCTATTATGTTTTCCTGTACATTTTAAAACACAAAGGTATCAATTTTAAAGCCCGTATATCGATACCTCTGCTACTGATGCTAAAAATGCAGCATACATATGCATTGAACTCATTCCAATCGGATTTTAAGTATCATGCATCAACCACTAAGTTAAATAAATGAGTCCGAACAAATATTATCGTGCCAACATCAACGTCTACAATCCTAAGCAATAGTAATGACATGACATTCTTAGAAACCAAATCAAAATGGTTAAAAAATCAATAACCCAAAATAGTTCTACCATATTGCCTAATTCCCTAATACGAATAAAAATAATAGTTCACCTACGATAAATAACCAGTCTTCCTTGGATCACTCCCTCGGAAACCACACCGCCCACACCATGACATCACTAATCTCTATATGTTGAAATGAAGGGGGTGAGCTTTAATAAGCTTAGTGAAAGCAAGAATTTCCACAACGCAAACATGTCATCAAGCAACACAACATCTGTAACAGCCCGATATAGGGCCAAAATGGAATAGTGGTTTCGAAACCACAAATCCGAGGTTAAAAAACAATTATTTTGATTAAGTTTTAGTGTTTATATTATGATTGCATAATTGTGTGAAAATTTCGTTGCGAAATTTTATCGATTGGGTGTTTAATTTGACGTTTAGGACTAAATTGAAATAGGTGAAAAATGGGTGTGTTCTAGTTCATAAGTACTTGATTGAAATGGGGGTTTTAAGTAGAGGTCCTTAAATGGAAATTAGACCATTATACTTTATATGGACAAAAATTTGGACATGGATGAAATTTTTAGAAAGTTTAGTAGTAAGGACATTTTGGTCATTTGTGTATTAAATGAAATAAAATGGGAAAAATAACACAAAAATGTGTTCATCTTCATTAAGCTTGGCTGAAACTTGCATGTTCTCCATAGCTAGGGTTTTTCCCAAGCTTTCAAGCTCAATAGTAAGTGCAATCAAGCCCCGTTTTTAATGTTCTTTACATTTTTGAAATCCTCGTAGCTCGGTCTACCTATTTCTACCATTATTTCGAGTTAGGGTTTATGTTTAAAAATTTACCCATGAATTATATGCATGCATTTTGATGTTTTATGGTTGAATATGAATATTTGAAGTTATGAGAACGATCCTTTCTAAGCGATTTTTAGCGAAAACGAGCAAAACGGCATAATTGGTAAAAATACCTATTGTTCATAACTATGTGTTAGAGTGAGAATTTGATGTTTCCATAGAAGGGAAAAATGATCAGCATGTCATAAAACATAAGAATAAGGGCTGAAATTAAATTTCCGAGCCTAGGGGAAAAATTATAATTTTGTAAAAGTTAGGGGGCAAAAATGTAATTTTTCCATAATGTGATTTTTGGATTGAAATAAATAGTATGAATGTTAAATGAACTAAATGTGTTGTTATAGATCAAGAAAGGCATGGAATCGACCTCGAACGGAGAAAGGAAAAGATTTTGGACTAAATTGCAAAATTACCATATTTTGCACCGAGGTAAGTTTGTATGTAAATAATACATTAACTTCATTTACATTCTTATATTTCAGCCTATTATATATATTATAGCTGATTTTAAAGCATAAATTGATTATTGGAAGAATGGAAATAAGTAATAGGGAGAGAAATCCCGGTTGAACATTCGGAAAGATTTAATAATATAGATGGAACGTAGCTAGGTCACATGTATGGTGCTGAGTGCACATCATGCATACAAGAGAGCTACGAGATACTATGTAGTAGCTAGGTCACATGTGTGATACGGGATGTATCCCATGTAGACAAGAGAGCTACGGGAGAGATAAATGTAGCTAGGTCGCATGTGTGATTCCAAGTGAAGGACACCATGTAGACAAGAGAGCTACGAGATAAATTGGCTAGGTCACATGGGTGGTACTAAGTGTTCACCATGTGTACAAGAGAGCCGAATTATATGAATTATGATGGGTGGAGCTGTGTGCTGAAACCACCAAGTATCGAGAATTGATCCGAAATGTTCAACGGGATGATTTTATAGTGACATTTTAATCATGGACCTATACTTGTGATGTATGAAATGTGGTGAAAATTAATTGTGACATGTACGTTAAAATGAGGTTAATACAAAGAAAGTGGAAAAGAGTGAATTTGCAATAATACTGTTTTTGGACAGTCGCAGTAACGTGAATTTGAAAAATCACCAAAAATATTAGAAATTTAATTAGAAGCTGAATGAGATATTAAATTAAAGCTTAGTGAGTATATTCTCATGTAAGAGAAACAGAGAAAGTAAAGGAACTCTATATTTTGAGATATTTATATTTGTGTGTGACTTGTTCAGAATGACTATGTGATCCCCTGTTCTGACTTTGAAAACTCATTAAAAATTGTACAAAAATAATTAATAAATATAATTTACATTCATAGATTCCTTTTTGAGTCTAGTTTCAAATGAAACAAATTTCGTGGCTATTTGACTTTTGTAATGGGAGAAAATCAATCCGTAGTGAACAGATGTCAGATCAGTCGAGTTGTATAACAGGGGAAACTTTAACTAATAAAATGTACTAATTGGATGTACCAAAAATTCCAGAAAAAAAGTAGTAAGAAGTAATATGAGTCTAGTTTAAGGAAAAATTTACGGATTTAAATTTTGAGTTTCGTAACTCGAGTTATGATTTATTTAGTGAACGTGACGCAGGAGAGACAGCTTAATCAAAGTGGAGTGAATAGAAAAATTAAAGTAGATATACTTGAGTTATTGTGCATATGTATTAGATTCTTTAATTATTATTTATATACTTACTTATTAAGCTATAAGCTTACTTTCTTTTCTCTCTTTTGTCTTATAGTGTCGTCCAGCTTGCTCAGGACTTAAGGATCGTGAAGATCTGCCTGCACTATCTATACTTTAGGGTATTTGAACTAAACATTTTGAATTATGGCATGTATAATAGGCTTAGTTATTTTGTTACGTGTCATAATTGCCTAGGTTTAAAATATTGGTTACAGTATTTGACCAATCATTTTGTACAAAGCCATTGAAGTTGGTTAATATTGTTCAAGACATATGTTATAACGATGCATTATCTAATTAGATGACATATTTCTATCTCGGTTTTGTTTAATGGTATGTGTTATGTTCTTGTAATACCTTGTACCCTATTTCGGTGTTGAACACGGGTAAGGGGCGTTACATTTAATGGTATCAGAGCTATGGTTTAGTCGGTTCTCGGACTAATATATTGTGTGTAAAAGTCTAGCTATACATGCCATAAATATACTGTGATAGTGTGGTGACTCCTGATTATTCTAAACTGCGTTTTGTTTTAATATAGTAATGGATCCTGATGAAACTGCGGCTGATGATGCTGTTAGTAATGCACCGGCTCCCGTGCAAGGGACCGCGCCTGTAGAAAGTAGACCTGAGACATCGAGACAAGGAGATGAGGCTCGGGATGCCTTTCTTCAAATGATGAACAATTGGTATACTGAGTTTATTCGAGCAAACCCAAATGCTCAACCTCCTCTACCCCCTCCCATACCTCAAACGATTCCTGTAGCTGCTCAAGGCATAGATTTGGTAAGAATGAACAAGTCTCTGATCGACAAGATTTGAAAACAAGGGGCCGAAGAGTTTAGAGCAAAGATCGACGATGATCCCGAGAAAGCGGAGTTCTGGCTTGAAAATTCTACCCGTGTATTTGATGAGCTCTCATGTACACCCGAGGAGTGCTTAAAGTGTACCGTATCACTTTTGAGAGACTCAGCTTACCATTGGTGGAAGACTTTGGTAGCAGTGGTGCCAAAAGAAAGGGTTACTTGGGAAATCTTCCAGGAAGAATTCAGAAAGAAATACATAAGTCAGTGATTTATTGATCAAAAACGGAAAGAGTTCCTTGAATTGAAGCAGGGCAAGATGTCTGTGGCAGAGTATGAACGCGAATTTGTAAGACTCAGTAAGTATGCCCAGGAATGTGTGTCCACCGAGGCTATTATGTGTAGAAGGTTTGAGGATGGACTCAATGAGGACATTAAAGTGCTTGTGGGAATTTTGGAGCTGAAAGAATTTGTAGTGTTGGTTGATCGAGCTCTTAAAGCTGAAGAATTAAACAAAGAAAGAAGAAAAGCTGCTATTGAGGCCCGAGATGCCAGAAAGAGGCCGATAAGCAAGTCATTTCAACCTCAATCAAAGAGGTCCAAAAAGACAAACCCTCGAATGACAGTTTCAGCTGGGAATTCACACAGAGATCGTGGTAGGGCATATTCGGGGTTTAAAGCTCAAGCTACTTTAGTGGCAAGTGTGGGTAATGTGCGGTCTAGAAAGCCCGAATGTCAGCAATGTGGCAGGCAACATTTTGGTGAGTGTTGGGAAAACGAGCGAGCTTGTTTTAGGTGTGGTTGTCTCGAGCATTTTATCAGAGACTATCCAGAGAAAGTTAAAGAAGAAAAATTTCAGAGTGCTAGACAAAGTACTACTGCTAACAGAGGTAGACCACCGAGAAATACTGGAAGTAGAGCTAGCAGTAAAACTGTAATGAAAGATTCAGCGGCGAGATCAGATGTTAGAGCGCCTGCTAGAGCTTATGCCATACGTGCCTAAAAGGATGCATCATCTCCGGATGTGATTATTGGTACATTTTCTATCTATGATACTATTGTTATTGCATTGATTGATCTCGGGTCTACTCATTCCTATATTTGTATGAATTTAGTATCTAATAAGAAGTTATCTATTGAGTTTACTGATTTTACGATTAAAGTGTCGAACCCCTTAGGCTAATATGTGCTAGTTAATAAGGTTTGCAAGAATTGCCCATTAATGATTGAAGGTTACTGTTTTTCGGCTAATCTAATGCTGTTACCATTTGATGAGTTTAGCGTTATTTTGGGAATGGACTGGTTGACATTGTATGATGCCAAGGTAGATTGTAAACAGAAAACACTAGAGTTGAAATGTGAAAATGGTGAAATTCTGTGGGTTGAAACAGATGAATCAAATAAATTGCCTATGGCGATTTCGCACATATCTGTACAGAAATACATGAGGAAAGGGTGTGAAGCTTATCTGGCCTATGTAATGAATACTAAGCTATCTGAATTGAAGCTTGAATCAGTATCGATAGTATGTGAATTTCCCGATGTATTTCCAGAGGAATTGCCTGGATTGCCTTCGAATAGAGAGATAGCGTTTGCCATTGATTTGTTGCCAGGGACTACTTCGATCTCGATTGCTCCATATAGAATGGCTCCGACTGAATTAAAAGAATTGAAGGCTTAGTTGCAAGAGTTAACAGACAAGGGATTTGTGAGACCGAGTTTCTCTCCCTGGGGTGCTCCTGTATTGTTCGTAAAGAAGAAGGATGGCTCAATGAGGCTTTGCATTGATTGCCATTAGCTCAATAAGGTGACTGTAAAGAACAAGTACCCATTACTGAGGATTGATGATTTATTCTATCAGTTAAAGGGGGCAAGGATTGATGATTTACTCGATCAGTTAAAGGGGGCAATAGTGTTTTCAAAGATCGATTTGAGGTCCGATTACTACCAGTTGAGGGTTAAGGAGTCAGATGTGTCGAAAACCGCCTTTCGGACAAGGTATGGACATTATGAGTTCCTTGTGATGCCTTTTGGCTTAACAAAGGCTCCCGCTATATTTATGGACTTGATGAACCGAATCTTTCGACCATATTTAGATAAGTTTGTAGTGGTGTTCATAGATGACATTTTAATTTATTCTCGGGATGAGTCTAAGCATGCCGAACACTTGAGAACCATATTGCAGATCTTGAGAGAAAAGAAATTGTTTGCTAAGTTTAGTAAAAGTGAGTTCTGGCTTCGTGAAGTCGGATTTTTGTGACATATAGTCTCAGGTGATGGTATTCGGGTGGATCCGAGCAAGATTTCCGCGATCGTTGATTGAAAACCGCCAAAGAATGTATGTATCAGGGTTAGAAGCTTTTAGGCTTGGCTGGGTATTATAGACGTTTTGTTGAGGATTTTCGATGATTGCCTCTCCTATGACTAATTTGCTACAAAAGAATGTTAAGTTTGAATGGGTGATAAATGTCGTGAGTTTTGAAAAGTGAAAGCACGATTGATGAAGCATCAATTTTAGTACAAACTTTGAGCGAGGGGAAGGAGTTCGTAATTTATAGTGATGCATCATTGACAGGCCTTGGATGTGTGCTAATGCAAGTGGATAAAGTGGTGGCTTATGCCTCGAGACAGTTAAAACCACATGAGAAGAACTATCCTACACATGATTTAGAATTGGCCGCTATTGTCTTTGCCTTGAAGATCTGACGACATTATTTGTATGGTGAAAAATGCCGAATTTTTACTGATCATAAAAGTCTGAAGTATTTAATGAATCAAAAGGATTTGAATCTGCGACTACGAAGATGGTTTGAATTATTGAAGGATTATGAGCTAGTGATTGATTATCATCCGGGAAAAGCGAATGTAGTTGTTGACGCCTTGAGCAAGAAATCTCTTTTTACTTTGAGAGCCATGAATATGAGGTTAGCATTGTCTGATGATGAGTCAATCTTGGCAGAGATGAGGGTTAAACCGTTATTTATCCAGCTAATTTGTGATGCTCAGAAGAACGATAGTGAGTTACGAACCAAGAGAACTCAGTGCGAATCGGGTTACGACTCAGATTTTCGAGTTGGACCAGATGACTGTTTGATGTTTCGAGATAGAAAAATGATGAATTGATTCAGAAAATATTACATGAGGTGCACAGTGGTTGTTTGTCAGTTCACCCTAGTAGCACAAAAATGTATAATGACTTAAAGAAGTTGTATTGGTGGCCAGGTTTGAAAAGGGACATTTCTGAATTTGTAACCAAGTGTTTGATCTGTCAACAAGTAAAAGCTGAGCATCAAGTGCCTTCAGGATTACTCCAACTAGTAATGGTACCTGAGTGGAAATGGGATAGGATTACCTTGGATTTTGTAACCGGTTTGCCTTTGACTCCTAAAAAGAAGGATGCTGTCTGGGTAGTGGTTGATAGGCTAACAAAGTCGGCTCATTTTATACCGTGCAGTGCGCACCGATTACTCACTTGATAAATTAGCTGAATTATATATTCTTTGAAATTGTGAGGTTGCACGGGGTACCTATGTCTATAATATCAGATAGAGATCCGAGGTTTACCTCGAGATTCTGGAAAAAGTTACAAGAAGATTTGGGTACAAAATTGAATTTTAGTACCGCGTTTCATCCACAAACAGATGGTCAGTCAGAAAGAGTAATCCAGATACTCGAAGATATGCTTAGATGCTGTGTTTTAGAAATTGAAGGCAGTTGGGAGAAATATCTATCTTTGGTTGAATTTGCCTACAATAACAGTTTTTAGTCAAGTATACTGAGATGGCACCGTACGAAGCCTTGTATGGTCGCAAGTGTCGGACTCCTTTATATTGGACCGAACTTAGTGAGAAACAGATTCACGGAGTTGATTTAGTTAAAGAAACAGAAGAGAAAGTAAAAATAATTTGTGATTGCTTGAAAGCTGCTTCAGATCGACAAAAGTCATATGCAGATTTAAAAATAAAAGAGATTGAATTTTAGGTGGGTGATAAAGTGTTCTTGAAGGTCTCACCATGGAAGAAGATTCTGAGATTTAGCCAAAAAGGCAAGTTGAGTCCATGTTTTATTGGGCCGTACGAGATTATTGAGAGGATTGGACCAGTGGCATATCGGTTGGCCTTACCGGTAGAGTTAGAAAGAATTCATAACGTGTTTCATGTATCAATGTTGCAACGTTATCGTTCTGATCCTTCGCATGTGATTTCTCCAACAGAAATTGAGATTCAATTGGACTTGACCTATGATGAGGAATCGATTAAGATTTTGGCTCAAGAAGTAAAACAGTTGAGAAAGAAAAGTATAGCTTTAGTGAAAGTGTTATGGCAAAGACATGGAGTAGAAGAAGCTACGTGGGAACCGAAGGAAGCCATGAGAAAACATTACCCAAATCTCTTTACCGGTAAGATTTTTAGGGACGAAAATCCCTAAAGGGGGGAGAGTTGTAACAGCCCGATTTAGGGCCATGTCTTTACAAATTTTTGTGATTTTTCAAAATCACGTTATTTCTGATACTTGAATCCGTTTTTAAATTACTTTCACATTTTTCATAATTTTCATGTGATAGTTACTACTTAATCATACATACTATTAAACATGTATATCATTAGCCATTCTATTAGCTAATCACTAGAAAATATTTACACATCATTCATTGATCATATCATATCAAGAGAAACCAAGTTCCTATACATGCCATACACAAAACGAAACGTCTAACTATACCAATGTAATTTCTTCGATAGTGTGATCGGGTCTCCGACGTTTCCTTCGATCCCCGAGTGGCTTGATAAAAACAATAAGAAAAAGAAAATAAGAGAGTAAGCACTAGGCTTAGTAAGCTTACAAGTAAATAAATTACAACATTCAACATAATGAATAAATATACATCAAGTCACCTAGCCTCATAAACTTTCTTTACTTCTCATTTTCTACCTTCTTCTTTACTCACTTACCTTCTTTCTTACCTGACCTTTCACTATTCATAAATATAATCTACCTTCCCTTTTTGCTGATAATTCACTATGATTTAACATATACAATGATCCGTTGAACCACTCGGAATACTAAGGATACTAGGGTCGTTCCTGTCTATCAATATCCTACCAATGCCATGTCTTCGACATGGACTTACATGAATTAGTCCTATCTCCAATGCCATATTTCTATATATAATATGGGCTTACATGGCTCATTCTTGTCTCCAAAGCCATATATCTGATATGGACTTACATGGCTCATTTCTATCCTGTCCTGTCAACCCCAATATCCTAATATTCCTAAGGTTCAAACGGGGCTTCCTAATGCTTTTTCTCTGCTACTTCGCCTTTAATTCGACTTTAAATATTATCAAAAAATACGTAAATTAACAATAATAATGTAAAATATAAGAATATTGCATTTATTTACTGTAAACTTACCTCGATACAAAATGTGACTAAACTTTACAATTTAGTCCTTTACTTTTTCTTTTCCCCGACCTACTCCTGAATTTCGTTCTTCTTGATCTATAATAGCAAATTTAACTTATTTAATATTCACATTTATCAAAACAGTCCTTTACTCAAACTTTGAAAAATTACATTTTTACCCCTAAACTTTTGCATATTTACACTTTTACCCCAAATCTCGTAAATTAAAATTCAACCTATTTTATTATGTTTTATGACATGCTGATCATTTTGTCCTTCTATGGCAGCATCAAATTCATACTCTAACATGCACTTATGACTATTAGGTATTTTACCGATTAAGCCCTTTTACTCGTTTTTTACCTAAAACCGAGTAGCACAAGTTGTCTAACATAATCTAAGACCTCATATTCTATCATAAAACATCAAAATAAACACTTTTCACCTATGGGTATTTTTCCAAATATGAATCCTAACTTAAATTATTGCTAGCATAAGCTTTATCGAGCTACCGGGACTCCAAAAACGTAAAGAACATTAAAAACAGGGCTTGGACTCACTTACTATGGAGCTTGAAAATTGAAGAAACCCTAGATATGGAGAGAGCAAAATTCGGCAGCAACCATATGAGAAAGATGACCATTTTGTGTTATTTTTCCCATTTTATTTCTTTTAATATACAAATGACCAAAATGCCCCTCCTTACTAAACTTTCAAAAATTCCTTCCATGTCCTAATTTTTGTCCATGAACTTAAAATTGGTTAAATTTCTATTTAAGACCTCCTCATTAATATTCCAAAACAATTTCATACTAAAAACTTCTAGAATGCAAGTTTGCAAATTATTCGATTTAATCCCTAACCTCAACTTAAGCACTTTATGCATAGAATTTCATCACGAAATTTTCGCACAATCATGTAATCATATCATGAACCTCAAAATAATAATAAAATAAATTTTTCTACCTCGGACTTGTGGTTTCCTAACCACTGTTCCGTTTAGGCCCTATTTCGGGATGTTACATTTCTCCCCCCTTTAGGGATTTTCGTCCCCGAAAATCTTACCTGTGAAGAGATTTGGGTAATGTTTTCGCATAGCCTCTTCGGGTTCCCATGTAGCCTCGTCTACCCCATGTCTATTCCATAGTACTTTCACAAGTGCAATACTTTTGTTCCTTAATTGCTTTACCTCTCGAGCTAGAATTTTTACTGGTTCTTCACCGTAAGTCATGTCTGGCTGAATCTCAACCTCTGTCTAAGAAATCACATGTGACAGATCTGAACGATAACGACGTAGCATAGACACATGAAATACATTATGAATCTTCTCTAACTCAATCGGCAAAGCTAATCGATATGCTAATGATCCGACTCTCTCAATCACTTCAAACGGTCCAATAAAACGTGGACTTAGTTTGCCTTTCTTGCCAAATCTAAGAACTTTCTTCCACGGGGATACTTTCAAAAAAAACTTTGTCACCAACTTGATATTCAATCTCTTTTCTCTTCAAATCTACATACGACTTTTGTCTGTCTGAAGCTGCTTTCAAGCAATCTCTGATGATTTTTACTTTCTCTTCTGTTTCCTTAACTAGATCAATCCCGTAAATCTGATCTTCCTTAAGCTCTGTCCAATACAAAGGTGTACGACATTTACGTCCATACAAAGCTTCATAAGGTGCCATCTTCAAACTCGACCGATAACTATTATTATAGGCAAACTCTACTAATGGTAAATATTTTTCCCAACTGCCTTGAAATTCCAGTACACAGCATCTAAGCATATCTTCAAGTACCTGAATAACTCTCTCTGACTGACCGTCGGTTTGAGGATGGAAAGCTGTACTAAAACTCAACTTTGTGCCCAAAGCCTTCTGTAATTTCTTCCAAAACCGTGAAGTAAATCTTGGATCTCTGTCTGAAATGATCGATAATGGTACCCCGTGTAGTCTGACCCCGTGTAGTCTGACTATCTCTGAAATATACAACTCGGCCAACTTGTCAAGTGAATAATCCATACGAACTGGGATAAAATGAGCCGACTTCGTTAATTTATCAATCACAACCCATATTGCATCTTTCTTTCTCGGTGTAAAGCGGCAATCTGTCACAAAATCCATAGTAATTCGATCCCATTTCCACTCGAGGGGACTAGCACGGGCTACAATAAACCTGAAGGTACCGATGTTCGGCCTTTACCCATTGATGTGATCAAGCGCCTAGAAACAAACTCGAAATGTCCCTTTTCATTCCTACCCACCAATACATTTTCTTCAAATCATTATACATCTTTGTACTACTGGATGAATAGACAAAGAACTACTATGTGCTTTCTGTAAGATCTTTCGAATAAGCTCATCATTCTTGATGACGCATACCACTGTCTCTCGAACATCAAAGAACCGTCAGAATTTATCTGAAAATCTGACTCTATATCCGACTCACACTGATCTCTTTTGGCTAACAACTCACTGTCATTTTTCTGAGCTTTACAAATTTCTTCAAGAAACATCGATTTAGCTCTCAACTCAGCTAAGATAAAACCATCATCTGATAAGGCTAGACTAGTGTTCAAAGCTCTTAATGTAAACAAAGATTTCCTACTCAAAGCATCAGCAACAACGTTTGCCTTACCTGGGTGATAATCGATCACTAACTCATAATCTTTAATCAACTCTAACCATCTTCTTTGCCTCAAATTCAAATCTTTTTGAGTCATCAAATATCTCAAACTTTTGTGATTAGTAAATATGTGGCACTTCTCACCGTACAAATGATGTCTCCAAATCTTCAGCACAAAAACAATGGCAGCTAGCTCTAAATCATGTGTCGGATAGTTCTTCTTATGTGGCTTTAGCTGTCTAGAGGCATAAGCAATTAACTTCCCTTCCTGCATAAGTACACAACCAAGTCCATTCATGAACGCATCACTGTAAATCACAAACTCCTTACCTAGTTCTGGTTGTACTAAAACAGGAGCTTTAGTCAACAATGCTTTTAACTTGTCAAAACTCTGTTGACACTTCTCAGTCCATTCAAACTTGACATCCTTTCGCAGCAATCTTGTCAGTGGGGTAGCTATCATAGAAAATCCCTCTACAAATCGTCTATAATATCCGACAAGACCAAGAAAACTTCTAACCGATACATTTCTAGGAGGCTTCCAATCAACAATGGCTGAAATCTTGCTCGAATCAACCTTAATACCTTCACTGAGACAATATGTCCAAGAAAACCAACTTCTCGTAACTGTAACTCACTTTTCTTTGAACTTGGCATACAAGCGATTATCTCTTAGAATCAGTAAAAGCTGTTCTCAAATGCTCTGCATGCTCGGTCTCATCATGAGAATAAATCAAAATATCATCAATGAACACAACTACAAACTTATCCAGTGTACGGTGCGAAAATTCGGTTCATTAAGTCCATGAAAATGGCAGACCATTAGTCAAGCCAAATGGCATCACAAAGAACTCATAATGACCATACCTAGTCCGGAAAGCGATCTTGAGGACATCGACTCTTTAACTCGCAATCGATAGTATCCGGATCTCAAATCTATCTTGGAAAACACAAGAGCTCCTTCAATTGATCAAAGCAGATCATCAATTCTAGGCAATGGATACTTGTTCTTTATTGTTACCTTGTTAAGTTGGCGATAATCTATACACAGTCTCATCGATCCGTCTTTCTTTTTCACAAATAGCTTTGGTGCACCCTATGGTGAACTCTGGGTCTTACAAAGCCTTTATCTGTTAATTTCGCATGAATCGAGCTTTCAATTCTTTCAATTCCAATGAGCCATTCTATAAGGAGCAATAGAAATGGGCGTGGTACACGGAATCAACTCAATACCAAACTCAACTTCTCTAACAGGAGAGGCAAACCTGGTAGTTCTTTAGGAAACACATCGAGAAACTCACATACCAGTGCACTCGATTCAATTTTCAATTCGGATCTTTAGTGTTCAACACAAAAGCAAGATAAGCTTCATACCCTTTTCTCAAACATTTACGAGCGGACATAATATGAAATTATGGAAAATGAACTATCGACTCTTCCGAATTAACCCGAATAATTTCACCATTTTCACACTTCAACTCAATGAATTTCTTCCCACAATTCACTATCACATCATGTGTAGTCAACCAATCCATACCAAGAATCACATCAAACTCATCAAATGGCAATAGCATGAGATCGTAGGGAAACAAGAACCTCTAATCATCAAAGGACAATTTCTACATACTTTATCTACTAATACATGCTTGCCTAATGGATTGAAACTTTAATCACAAATTTCAGCAGATTCTATAGGCATACTTATACTAGGCATCAATTTCTTGCAAACATATGAATGAGTTGAACCCCGGATCAATCAAAGCAATGACATTAATATTATGTAGAGAAAATGTACCCGTAATCACATCGGGGAAGGATGCCTCTTCGCGTGTAACGAATAGCATAAGTCCTTGCGGGGGCTCTAGCATCCGGTCTCACAATTTGAATCTCTTGAGGTACCCACATTTACTTGCTCCTACTCCCGGTTGCCTCGGTAATCGCCTCTAGTAGGAGCATTTCTGGATCTAGCACTCTATGTTATCTCTCGATTAGCTACCTCTGGACATTCTCGTACAAAATGATCTGGAGCATCGCATTTATAACAAACATTTTCGCCTGCCCGACTAGGACCATAATGAAGTCTACCACACCGTGGACACCCTGATCTACCCGTGTCCAACATTACCTACACTGCGCGCCGAGGTGGTCCGAGCCTTGAATCCTTAAATTTGTTGCCTCTATTCTCGACTAGAATACAGGTGAGAAACTAGATCCGTAGAAAACTCCTTTGGCCTTTTGGATGTAGCTTGGAATGACCTGCTCATCTGTCTCTTCTTTGTATCTTGTTTCTCTGTCTCAACTTTGTCTTTTCTTTTTAATAGCTCCTCTGCCTTACAGGCTCTCTCAACTAAAATAACGAACTCTTTTATTTCTAGGACACCTTGTGATCGGATATCATCATTTAACCCATCCTCAAACCTTTTACACATGATAGCCTCTGTGGACACGCATTCTCTAGCATATTTACTAAGCCGACAAATTCGCGCTCATAATCGATCACCGTCATATTACCTTGTTTCAATTCCAGAATTCCTTTCTCTTCGATCAATAAACCTCTGTGATGTATTTTTTACGAAATTCCTCTGAAAGAAATCCCAAGTGACCCTCTCCTTTGGTACAATTGATACAAGTGTTTTCCACGGTGGTAGGTGAGTCTCTAAAAAGTGATACTACACATTTCATACATTCCTCGGGTGTACAAGATAATTCGTCAAAGACTCGATAGTATTTTCTAACCAAAATTCTCGCTATTTCGCATCATCATCCTTTGTTGCTCGGAACTCTTACGCCCCTTGTTTCTGATCCTATCAGCTGGTGGCTTTTCTCGTTATCACTGCACTGTGGATCGGGAAGCTTGAGCTGCATGGGTAGCCCGAGAATCATGAGGGGTGGAGGTCTAATCGCCGGATTCGCATTTAACGAACTCGGCAAACAAATCATTCAAAGCTTGGAAGAGAGCTTCTCGAGTTACTCCTCCCTGATTAACTGTTACTGGCCTATTCTCAGATGGCGTTGTCCCTTCCGCGGAAGCAGGCGCATTACTTTCTACATCATCATCACTAGCTCGCTCGGGATCTATTACTATAAAACAAAATATTTAAAAATCGTCAGGAGTCGTCACACTATCAAAATACAGGTATGGCATGTATAGCTAGGCTTTTACTCACACTAACTATTCCGAGAACCGACTAAACCTGCTTTGATACCAATAAATGTAACACCCCCACGCCCGAAACCGTCATCGGAGTTAAGCTTGAGGTGTTACTAATCTTATTTTATCTTTTTAAACAATTCTAACTACTTATATTAATTTTCGGAATAAACTATTTTTCTGCATCATGGTTGCTTAAAAATTCATATCTCGAGTTACGAAACTCGAAATCCAATTCCGTAAATTTTCCCTGAAAATAGACTCATATATATATTTACTAATTTTTTTCTAGAATTTTTGGTTGAGCAAATTAGTACAGCTTATTAGTTCAAGTTACTCCTGTTTCAGAATTTGACTGCACTGACCTCTATTTACTACGAACCACTTTTCTCCCTGTTTAAAAATTCATATGACAATACCGTTTATTTATATTAAAACTATATTCAATAAGGATTCTAACCATATAAAGTAAACCACCTAATTATTTTTATAAAATTTATGGTGAATTTCTAAAGTTGAAACAGGGGATCCAGAAATCGCTCTGACCCTATTTCACTAAAACTCAGATATCTTATAAAATACAAAACCTTTACCTGCTTTGCTTATTCCATATGAAAATAGACACAATGAGCTTTAATTTCATATATTATTCACTATCAAACCACGTCTCTAAAAATTTTTGTGATTTTTCAAAATCACGTTATTTCTGATACTTGAATCCGTTTTTAAGTTACTTTCACATTTTTCATAATTTTCATGTGATAGTTACTACTTAATCATACATACTATTAAACATTTATATCATCAGCCATTCTATTAGCTAATCACTAGCAAATATTTACACATCATTCATTGATCATATCATATCAAAAGAAACCAAGTTCCTATACATGCCATACACAAAACGAAACGTCTAACTATACCAATGTAATTTCTTCGATAGTGTGATCGGGTCTCCGACATTTCCTTCGATCCCCGAGTGGCTTGATAAAAACTATAAGAAAAAGAAAATAAGAGAGTAAGCACTAGGCTTAGTAATCTTACAAGTAAATAAATTACAACATTCAACATAATGAATAAATATACATCAAGTCACCTAGCCTCATACACTTTCTTTACTTCTCATTTTCTACCTTCTTCTTTACTCACTTACCTTCTTTCTTACCTGACCTTTCACTATTCATAAATATAATCTACCTTCCCTTTTTGCTGTTAATTCACTATGATTTAACATATACAATGATCCGTTGAACCACTCGGAATACTAAGGATACTAGGGTCGTTCCTGTCTATCAATATCCTACCAATGCCACGTCTTCGACATGGACTTACATGAATTATTCCTATCTCCAATGCCATATTTATATATATAATATGGGCTTACGTGGCTCATTCCTGTCTCCAAAGCCATATATCTGATATGGATTTACATGGCTCATTTCTATCCTGTCCTGTCAACCCCAATATCCTAATATTCCTAAGGTTCAAACGGGGCTTCCTAATGCTTTTTCTCTGCTTCTTCGCCTTTAATTCGACTTTAAATATTCTCAAAAAAATACGTAAATTAACAATAATAATGTAAAATATAAGAATATTGCATTTATTTACTGTAAACTTACCTCGATACAAAATGTGACTAAACTTTACAATTTAGTCCTTTACTTTTCTTTTCCCGATCTACTCCACGAATTTCGTTCTTCTTGATCTATAATAGCAAATTTAACTTATTTAATATTCACATTTATCAAAACAGTCCTTTACTCAAACTTTGAAAATTTACATTTTTACCCCTAAACTTTTGCATATTTACACTTTTACCCCAAATCTCGTAAATTAAACTTCAACCTATTTTCTTATGTTTTATGACATGCTGATCATTTTTCCCTTCTATGGCAGCATCAAATTCATACTCTAACATGCACTTATAACTATTAGGTATTTTACCGATTAAGCCCTTTTACTCGTTTTTACCTAAAACCGAGTAGCACAAGTTGTCTAACATAATCTAAGACCTCATATTATATCATAAAACATCAAAATAAACACTTTTCACCTATGGGTATTTTTCCAAATATGAACCCTAACTTAAATTATTGCTAGCATAAGCTTTATCGAGCTATCGGGACTCCGAAAACGTAAAGAACATTAAAAACGGGGCTTGGACTCACTTACTATGGAGCTTGAAAATTGAAGAAACCCTAGCTATGGAGAGAGCAAAATTCGGCAGCAACCATATGAGAAAGATCACCATTTTGTGTTATTTTTCCCATTTTATTTCATTTAATATACAAATGACCAAAATGCCCCTCCTTACTAAACTTTCAAAAATTCCTTCCATGTCCTAATTTTTTTCCATGAACTTAAAATTGGTTAAATTGCTATTTAAGACCTCCTCATTAATATTCCAAAACAATTTCATACTAAAAACTTCTAGAATGCAAGTTTGCAAATTATTCGATTTAATCCCTAACCTCAACTTAAGCACTTTATGCATAGAATTTCATCACGAAATTTTCACACAATCATGTAATCATATCATGAACCTCAAAATAATAATAAAATAAATTTTTCTACCTCAGATTTGTGGTTTCGTAACCACTGTTCCGTTTAGGCCCTATTTCGGGATGTTACAATGTGTGTTCAAACCAATACTCAGCTCTAGTCAGATCATCACTCACTTTACCGCGAAACTCTTTAGCTCCGCACTTTTGAACTTTATCAATAGAAATGTGACAGCCCTAATTTGACCCTAGTCGGAAAGTGGTTTCGAGACCACAAAACCGAGTCACAAAAATAATTAACCATTATATTCTATGCTTATAATATGTGTAAATGCATGTGTGAAAGTTTCATGCTTTGATTTTGTCATTTGTATGTGAAATTTATTAAATAGGACTTATTTGAGACATTTTTGAAATGTAATAGGTTAATTTAAAATGGTCTATTAATGCATGTTATAAAAAAAATGGACTTGCATGTCAACTTGTCCATTTTTTTATAGTGGCCGGCCATTATGTTGTTTTATACATATTATATGTATTTTATATTAATATTATTTTCAACTAAATGAATTAAAGAATTAAGGGAAATAAAATAATGGGTAGTGGGAGGAGAGACCAAAGTGGTTCAACTTTGCTCCTCCATTGCCGAAACTAGAAGGGAGAAAGAAGAAAATTCTCGTTTAAATTTCGGCTAAGGTGATTGCTAGAAGAAGGTATGTATAATGCCACTCTTGGAAATGTATGCATAATTTGGATGATTAGTTTGAATTCTACCTATTTCTTGGTTTGAATTTAGGTTATTTTGGAGGGTTGAAATTCGGCCAAGGAATTTGAAATTCTTAGTAGATGCTTTGATGTCATTAGTATGGATAATTATGTTGGATATGTTGAGTTGTTAGTTGTTTTAGCTTGAAAGTTAAGGTTAGTATTTGTTTATAGGATTGCTGAATTTAAATTTAAGGAGAGAAGAAATTAAGTATTCGGTCATGCTATAGATTCATGATGAAAAATGTTTAATGCTTTATATGTTATATAATTGTACTTGTGAGTGAATTTGAGAATTTCTAAATTTTTGTTGGGAGGTGCCGAATATGGTTTTGGATGTGTCTTAAGGAATAAAATTATGTGGCTAGAGTTTAATGACATTCGGCCAAAGGTCTTATGTGCTAGCAAATTCGGTATAAATGTTTAAGTATTATGCATTTTATATTTGATGTCTTGATGAATAAGTAGTGGTTTATTGAAGTGAAAAAGTTAAATTTTGAGTTTTAGTTAAGTATGTGCATTCGGCATTTCTTAATTAACATTAGAGATGAGTGCATGAAATCGGCATGTGTATTTGTGAAAATGCTGAATGTGAACTTGAATAATGATTTGAGCATGATGTTTTGTATTGAGATTATGCTTAAGTGAAATTATAGATATATGTGATGAAATTGATTGGTGATATACATGTTTAAATAATATGAATGCAAAGAGTTGTGAAAGAGTAAATTGTAGTAAATCTGCTTGGGACAGCAGCTGTAACGTGAATTTGGAAAAATCACCATAAATTGTGGGAGTGGAGTTAGAAGCCGAATAAATTATGTAATTAAATCTTAATGAGTATAGTTTCAAATGAAATCAACAAGAACATATTTTGACTTCTGTACTATTAGAAATTTGATTCGTAGTAAAGGGTGGTCAGATTAGTCAAACAGTGAAACAGGGGAAACTTTAAGAAAAATCTGGTATTGATTGGCCAAACTAAAAATTCTGAAAATTTTATGGATAAAAGATATATGAGTCTACTTTCAGGGAAATTTTACGGCAATTGATTTGGAGTTTCGTAGCTCTAGTTATAAATAATTTAGTGACTGATGCTCAGGAAGACAGCTTATTGTGAATTTGTGATTTTGTGGTAAACATTGATAAAAAAAAAATTGTTAATGAGTTGCTTAATGTTTTCTTATAAACTTACTATGATCTATATGTCTGAAAGTCGAATATATATATTATATTCCTGAAGTAATGCTTGAATAGTCGAATAATGACTAGTTTAAAATTTTTGAATTTAAGCTCAAGAACAAAGAGGGTCAAAGTTGAATAGGGGAAAAGAGAAAGTAATTGAGTAGCGTTTCCGCAACTGTTCAAGTATATTCGAGGTAAGTTTTGAGTAGTCACCTTTAGTGTACAATTGATGATGCTTTGATATGTATATATATTAGATGAATTGTGACCTTTTGGTTCTACTTGAATTAAGTTGTGTGATAAATAATTTATGTATATGACTTATAGTTGAATGGTCACTATGGGTTAAGCTTGAATGATGAAATGGATATGTAATATTTATGTATGACTTTTGAACCGAAATGTAAATGATGGTGTTCATATGGAGCTTATATCCGAATGTAGTAAATGACTACTAATGTGATACGTTGAATGAGATGTGTTAATATATGATTAAATATGCATGATATTTGATGTGTATCCGGGCTTAAAGACCCACAGGCTATATGCTGGAATTATATCCGGGTTAAGTCCTGTAGGCTTCGTACTGGTACTATATCCGGGTTAAATCCCGCAGGCTTCGTGCTGGTAATATATCCGGGTTAAATCCCACAGGCCTAGTGCTGGTATTATATCTGAGCTTAAAGTCCCTCAGGTTTTGTGCTGGTGACTAGATTCGGGTTTTAAACCTAGCAGGCTTAACGCCAGTGATTTGAGTAAGATTATGAATTCGAAAGTTCGAGGTAAACTACTATTGATTATGTATGATACATTATGATATTCAGGTACGTATTAGGTACTCGTATGTGAATTGATCTTTCAAGTGAATTATTAGTATCAAAGAATGATATATGTGTGTGAATGATTATTATATCTACGAATAAGAGCGTGACCTATTTGGTCGATGTCTGTCATTACATGAAAGTATGTGATTTAAATTAATTGTATGAGCTATAAAGTAAAGTAAAGTATGTGCTGAAATTTCCTTGTGTATTTATATATTTATATACATATATATTCGGCCAATAGGCTTTTTAATTGGTGTACTAGTGTATATTCGGCCAAGTGATTTGTAATTAGAATATTTGTTTTTTGAAACTAAATGCTCGTTTTAAATGAAAAGTTTTAATTGTTTGAATTGCTTAAAACTTACTAAGCTTTGAAAGCTTACTCTGTTCTTTATTTCTCTGTTTTATAGATTGTTGATTTTGGCCATCGACTCGGGGATCGTCGTGATTCATCACACTATCGATCATTTTGGTACTATTATATTTTGGAGTTGATGTGGCATGTATAGGTTAGACTGTTGAGAACGATATTTTGTAAATGTAAATATTTAGCCATACGAATATGGCATATGATCTTGAATGTATGTATAGTTTTCAGCTTGATTTTGGATTGTGTTTAATGACTATATGAATGTGATAATTAAATGTTTAGTTCGGTAATACCTCTTAACCTTAATCCGGCGATTGGATATGGGTTAGGGGTGTTACAAGAAATTTAGTGAGTATTCGATCGAATAGGGCTTTGAGGATGAGAGGATGGAGGCTATTGAGTCGCAGAATTGACACTCACATACACGTTAAACATATCACTTATCATATTAAGAAAGGTATTGTAAGCCTCTTCTCTAAGCTCTTGAAATTCGGGCACATTATGAGCAGCCCCTTAATCGATGGCTAGAACATAACTCAAAACTCCGTTGGAATCTACTCAATTGGATTCAGTTGAAATCTTTAACTATAATAAGAAAATAATTCAAATTGATCGGGAGTCGTCACACTATCACAGGTTATAAAGTGGCATGTATTTCTATAATCAAAACATGCTATGTTCAATCCTAGAATCGACTAAACCATAACTTTGATACCACTAATTGTAACACTCCTAACCCGTCTCCATTGTTGAATTAAAGTTACGGGATATTACGACAGTTAAGAAGACCGATAATACTGTGACACAATTAAAAGATTAATTTAAACATTATAAATTAATAAATAATAATCATTCATAACATACATTCAAAAACGAGACTTAAATTGAGTCTACAGGACCCTAAAATCAGTCTAGAAACAAGTGTGGACTAATCTGAAACAAAACAAAACAATATGGTAAAAACTAAAAACAAAAGTCACACGGCTATGTGAAAAAGGCCAAACCATGTGGCTTAAAAATATGGTCGTGTGGCCAAACCGTGTAACAACTTAAGCCCATGTAACTTAGGATCACATGGTCATGTCGCCAGGCCATGTAACTCTCTGAGACCGTGTGGACAAACCTGCACCAAAAATCAAATTGGCCACATGGTCATGTCATGCAATCGTGTGAGATACACGATCGTGTGGTAGACCGTGTCCTAGGCTATGTGTGCCCAAAAACACCTTTAAGTACAAGTCATTTCACATACCAAAACTTAGACTCCAAGCTATGCATTAACCAACTTTCAAACCTATTCAAAATAGACTCCAAGCTATGCATTAACCAACTTTCAAACCTATTCAAAATGTGTTAAAACATACCTATTCACAAATAGCCTATGTGCCCAACCAATATGCCCTAATTGGCACCACAATTCAAATATAAACAACAATCATTCAAGCCAAAACATAATCCACAAGTTAAACTCATTCAATCACCAATCAAGTCCCAAATACCAAATGTCAAAGTCCATCCATTTATGTCAACCTTCAAATGCAAATATCATCCATTCTAAGTTCACAATTTACCTTAACTAAAAATGACCATTTTCAACAAGGCACAAAACATTCCCAGACACCTATTAACATAAACATTCCAAATCAACCATTCAAAAAGTATTTGCCATCACACACCACAATCAACTAAAAATAACCATTTAAGTTACATCAAAATACATACTTCATACATCAAATAACACATAAAACATAATCAAAATGCTTATAACCATACATTACCAAACCCTATCTACATGCCACTTATAACTGAGCCAAATAAACAATTACCTACTGATAGAGTTTCCGAATAGTGTGATCTCCAACAAAGTTCTAATCGACAACAAGAATCTGACAATCTACAAAGAAGAAAACCAAATAGAGTAAGCTTACGTAAAGCTTAGTAAGTTCATGAAATAAAAAATGTTATATCCCTGTTAATTTAATTTACAAATCATATTTATAACATAGAACTAACAAACCTTTTCCTTGTTTCATCATTTCAACTATACGAAATGATTAAACCTGAATCACTCACATCATCAATACATAACATGTTCAGATTCACATATCAAGATATAATCCACCAAATATAATTAAACATATCATCTCATTTCATTTCCATTTCGATAGTTAATTATTTTTCCCGGAGAACAATAGTAAATTTACTTGGGATACACAGGAATGTAATGCTGACAGGAACTAACATAAGGACATTAATTGATACACGATACTACTCACACAAGCTTCAGAGAATCTGCAACACATGCAGGATCTCAAGCCATCAGTACGGTATCCATCACCGGTACATAGTACCTACTAAATATAACACCAGTACAGAGTTCCTGCTATTACAACACAGGTACAAAGTACCTACTACTGAAATCACCGGCAACTAGTGCCCACTAAATATAACACTGGCAAAGAAGGTCTGCTACGCCCTAATGACATGTCATTTGTATCCTAGGTATCAGAGAGGCTTAACATGTATACCTCGATCCTTTCATAAATTAACCATATATCAAGAATAATTTTATACCAACTTTCCATAGCATAATTGTAACAGCCCGTTTTTAGTCAAATCGGAACAGTGGTTTCGAGACCATAAATTCGAAGTTGAAATATTTATTTTATTATTATTTTAATGTCTAAAACATGAATATATGATTGTGTGAAAGTTTCGTTTAGAAATATTATCATTTGAGTGTTTAATTTGAAAAAAAGGACTAAATCGCGTAAAGTGCAAAAGTGATGTTCTATTAATTAAAGGTATTCAATAGTTATAGAACCATAAAGTTAAGGTCCTTATACAGTATTTAGACCACTAATAGTTTGATTGGACAAATATGGACATTAAAATGATATTATAAAGGTTAATGATTAAGGTTAATTTTGTAAATTGGTAAATAATGATAATTAAAAACAAATAAAATGAGCTATCAATTTTTCTTCTTCATTTTGGAACTGACTGTTAAGGCTAGAAGAAGCCATTTTTATTTTCTTCATTTGGCTAGGCTATTTTGCTCATTAAGGTACGATTTTTGTCCCATTTTTAATGATTTCTATGTTTTTGATATCGTTGTAACTAGGTCTAGCTAGCCCAGGGACTATTTTGCAAAACTATTAAAGATTTTGAATGTTTCCATTAATGAATACATAAGTATTTTGATGTCTAATGATACATTATGAATGTTTGATGATAGTTATACAAGTTTTGTTAAGTGATTTTTAGTGAAAATGCAAATTAGGGATTTAATTGTTAAATGTGGAAACTTTGTGGTTTAAATGTGAAATAAATGGAAAATATGGGCTGCTGGGGACTAATTTGTAATTTAGCTAGCATCGTTTGTGGTTAAATTGCATGAGTTTTTGTTTTAATGAAATAAATACTAAATTGTAAAATATGTGAAACATTAGGGGAAATTGTGTAAAAATGCCTTAAAATTGATTTTTGGACTAAATTGAATAGAGATATGATTAAATAAGTTAATTTGATTACATATAGATCAAGAAAAGTGAAACTCGGATCTAGATCGAGGGAAAAACAAAGTTCTCGACTAATTGACAAGTTTAGCCGTTTTTACATCCAAGGTAAGTTCATATGTAATAAGTTTCTCTGAAAATGTGTTTTAAATGCTTTGATATTGCATAAACTATTAATACGAGATTACAGACATGTTTGACAATGATTCAACGACGATTTGATGTTAATGTAATAACTTGATTTAGGGCCTAGTCAGAATAGTGGTCTCGGGACCACAAATCCGAAGATATAAAATTTATTTTTATTATTTTTATGAGGTTATGGTACTATTATATTAGTGCATGAAAAATTTGGTGAGCTAATTTTAATGTTTTCAAGCCCGATTGCAATAAAGGACTAAATCGCATAAAAGGAAAAAGTTGCATTTTAGTACCCAAATGTGTTATATAGCTAGAGGATCAAAATTTGGAGTACTTAAAGGTAAATTAGCCCCTTTTTAGAGTACTTGACTAGTCATGGCAGACAAATTGGTCAAAAAGTCCAAGTTTGGTTGGGTTTGGTGGCTAATTTGACTAAATTAGGAATCAAATAAGAAAAAGATGATATCACCTTCTTATCTTCTTCTCTATCACTAAAAATATCAGCCAAAATAGAGGTTTGAAAGCTCAAAAATCTACAGCAACTTAAAGCACTCATAAGTAAGTGATTTTAATGAGTTTTCTTCAAGATTTTTATATTTTTGAGACCCTTGAAGCATGAGCTTTCAAATGAGGGTGATATCTTACAAAATGGTCAAGAGTTTAGGATTTTCCATGGATGTATGTGACATATGCTGAGTTTTTATGGAAGAATATGAGTTCTAGTCGTGTTATAAACAACTTTTTTGAAAGGTGTTAGCATGAAAACACCTAAAGGGACTATTTTGCATAAGTTGCAAAATAGGTGGTAAGTGTGTGAAATAGTGAGAATTTTGGATTGCTGTAGTAGTAAAAAAGAGTTTAGATAGGCTTGAAATACAAGGAAATTCGATAAAAATCGATTTTCGGGCATAGGGGTAAAATGGTCATTTTGCCAAGGCCTAGGGGCAAAATGGGCATTTTACCAAAGTTGTGGATTTATGAATGCCTAATTGTATTTAGTGACTAAATGGATGTATATTGTTATTATAGGTCAAGATTTGCCAAAACCGAGCCTAGACAGGGGAAAAGCCAAGCAATCCGACTAAGCCGGCTAGTCAAGTACTTTTTGTAAACCAAGGTAAGTTGTATGTAAATAATACAAATACATTGTTTATGTATTTTGGCTCAAGTCAAAAGCCCTTCACTTTGTATCAATCCTGGAATAATAGCTAATATTCATTTTGATGAATGTTCTTTCTATGGATGAATTGGTGTCCATTATGATGAAATTTGTATATTGAAATGATCCTATGTAGGTTGTGAAAAATGGGTGACAAAATGGCTTGGAAGATAGCCTAGTTTGTCCACACGGGTAAGACACACGGGCGTGTGTCTAGGCCGTGTGTGACACACAGCTCATGCCCATGGGTGTGTGTTATGGCCGTGCGTCCCCTACACTTAAAACTTTAAAGTCATTTTAGTACACGGGCGTGTGCCAAGGTCGTTCCATAAAGTCAGTATGCATGCTAGTAGTACACGGGCAAGAGACACGGCTGTGTGTCTCGGTCGTGTGAAAGACACGGTTATAGGGCACGGGTGTGTGCTTGGGCCATGTGGTTTTGAAAAAATGCCCAGGTTTTCAGACACGGGTTCAGGATATGGGCGTATCCCTAGCACACGGCCGTGTGTTCTATATCCATACGGGCGTGTGGAGTCTTGATGCATGAAAATTTTTTTTAAAGTTTTTCATGAGTTCTTGGTTGGGTTCTGAACCACCCCAGATGTATGATTTGGGCCTCGCAAGTCCGTATATGAGATAGATTGCATGTGAAAATAGAAGTTTTCTTTAAAATTGTTTGAATTTTTTTTATGTCCCAGTTTTGTATAGTTGGTTGAGTCAAGAAAGGTAACACCTTGAACCCTGTCCCGGCATCGGATACAGGAGAGGGGTGTTACAGTTAAAAATCAGGGTTGAACCTTAGGAATAGATTTGGATACTAGTGACATGTCCTTAGGGGATTATTATGATTATGTGATCCGGAGGCTAGTCCTGTGCGTCCTACCGATGGTTGAGTATATCGGCATGTGTTGCGGATACTTGATAGCTTGTGTGAGCAGCACCATTTAGCTATATCTCGACTGACAACTTGTGTGAGCAGGCCCATTGATAGCTCTAGTGTGAGCAGTATATGTGATATGAGATCGAGATAGCTTCGGCTATATATATGGCACTTCGAGTGCGAGTTTCCCATGTATCTGATAGTATTCTGAATGGTTCAACGGGTAAATGAAAGACGTGGTTGTGCATGAGATTGATACGAGATGGTACAGGTATGTACATGAACTGTATAAGCTTAAATCGAAGAAGTTTTAAAGTTCACATATATAATATTATGATTGAAATGTGAAAGGTTTGTTACTTAAATGAATTACATGTTGTTATGTTCAAATTGGTGATTTGTATATTCATGTTATGATTGAGTGTAATTCATATGAGCTTACTAATCTATAAAGCTTACTCTATTTATTTTACCGTGTTTTATAAAGATCTTAAAGCTAGCTCGAACTTAGGGATCATCGGAGACTACATCACACTATCCAACTGTCAATTTGGTAATTTTAAGCTTATGTTTTGGTTATATGGCATATATAGGATTATGGTCATTTTGGTTATGAGTTGATAGTGATTTTGGCCATTTTAATTGGCTTGTAAATGTTTATATTTTGGTTTGTATATATTGCCATGAGTGATGACTTATTTTGAGTTATTTTGGTATGTTTGAATCATGTATATATATGTGTTTATGTTTTAGTGAAACGTGTTGGATTAAGATTGTGTAATGCTTGGTGATAATAGGGATTATAAGTGTCAAATGGTTGAGTTGTGGATATTGGTATGCTTATGAAACTAGGTTAAACAATGCATATTTGAGTTTGGTCATTTTTTATGTTTGAGTAAGAGAAATTTGGTATGAATTGGATGGCATATTGGAATATTATGTGTCTTGTATATTGTTGGTATTGAAATGGTATAATGATGCTTGATTGTGGATGATTGAATACCTATTATATACTATGTTTGTGCCATTTGAGTTTGGTGTAGGTTTATGCAAGTTGGGTGGCAAAACGGTTTGGTAAATAGCCTATTTTTGTCCACATAGGCAAAGACACGGGCATGTGTCTCAGCCTTGTGTGACACATGGTTATGTTACACAGTTGTGTGTCCCCTGGTGTTGAAATTAAAATCAAGTCAGTATGCTCCACTCGACCCCACACACGGGAATTTGACTTGGCTGTGTGGTATAAGTTAGTATACCATAAAGGTTTGGCACGGCCTAGCACATGGGCATGTATGGCCATTTTTAGGGCACACGGGCGTGTGTGTTGGCCGTGTAACCCAAGTCAGAGAGTTACACGGGTTGGGACACGGCCATGTGTTCCCATTTCTAATGTCCACACGGCCTGTGACACAAGCGTGTCTGTTGGCTGTGTGAGGCACACGGCCGGGCCACACAGACGTGTGTCCCCTGTTTTTGGGAAAATTTTGTAAGTGTTCAAAAAATTTTTCCAAAGTTATCGGTTTAGTCCTGAACCACTCCCAATGCATGTTTAGAGGCATAGCTCGTATTAGGGACAAAATGTTTGGTTGTGAATGGAATGTATATAATTTGATTAATTGTATGTGAAATGTATATTTAAAATGTGGTAAAGTCTGGTAATGCTCCATAACCCTATTCTGGCGTTGAATATGAGTGGGGGGTCTTACATTTATTGGTATCAGAATTACGATTTAGTCGATTCTAGGACTAACGTAGCGTGTGTGAGAGTCTAGTTATACATACCATATATAAACTATGATAGCGTGATGACTCTTGACAATATAAATATGTTTTTGTATAGTAAATGGATCCTGGTCGAGCTGTAGCTGACGATGTCAAGAGTAATGCACCAGCTCCCGCCCAAGGGATAGCACTATCTGGATCTAGAAATGTATCGAGTAGTCACGGAGGAGAGGCTAAAGAAGCCTTTTTCCAAATGATGAATAAATGTTTCACGCAATTTGTCCGGACAAATCTGGCTGCTCAACAACCTCCACCCCTACCTAATCCCCAACTAGTTCCCATAGCTCCTCAAGTTGTGGAACTTCAACGATTGAATAAGCCGCCAATAGATAAAATTTAAAAGCACGTGGCTGAAGAGTTCAGAGCTATCATTGATGATGATCCCAAGCGAGCTGAATTTGGGTTTGAAAACACTATCTCGGTATTCGATGAGCTTTCATGCACGCCAGTTGAGTGTTTAAAATGTGTCATTTCATTATTGAGGGATACAACATATCAATGGTGGAATACATTGGTATCAGTGGTACCGAGAGAAAGCGTGACCTAAGAATTCTTTCAGATTGAGTTCCGGAAGAAATATATAAGTCAAAGATTTCTTGATCGAAAGCACAAAGAGTTTCTAGAATTGAAACAGGGTCAAATGACTGTGACTGAGTACGAAAGAGAATTCGTAAGACTAAGTAAGTATGCTCGGGAATATGTTTCTACTGAAGAAATCATGTGCAAGTGGTTCGTTGATAGGTTGAACAAGGATATTAAACTTCTACTTGGAATTCTAGAATTGAAACTGTAACACCTCTCACCCGTATTCAACGTTAGAATAGGGTTACAGAGCATTACCGGACTTATAACACATTTTTAACATACATTTCACATAAAATTAATCAAATCATATACATTTCAGTCACAATCAATCATCTTGTCCCTAATACGAGCCTACGAGGCCCTAAACATACATTGGGAGTGGTTTGAGACTAAACCAATAACTTTAGAAACTTTTTGAACACTTAGAAAATCTTCTCAAAAACAGGGGACACACGCCTGTATGGCCCGATCGTGGGTATCACACGGCCAAAGACACATCTATATTGCAAGCCGTGTGGACATTCAAAATGGGAGCACATGGCCGTGTCTCAGCCCGTGTTTGACCCCATGTAACTCCCTGACTTGGGTCACACGGCCAACATACACGCCCAGTGGCTAGCCCGTGTGCCCTAAAAATGGTCATACACGCCCGTGTGCCAAGCCATATGCTAGGCCGTGCCAAACCTATAGGGTATACTGACTTATACCACACAACCAAGTCACACGCCTGTGTGTGAGGCCGTGTAGAGCTACTGACTTGATTTTAATTTCAACACCAGGGGACACATGACCGTGTACATGACCGTGTATCACACACGGCTAAGACACACGCCCGTGTCTCTGCCCGTGTGAACAAAAATAGGCTATTTACTAAGCCATTTTTCCAACCAATCTCATGCACACCTACATCAACCCAATTTGCACCAAAACATAGCATAATATGACATTTTAACCAACCAATTCAAGCTTAATTCATGCACAATCTATACCAAATTTCTCAATACACACTATATACAAAATATACCATAGCATTTAGACCAAAATTACATATACAATTCAATTAATTATACACTTCCAAATATGCATCATGTAGCCTAGTTTCACAAGCAAACCAATATCCACAAATCAACCCTTTGATACTCATAATGCCTATTACCATTAAGCATCACACAACCATCATTCAACACATTTCACAAGACATAGACACATATATGTAAACATGATTCAAACATACCAAAATAACCAAAAATGAGCCATCACTCATGGTAATATATACAAACCAAAACATATACATTTACAAGCCAATTCAAATGGCTAAATTCACTACCAACACATAACCAAAATGACCAAAGTCCTTATACATGCCATATGACCAAAACACAAGCTCAAAAATACCAATTTGATAGTTGGATAGTGTAACGATTTCTCCGACGATCCCCAAGTCCGAGCTAGCTTTAAAGTCACTATAAAACATGAAAAAAATAAACAAAGTAAGCTTTATAGCTTAGTAAGTTCGTATGAAATAAACTCAATCTAAACATGAATATTCAAATCATTAGTTTGAACATATTAACATTTAATTCATGTAACTAACAAACCTTTTACATTTTCAATCATAATCTTATATATATATATCTTCACAACTTCTTCGATTTAAACTTATACAGTTCATGTACATACTTGTACCATCTCGTATCAATTTCATACACAATTACATCTTTCATTTACCTGTTGAACCATTCGGAATACTATCATATACATGGGAAACTCGCACCCGAAGTGCTACATATATAGCCGAAGCTATCTCAATCTCATATCACATATACTGCTCACACTAGAGCTATCAATGGGCCTGCTCACACAAGCTGTGGGTCAAGATGTAGCTACACGGTGCTGGTCACACAAGCTGTCAAGTAACTGCAACACATGCCAATATACTCAGCCACCGGTAGGACGTACAGGACCAACACCCGGATCACATAATCACAACAATTCTCTAATGACATGTCACATAATCACACAAGCTGAAGGCATGTCACCTGAATCGTCATCGAATCATTCTCGAACATGTCTGTAGTTTCATATTCACATTTTATGCAATATCAAAGCATTTAAAATACATTTATAATGAAATTTATTACATACGAACGTACCTCGGATGTAAAAACGGCTAAATTAGTCGATTAGTCGAGAACTTTGTTTTTCCCTCGATCTAGATTTGAGTTTCACTTTTCTTGATCTATATGTAATCAAAATTAACTTATTTAATCATCTCTCTATTTAATTTTGTCCAAAATTCACTTTAAGGCATTTTTTCTCAATTACCCTTAGTACTTTACATCTTTTACAATTTAGTCCTTATTTTCATTAAAACACAAAGTAATGCAATTCAATACTAACCCATGCTAGTTGAATTGCATATAAGTCCCTAGCAGCCATATTTCTCACTTATTTCAAATTTTAACCTCAAAATTTTCACATTTCACAATTTAATCCTTAATTTACATTTTCACTAAAAATCACTTAACAAAACTTGTATAATTCACAACCAACATTCATAATCTATCATAAAACATCAAAACACACATGTATTCATCAATGGTATCATTCAAAATCTTTAACAGTTTGCAAAATAGTCCCTGGGCTAGCTAGACCTAGTTGCAATGATCTCAAAAATGTAGCAATCATTAAAACGAGACAAAAACGAACTTACAATTGAGTCAAGAAGCTATACCGAATATCAAGCCCTAACCAAGGCTTTTTCTCCTTGAATTCTTGGTTGATGAAGAACATAAAAGATGATAACAATTGTTGTTTAATTAATTTATTAACATGTATTTACAAATTACAAAAATAACCTTATTATAAAACCATTTAATATCATCCATTTTATGTCCATCATTGTCCACTAAATATATAAAGGGTCTAATTTATCACTTAAGAACCTTAACTTTTATAATCCATAGCTAATAGATACCTTTAACTATTAAAATAGCACTTTTGAACTTTACGCTATTTAGTCCTTTTTATCAAATTCACTAATCAAGCGATAAAATTTCTAAACGAAACTTTCACAAAAACATATTATCATGCTGTAAATATTAAAATAATAAAATAATTTGTTTTGACTTCAGATTTGTGGTTCGAAAACCACTGTTCCGATTTGGCTAAAAACGGGATTTACAAAAAAAATTTGTTGTCATGGTTGATAGAGCTTGTAGAGTCGAGGAGCTTAGCAGAGAAAAGAGAAAAGCAGATTCAGAGGCTAGAGATTCGAGAAAAAGATCGATGAATAAACCATATTAGTCTTCATCAAACAAATCTAGAGATTCATATACTCGTCCAAGTGCTTCAAGCGGGTATTCAAACAGAAATCATGGAAAACAATACTCAAATCCTAAAGCTCAAGCTACGTCAGTATCGAGTGTTGGCAGTGTGAGAAACTATAGACCTGAATGTCAACAATTTGGAAGACATCATCCTGATGAATGTAGAATGAATAACCTAGCTTGTTTCAAATGTGGTTCACAAGATCATTTCATACGTGATTGCCTAGAGTTAGCTGAGAAAGATAAGATTAAGAATGCAAGACCGAGTTACACAGCCATTAAAGGGAGGCCACTAAAAAATGAGGGAAATGCGAGTGGTAATCACGGTACTACGAGAGATTCTATAGTAAGATCTAAGGCTAGAGCACCTACTAGAGCTTACGCTATTCGCGCTCGCGAAGAGGCGTTGTCACCCAATGTTATCACTGGAATATTTTCTCTTTACAACACTAATGTGATTGCATTAATTGATCCTAGACCAACTCATTCATATATCTGTATGAATTTAGTGTCTACTAAGAAATTACCTATTGAATCTACTAGGTTTGTGACTAAAGTATCGAACCCCTTAGGCTAATATGTTCTAGTTGATAAAGTTTGCAAAAACTGTCCTTTAATGACTCAGGGTTACTATTTTTCGACCGATTTGATGCTTTTGCCATTTGACGAATTTGGGTATGGATTGGTTGACTCTGCATAATGCTGTTGTGAATAGTAAATGAAGTATCATTGAATTGAAATGTCAGAATAGTGAAATTATTCGAATTGAATCAGATGAATCGAATGAATTGCCTATTGTGATTTCATCTATGTCAACTCAGAGATGTGTGAGAAAAGGTTGCGAAGCTTATCTTGCTTATGTTTTAGATACAAAAGTGTTTGAATCAAAGATAGAATTAGTGCTGATAGGCTGTGAGATTCTGGATGTATTTCCAAAAGAATTACCGGGGTTACCACCGATAAGAGAGGTTGAGTTTGCTATTGAGTTAGTATCGAGAACTTCACCGATATCTATAGCTCCATACAGAATGGCTCTGATAGAATTGAAAGAGTTGAAATCTCAGTTGCAAGAGTTAACAAATAGAGGTTTTGCATGACTTAGTTTTTCACCCTGGGGTGGGACAGTGTTATTTGTAAAGAAGAAAGACGGATCAATGAGAATGCGTATTGATTATCGACAACTCAACAAAGTTACAATAAAGAATAATTATCTTTTACTGAGAATAAAGGATTTGTTCGACCAGTTGAAAGGGGAAACAGTGTTTTGAAGATTGATTTGAGATCTGGCTATTATCAGTTGCGAGTTAAAGACTCAAATGTGCCGAAAAATACATTGAGAATGAGGTATGGACATTATGAATTTCTTGTTATGCCTTTCGGATTGACTAATGCTCCTGTAGTCTTTATGGATTTGATGAACCAAATTTTTAGACCATATCTAGACAGATTCATTGTTGTGTTCATTGACGACATTCTGATCTATTCATGTGATGAGTCTGAACACGTCGAGCATTTAAGAATTGTGCTACAAACTTTGAGAGATAAGCAATTATTCGCTAAATTCAGCAAGTGTGAATTCTAGCTTCGAGAAGTCAGATTTTGGGACATACTATTTCAGTAGAAGGTATACGAGTTGATCCGAGCAAGATTTCAGCTATTGTTGATTGGAAACCACCGAGAAATGTATCCAAAGTTAGGAGCTTTCTGGGGTTAGCTGGTTATTATAGACATTTTGTAAAAGGATTCTCGATGATTGCTACACCGATGATCAGATTGCTACAGAAAGATATGAAGTTTGTATGGTCCAAGAAATGTCAATAGAGTTTCGATTAGTTAAAAGCATTGTTAATTGAGTTTGTGATTTATAGTGACGTGTCATTGAATGGTTTGGGTTGCGTTTTGATGCAATAAGGAAAAGTTATAGCTTATACCTCCAAACAATTGAAACCACATGAAAAGAACTATCTGACGCACGATTTAGAATTGGCTGCTATTGTTTTCGCATTGAAAATTTGGCATCATTATTTATACGGTGAAAAATGTCACATCTTTACTGATCATAAGAGCTTGAAATACATAATGACTCATAAAGATCTGAACTTACGACAACGGAGATGACTTGAGCTATTGAAAGCAAATGTAGTCGTAGATGCTTTGAGTAGAAAATCTATATTCGCTTTGAGAGCAATGAATATAAGACTAACTTTCTCTGGTGATGGTTTGATTCTAGCAGAGTTGAAAGCTAAACCGGTTTTTCTTCAGCAAATTTGTGAAGCTCAAAAGTGTGATAATGAGTTGCAAGCTAAAAGAGTGCGAGTCGAATAGTGATTCAGACTATCAGATCGGAGCTGATGATTGTTTAATGTTCTGAAACAGAATCTGCGTGTAACACCCCTCACCCGTATTCAATGTTAGAATAGGGTTATGGAGCATTACCGAACTTACAATACTTTTAAACATACATTTCATATACAATTATCAATTTGAATACAACAAAATCATAACCAAACATAGTGTCCCTTAAACGAGCCTAAGAGGCCTTAAACATACATTGAGAGTGGTTTAGGACTAAACCTGATACTCAAGAAATTTTTCTACACTTAGTAAAATTTTTCTCAAAACAGGGGACACACGCCCGTGTGGTCAGGCCGTGTGTCTCACACGGCCTTTAGACATGCCTGTGTCACAAGCCATGTGAACATTCAAAATGGGAGCACATGGTCGTGTCTCAGCCCGTGTTCTACCCTGTGTCCAAACAAGTGATGTTACTGACTTGGGTCACATGGCCAACTACACGCCTGTGTGCCAAGCTGTATGCTAGGCTGTGCCAAAACTGTAGGGTATACTGACTTATGCAACATGGCCAAGTCACACACCTGTATGCTAGGCCGTGTGCAAATTAAGGGGTATACTTGTAACACCCCTAACCCATATCTGTCGTCAGAATAGGGTTACGAGTCATTATCGGATAATACACATCATTCATATACACTTATACAAACATAATCAAAATTCGTTCATCTCAATCATATTGTCGCTTCTAAAGTCCTACGAGACCTTAAAACATGCTTAGAAGGGGTTCAGGACTAAACTAATAACATTTGCAAACTTTAGGAAACTTAGAAAATTTCCTTTGATTTCAAGGTCAAACGCTCGTGTGAACAAGCCGTGTGCCTCACACAGCTACCAGACACTCCCGTATCATAGGCTGTGTGAAAACAGGGCATCCAAACTGACTTATACGACACAGCCAAAGACACACCCATGTGCTAGGCCGTGTGAAATCTATGGGGGATTACTGACTTGGGTCACATGGCCGACCACATGCCCGTATGCCAGCCCCTGTACCACATACGGCCAGTAGACACGCTCGTGTGTCTAGGTTGTGTCAAAACTGTAGGGTATACTGATTTTAATTTGAAGTGTACCCCAGGGGGCACACGGCCATGTAACATGATCGTGTGTCGCACAAGGCTGAGACACACGCCCGTGTCTCTACCCGTGTGGACAAAAAAAAGCCATTTGCAAAGCCAAATTTGCCACCCTACTCTCATATACACAATGCAACCCATATGATACCATTTCAATACATATTTTAGCAACCAAAATATGGTATTCCATTTACATATCATGCCATCTATCCAGATCCATTTCAAAAACTCAAATCCTTAATCAAAACATACCAAATCAATATGCCAAAATCACCAATCTCATATTACCACTAAATGTATTTACTCATCAAATTATCATCTATTTCATGACACAAATTACACCATATCTCCATCTCAAAATCAAACCACAATATGCAAATCTTCCAAACATTAATACGTCATAAACTAATCAACCAAATAAGAAATCACTTAGCAAAACTAATAACCATGGCAAACATACCAAAACACATAGTAACTTATAAACCTCACTTATATCACTTGATAGCATATAAATCAAGCCAACTCAAATGGTCATACATATCATCATTTACAAGCCAAATCTCATGGCTAATATTATAACACAAAACATACCAAAATGACACTTGTCTATACATGCCATAAACCAAATATATAAAGCTTTAAAAGCACCAACGAGTTGATCGATAGTATTATGACGTTCCCAGACGATCCCCGAGCCTGAGCTAACTTCAATGATCTATAAAACATGGAAAGAACACACTAAATAAGCTTTAAAAGCTTAGTAAGCCATATACAAATAAAGCTATCAAATAAACATTTGCATTTCAATTCAAATATGTTTAACATAGTTAATATCATTCAAATTCACAAACCTTTCCATTGAACATATATTCAATGTCTTAATCAAGTTCATCAAACATTTTCCCTTTTCAATTCTCGTACGAATTTCTTACATACCTGAGTCACTTAGCTCATTCACATATTTTTTCTCAACTTGACTTTGCCCGTTGAACCATTCGGAATCAATAAGGATACTCAAAAATTACATAAGCTCGTATAATACCATATCCCGGATATGGTCTTACATGTTATCACATATCGATGCCGCTGTCCCAGACAGGGTCTTACACGAAATCGATTAACGACGCCAATGTCCCAGACATGGTCTTACACGTAATCTCAATACAATACCAATGTCCCAGACATGGTCTTACATGTAATCACATCTCAATAACCTAATGTCATGACATTCCTATCCTACACTATTCCTAGGGTTTGTATGGGACTTTCGGATGTCATAACTTCGTCCATTCATGCTCAAATTTGCTCGTTCAACATTCATAGAATTTCAATGATAATAAAACATATATAATTCAATTCAAAGACATTTATTGGCATATGAACTTACCTCGCAGTCAGAATAGACGAATCGGATCGATTACTCGATAACTTTTGATTTCCCTCGATCTATATCTGATTTCTTTCTTTCAGGATCTATATAAATTCAAAATTAACTCTTTTATTCATCAACACATTAAATTTCATCCAAAAACACATATTTGAGCATTTTTGCACTTTAGTCCCTAAAGTTACACATTTATTTAATTTAGTCCCTATTTCATAAATACACAAAATTTACAAAATTCAATATGACCCATGCTTAGACGAATTCTCAATAGGTCCCTAGCAGCCCATATCTTTCATTTATTTTACAATTTAATCCTTCAATTTACATTTTTCACAATTTAATCCCCATTTGACATTTTGTCAAAAATCACTTAACAAAACTTTAATATCTATCATCAAGCTTTCAAAATTCATCAATGGAAAGTCACAAATTCATCAAAAAATTCAGAATTTATGGTACGGGCTAGCTAGTACTCAAAGCAACGATCACAAAAACATAGAAATCATCAAAAACCGAGAAAAATGGACTTACCTATTTAATCATGCAATGCCCGAATGTTAGAAAGCTTCAATGGCTTCTTATTCTTTTATTATTTGGTTTAAGAAAGATGAATGAAACCATATTTTTATGTTTTTTGTTTTATTAATAATACATTAATACATAGTTTACATTTTTACCCTTGGTTATTAAACCATTTAATCATCAAACATTAGGCCATTTATGTCCATTAACATTATCAAAGGTCTAATTTCAACATAAGGACTTCATAATTAACAAACCATAGTAATTAAACACTTTTAACTTATAGCATGCTTCTTTTGCATTTTACGCGATTAAGTCTTTTTTTTCAAATTGAGCATTAAACGATAAAATTAGCTCACGAAATTTTCAAAAATATATATTCACATACTATAAACACCAAAAATAATATTAAAATAATTTTAAGACCTCAAATTTGTGGTTTCGAAACCACTATTTCGATTGAGCTAAAACCGGGCTATTACAACTCTCCTCCCTTAGAGATTTTCGTCCCCGAAAATCTTACCAGCGAATAGGTTTGGATATTACTTTCTCATAGCATCCTCGAGTTACCACGTAGCTTCTTCTACCTCGTGTCGATGCCATAACACTTTTTCTAATGCTATTCTTTTATTTCTCAGCTCTTTGATCTCTCAAGCTAGAATTCGGATCGGTTCTTCATTGTACGATAAATCTGACTGAATCTCAACTTCGGTCGGGGAAATAATATGCGAAGCATCGAATCTGTACCTTCGTAGCATCGATACATGAAATACATTATGAATCTTTTCTAACTCAGACGGCAATTCTAACTGATAAGCCACCGGTCCAACTCGTTTAATAATCTCATACGGCCCGATGAATCTCGAACTCAATCTACCTTTATGACCAAATCGAAGTATTTTCTTCTAGGGAGATACTTTCAAAAACACTTTATCCCCGATCTGAAACTCAATATCTTTCCATTTTAAGTCTACATATGATTTATGTCGATCTGACGCTGCTTTCAAGCTATCACGAATTACTTTTACTTATTCTTCAGTCTCTCTAATCAGATCAACCCCGTGAATCTTATTCTCACTAAATTCAATTCAGTACAACAGTGTTCTACACTTACGACCATATAGAGCTTTGTATGGTGTCATTTTAATGCTCGATTGAAAGTTATTATTATACACAAATTCAATCAACAGAAAATACCTTTCCCATGTACCTTCAAACTCAAGAATGGAACATCTCAACATATTCTCGAGTATCTGAATAACTCGTTCGAATTGACCATCTATCTGAAGGTGAAATGCGATACTAAAATGTAATTTTGTACCCAACGCATCTTGCAGTTTCTTCCAAAATCTCGATGTGAACTTCGTATCTCTATCCGAAATAATAGAAATAGGTACTCTGTGTGATCTCACAATCTCGGAGATATATAACTCAGCAAGTTTGTCAAGTGAATAATCTGTACGCACAGGAATTAAATGAGTTGATTTTATCAACCAGTCAACAGCAACCCAGATTGCATCTTTCTTACTCAGAGATAAGGGCAAACCCAAAACAAAATCCATAGTTACTCTATCCCATTTACACTCAAGAATCATAACCGGCTGTAATAAACTAGACAGTTCCTGATGCTCAGCTTTAACTTGTTAACAAATCAAACATTTCGAAACAAACTCTGAAATATCACGCTTCATGCCATGCCACCAATAAAGCTATTTCAAATCATTAGACATTTTTGTACTTCCCGGATGAACAGATAAACAACTATTATGTGCTTCATTCAAAATCATCTGAATCAACTCTGAATTTCTAGGAACACATATTCGACCTCTAAATCTTAAACAATCCTCTGAATCAGGATTAGAATCACAATGAGCTCTTTTAGCTAACATTTCATTATTAGTCTTCTGAACTTCATAAATCTGTTGTACAAACAACAGTTTCACTTTCAACTCAGCTACTATCGAGCCATCATCAGAAAGAGCTAACTGAGTATTCATTGCACGTAGAGCAAACAAAGATTTTTGGCTTAATGCATCAGCAACAACATTAGCCTTTCCCAGATGATAGTCAATCACTAGCTCGTAATATTTTAGCAATTCTAGCCATCTCCGCAGTCTCAAATTCATATTTCTGAGTCATCAAATATTTCAAACTCTTGTGATCTGAATAAACATGACATTTCTCACCAAATAAATAATGATGCCAGATCTTTAATGCAAATATGATAGCTGCTAATTCCAAATCATGCGTTGAGTAATTCTTTTCATGCAGCTTCAACTGTCTCGAAGCATAGGCTATGACTTTGCCTTATTGCATCAAAATGCAACCCAGACCATTCAACGATGCATCACTATAAATCATATATTTTTTACCCGGTTCTGGCTGTACTAACACTAGACCTTCAGTTAAAAGAACTTTTAGCTAATCAAAACTTTTCTAACATTTTTCAGACCATTCAAACTTTATATCTTTCTGGAGCAATCTCATTAATGGAATTGCAATCATCAAAAAGCCTTTCACAAATCGTCTACAATAGCCGACAAGTCCCAGAAATCTGCGGACTTCGAATACATTTCTTAGAGGCTTCCAATCCATTATTACAGAAATCTTACTCGGATCGACTCGGATACCCGATGCTGACACAATATGCCCTAGAAAACCAACCTCACGTAACCAAAATTCACCTTTACTGAACTTTGCATATAACTGCTTATCTCGTAGAGTCTGCAATACAATTCTCAAATGCTCGGCATGCTCAGTTTCATCTCTCGAATAGATCAAAATATCATCTATGAACACAATAACAAATCGATCTAAGTACGGTTTAAAAATTTGGTTCATTAAGTCCATAAAGATATCAGGTGCATTCGTTAGTCCGAAAGGCATAATTAAAAATTCATAGTGTTTGTACCTCGTTCTAAACGCAGTCTTCGGCACATTAGAGTATTTAACTCGTAACTGGTAATAACCCAATCTCAAATCTATCTTTGAAAACACTGTTGCCCCTTTCAATTGGTCAAACAAATCATCAATCCACGGTAGAGATTGTTCTTGATCATCACTTTATTCAACTACCGGTAGTCTATACACATTCTCATTGTGCCATCTTTCTTTTTCACAAACAACACAAGAGCTCCCCCCAGGTGAGAAACTCAATCTTGCAAACCCTCTGTTGGTTAATTCTTGCAATTGAGCTTTCAATTCTTTTAACTCTATTGGAGCCATTCTATACGGAGCTATCGATATCGGTGTTGTACCCGATATTAACTCAATACCAAACTCAACCTCTTGGATTGGTGGTAAACCCGATAACTCTTCAGGAAATACATCTGGGTATTCACATACAACTGACACTAATTTGATCTTCTTTTTAGTCACTTTTGTATCTAACACATAAGCAAAGTAAGTTTCATAACCCTTTCTCACATATTTTTGAGCTAACATCGATGAAATCACTGCTAGCAAACCATTCAAATCATTTGATTCAATCTAAATAATCTCATTATTCTGACATCTCAAATCAATCATTTTTCTTTCACAATTCACAATAGCATCATGCAGCATTAGCCAATCCATACCCAAAATTATATCAAATTCATCAAATGGTAACAACATCAAATATATCGGAAAGCAATTATCCTGAATCATCAACGGACAGTTCTTGCACACTTTATCAACCAATACGAACTTGCCTAAGGGGTTCGATACTCTAATTACAAATTCAGTAGACTCTACAGGAAAAGTCTTACTGGATACTAAATTCATACATATATACAAATGAGTTGATCCTGGATCTATCAATGCAATAACTTTAGTATCATAGAGAGTAAAAGTACCAGTAATGACATCTGGAAATGATGTTTTTTCGCAAGCGCGAATCGCGTAGGCTCGTGCAGGTGCTCTAGCATCAGATCTCATAGCAGTGTCTCGTGTCACACCTCTACCACCACTCACATTTCCTACGTTTTTGGATGGTCTACCTCTAGCTGCAGTGTTACTCGACCTCGTATTCTGTATTATATCTTGCTCAGCCAGCTTAGGACAATCATGGATAAAATGATCCAATGATCCACATTTAAAACAAACCCTATCATTCAATCTACAATCACTAGGATGCCTTTTACCATAATGTTTACATTCAGGTCAGTGAGGTCTCCTACTCCCTACACTAGCTATCGAAGTAGTTGGAGCTTTAGAACTCACAAGTTGCCTTTCATGATTTCTATCTGAATATCCCATAGATGCATTGGAATGATTGAATGAATCTCAGAATTTCTTCGATGCAGACTGATAAGATTTACTAGTTGATATTTTTCTCAAATTTCTTGCTTCAAAATCAGATTTTCTCTTTTCTTTGCTGAGATCCTGGGCTTTACAGGCCCTCTCAACCAGTACTACAAATTCTTTCAATTCAAGTATCCCGACTAACAACTTTATATCTTCCTTCAACCCATTAACAAATCATTTGCACATGATCTCTTCAGTAGAAACATATTCCTGGGCATATTTACTTAAATGTACAAATTCTCTTTCATATTTTGTCACTGTCATTCTGCCTTGTTTCAACTCTAGAAACTCTTTATGTTTCTGATTGAGAAATATCTAACTTATGTATTTCTTACGAAATTCGAATTGAAAGAATTCCCAGGTGACTCGTTCTCTAGGAACCACAGATGTCAACGTCTTCCACCAATGATAGGCATTACCTCTAAGTAAAGATACCACACATTTGATACACTCATCAGGAGTATAAGATAATTCATCAAATACTGTGATCGTGTTCTCGAGCTAAAACTCAGCTCTCTCAGCATCATCATCAACGGTAGCCCAAAACTCTTCAGCCCCGTTTTTACGTATCTTATCCACTGGCGGCTTATTCAATTGAATCAGATCCATCACTTGTGGCACAACTGGAACTTGTTGAGGAATAGGTGGGATCGAAGGTTGTTGAGTAGCCGAATTCGTTCGAACGAACTCCGTGAACCACTCACTCATAATTTGGAAGAGGGCTCGCTTAGCCTCTCCCCCTTGGCTACTTGAAATAGGCCTAGAATTGGCTGACGCTACCTCTTGAGCGGGAGCAAACACATTACTTTCAACATCGTCAGCTATTGCTAGATCGGGATCCATTTGCTATACTAAAATCATATTTTAACTGTCAGGAATCATCACACTATTGCAATTTATATATATGGCATGTATAGTTATACTCTCACATGCTACGTTAGTCCTAGAATCAACTAAACTGTAGCTCTGATACTAATAAAATGTAACACCCTTAACCCGTATCCGTTGCCGGAATAGGGTTACAAGGCATTACCGGATAATACACATTATTCATATACATTTATGCAAAAAAATCAAAATTGATTCATCTTAATCATATTGTCCCTTCTAAAGTCCTACGAGACCTTAAAACTTTCTTAGAAGTGGTTCAGCACTAAACCGATAACATTTGCAAACTTTAGGAAACTTAGAAAATTTTCTTTGATTTCAGGGTCACACGCCCATGTGAACAAGGCATGTGCCTCACACGGTTACCAGACATGCCCGTGTCATAAGCCGTGTGAAAATAGAGCATACATACTGACTTGTACCACACAGCCGAGGACATGCCCATATGCCAAGCCATGTGAAATCTAAGGGGGGTTACTGACTTGGGTGGTACAACCAACCACAAGCCCGTGTTCCAGCCCGTGTGCCACATTCGGCTAGTAGACACGCCCGTGTGTCTAGGTCGTGTCAAAACTATAGGGTATACTGACTTTAATTCGAAGGGTACCCCAGGGGAAAAACAGCCGTGTAACATGACCGTGTGCTGCACACGGCTGAGACACATGCCTGTGTGGACAAAAATAGGCCATTTGCAAAGCCAAATTTGCCACTCTACTCTAATATACACAATGTGTAATACCCCGAAATATGGCCTAGTCAGAATAATGGTTTCGAGACCATGAATTTGACGTTACAATATTTAGATTATGACCACTATGAGATTTAGAATATAAGAATATGCATGTGGTAAAGTTTCATGGAAAAATTTTAAGAATTAAGTATCTAATTAGAAAATAAGGACTAAATTGAATAAGATGCAAAATTTGGGTTTTAGGTGTAATTTGTATGAAATTGTTTTGGGATGTGAATTAGAAGGTCTTAAAGAGCAATTTGCCCAAATTCTAAATTTTTGGACAAATATGGACACCCATGGGAATTTTTGTAAGTTTAGTGAGTAAGGGCATTTTGGTCATTTGGTTATTAAATGAATTAAAAAGGGGAAAAAGAGCTAAAAATCAGCTCATCTTCCTCATGTTACTGCCAAAAATTCAAGGGTACCATAGCTAGGGTTTCTTCAACTTTCAAGCTTGATAATAAGTCGATCCTAGCCCTGTTTTTAATGCTCTTTGTATTTTTAACATCCTTGCAACTTGCTCTCTTCATTTCTACCCATATCTCATGCTAGGGTTTATTTTTAGAAAATTACCCATGCATGAGTTAGATGTATTTTGATGGATTATGGAAGAATATGATAGTTTAAGGTATGGAGAACAACTTTTGTTAAGTGATTTTGCATGGAAACCCTAAAAAGGACTTATTTGTAAAAGTTGAGAAAATGGGTAGAAAAGTGTGAAATGAAGGAAATTATGGGCTTCCATAAGTACAAGAAGCATTCGGCTAGACCTGGGTAACCAAGAAATCACTTGCATTCCAACATACGAGCTTAGGGACTAAATTGTGAATAAGTAAAAGTTTAGGGATAAAATGGTAATTTTATCAAAGAACGAATTTAGGGTCGATTTGAGTAATGTAGGAAGTTAATGAGCTAAATTTATTATTATAGATCAAGAAAGACGAGAACCGAATCTTGATAAAGACAAGAACAAAGCGTTCGAGGCTTAGGTACTATACTGAATATTTTGTACCAAGGTAAGTACACGTGCAAATAAATACCTTAATTAACGTTTAAATGTTAAAATAATATTTAGATAAATAATATGTCATTTAGTTACTTTGTTGTTATAATATGTTTTGATGTTTTATGCTTATGTTACAAGTGTTGCCATGTTAGCATTTGTATATGATAATGTCATATGTTATGAGGACAATATTCCGAGAATGTTCGACAAAGAGACGAAAGTCTGAAAATCCCGTTTGAACTTAGGAATAGGTAAGGATACAAGTGACATGTCACTAGGATAGCTATGTATCTATGAGCTCATTTGATGGCATGATACATGCTAGGTCCGGGAGCTTGTGTAGCCCCATTGAGAGGCATGTAATTATGTGGTACACGCTAGGTCTGGGAGCTTATGTAGCCCCATTGAGAGGCATGATTATGTGATGCATGCTAGGTCCAGGTGCTCTCAGGTAGCCCTGTTGAGAGGTATGCTATGTTATGTTATGGCACTTCGGTGCATATGTATCTGAGTATCATGTTCGTTATTCCAAACATTCAACGGGTAATGCGCATGTAGTTTGTATGTGAGCTAGGTAAAGTATATATGTATGCATGGAAGTAAAAATTAATGTGCTTAAACTTGTGTACCCTTATGACCGAAATGGTTAATGGCAATGCATGTCTTTATGTAACATCTTGAAAATATAGATCATACGTTTTGATGAAAGCTTTGAAATAGTGACAATGACATAAATGATATTCTAAAGACTAAATAAGATTTACTTTATTTGTATGTGTACTTACTAAGCTTATGGCTTACCCCTCCCTTTTTTCATCCCTTTTAGATTCGTCAAGCTAGCTTGAAGGATTGAGAACGTCGGAGCTCGGGTCACACTATCAACTAAACTTTGGGTATAATACATTTGATTATTTTGAATCATGGCATGTATAGGTGATTATTATTGTAACGCCCCAATTTTCGGGATTTTCGGGATTTCTATGATTTTTGATGAATTTTAGAATTTCTGTGTTTTGACTGTACAATGTAGGTCTGAGTATATTAGTGCGCCTTTGGAAGGCCCAAGAGTAAATTTAACCCGAGGCAATTTTAGAATTTTCAATTTTAGAGAGAGAGGGTTCTGGCGTTATGAGCTTTTAAAATAAAGGTGGTAAAATAAGCCACAAGAAGATCAGTGGTAAAGTGGCATGTGACGCCACATAGGTGTTTGGGGAGTGGCGTGTGGATGTTTAAGGGGAGCCAAGGTTCAAGTCGCAAGGTAAGTTAATTAGGGTATTTATTTTTGTGAATAGGAAAGGTAGGTATTGGAACATAGGTGGAACTCTGTTAGAAGGAGTTTGAGCTGTTCAGAGGATTGAGTAAGGGAGAGATAAGGGAGGAAATTTAGGAGCTGATCAAGGAGCTTGGTGTTCGCCGAATGTTGGACTCTTGAGGAGCAAGAGTTGGCCGGCCAAGGGTCTCTAGAATAGGCAAATTTGGCTAGGTCTCTGAAGTAGCAATTTCAGCATTAGGGAAGTTTTGTGCCATTTCTTTGTAGCTCTTCCTTTAGGGTTTCGGTTTAGTCTTCTTTTGGCTTGCCAAAATAAGGTATTGTGCTTAGGGTTTTTCTCTTTTCCCTTCCATTTTTCTAGTATCCGAAACTTGGAACACCTCATAACTCTCTGTGTCGTTTTCCCTTGCCATAACCGAATACTACTTTCCCTTCTCATCTTTCTTTCTTCCATCTTTTCCTTTTCCCCAAATCCGAACCTATACTCCCTTCTCTTTTGTCACTTTCAACAATTTCTTTTCTCCATTGTTCCTCAATTGGTTGAATCTACCATCCCTTTCCTTCTCTTCTTCTCTTCATTTATTCCCCTCACATCTAGGAGGCCAAATCTTACTATAGCCGAACCTCTTTCCCTTTTTCTTTAAGAAGCCGAAACCTTCATACTTGTGGTATAGGAGGCCGAATCTTTGGCTACTTGAACCTGTTTCTTCTTGTAATCACGGTAGATCGGGATTAATATCATAGATAGGAACATTCTTTTGGGCAGAACAATGATTGGTGAGTATTCGAACAACTTTCGTTAGTTACTTATGCTTTAAGGTAAAGCCGAAACCCCTTAAGGGTGGCTAGCATTTGTGCTAAGGGCATATTGGCCTTTTTCTTTTGGTTTTGTGTGCGCTAGAGTGGACAAGGGGGACATTCAACAAAGGGCTTTGAAGGCTAACACTGTTGGACATCTAGATCTAGTCCATATTTCAGCGGAAAGGTAAGAACTTTAGGAACTAAGGCAATGTTGGCCGAGTATGGTAAAGAGATTAGTACGTATTTTGTTTTTGATATGTAGTCTGAAGTATTAGTAACTCGATTGTAGGTAGCTCATGTGTGGATCTCGCCAACGTATTGTTACAGATCAGGTGTGTAAACAACACCCACTTATAGACTAGATCGGCAAAAGCCGAAAAGCCGAAACGCCGAAGAGCTGGCATTTTGTGGACTTATGAGCGTGCGAGCGCTCGTGAGGTTGTTGTATGTTAATCCCGATAATCTCAAGCGGTAAGCTTGCAGAGTGCGCAATTTTGTGTACTTCGGTATATTTGGGCTTAATAGGCCAAAATCGGGTTAATGGGCCAACAGGCCCAATTCGGTAAAAACGCTCGGTAAGTGTTTCTGTTAATACAGTAATGGCTGTAATCATGAAAACCCTAAAATAGTAAATTTACTAAAATACCCCTAAAGTATGAAAATTACCATTATACCCCTAGGCGCAAAGTGACTGTTATACCCCTAGGGTTAATTTTGACTGGAATGCATGATATTCTGATTCTGTATGTTGTACACCATGACATGTATATCTGTTGCATGGGATATGGGTTATATTGATGGAGGAAGCGTTCTGGTGGCTATGCCACAAATATCTGTTCTGGTGGCTCTGTCACAATATCTGTATCTAGTGACTCTGTCACAATATTCATTCAGCGACCATGCTTTGCAAATTACGTGGTGTGTAGCGGATGGGTGGGTCAAGTTGTCTCCCCACATGGTGTAAGGTTGGTACGGGGGTGTATACAGATGGATATGGGTTGGGTTTTCTGCATACATGATATTTCTATTATGTACCTGTTATGGGCCTATGGGCTTCATTCTGAATTTTGTATAGGGCTAAGGCCCAACTTAATCTGTTTCTGTGGTTTGAACTGATTTGGACTATGGTTGGGTTATTTTACACACTGAGTTTTCCAAACTCACCTCCCTTAATTTCATCCAAGCAGGAAATCCCCAACCATAGTGGGCTTGGAGCTGTGAGGGATTCGGAGTGGCCACATGTTCTGAAAATTCGGTTCTCTTCAAGTGTTTTGACCAGCCATTACTTACTTTAATTGTTTCAGGTTTTTAAGTTGTAATAAGGCCGCTCGTAAATTTTATGGTTTTCTTAATTGCTTTACTTATACTCAATTTAAACTGTTAGTGTAACGCCCCGTACCCGAGACCGTTGCCGGAGTCGAACACGAGGTGTTAACAGACTTAATTCATTGCTTAAACAGCTCAAACAATTTAATTTTAAAATTTTCAGTCAAGCTAGCAATCTGCGTCACAGTCGCTTAAAAATTCATATCTCGAGTTCCAAAACTCAAAATCCAATTCCGTAAATTTTCCCTGAAACTAGACTCATATATCTATTTACTAATTTTTTTTTAGAATTTTTGGCTGGGCCAATTAGTACAGTTTATTAGTTAAAGTCTTCCCTGTTTCAGGGTTCGACTGCTCTGACCTCTATGTATTATGAATCAGATATCTCTCTGTACAAAATTTCAATAACTATGACGTTTCTTTTTCTTAAAACTAGACTCAATAATAAATCTTCACATATAAATATGACTTCTAATTATTTTTATACAATTTATGATTAATTTCCAAAGTCAGAACAGGGGATCCAAAAATTACTCTGGCCCTATTTCACAAAAAGTTCAAATATCTCATAAATTATAATTCATATACCTGATTTGTTCAATCCATATGAAAATAGACTCATTAAGCTTCGATTCTACAACTTATTCATCAATTAATTCCATTTCTACTATTTTTAGTGATTTTTCAAATTCACATCATTGCTGCAGCAATATTCTGTTTTATAGCAAATTTGACTTTACTATAAATTTTCATGGACTAAATAGCATTTTAAACATACATGGTATCAAATGTGATTTAGATTGGTCATTCCAATGGCTAATCATTCACAAACTCTTTTCTTGCCAAAGCATAATCATATCATAAGATAATTTACACAAAGTGAGTATTTTGCCATAAATGCCACATTCAAGATACACAAGCCATTTTACCAATTTAGGCCTTCGGATAGTGTGAACGAGTCTTCGACCTATCCCGATTCTCAAGACGGTTTGTCAAAACTACAATGAAGGAAAAGGAAGGAGAAAGCATAAATGCTTAGTAAGTTCACATGCAAATAGTAAGTAATATAATCATGCTATTCAACATAAAAACATCATTTGCATAAACAACACCAAGACATTCATGTTACATTTGCAATTAATATCATGCTACGATTTCATCATACCTGTCAAATTTTCTCATTTACCACACTTACCAACATGTCACCTTTGTTTTAGGCATTCTCCTTATTCTCTTAAGATTCACCCGTTGAACACATCGGAATATAATTCGAATACACGGAAAGTTTGTACAAAAGTGCCACATATGTAGCCAAGCTACCATGTAACCCGCCCATAAGCGAACTCGGACTCAACTCAACGAGCTCGGATGCCTAGTTACATCTCACGAACTCGGACTCAACTCAACGAGTTCGGACATTTGCATCCATAAGTGAACTCGGACTCAACTCAACGAGTTCAGATGCCCAACCATCCAAGTGACATGTCACTTGTATTCTAATCTATTCCCAAGGTTCAAACGAGCTTTTTCCTCGATTACACATCTTTGTCGTCTTTCACGGAACATCGAAACCGATACTCGGTAGCAAATCATAATTTACATATTATTCAATAATAACCATAAAGCATAATATTTCATGATATTAATCATCATATCACATAAATAACATTAAATTACTTAAAATGACAATTATGTTACTACATTTACACATGAACTTACCTCGGTATAAAATTATTAGCAATCGAGCCTATTCTTCGTAAACTTTGTTTTTCCCTCGATCACGACTTGAATCTCGTTTCTCTTGATCTATAATGCCAAATTAATCTTATTTAATACATACATTCATCAAAACAGCATTTAATAAGAACTTTAGCAAAATTACATTTTTCCCCTTAGACTTTTGCATAATTACACTTTTGCCCCTAGGCTCGGGAATTAAACTTCATCCCTTATTCTTATGTTTTATGACATGCTGATCATTTTTCCCTTCTATGGCAGCATCAATTTCACACTCTAACATGTACTTATGACTATTAGGTATTTTTACCGATTAAGCCCTTTTTTTCGTTTTCACTTAAAACCGAGTAGCACAAGTTGTCTAGCATAATTTAAAACCTCATATTCTATCATAAAACACAAAAATACACAAATTTCACCTATGGGTATTTTTCCAAATATGAACCCTAGGTTAAATTATTGCTAGCATAAGCTAAATCAAGTTACCGGGACTCCAAAAACGTAAAGAACATTAAAAACAGGGCTTGGAATCACTTACTATGGAGCTTGGAAGCTTGAAACAAACCCTAGCTATGGAGAACCCTTTAATTTTCGTCCTAATGAAGAAGATGGACATATTTTTCCATCTTTTTCCTTTTTTTAATCTTTTAATTACCAAATGACCAAAATACCCTTAATACCTTTCTTTGAAAATTTTCATGTACAAGCCCATTTTTGTCCAAAATTTTAGAAATTGGTCAAATTGCTATTTAAGACCTCCTCATTAATATTCCAAAGTAATTTCATACTAAAAACTTCTAGAATGCAAGTTTTGCAAGTTATTCGATTTAGTCCCTAATTTCAACTTAAGCACTTTATGCACAGAATTTCGTCACGAAATTTTCACACAATCATGAAATCATATCATAAACATCAAAATAATTATAAAATAATTATTTCTATCTCGAATTTTTGGTCACGAAACCACTATTCCAATTAGGCCCTAATTCGGGATATTACAACTCTCCCTCCCTTTAAGGATTTTAGTCCTCGAAAATCTTACCGATAAACAGGTGTGGGTATTGATTTCTCATAGTTTCTTCTACCCCGTGCCTTTGCCACAATACTTTCACGAGAGCGACACTCTTATTTCTTAGTTGCTTGACCTCTCGAGCTAAAATCTTAATCGGTTCTTCTTTGTAAGTCATATCCGGTCGTAGTTCAATTTCTGTCGGTGAAATTATATGTGAAGGATCCGAACGATACCGACGTAACATAGATACGTGGAACACATCATGTATCTTCTCTAATTCAGGTGGTAATGCTAGTCGATATGCTACCGGTCCAACTTTTTCAATTATTTCATACGGCCCAATAAAACGCGGACTTAACTTGCCCTTCCGTCCAAATCTAAGAACTTTCTTCCATGGAGACACTTTCAAAAATACCTTATCACCAACTTGAAACTCGATTTCCTTTCGTTTCAAATCCGCATAAGATTTCTATCTATCCGAAGCAGCTTTCAAACAATCTCGAATCACTTTCACTTTTTCTTTGATTTTCTTTATTAGATCAACTCCATAAATCTGATTTTCCTTGAGTTCAGTCCAATACAATGGTGTCTAACATTTACGACCATACAATGCTTCATAAGGTGCCATTTTCAAACTCGTCTGATAACTATTATTATAAGCAAATTCTACCAACGGTAAGTATCTTTCCCAACTACCTTGAAATTCTAATATACAACATCTGAGCATGTCTTCTAGAATCTGAATCACTCTCTTTGATTGTCCATCAGTTTGTGGATGAAAGGCAGTGCTAAAATTTAACTTTGTACCTAATGCCTCTTGCAACTTTTGCCAAAACCGTGAAGTAAATCTCGGATCTCTATCTGAAATGATTGACAAAGGTATTCCATGAAGTCTAACAATCTCATTGATATACAATTCAGCCAACTTATTAAGAGAATAATCCATACGTACCGGAATAAAATGAGCCGATTTAGTCAGTCTGTCAACTATTACCTAGATGGCATCTTTCTTCCCCGGAGTTAATGGCAATCCTGATACAAAATCCATAGTAATCCGATCCCATTTCCATTCAGGAACCATGATAGGCTGGAGTAGTCCCGAAGGTACTTGGTGTTCATCTTTCACTTGTTGACAAACTAAGTACTTTGATACAAAGTCGGATATATCTCTTTTCATTCCATTCTACCAATACACTTTCTTCAAGTCATTATACATTTTCATACTGCCCGGGTGAACCACCAAACAACCATTATGTGCTTCATGCAAAATCTTTTGAATCAACTCATCATTTTTCGGTACACAAATCTGATTTTTAAACATCAAGCAACCATCAGAATCGATTTTAAAATCTGACCCAGTATCAGCTTCACATTGTTTTCTCTTGGCTTGCAAATCTTCATCGCTTTTCTGAACTTCACAAATCTCTTGTAAAAACATCGGTCTTGCTCTTAACTCTGCTAAAATCGAACCATCATCTTATACCTTTAACTGAGTATTCATAGCTCTCAAAGCAAATAGCAACTTTCTGCTCAAAGTATCGGCAACCACATTCGCTTTTCCCGGATGGTAATCAATAACAAGCTCGTTATCTTTCAATAACTCCAACCATCTTCACTGTCTCAAATTCAAGTCTTTTTGTGACATCAAGTACTTAAGACTTTTGTGGTCGGTATATACTCGGCATTTTTCACCATACAGATAATGTCGCCAAATCTTCAAAGCAAATACTATAGCAGCCAATTCCAAATCATGAGTCGGATAATTTCTTTCATCCACTCAAACTTAACATCATTTCGGAGTAATCTAGTCATAGAGCAGCAATTATAGAAAATCCATTTACAAACCGCCGATAATACCCAGCTAACCCCAAGAAACTTCTAACCTCAGTTACATTTTTCGGTGGTTTCCAATCAACAATGGCTGAAATTTTACTAGGATCAACCCGTATACCATCACCTGAAACAATGTGATCCAAAAATCCAACTTCCCAAAGCCAAAATTCACTTTTACTAAACTTGGCATATAACTGCTTATCTCTCAAAGTTTGCAAAACTATCCTCAAATACTCAGCATGCTCTGTCTCATCTTTCGAATAAATTAAGATGTCATCTATAAATACAACAACAAATTTGTCCAAGTATGGCTGAAATATGCGATTCATCAAATCCATAAACACAGCAGGAGCATTTGTTAACCCGAATGGCATGACCAAAAATTCATAATGACCGTACCTTGTTCTAAAAGCAGTTTTAGGCACATTCGACTCTTTTACTCGCAGCTAGTAGTACCCAGATCTCAAGTCAATCTTTGAAAACCATGTTGCTCCTTTTAGCTGATCAAATAAATCATCAATTCTCGGTAACAGATACTTGTTCTTGATTGTCACCTTGTTTAACTGCCGATAGTCAACACAGAATCTCATAAAACCATCTTTCTTTTTCACAAATAACACGGGAGCACCCCAAGGTGAAAAACTCGGTCTCACAAAGCCTTTATCAGTCAACTCTTGCAACTGCGACTTTAATTCTTTCAAATCTGCTGGTGCCATTCTATACGGAGCAATCGAGATCGGAGTTGTTCCCGGTATCAAATCAATACCAAATTCTACTTCCCTGACTGGAGGCAAACCCGGCAATTCTTCTGGAAATACGTCCGCAAATTCACACACAACCGGTACTAATTCAACTTTCTTTTCAACTTCTTTTGTATTAATTACATACACCAAATAAGCTTCATAACCCTTCCTCAAATATCTCTGAGCCGACATCGAAGAAATCACACTAGATAGTGCCTCTGATTTGCCTGGTTCAACCCGTAGAATTTCACCACTTTCACACTTTAATTCTATAACCTTTTCTTTGCAATTTACTATAGCATCATGCAATGTCAACCAATCCATACCCAAAATAACATCAAATTCATCAAACGGCAACAACATCAAGTCGGCCAGAAAGTAATGACCCCGAATCATTAAAGGGCATTTCTTGCATACTTTATCAACTATCACACATTTGCCTAACGAATTCGACATTTTAATCATAAATTTTGTGTTCTCAACAAGTATATTCATACTAGACACCAATTTCATGCGCACATATGAATGAGTAGAACCGGGATCAATCAAAGCAGTATCATTAACATCATAAAGAGAAAATATACCAGTAATCACATCGGGTGATGAAGCATCTTCACGTGCCTTTATGGTATAAGTTCTAGCTGGAGCCCTTGCTTCAACTCAAGAAACTCTTTACGTTTTTGATCAATAAATCTTTCACTGATATATTTCTTCCGAAATTCTTCTTGAAAGAACTCCCAAGTTACTTTCTCTTTCGGTACTACTGAAGTCAATGTCTTCCACCAATGATAAGCTGAATCCCTCAACAATGATATAGCACATTTCAAACATTCCTCAGGTGTACAAGACAATTCATCAAATACTCGAATAGAATTCTCGAGCCAAAACTCTGCTTTCTCGGCATCATCATCAATATTTACCCTGAATTCTTCGGCCCCTTGCTTGCGGATTCTGTCAACTGGAGTTCTAGGAAATTTCATCGGATCCACACCTTGAGGCATCGGGGGTATAGGTTTAGGAATTGGGTGAGGTGGGGGAGGTTGTACATTCGGGTTCGTACGAACGAACTTAGTATACCAGGCACTCATCATCTGGAGAAAGGCTTCTCGAGCCCCTTCTCCTCCTCCTTGACCAATTGTAGGAGGTGGATTTTCAGTTGGCACCGCCCCTTCAGCCGGAGCTGGTGCATTACTTTCTACATCATCAGCCACAGTTGGATCGGGATCCATTTACTATAAGAAAAATCATTTAAAAGGTCAGAAGTCGTCACACTATCACAATATATATATGGCATGTATAGCAAAAGCCGTACATACAACACATTAGTCCGAGAACCGACTAAACCTACTCTGGTACCACCAAATGTAACGCCCCGTACCTGAGACCGTTGCCGGAGTCGAACACGAGGTGTTAACAGACTTAATTCATTGCTTAAACAGCTCAAACAATTTAATTTTAAAATTTCCAGTCAAGCTAGCTATTTGCGTCACAGTCGCTTAAAAATTCATATCTCGAGTTCCAAAACTTAAAATCCAATTCCGTAAATTTTCCCTAAAACTAGACTCATATATCTATTTACTAAGTTTTTCCTAGAATTTTTGGCTGGGCCAATTAGTACAGTTTATTAGTTAAAGTCTCCCCTGTTTCAGGGTTCGACTGCTCTGACCTCTGTGTATTACGAATCAGATATCTCTATGTAAAAAATATCAATGACTCTGAGGTTTGTTTCTCTTAAAACTAGACTCAATAATAAATCTTCAAATATAAAGTATGACTTCTAATTATTTTTATAAAATTTATGGTGAATTTCCAAAGTCAGAACAGGGGATCCAAAAATTACTCTGGCCCTATTTCACAAAAATTCAAATGTCTCATAAATTATAATTCATATACCTGTTTTGTTCAATCCATATGAAAATAGACTCATTAAGCTTCGATTCTATAACTTATTCATCATTTAAGACCATTTCTACTATTTTTAGTGATTTTTGAAATTCACGTCATTGCTGCAGCAATATTCTGTTTTATAGCAAATTTGACTTTACTATAAATTTTCATGGACTAAATAGCATTTTAAACATACATGGTATCAAATGTGATTTAGATTGGTCATTCCAATGGCTAATCATTCACAAACTCTTTTCTTGCCAAAGCATAATCATATCATAAGATAATTTACACAAAGTGAGTATTTTGCCATACATGCCACATTCAAGATACACAAGCCATTTTACCAATTTAGGCCTTCGAATAGTGTGAACAAGTCTTCGACCTATCCCGATTCTCAAGACGGTTTGTCAAAACTACAATGAAGGAAAAGGAAGGAGTAAGCATAAATGCTTAGTAAGTTCACATGTAAATAGTAAGTAACATAATCATGCAATTCAACATAAAAACATCATTTGCATAAACAACACCAAGACATTCATGTTACATTTGCATTTAATATCATGCTACGATTTCATCATACCTGTTAAATTTTCTCATTTACCACACTTACCAACATGTCACCTTCGTTTTAGGCATTTTCCTTATTCTCTTAAGATTCACCCGTTGAACACATCGGAATATAATTCGAATACACGGAAAGTTTGTACATAAGTGCCACATATGTAGCCAAGCTACCATGTAACCCGCCCATAAGCGAACTCGGACTCAACTCAGGAGCTCGGATGCCTAGTTACATCTCACGAACTCGGACTCAACTCAACGAGTTCGGACATTTGTATCCATAAGTGAACTCGGACTCAACTCAACGAGTTCGGATGCCCAACCATCCTAGTTACATGTCACTTGTATTCTAATCTATTCCCAAGGTTCAAACGGGCTTTTTCCTCGATTACACATCTTTGTCGTCTTTCACGGAACATCGAAACCGATACTCGATAGCAAATCATAATTTACATATTATTCAATAATAACCATAAAGCATAATATTTCATGATATTAATCATCATATCACATAAATAACATTAAATTACTTAAAATGGAAATTATGTTACTACATTTACACATGAACTTACCTCGGTATAAAATTATTAGCAATCGAGCCTATTCTTCGTAAACTTTGTTTTTCCCTCGATCACGACTTGAATCTCGTTTCTCTTGATATAATGCCAAATTAATCTTATTTAATACATACATTCATCAAAACAGCATTTAATACGAACTTTGGCAAAATTACATTTTTGCCCCTAGACTTTTGCATAATTACACTTTTACCCCTAGGCTCGGGAATTAAACTTCATCCCTTATTCTTATGTTTTATGACATGCTGATCATTTTTCCCTTCTATGGCAGCATCAATTTCACACTCTAACATGTACTTATGACTATTAGGTATTTTTACCGATTAAGCCCTTTTTTTCGTTTTCACTTAAAACCGAGTAGCACAAGTTGTCTAGCATAATTTAAAACCTCATATTCTATCATAAAACAAAAAAATACACAAATTTCACCTATGGGTATTTTTCCAAATATGAACCCTAGGTTAAATTATTGCTAGCATAAGCTAAATCAAGTTACCGGGACTCCAAAAACGTAAAGAACATTAAAAACAGGGCTTGGAATCACTTACTACGGAGCTTGGAAGCTTGAAACAAACCCTAGCTATGGAGAACCCTTTAATTTTCATCATAATGAAGAAGATGGCCATATTTTGCCATCTTTTTCCTTTTTTTAATCTTTTAATTACCAAATGACCAAAATACCCTTAATACCTTTCTTTGAAAATTTTCATGTACAAGCCCATTTTTGTCCAAAATTTTAGAAATTGGTCAAATTGCTATTTAAGACCTCCTCATTAATATTCCAAAGTAATTTCATACTAAAAACTTCTAGAATGCAAGTTTTGCAAGTTATTCGATTTAGTCCCTAATTTCAACTTAAGCACTTTATGCATAGAATTTCGTCACGAAATTTTCACAAAATCATGAAATCATATTAGAAACATCAAAATAATTATAAAATATTTATAATTATTTCTATCTCAGATTTGTGGTCACGAAACCACTATTCTGATTAGGCCCTAATTCGGGATATTACAGTTAGATCAGGCTGTGTGGGCTTTGTTCAAAATTAATAAACGATTTCAAAACACAACGAGCGTAACAAATGGATAACCTAAAGACTTAATTAATCGATGTTATTTTATTAGTCAACAATTAACCATTGTTTTACAAAATCACCCTGATTACCATAAACAAAGAACACAATCAACCGTAAGTCAATGTGACACGTCAAACTTGGCTGTAACGTCTGGGCCGGGTTTGGGGTGTTACAATTATTTTGTATATGTGTCATGTGTCTAGTCCAAAGTATTGGTGCTCTATTTGGAATGATCATTTTGTATATGGCCAAGTGAGTTGGTCCATATAACCTTTTGAGATGTCTCCCTATGGTGTTTTTATTATATGCAAGTCAAATTGTATATGTGCTTGTGATATGGGTTAAATGGTAGAATGATGGACATGTTGGAGTGCATGAGAGACCTTGGGTGACTAATGGCTTGGAAAAGAGCCTCCAAATGGTCTACATGGATGGACACACTAGTAGGTGTCTAATCTGTGTGTGACACACGGGCATGTTGTTCAGCCGTGTGTCCCCTACTTCCCAAAATTTTCACGTTGCATGCTTTGCAGTGTCTACAAGGGTTGGAGACACGGCCGTGTGTCTCAACCATGTGGAGCACACGGCCTAATCACATGAGCATGTGCCTTGGCCGTGTGCCCCTAAATGAATGATGGCGTCATAAACAAAATGTCCAGGTTTTCAGACACGGGTGATGACATGGGCGTGTCTAGGCTGTGTGGGAGGACACGGGCCAAGGACACGAGCGTGTGTTTAGGTCGTGTGAAAACCACTGCACCTTGATTGAAAAAATAATGAAATTCAAAATTCTACACAGGCTAGGGACATGACCGTGTCCCTAAATCCCACTGGCGTGTGATATGCCTTCACACGGGCGTGTGAGGCCAAAATGAAAAAAAATTCTTAAGTCTTTCATATGTTCTCGGTTCAGTCCCGGACCACTTCAAATGTATGTTTGGGCCTTGTAAACCCATATAAGGGACAAAATTATAAGAATAGAAACTTCATACATGTATTTTTAGTTGGATGCTTGTATGTTTGTCCGGTAATGCCTCGTACCTTATCCCGGTCTCAGGTACGGGTAAGGGGTGTTACACAATGCAACCCATATGATACCATTTCAATACATATTTTAGCAACCAAAAAATTCTATTCCATTCACATATCATGCCATCTATCCACATCCATTTCAAAAACTCAAATCCTTATTCAAAACATGCCAAATCAATATGCCAAAATCATCAATCTCAGATGACCACTAAAGGCATTTACTCATCAAATTATCATCTATTTCATGACACAAATTGCACCATATCTCCATCTCAAAATCAAACCACAATATGTAAATCTTCCAAACATTAATATATCATCAACTAATCAACCAAATAAGAAATCACTTAGCCAAACTAATAATCGTGGCAAACATACCAAAACACATAGTAACTTATAAACCTCACTTATATCACTTGATGACATATAAATCAAGCCAAATCTTGCCAAATCTCATGGCTAATATTATAACTCAAAAAATACCAAAATGACACTAGTCTATACATGTCGTATACCAAATATACAAAGCTTCAAAAGTACCAACGAGTTGATCGATAGTGTGATGACATTCCCTGACAATCCCTGAGTCTGAGCTAGCTTCAATGATCTATAAAACATGGAAAGAACACACAAAGTAAGCTTTAAAAGCTTAGTAAGCCATATACAAATAAAGCTATCAAATAAATATTTGCATTTCAATTCAAATATGCTTAACATAGTTAATATCATTCAAATTCACAAACCTTTCCATTGAAATATTCAATGTCTTAATCAAGTTCATCAAACATTTTCCCTTTTCAATTCTCGTATGAATTTCATATGTACCTGAGTCACTTAGCTCATTCACATATTCTTTCTCAACTTGACTTTACCTATTGAACCATTCAAAATCGATAAGGATACTCAAAATTTACATAAGCTCGTTCAACGCCATATCCCAAATATGGTCTTACATGTTATCACCTATCGATGCCACTGTCCCAGACAGGGTCTCACACGAAATTGATTAAGGATGCCATTGTCCCAGACATGGTTTTACACGTAATCTCAATACAATGCCAATGTCCCAGACATGGTCTTACATGTAATCACATCTCGATAACCTAATGTCATGGCATTCGTATCCTATACTATTCCTAGGGTTCGTACGGGACTTTTGGATGTCATAACTTCGTCGATTCATGCTCGTATTTGCTCGTTCAACATTCATAGCATTTAAATGATAATAAAACATATATAATTAAATTCAAAGACATTTATTTGCATATGAACTTACCTCGTAGTCGGAATAGACGAATTGGATCGATTACTCGATAACTTTCGATTTCCCTCGATCTAAATTCGATTTCTTTCTTTCAAGAGCTATATAAATTCAAAATTAACTCTTTTATTCATCAACACATTCAATTTCATCCACAAACACATATTTAAGCATTTTTGCACTTTAGTCCCTAAAGTTACACATTTATTCAATTTAGTCCTTATTTCATAAATACACAAAATTTACTAAATTCAATATGACCCATGCTTAGCCTAATTCTCAATAGGTCCCTAGAAGCCCATATTTTTTATTTATTTCACAATTTGACCCTTCAATTTCCACTTTTCACAATTTAATCCTTATTTGACATTTTTGTCAAAAATCACTTAACAAAACTTTAATATCTATCATCAAGCTTTCAAAATTCATCAACAATCATTCAAAATCTCAAACATTCATCAATTTCAAATAAAAAATTCATCAAAAAATTTAGAAATTTGGGTACAGGCTAGCTAGTACTCAAAGCGACGATCACAAAAACATAAAAATCATCAAAAATCGAGCAAAATGGACTTACCTATTTAATCATGCAATGCCCGAATGTTAGAAAGCTTCAATGGCTTCTTGTTATTTTATTTTTTGTTGAATAAAGATGAATGAAACCATATTTTTATGTTTTTGTTTTATTAATAATACATTAATACATAGTTTACATTTTTTCCCTTGGTTATTAAACCATTTAATCATCAAACATTAGGCCTTTTATGTCCATTAACCTTATCAAAGGTCTAATTTCAACATAAGGACTTCATAATTAATAAACCATAGCAATTAAACACATTAAACTTATAGCATGATACTTTTGCTTTTTACGCGATTAAGTCCTTTTCTCAAATTCAGATATTAAATGATAAAATTAGCTCACGAAATTTTCACACATATATATTCACATATTGTAAACTCAAAAAATAATATTAAAATAATTTTATGACCTCGAATTTTTTGTTTCAAATCCAGTATTCTAATTGAGCTAAAACCGGGCTGTTACAATATTGACTTGTACCAAAGGTCAATCGCATGCCCGTGTGTGAGATCGTGTGGAGCATACTGATTTCATTTCAATTTCAATATCAGGGGACACAAGGCCGTGTAACATGACCGTGTGTCACGCATGGCTGAGACACACGTCCGTGTCTATGCCCATGTGGACAAAAATAGGCTATTTACCAAGCCAATTTGCCACCCACAACTTCATGTACCTAAACAACCCCAAATGGCACCACAATATAGTATAATTGAACATATATTTTAGCCACAACCAAGACAAATTTCATACCATTTCTAACACTAACAACCAGTATGCTTATAACTTATATTTTTCTTAATCAAACATACCTAAACACATATACCAAACAACTAGCTAAACATTTACTAAACACATATCATTTTGTACCAATTCACAAGCATGATACCAACTCCACAAACCTCATATTATAAGTCATTCACATATTCATCCATGGACTCAAAATACTTTTATATGAATTCACAACATAAGACATATATTTATATATACCAACATTTGGTTCAAACATACCAAAACAAGCCAAGTCTCATGGCTATATATATATATACAAACCAAAACATAACCAACATGACCAATATCCAATACTTGCCATATGACCAAACCATAAGCTCAAAAGTACCAAAGTGATGGATGGATAGTGTGACGTAGTCTCTGATGATCCCCGACTCCGAAATAGCTTTGAAATCACTATAAGACATGGAAAATAAACAAAGTAAGCTTTATAGCTTAGTAAGCTCGTATGATATGAACTTAACAAATGACAAATACACCATTCACCAATTTAAACATATTAACATGAAATTCATGATTACTAACAAACCTTTCACATTCTTATTCATATGCTTATATGCAAACTTCAAAACTTCTTTGATTTAAAGCTCATACTATGCATGTACATACCTGTACTGTAACAGCCTGGTTTAGACCTTATTCAGAATAGTGGTTTCGAGACCATCAATCCGAGTAAAAAAATATTTTAATATTATTTGTGGTTTCTACAGCATGTTAATTTATATGTGTGAAAATTTCGTGTGAAAATTTTATCGTTTGTGTGCTCGATTTAATTAAAAGGACTTAATCGCGTAAAATGTAAAAGTGGCTAGCTAATTGTTAAAGTGCTACATTGCTATTGTTTTTATAATGTGGAGTCCTTAAGATGAAATTTTTCCCTTGGAACCATGCATGGACGGTATTGGACTTGATATATGTAGTTTGGTTATTAAATTAAAAAGGTTGATATGGTAAAAATGCAAATTAATAATGATATAATAAAACAAAAATTAAAAAACCATGCATTTTGTGTTCATCTTAGCCGAAAGTTGAAAGAAAAAAAAAAGAGAGTTCTTAGGTTCGGCCTTGTCCAAGTCCAATTAAGGTATGTATTTAGCTCGATTTTTGATAATTTTTACGTTTTTGAGATCGTTGTTTTGTGTTTTAGCTAGCCCATGCTTGAATTTGTGAATTTGATGATGTATTCATGAATGGCCATTGTTGATAGCTTGATGACTTTTGTGTTTGATGATGAAAAATAAATATATGTTGTTAGATTATTAAATTTAATTAAGTGATTTTTAGTAAAAATGCCTATTTAGGATTAAATTACAAATTTTGTAAATTGAGGGGTTAAAATGTGAAATAAATGAAATAAATGGGCTGCTAGGGACCTTAGTGAAATTCGGCCAAGCATGGGTGTGGTCAAATTTTGAATATTTTGTGTTTTGTGAAATAGGGACTAAATTGTGAAAAATATGAAATGTCAGGGGAAAATGTGTAATTTCCCCATTTATGTGTTTTTGGATTAATTTTAATGAATGTGAGATTAAATAAGTTAAATTTGTGTTAATTTAGATCAAGAAAAGAGGAAATCTGAATTGGATCGGGGAAAATCTAAAGTTGTTGAATAGTCGTCCCGGTTCATCCGTATTTCTCTGAGGTAAGTTCATAAGTAAATAAATGTCATTAAATTCGATTGTATATATTTATTTGTACCGAATTGAATTATTACTTGTATATATATGTTCAAACCGAATTTGTATAAGTATGGGAGAAGTATTTATGAGCTTGAATTGATTGAATTACAACGTTCGAAAGCCTCGTACGAACCTTAGGAATAGTTAGGATACATATGTCATGACATAGGATTCCGATATGTGATTTTGTGTAAGACCACATCTAGGACGTTGGCATCGATTTGTGATTTACATGTAAGACCATGTCTGGGACATTAGCATCGTATATGAGTTTGTGTAAGACCCTGTATGGGACAGTGGCATTGATATGTGATTACATGTAAGACCACGTCTAGGATGTTGACGTTGTATGAGCTTTTCGACTATCCAAGTATCCTTATTAATTTCGAATGGTTCCACGGGCAATATCGAATAATGATCGAATGTGAAATCGAGCCAAGAGGTCAGGTATGTGCTAAGTTTAATGGTTGGGAAAATAAGGTAAGTGTGCACTTGTGATATATATATGAATATGCATTATAAAAGTCAGAATTGTATATGTTTATGAATATATGTATATTCGGTCATTGACATTAAAATATTAATGTTTATGAGAGATGTTTGAGTTTATAAGAATGATACATGTACATTTGGTTAAGGTTTGTTTGGTTTGGTCTAATTTAATTGAATTAAGGATGTTATCAAAATAAATTATTTGCTTATGACTTACTAAGCTATTTAAGCTTCATTTATTGTTTTATAGATTATGAAGTTGGTGACGAACTCGGGGATCGTCAGGGAAATCCATCACACTATCGATCGTTAATTCGGTATTATAAAAGTTTAAAACTATAAACTTATGGCATGTATAGGCTAGCCTTTGTGTTAGTTGATTTTGGATTTGTATATATATATATAAGCCATGCGAAAATGGCTTGTAATGAAGCTTATGTTTATGCATTTCGGTTGTGATATAAATTCATGTTAGATATATATATATATATTTGTTTTGAAAATGTGAAGTATTATGTATGGTTTTGTAATGTGGATTGGCATGAGTTGATATGATGAATATATAAATATTGAATGTGATTTGGCTATATAGGTTTGGTTGTTAAATGACAATTGAGTAAAGTGTTTCAGGTTAATTTTGCTAGCTGAATTGATAAGAAACAAGTTCGTCTTGTGTTATATTTTGGTACAATGCATAATATGTGTAATAAACATGATTTGATTCGGCATTTTTACTTATAAATTAGGATGAATTGGTTGGATTTCATGATTATATTATAAACATGTTGTATTGGTTATATGATTAGTTAATAAGTGAATTAAATACATGTTTATATTCGGCTAGTAATAGGTTTAATTAATAAATTATGCCTATGAAGTCATTGGTTGTGAAATGATCAACTTTGTTATGATTAGAAATGGAATATTTAAGATTATGATTGAATGGCATAATTCGTACTATATATGTGGTTAACTTTGATAGCCGAATAAGCAAGGAATGAATTTGTTAAGTGTGTATGAATTTTGACATGATGATTAGCTTATAATGTTATTATAGATAATTTTGCATTGGAAGTTTATTATAGCTATGTTTATTTTTATGGTGACTTGCGCATATTTCAATAAAGTTTAAATGTAGATAAAATTATGTTATAAAGTTGGTTAATGATTATATAGCCATGTGACATGGGATTGGTATGGTTATTTATGTGCTTAGTTTTTAAAATGAAACATACCTAGTTTTTAATTTAAATGTTCGAATATCATGGTATAATGGTAATTAAAGCATATTTGGTCATGTTTTTATATCACCAATGCCGCATAACTGAATGAAAAATTTTAGTAGCGAAATATGGTTTGTTTGATGTTTAATTTGTAATGTGCAAAAGCTTTATAATAATAGGTTTGACATTCAACTAATGGAATAGTTGTTTTGTTATATGTTCTGTATATGATATGTTTTAATATATATGCTAGAATATATTTTAATTATGCAATGTTATGATTGTTATGATTTTAAGACTCGATATTTGATTAAGTTACGAGCATTGATGTGATTGAATTTCGAGTTGTGAAATGTGATGATTATCTATATGAAATGTGATATGACTGGTAATGCCTCGTAACCCTAATCCGACGATGGATACGGGTTAGGGGTGTTACATGTACCAATCCATAACAAGCTTATACATATTCGTAATACGTTGAATACTCGATATCTCGCACACTAAGTGTCGTACATAGTCGAAGCTATCTCAAATCGCACACCAAGTGTCATTTATAGCCGAAGCTATCTCAATCTCGCACACTAAGTGCCATATATAGCCGAAGTTATGTTGAATCATACACTAAGTGCCATATATAGCCAAACTATGTCGAATTGCACACTAAGTGCCATATATAACCGAAGCTATGTCGAATCGCACACTAAGTCCACATATAGCTGATTTGTCATCAAACGTGACTGTAGTCTTGTATATACAATTTATGCAATATCAAAGCATTAAAAGCATAATTATAACAATGCTTATTACATACGAACTTACCTCAAATATTAAAACGGCGAATCGAATCGATTAGTCAATAACTTTTGTTTTTCCCCAATCCTGATCCAAATTTCATTTTTCTTGATCTAAATATATTCAAAATTAACTCATTTAATAAACTATTTATTCAATTCAATCCAAAATATACGTTAGGTCTATTTTACACATTTTCCCCTAAACTTTCACATTTTTACAATTTAGTCCTTATTTCATAAAATCACAAATTAATGAAATTCACAATAAACCCATGCTAGCCAAATTACCATAATGCCCCTAGTAGCCCATAATTTCCATTTATTTCACATTTTAACCACTAACTTTACACATTTCTCAATTTAATCCCTATTTTGCATTTTCACTAAAAATCACTTTACAAAACTTGTATATCTATCAACAAGCATTCATAATCTATCAAGAAACTTCAAAATACACATTTATTCAACAATGGCATCATTAAAAATCTTTAACAGTTTTGCAAATTAGTCCCTGGGCTAGCTAGTACTAGTTGCAACGATCACAAAAATATAGAAATCATTAAAAAACCAAGTCAAAAAATCACTTACATGCTCAAAATACCATGGCCGAACCTTCAAATGAATAAAAATGGTGTTTTTCCTTCCTTAGTTTCGGCTAGATGAAGATGAAAGCACCAAAATTTGTATTTGTATTTGTTTTATTTATTTTATCTTTAATTAACAATTACCAAAATTAACCTTTAAAAACCTTTAAAATTTCAAAATTACCAAGCCACTATCATCCACTAACATGTTTTTGGGATATTTACACATAAGAACCTTCAATTTAAAGTTCTATAGCTATTTGACACCTTTAGCTATTAGAACTCTACTTTTGCACTTTACGGAATTTAGTCCTTTTCCCAATTTGACCACTTAAACGATAAAATTTCTTCACGAAATTTTCACACATACATACTATCATGCTGTAAACATTAAAATAATAATAAAATAAATATTTTTTACCTCAGATTTGTGGTTCTGAAACCACTATTCTGATTTGACTAAAAACAGGCTGTTACACTGCGTACCAAAGAATTTCGGACTCATTCAGAAAATTTTGCATAAAGCACACAATGGTTGTCTATTTGTAGACCCGGATTTGAAACAATTGTATTGGTGGTTGGGTATGAAACGAGACATTTCTGAGTTTGTATCGAAGTGTTTGATTTGTCAACAAGTCAAAGATGAACATCAAGTGCCTTCGGGATTACTACAGCTTGTGATGATACCAGAGTGAAAATGGATAGAGTTACGATGGATTTCGTATCGGGATTACCCCTGTCTTCGAAAAAGAAAGATGCTATTTGGGTTGTTATTGACTGATTGACAAAATCTGCACATTTCATTCCAGTACGTACTGACTATTCGCTTGATAAATTAGTTGAACTATACATATCTGAGATCGTTAGATTGCACGGGGTATCAGTTTCAATTATTTCAGATAGAGATCCGAGGTTTTGTAACACCCCTCACCCGTATTCAATGCCAAAATAGGGTTACAGAGTAGTACCGAACTTATGATACAACTAAACATTCACTTTGCATACATTTACACATTTCATGCAATTATCATTCAATCTCAATAAAAAATGTCCCTAATATGAGCATATGAGGCCCTAAACATGCTTTAGTAAAGGTTCGAGACTAAAACAATAACTTTGTAAACTTGTAGAAAATTTAGAATTTTTTCTCAAAACAGGGGACACATGCTTATGTGGCCCAGCCGTGTGTCTCACATGGCCAACAGACACGCCCGTGTCACAGGCCGTGTGGACATTCGAAATGGGAGCACATGGTCGTGTCCCAGCCTGTGTCCAACCCCATGTAACTCTCTGACTTCGGTCACACGGCCAACACACACGTCCGCGTGCCCTAAAAATGGCCATACACGCCCGTGTGCCAAGCCATGTGCTAGGCCGTGGCAAACCTATAGGGAATACTAACTTATGCCACCCGACCAAGTCACACGCCTGTGTATGAGGCCGTGTGGAGCATACTGACTTGATTTTAATTTCAACACCAGGGGACACACGGTCATGTAACATAACTGTATTACACACGGTTGAGACACACGCCCTTGTCTCTGCCCGTGTGGACAAAATTAGGCTATTTACTAAGCCATTTTTCAACCCAAACTTGCATGTACCTACACCACATCAATTGGAACAAATACATAGCATCAAAAGGCATTTCAATTCAACCAAATCAAACATAATTCATGCACATTCAATACTCCTATTCTCTATACACATTAATCTCAAACACTTATATGCTTCATTTCAACCAAACATTTTATCTTACCTAAAATCACAAACATACAATAGCCATCTCTAACCATTAGATACCATAAATGCTAAATTACCACAAACCATTTGCAAGCAATTATGGACCACATCATAGGCCATTCTCACATATACATATACATTCAAAATAACCAACTTAAGCCAAATCTCATGGCTATATATTTACAACTAAATATAAACACTAACAAGCCATTTCAAATGGCACAACACATTACCAAATATACCAAAATGACCAAAGTCCCTATACATGTCATATACTCAAAACATAAGCTCAAAAGTACCAATTTGATAGTTGGATAGTGTGATGATGTCTCCGACGATCCCCATGTAACGACCCAAATTTCACAGGCACCGAAAAAGTGAGTTTAGGGTTTCCGTCTTAGAAAAATGAGTTCATAAATATTTATAAAAAAAATATTTACGAAGTTAGTTGTGAGTTGAATTAGATTTTAATTAGGTGAATTTATTTTTAATTAGAAGTAATTAGTAGAAGGGACTAAATTGAATAGAGCATAAAATCTTAATCATAGAATAGAGAAAGGATAAAGGATTAAATTAGTAATTAAACTAAATTAGTGACATGTGTAAGTTAGAAAATAAATACATGTGTATTTAAATTATTAGTACAAATGTATATAATATAAAATTTTACTTATAAACTAAGTAAAAGATATTTACTTATATTATAATTATAATAAAAATAAAAATAATAATTATTATTATTATTATATTTTATTAATTAATTGAGATAATGACAAATGTATGGTGATGAATTATTACATGTGTACATGTGTGTATGAATACACATGTAGTATTTTTATTTGTATTAATTAGATATTTTATAATTAATTATTAATTAAGTAAATGAAAGAAATAAAATAAAACAAAAAGAAAAAAAAAAGAGAAGGTGTAGAGAGTCACGAAAATTTGGGGAAAGAAAGAAGAAAAGAAAAGAAAAATGAGAAATTAGGGTTTGGAAGCTTGAAAGTTAAATTGGTAAGTCAATTAAGTCCCTTTCTTAGTGATTTTGATGTTTTTGAAGTTCTAAAGTTGAATACTTTTGAATTTGTGTGAAAATATTGAAAGATGATAGACTTTTAATTAGGGTTTATGTTGAACTAATGATGAAATTGGGGGTTTAATTGATAGAAATTTTGATTTAAATTGATTAAAGGATTAAATTGTAAACAAGGTCATAAGTTTTGTGTTGTAGGGACTAAATTGATAGGAATTCAAAATTAAGGAAAAAATGATAAAAATTTGATGGTTATATTAAAGTTTTGATGGAAATTGAATAAGAAAATAATATGAATTATAAAAAGGAAGAAGATGAAAATAGTTAGGACAAATTTGGGACTTAGTTTAAAGTTGCATGGAAAGTTACTATTTTCTATAAAATATGTGTGTTATTAATTAATTATAATTATGTTAATTTTCGTAGCAAACAAGGAAATTGAGACGTTGAATGCGAAGGGAAAGGAAAAAGTGATCGAGGAGTAGCTCGAGAAAATATCGGTTTGTATTACCTTAATTCAAGTTATTTATTATTAAATGTTTAATTTCAATATATGTGCATGAAAAATATAATTGAGGTAAGTAGTGATATTTGAATTGAATGAGAATTGGATTTGATTGATAACTGTATACATGTGTGAAATTGAATTGTATAATGATTTGTGGTGAATTTGAAATTGTGATTGAATTGTTATTGCGATTGATTTGAATTCGAATGATTATGATCAACTGAAAGTGAAAGTGATATGAATATGTGATTCCGATACCCTATTAACTAGTCAGGCTAGGGTGGATATAGTTGGCATGCCATAGGATAGGAAGAGTTCAGGGATTCTTCGACCTCGAGTTGATGAGACACTTGGTGTGTCATAATTGCTTCAGATAGATTCGTTGAGATGTTGGTCACCATTTTGCTTCTGCTTAGCTGATGAGACATTGGTCGTCACTTATTTACTTCGAACTATCCGATGAGGCATTGGCCGCCAGTCTGGTGTGTTTGGTTGGATCCTGTATCCTCCAAAGTCTGAGTTATGTTAATAGGGTAAATATATGTGAAGAGAAAAAAATCAAATGAAATTGATAAATTGAATTATTGAATGAAATGAGAAAATGATAGTGTAAGATGAAATGAGAAATGCAATTTGTGCTATGAAATTGAAGGCATAAAACCAAGGTTTATGAATTATTCATATTTGAAATGTGAATTGGATATTTATATATGATTGAGAGATGAACCAAAGATTTATGAATAATTGGTAATCTTATTGATGAGATATTGAATCAAATAATGAAAATGATACAATGGAAATATGATAACTTGGTACGAATTATATGTATGATTTATTAATTATCTATGCATGTTTATGATATTTTATATTTGCTATAATTTGAATTATGGTAATGCCACTGAGTATTTCCAATATCAACGTACGGTTTGTTTCCGTGTGCAGGCTAGGTAAAGTTGAAGTTTGGTTCAACATCCGAGTCAATCCCGACCTCAGCTTAATTTCTGGTGATGAATCTATCTTTTGGAAATGTGGCATGTATTAGGTTTTGTTTTAGTCACTTAAATATATTTTATGTTTTGGGTGTAAGGTAATTTGTAACTTTTAAGAAGTATTTGAAATGAATAAATGAATGTTATTTGATCAAGATTTATAAGTCAATGTTTTAGGCATGAACTAGGTGTGTTTGATAGGTGAAAATAGCTTTAAAATGGTGAAAAATCAGGTTTTCATACGGTTAAGTCACATGGGCGTGTGCCCAGGCCATGTAGCAAAGTCAGAATTGCCCACAGGCTTGTCCACGGCCGTGTGAGCAAGTCAGATCTGCCCACGGGCTAGTCCCACAGCCATGGGATCCCCACGGGTAGGCCACACGGGCATGTCCCAGGCTACACGGGCGTGTGCCCCTATTCTCAAGGAAAAGTTTCCAAAGTTCCCGGTCTAGTCTCAAATCACTTCCTAAACATATTTTGGGCCTCGTAGGTCCATATTAGGGACTTTAAGATGGAATTTGAGAAAATTTAAATTGAATTACAGATTTATAACTCGATTTTGTTTGTTTATTAGTGTTTAATTTCGGTAATGCCTCGTAACCCTATTCTGCCAACGGGTTAAGGTTAAGGGGTGTTACATTTTATTAGTATCAGAGCTATAGGTTTAGCCGATTCTCAGATAAATCAAGCTCGTAAGTGAGTTTAGAAGTACATGTCACAGTCAAGTCAAAACTGAGTAGGGATTTTTGGATGCTGATCTATCTAATTGTTTTTGTTTTATAGATTAAAGATATCTGATGAACACCTTGATGATATAAATGAAGAAATGTTCATTGGGGATGAAGAGTCCTATGATTTAGACGAAACGAACTGTAACACCCCAAATTTGGCCTAGACGTTATGACCAGATCCGACGTGCCATATCGGAACGTTAAAAACATTTTCTATTTTTAGTCCAAAAATCGTACTTAGTGTTCAAAGGATGATTTCATTATAGGTTAAAGTGAATGGAAGCTGTGCACCAGGTAGGAAATCGGAAAAGTGGAGGTGAGTCCATCGGACTGCTTAAGTACCAAGCTCCCTTCGGATCCAATCCTAGACATGCACGCCACCATTGCCACACCTTAACTTAGTGTATGTTCTTTGGAAACCAATTCATTTAAGTCCAGTTTAAGAAAAAGTGATTAACTTTGGAAAACATTTCCGTTGCGGAAGTTTTGCTTTGTTGTCGTGATATTTTAAAATCAATTACTGTTTTTGAAAACGCGCCCTAAAACTAATCAGTTTCAGTGATTAAGATAATATTATACCTATTCTAGTAAAACATATTAAAAACAATTAAAAATCATTAAAGTGGCCTTATTACAACTTAAAACCCAAATCATAAAAGTAAATAAAAAGATGTCCAATTCCCCAAAAGAAAACCAAATTTGCAGAATGCGTAGCCACTCCGAATCCCTCACAGCTCCAAGCCCACTATGGTTGGGGATTACCTGCGTGGATGAAAATAAGGGGTGAGTTTGGGAAACTCAGTGTGTAAAATAAACCAACCAGAGCCCAAATCAGCTCAAGCTTTACTGGGCCTAAGCCCTATTCAGAAATCAGAGTTAACTGGGCCTTAGCCCATATCAATATTAATCTGGGCCATAGCCCCTTACAGTATCAGAGTATACTGGGTCTAGCCCATATCAATATCAATCTTGGCCGTATCCCTATTACAAGTAGAGATATATTGGGCCTTGCCCATATTAACACAGTTGGGCCCATTTCAAAACAGTCTCATATGATTAATGCATGACAACCCCCATTCAACCCTGCACTTGCCTCCGTCCATCCCTACACTTCCTGTGGAAAATAAATCACCCACGCCATCCCTACACTTACAGCGTTAGCACCGGTTGCGGCACTAACTATAATCCGCAACAAAGCTGCTTATATCAGAATATGTGGCATAGCCACCAGAACGGGTTCTTCCTCTATAACAAAACCCAACCCCATGCAGTATGACATGTATGCAGAATATATATTTAACAAGGCATGCTTCAGAAAGACAGTCATATTATAGCGTAAGAACAGTTATTTACCCTCGAGGGGCGTAATCGTAAACTTACCCCTTTAGGGGTATTACGATAATTCTACCTTACAGAGGTATTTTAGTAATTTTATCAGTCTTTTTAGGGTTTCATGCTCATTATAGTTATTAATGTATTAACAGAAACACTTACCGAGCGTTTTTACCTAATTGGGCCCGTTGGCCCATTAACCCGATTTCGGCCCATTAAGCCCAAATATACCGAAGTGCACGAAATTGCGCACTCTGAAATATTACCGTTAAAGTTACCAAAATTATCAATACAAACAATCCCACGAGCACTCGCACGCTCGCAAGTTCTCGAAATGCCGACTTTTCGGCATTTCGGCATTTCGACTTTTGCCGATCTAGTCTACTAGTGGGTGTCATTTACACACCTGATCTGTAACGATACGTTGCTGAGATCCACATACGAGTTGCCTACAATCGAGTTACTGAAACATCAGTCTACATATCAAAACAACTACATACTAGCCCATTACCATATTCGGCCAACATTGCCTTAGACCCTAAAGTTCTTACCTTTCTGCCAAAATATGGACTAGATCTAGATGTCCAACCGAGTTAATCTTCAAGCCCTTCGCTGTACACCCCCTTGTCCACGCTGGCGTATACAAAACCAAAAGAAAGAGGCAACAATGCCCTTAGTCCCAACGTTAGCCACCCTTAAGGGGTTTCGGCTTTTCCTTAAAACATAAGTAACTAAAGAAGGATTCGAACACTTACCTATATCGTTATGACACTACTCCTGATCTACTGTGGATCCAACCACTGTACGAGAAGGGAAGAATTATACTCAGGGATTCGGCTTCCGAAGTACCTCGGTGTAGAAAAGTTTCGGTTTTAAAAGAAATAATGAGAGGTTCGGCTTCAATGGAGTTTCGGCTAACCGATTCTTGATAAGGGTTTATGAGGGAGAGAAAAATAAATATGAAGGATTTAGGTTCGGCCAAACTAAAATACCCCCATTAACCCAAAAAGAAAAAAAAAGAAATAAATCCTAAAGGCCAAAGATATATGGCACTTATTAGCTGTGGCTGAATGAGTGTATTTCGGCATATGAATTCTTCCTAAATTCTAATTCCCCGAATTGTTCCTTGACTTTTTTTCCAAATTCAATGTTTGAATTTCATTCAAACTCCTAACCGATTAGCCCACCGCTTGCACCGCTCCAGCACGTTGCCAAGAGTCCTGATCAAACCCCAACTCCTTCCCCACACGTGCAGCAAAAATCCCAACCTTACGTGCGCGAGATGAGGCTCGAACCCCAGACCTCCGTCCGCCTTGCCCCCTTGTGCCTTCGCCCGAGCTGCTGGCCACTGCACCATGCTTCTTCCTTTACTAATATATGGTCACAATTAATTTTAACCTTTAACCCGCTTCAGTTCTGGCCCGTTTCAAAAAATAAAACAGAATTCACCTTCCCCTGAAATCAAACTCATAACCTATCGGCAGGCCTGGCATGCTGCTGCCACTGCACTGAAGCTCTTCTCATGATATAATATACTCACAACTAATTTTAGGACTTATCTGCAGCAGTCCCAGTTCGTTTAAAAATAAAACAAAATATCGCTACTTACCAGACTCGAACCCCTAACCACATGCACACTCTTAACGCCTCCTTGCCACTTGACCACGTGCCTCTTTTGTGTCACCTTTCCTCTTGAGATATTTATAAGGCCTCCTTGCGATAATCCTTGGTTGTAAAAAAACAACCATTTGCGCACGCCGTGCCTTAAACCCAGGCACCTTCCATGCCTTCCTAGCGTGCTTAACCACTGGGCCAGGTGCTCCTTTATGCTAAAACTCAGCCCAAATTATTAATAAGGCCTACTGCCCAGATTTTCTTAAAAGGCAAAATTTGAGAATTTTGCTAAAGCTATAGGTTGAGCCTCGGACTTTTCCCACACTATAAGCCCTTCGTTATTTATTTAATTACTAAACTAAACTAAACATAATAATAATAATAATAATAATAATAATTATTATTATTATTATTATTATTAACTAGAACATCCAAATTATTCGGGCCGTCTTCTACCCGAACCCAGACTCAAGGCCCAATACTTTCTAGCCCCAATTTTTGGGGAAATTTGGGGAAAGAAAGAAGAAAAGAAAAGAAAAATGAGAAATTAGGGTTTGGAAGCTTGAAAGTTAAATTGGTAAGTCAATTAAGTCCCTTTCTTAGTGATTTTGATGTTTTTGAAGTTCTAAAGTTGAATACTTTGGAATTTGTGTGAAAATATTGAAAGATGATATAGACTTTTAATTAGGGTTTATGTTGAACTAATGATGAAATTGGGGGTTTAATTGATAGAAATTTTGATTTAAATTGATTAAAGGATTAAATTGTAAACAAGGTCATAAGTTTTGTGTTGTAGGGACTAAATTGATAGGAATTCAAAATTAAGGAAAAAATGATAAAAATTTGATGGTTATATTAAAGTTTTGATGGAAATTGAATAAGAAAATAATATGAATTATAAAAAAGAAGAAGATGAAAATAGTTAGGACAAATTTGGGATTTAGTTTAAAGTTGCATGGAAAGTTACTATTTTCTATAAAATATGTGTGTTATTAATTAATTATAATTATGTTAATTTTCGTAGCAAACAAGGAAATTGAAACGTTGAATGCGAAGGGAAAGGAAAAAGTGATCGAGGAGTAGCTCGAGAAAATATCGGTTTGTATTACCTTAATTCAAGTTATCTATTATTACCTTCTCCTTTTTTTTTTCTTTCCCCACGGGCTAGTCCCACAGCCATGGGATCCCCACGGGTAGGCCACACGGGCATGTCCCAGGCTACACGGGCGTGTGCCCCTATTCTCAAGGAAAAGTTTCCAAAGTTCCCGGTCTAGTCTCAAATCACTTCCTAAACATATTTTGGGCCTCGTAGGTCCATATTAGGGACTTTAAGATGGAATTTGAGAAAATTTAAATTGAATTACAGATTTATGACTCGATTTTGTTCGTTTATTAGTGTTTAATTTCGGTAATGCCTCGTAACCCTATTCTGCCAACGGGTTAGGGTTTCCGTCTTAGAAAAATGAGTTCATAAATATTTATAAAAAAATATTTACGAAGTTAGTTGTGAGTTGAATTAGATTTTAATTAGGTGAATTTATTTTTAATTAGAAGTAATTAGTAGAAGGGACTAAATTGAATAGAGCATAAAAGCTTAATCATAGAATAGAGAAAGGATAAAGGATTAAATTAGTAATTAAACTAAATTAGTGACATGTGTAAGTTAGAAAATAAATACATGTGTATTTAAATTATTAGTACAAATGTATATAATATAAAATTTTACTTATAAACTAAGTAAAAGATATTTACTTATTATTATAATTATAATAAAAATAAAAATAAAAATTATTATTATTATATTTTATCAATTAATTGAGATAATGACAAATGTATGGTGATGAATTATTACATGTGTACATGTGTGTATGAATACACATGTAATATTTTTATTTGTATTAATTAGATATTTTATAATTAATTATTAATTAAGTAAATGAAAGAAATAAAATAAAACAAAAAGAAAAAGAAAAAAAAAGAGAAGGTGTAGAGAAGTCACGAAAATTTGGGGAAAGAAAGAATAAAAGAAAAGAAAAATGAGAAATTAGGGTTTGGAAGCTTGAAAGTTAAATTGGTGAGTCAATTAAGTCCCTTTCTTAGTGATTTTGATGTTTTTGAAGTTCTAAAGTTGAATACTTTTGAATTTGTGTGAAAATATTGAAAGATGATATAGACTTTTAATTAGGGTTTATGTTGAACTAATGATGAAATTGGGGGTTTAATTGATAGAAATTTTGATTTAAATTGATTAAAGGATTAAATTGTAAACAAGGTCATAAGTTTTGTGTTGTAGGGACTAAATTGATAGGAATTCAAAATTAAGGAAAAAATGATAAAAATTTGATGGTTATATTAAAGTTTTGATGGAAATTGAATAAGAAAATAATATGAATTATAAAAAGGAAGAAGATGAAAATAGTTAGGACAAATTTGGGATTTAGTTTAAAGTTGCATGGAAAGTTACTATTTTCTATAAAATATGTGTGCTATTAATTAATTATAATTATGTTAATTTTCGTAGCAAACAAGGAAATTGAGACGTTGAATGCGAAGGGAAAGGAAAAAGTGATCGAGGAGTAGCTCGAGAAAATATCGGTTTGTATTACCTTAATTCAAGTTATCTATTATTACCTTCTCCTTTTTTTTTTCTTTCCCCACGGGCTAGTCCCACAGCCATGGGATCCCCACGGGTAGGCCACACGGGCATGTCCCAGGCTACACGGGCGTGTGCCCCTATTCTCAAGGAAAAGTTTCCAAAGTTCCCGGTCTAGTCTCAAATCACTTCCTAAACATATTTTGGGCCTCGTAGGTCCATATTAGGGACTTTAAGATGGAATTTGAGAAAATTTAAATTGAATTACAGATTTATGACTCGATTTTGTTCGTTTATTAGTGTTTAATTTGGTAATGCCTCGTAACCCTATTACGCTAAGCGGGTTAGGGTTTCCGTCTTAGAAAAATGAGTTCATAAATTTATAAAAAAATATTACTGAAGTTAGTTGTGAGTTGAATTAGATTTTAATTAGGTGAATTTATTTTTAATTAGAAGTAATTAGTAGAAGGGACTAAATTGAATAGAGCATAAAAGCTTAATCATAGAATAGAGAAAGGATAAAGGATTAAATTAGTAATTAAACTAAATTAGTGACATGTGTAAGTTAGAAAATAAATACATGTGTATTTAAATTATTAGTACAAATGTATATAATATAAAATTTTACTTATAAACTAAGTAAAAGATATTTACTTATTATTATAATTATAATAAAAATAAAAATAAAAATTATTATTATTATATTTTATCAATTAATTGGATAATGACAAATGTATGGTGATGAATTATTACATGTGTACATGTGTGTATGAATACACATGTAATATTTTTATTTGTATTAATTAGATATTTTATAATTAATTATTAATTAAGTAAATGAAAGAAATAAAATAAAACAAAAAGAAAAAGAAAAAAAAAAGAGAAGGTGTAGAGAAGTCACGAAAATTTGGGGAAAGAAAGAATAAAAGAAAAGAAAAATGAGAAATTAGGGTTTGGAAGCTTGAAAGTTAAATTGGTGAGTCAATTAAGTCCCTTTCTTAGTGATTTTGATGTTTTTGAAGTTCTAAAGTTGAATACTTTTGAATTTGTGTGAAAATATTGAAAGATGATAGACTTTTAATTAGAGTTTATGTTGAACTAATGATGAAATTGGGGGTTTAATTGATAGAAATTTTGATTTAAATTGATTAAAGGATTAAATTGTAAACAAGGTCATAAGTTTTGTGTTGTAGGGATTAAATTGATAGAAATTCAAAATTATGGAAAAAATGATAAAAAATTGATGGTTATATGAAAGTTTTGATGGAAATTGAATAAGGAAATAATATGAATTATAAAAAGGAAGAAGATGAAAATAGTTAGGACAAATTTGGGATTTAGTTTAAAGTTGCATGGAAAGTTATTATTTTCTATAAAATATGTGTGTTATTAATTAATTATAATTATGTTAATTTTCATAGCAAACAAGGAAACTGAGACGTTGAATGCGAAGGGAAAGGAAAAAGTGATCGAGGAGTAGCTCGAGAAAATATCGGTTTGTATTACCTTAATTCAAGTTATTTATTATTAAATGCTTAATTTCAATATATGTGCATGAAAAATATAATTGAGGTAAGTAGCGATATTTGAATTGAATGAGAATTGTATTTGACTGATAATTGTATACATGTGTGAAATTGAATTGTATAATGATTTGTGGTGAATTTGAAATTGTGATTGAATTGTTATTGCGATTGATTTGAATTCGAATGATTATGATCAACTGAAAGTGAAAGTGATATGAATATGTGATTCTAACACCCTATTAACTAGTCGGGATAGGTTGGATATAGTTGGCATGCCATAGGATAGGAAGAGTTCAGGGATTCTTCGACCTCGAGTCGATGAGACACTTGGTGTGTCATAATTGCTTCGGATAGATTCGATGAGGTGTTGGTCACCACTTTGCTTTGGCTTAGCCGATGAGACGTTGGTCGTCACTTATTTACTTCGAACTATCCGATGAGGCATTGGCCGCACTCTGGTGTGTTTGGTTGGATCCATGTATCCTCCAAAGTCCGAGTTATGTTAATAGGGGAAATATATGTGAAGAGAAAAAAATCAAATGAAATTGATAAATTGAATTATTGAATGAAATGAGAAAATGATAGTGTAAGATGAAATGAGAAATGCAATTTGTGCTATGAAATTGAAGGCATAAAACCAAGGTTCATGAATTATTCATATTTGAAATGTGAATTGGATATTTATATATGATTTAGAGATGAACCAATGGTTCATGAATAGTTGGTAATCTTATTGATGAGATATTGAAACAAATAATGAAAATGATACAATGGAAATATGATAACTTGGTATGAATTATATGTATGATTTATTAATTATCTATGCATGTTTATGATATTTTATATTTGCTATAATTTTAATTATGGTAATGCCACTAAGTATTTCCAATACTCAGCGTACGGTTTGTTTCCGTGCGCAGGCTAAGTAAAGTTGAAGTTCGGTTCAACATCCGAGTCAATCCTGACTTTAGCTTAATTTCTGGTGATGAATCTATCTTTTGGAAATGTGGCATGTATTAGGTTTTGTTTTAGTCACTTAAATATATTTTATGTTTTGGGTGTAAGGTAATTTGTAACTTTTAAAAAGTATTTGAAATGAATAAATGAATGTTATTTGATCAAGATTTATAAGGCAATGTTTTGGGCATGAACTAGGTTTATTTGATAGGTGAAAATAGCTTTAAAGTGGTGAAAAATCAAGTTTCGACACGGCCAAGTCACATGGGCGTGTGCTCAGGCTGTGTGGCAAAGTCAAAATTGGCCACATGCTAGTCCCACGACCGTGTGAGCAAGTCAGATCTGCCATGGGCTAGTCCCACGGCCATGGGATCCCCACAGGTAGGACACACGGGCATGTCCCAGGCTACACAAGCGTGTGCCCCTATTCTCAAGGAAAAGTTTCCAAAGTTCCCGGTCTAGTCCCAAATCACTTCCTAAACATATTTTGGGCCTCATAGGTCCATATTAGGGACTTAAAAATGGAATTTGAGAAATTTTAAATTGAATTACAGATTTATCACTCAGTTTTGTTCGTTTATTAGTGTTTAATTTTGGTAATACCTCGTAACCCTGTTCCCCCAACAGGTTGGGGTTAAGGGGTGTTACACCCCGAGTCTGAGCTAGCTTTAAAGTCACTATAAAACATGGAAAATTAAACAAAGTAAACTATATAGCTTAGTAAGCTCGTATGAAATAAACTCAATCTTAACACAATTACACAGATCATCAATTTGAACATATCAATATGTAATTCATATAACTAACAAACCTTTCACATTTTCTATCATAATCTTATGTATGAACTTCATAACTTCTTCGATTTAAGCTTATACGGTTCATGTACATACTTGTACCATCTCGTGTCAATCTCATACACAACCACGTCTTTCATTTACCCACTGAACCATTGTCAAACATGTTCGTAAACTCATATTAATAGTTTATGCAATATCAAAGCATTTAAAATACAGTTATAACAAAGCTTATTATATACGAACTTACCTCGGATGTAAAAACGGCTAAATTGGTCAATTAGTCGAGAACTTTTTTTTCCCTCGATCTAGATCTGAGTTTCGCTTTTCTTGATCTATATGTAATCAAAATTAACCTATTTAATCATCTCTCTATTCAAGTTAGTACAAAATTCACTTTAAGGCATTTTTACACAATTGCCCCTAATATTTTACATCTTTTACAATTTAGTCCTTATTTCATAAAAACACAAATTAATGCAATTTAACCACAACCCATGCTAGCAAAATTTCAATTAGGTCCCTAGCAGCCCATATTTCTCATTTATTTCACATTTTAACCTCAGTTTCCACATTTCACAATTTAATCCCTAATTTGCATTTTCACCAAAAACCACTTAACAAAATCATCAACCATTCAAAATCCATCATCAAACATAAAAAAACATTCTTATTCATCAATAGAAAAACCCTAAACCTTTAAAAATTTTGCAAATTAGTCCCTGGGCTGGCTATACCTAGTTGCAACGATCTCAAAAACATAGAAATCATTAAAAACAGTAAAAAATCACTTACATGCTCAAGGTACCATGGCCGAACCTTCAAAGCACAAAAATGGTTTCTTTTTCTTTCTTTAAATTCGGCTAGAAGAAGATGGAAGCCTTAAAATTATGTTTGTTTTATTTAATTAACTTTTATTTACAAATTACCAAATTAACCTTGTTATTAATTCATTAAAATTCATTAATTGTAACATCCTGAATTAGGATCTAGTCGGAACAGTGGTTTCGAGACCATGAATCTGACTTAATAAAATTCATTCTTATTATATTTTTATGGTCTATAATTCTATGGGATTATTTTATGAAAATTTTGTCCGATAATTTTGACGTTTGGGCACTCAATTTAGTCAAAAGGACTAAATCGTAAAAAGTGCAAAAGTTGAGTTCTACAGGATAGAGGTGTCCAATTGTTATGAAACTTTAAATTGGAGGTCCTTAAATGGTAATTAGACCATTGGTTAATTTGTTGGACAAAAATGGGCATGAAATGGGTGAAATAAAATATTTTTAAGTTAGGGGCATTTTGGTCATTTAGTAATTAAAATGAATTATAAACAAAATTAAAAGCCAATTTTTATCCATCTTCAACCCCATGGTCGAAAATTGCATGGAGAAGACATATCTAGGTTTTCTCAAGCTTCCAAGCTCAACTGTAAGTCCGTTCTAGCCTCGTTTTTAATGATTTTTACATTTTTGAAATCCTCGTAACAAGATCTACCTATTTCTTCCATTTATTTGAGTTATGATGAAGTTATAGGGTTTGAACCATGTTAGAAATTTGTGCATTTTGATGTTTAATGGTAAATTATGCATGTTTATGCTTGGAGAAATGACTTTTACTAAGTAGTTTCAGTGAAAATGCTAAAAATGACTAAATTGTAAAAGTTATAAAATTTATCATAAAAGTGTGATTTAGTGGAAATTGTGGGCTGCTATAGTTATGAAAATGATTCATCTACGCTTAAAGTGCAAAAAAATTGAATAAAAATCATTTTACGAGCCTAGGGGAAAAAATGTAAATATGATAAAGTTTAGGGGTAAAAATGAAAATTTGTAAAAGTATGATTTTTGGGTCAATTTGAATAATGTGAATAATAAATGAGCTATATTTGAAATGTTAGATCAAGAAAACTGAGATTCGGGCCTAAATCGGGAAGTTCGAGATTATGGACTAAATTGGAATAGTTGGTCGTAATTGCATTTAAGGTAAGTTCATGTGATTAAATAAGCATGATATTCATGTTATTGTTGTTACACTTGAAATCTATTTTGCTATGGTTGTATTGATTTATATGTTAATGATATTGTGTATGGGAACATGATGTACCCATGAAGTAATTGAAAGCTCAAATGTTGATAACATGTGATGGGATGATTGAATATAATGGAATTTGATGGAACATGATATTTATTTGAAACGAGTAAGTTTGTATGTAAATAATATATCATTTTTACTTATGTTATAATATTTTGTTATTATATGAGATGTGGTTGTATATTGAATGATCACTTGATGTAAATTATGAATTTAAGTTGATTATGGATGAATTGGTAAAATGTTGAAAAGTGAGGAATTTCCCGGTTGGACCTTCAAAATAGAAAAGATACGAATGATCCATTGTGAGAACACATGTATAGTACTATATGCAGGCTACTATGTGTTTAAGACGATTTTAGGTCACGTGTGTAGTACTAAGTGCAGGCTACTACGTGTACCAGATAGTTAGGTTGCATGTGTAGTACTAAATGTAGGCTACTATGCGTACCCAATAGCTTCAATCACATGTGTGGTACTAAGTGCAGGCCACTATGTGTAAGAGACGGTTGTGGTCACTGATGTAGTACTAAATGCAGGCTACTATGTGCACCAAATAGCTTCGGTTACAAGGGTGGTAATATGTGCAGGCCACCGTGTATCTGTTATTATTCCGATGAGTTCAACGAGAAATTGACTAAATGAAACTACATGTGATCATGTAATGACTAGTGTAATTGAATATGACTATGTGATGAATAAGTGCATGTATATGTGTGTGAAAATTTATGAGCAATGTACTTGATAGTTGAGCAAACTTTCGGTAAGATGGAATGGAGTAAGTGAGATTATGTAAGAGTGAAATTTATAATAAAACAGTTTTGGACAGCAGCAGTTGTGTGACTTTGAAAGATCACCAAAATGGTGGAAATTGAATTAGAAGTTGAATAAGATATGAAATAAAATCTTATTGAGTCTATTTTTACATAAAAGAAACGATGAAAGCAAAAGAATTTTGTATTCTGTGATATTTGAATTTTTGTGAGACAAGGTCAGAATGATTTTGGAATCCCCTATTCTAACTTGGGAAAATCATTAAAAATTGTATAAATATAATTATGGGTTATAATTTATATGCTTAAAATCCTTAATAAGTCTATTTTTGAAAGAAACAAACGGGAATACTATCCAAATCTTGTACGAAGAGATAATTAATTTTTAGTATAGAGGGGTCAGAACTATCAGATAGCAAAATAGGAGAGAATTTAAAGAATAAACTGTACTTATTGGCTAATCCAAAAATTCTAAAAATTTTATGATAAGCAAATACGTGAGTCTAGTTTTAGGGAAAATTAGTGGATCTTGATTTGGAGTTCCGTAGCTCAAGTTATAAGTAACTGAGTGACTATGACTCGAGTAAACAGCTTAACTTGAACATAAGTAAAAGTGCAATTATGATTATTTTACCTTGGAATCATGTTGTAAGAATTGATGGAATCATGTTGATAAATCGCTTATTATTTTCATATGGACTTACTAAGCTATATAGCTTACCCCATCCTTTTCATTTCTTTAGTATTGTCAGGTTAGCTCGGGGTTGGAGATCGTCGGAGGCAGCATCACTCTATCGAGCTATCAATAGGGGATATCGATAAGTCTTAAGCATCTTCAAGTGAGTGACATGTATAGGAGCTTAGTTATTGATATGTGTTCTTATGATTTAGCCAAATGTATTGGCTTATATTGATTCATTGTATATAGCCATGAGATATGGCTTATAATGTTTTGGCTTGTAAGCCTAACTATCCTTGCCATGTGTTGATGCTTTGTGATATAATTATAATTGTCTATCATGATAAATAGTAAATAACATATGTGCACGAGAATGCCCTAGGACCATTCGGGGTGGTCATGGATATGGAATAAACGAGTAAATTGGCATTAAGTTGATAATGATTGAACATGGACATTTGTTAAATAAGTAGAAATTAATTATTGGGTAATATGTTATGGTTGATTGTTAAAAATGTGCTTTAGTGAGGAATGCTAAATCATTAAAATGATTCTATGATATGTGTCTTTAAAGTATTTAAGTATGTGAAAGATTAAAGCAACAAAAAGGCTTGGAAAATAGCCTAAGTGTTGACCACACGGGCAGAGACACCGCCATATGTCTCAGCCGTGTGGAGGGCACGGCCTTAGCACACGGGTGTGTGACTTGGCCGTGTGACCCTAACTATTTGCTGACGTCATAAATAGAGAGTTACACAGGTTGAGGACACGGGCGTGTGAGACCACCCGGCCTACCCACACGACGTGTGACTCTCCAAACATGAAAATTTTCTAAGTATTGTAAAAATGTTCGTGAGTTCTCGGTTTAGTCCCAACCCGCTTTTAATACATGTTTAGAGCCTCGAAGGCTCGTGTATGGGACATTTTTCATGTGATCGAATGATTCTGATATGATTGAAATTTTATGCCCCAGTTTTACATGTATGTGCATGTTTTAAGTCCGGTAATGCCTCGTATCCTGTCCCGGCGTCAGACACGGGTAAGGGATGTTATATTAATCATGTCCATCTTTGTCCACTCACACTAATCATGGTCTAATTACAACATAAGGACATCTAGTTTAAGACTCCTTAGCTATTAAATACCTTTAACTAATAGAATATCAATTTTACACTTTACGCGATTTAGTCCTCTTTATCAAATCGAAACTTTCACACAATCATTCAATCATGTTGTAAACATTAAAATAATAATAAAATAATTATTTTGACTTCGGATTTGTAGTCCCAAAACTACTGTTCCGATTTAACTAAAAACAGGTTGTTATAGGTTTACATCGCAATTTTGGAAGAAATTGCAAGAAGCTTTGGGTACAAGGTTAAATTTTAGTACAACATTTCATCTGCAAACCGATGGTCAGTCTAAGAGAGTAATTCAGATTCTCAAAGATATGCTTCATTGTTTTGTGTTGGAGTTCAAAAGTAATTGGGAGAAATATTTTTCGTTGGTTGAATTCACGTATAACAAAAGTTTTCAATCGAGCATAAAGATGGCACCGTATGAAGCTTTGTATGGTCGCAAATGTCAAACTCCATCATGCTGAACTGAACTTAGTGAGAGAAAATTTCACGAGGTTGATTTGATCTGAGAGACTGAAGATAAAGTGAAAGTAATTCACGATAGTCTAAAAGCAGCTTTAGATTGATAGAAATCGTACGCAGATTTGAAACGAAAAGACATTGAATTTCAGATCGATGATAAAGTATTTCTAAAAGTATCTCCATGGAAGATAGTCCTTCGATTTGGTAGTAAAGGTAAATTAAGTCCGCGATTTATCGGACCGTATGAGATAATTGAAAGGATAGGGCCAGTGGCATATCGGCTAGCTTTACTGTCAGAATTGGAAAAGATTCACAATGTATTTCATATGTCGATGTTGCGTCGATATAGATCGGATCCATCACATGTAATTTCTCCGGAAGATATTGAAATCCAACCTGATATGACATATAACGAAGAACCGATCAGACTTTTAGCTCGAGAGGTTAAACAATTGAGAAATAAAAGCATAGCTTTAGTAAAAGTCTTGTTGCAACGTCACGGGGTTGAAGATGCTACGTGGGAGCCCGAGAAAGCTATGAGAAAATAGTACCCTAACCTATTCACTAGTAAGATTTTCGGGGACGAAAATCCCTAAGAAGGAAAGTTGTAACAGCCCGTTTTTAGTCAAATCAGAACAGTGGTTTTGGGACCATAAATCTGAAGTTGAAATATTTATTTCATTATTATTTTAAGGTCTACAGTATGAATATATGATTGTGTGAAAGTTTCATTTAGAAATTTTATCATTTGAGTGTTTAATTTGATAAAAAGGACTAAATCGCGTAAAGTGCAAAAGTGTTGTTCTATTAGTTAAAGGTATTCAATAGTTATAGAGCCATAAAGTTAAGGTCCTTATGTTGTAATTATACCACTAATAGTTTGAGTGGATAAATATGGTCATTAAAATGATATTATAAAGGTTAATGAATAAGGTTAATTTTGTAAATTGGTAAAAAATGATAATTAAAAACAAATAAAATAAGCTATCATCTTTTCTTCTTCATTTTGGAACCGATTGTTAGGGCTAGAAGAAGCCATTTTTATGTTCTTCATTCAGCTAGGCTATCTTGCTCATTAAGGTACGGTTTTTGTCCCTTTTTAATGATTTCTATGTTTTTTAGATCGTTGCAACTAGGTCTAGCTAGCCTACGGAATATTTTTACAAAATTGTTAAAGATTTTGAATGTTTTCATTGATGAATACATTATTATTTTGATGTTTAATGATAGATTATGAATGTTTGATGATATTTATACAAGTTTTGTTAAGTGATTTTTAGTGAAAATGCAAATTAGGGATTTAATTGTGAAATGTGGAAACTTTGTGGTTTAAATGTGAAATAATGGAAAATATGGGCTGTTAGGGACTTATTTGTAATTTGGCTAGCATGGGTTGTGGTTAAATTGCATGAATTTGTGTTTTAATGAAATAAGGACTAAATTGTAAAAGATGTGAAACATTAGGGGAAATTGTAAAAATGTCTTAAAGTGAATTTTGGACTAAATTGAATAGAGAGGAAATTAAATAAGTTAATTTTGATTACATATAGATCAATAAAAGTGAAACTTGGATCTAGATCGAGGGAAAAACAAAGTTCTCGACTAATCGACTAGTTTAGCCGTTTTTACAACCGAGGTAAGTTCATATGTAATAAGTTTCGTTATAAATGTGTTTTAAATTCTTTGATATTGCATAAACTATTAATATGAGATTACGGACATGTTCGACAATGATTCAACGACGATTCAATATTAGAAATCCCAGTTTAACCTTAGGAATAGATTTGGATACTATTGACGTGTCATTAGGGGATTATTGTGATTATGTGATTCGAGTGCTGGTCCTGTACGTCCTACCAGTGGCTAGTATACCGGCATGTGTTGCAGATACTTAACAGCTTGTGTGAGCAGCACCGTGTAGCTATGTTTCGACTGACAGCTTGTTTCAGCAGGCCCGTTGATAGCTCTAGTGTGAGCAGTATATGTGATATGAGATTGAGATAGCTTCAGCTATATATGTGGCATTTCGGGTGCGAGTTTCCCATGTATCCGATAGTATTTCGAATGGTTCAACTGGTAAATGAAAGACGTGGTTGTGTATGAGATTGATACGATATGGTACAAGTATGTACATAAACCGTATAAGCTTAAATCGAAAAAGTTGTGAAGTTCATATATATAAGGTTATGATTGAAATGTGAAAGGTTTGCTAATTAAATGAATTACATGTTTTTATGTTCAAATTGATGATTTTTATATTCATGTTATGATTGAGTATAATTCATACGAGCTTACTAAACTATAAATCTTACTCTATTTATTTTACCGTGTTTTATAGAGATCTTAAAGCTAGCTCGGACTCAGGGATCGTTGGAGACCACCTCACACTATCCAACTGTCAATTTGGTACTTTTAAGCTTATGTTTTGGTAATATGGCATGTATAGGATTATGGTCATTTTGGTTATGAGTTGATAGTGATTTTGGCCATTTGAATTGGCTTGTAAATGTTTATGTTTTGGTTTGTATATATAGCCATGAGTGATGACTTATTTTGAGTTATTTTGTTATGTTTGAATCATGTATATATATGTGTTTATGTTTAAGTGAAATGTGTTGCATTAAGATTGTGTGATGCTTGGTGATAATAGGTATTATAAGTGTCAAATGGTTGAGTTGTGGATATTGGTATGCTTGTGAAATTAGGTTAAACAATGCATATTTGAGTTTGGTCATTTTTTATGTTTGAGTAAGAGAAATTTGGTATGAATTGGATGGCATATTGGAATATTATGTGTCTTGTATATTGTTGGTATTGAAATGGTATAATGATGCTTGATTGTGGATGATTGAATATCTATTATATACTATGTTTATGCTATTTGAGTTTGGTGTAGGTTTATGAATGTTGGGTGGCAAAATGGCTTGATAAATAGCCTATTTTTGTCCACACAGGCAGAGACACGGGCGTGTGTCTCAGCCGTGTGTGACACACGGTTATGTTACACAACCATGTGTCCCTTAGTGTTGAAATTAAAATCAAGTCAGTATGCTCCACACGACCCCACACACGGGCGTGTGACTTGGCTGTATGGTATAAGTTAGTATACCCTATAGGTTTGGCACGGCCTAGCACACGACGTGTATGGCCATTTTTAGGGCACACATACGTGTGTATTGGCCGTGTGGCCCAAGTCAGAGAGTTACACGAGGTCGAACACGGGCTGGGACATGGTCATGTGCTTCCATTTCGAATGTCCACACGGCCTATGACACGGGCGTGTCTGTTGGCCGTGTGAGACACACGAACGGGCCACACGGGCGTGTGTCCCCTGTTTTTAGAAAAATTTTCTAAGTGTTCAAAAAAAATTTCCAGAGTTATCGATTTAGTCCCGAACCACTCTCAATGCATGTTTAGAGCCTCGTAGGCTCGTATTAGGGACAAAATGTTTAGTTGTGAATGGAATGTATATAATTTGATTAATTGTATGTGAAATGTATATTTAAAATGTGGTATAAGTCTATAATGCTCTATAACCCTATTCCGGCATTGAATACGGGTGAGGGGTGTTACAATAACATGTTTCAATTTGAACAAATACAAAACCATATTTGAGCAAATACAAAACCATATTTTTTTCATTCAAGTCTTTGATCACATTTACAAATTATTTATCAACCATGTTTATTAAAAAATATACACAAACAATTATATAGAACTATGATTTCAACATTAATAAACATAAGAACATCTAATACGAACTTACCAAAAAGCAGTAGTTACCAACACTTCGACGACTACTATTTAACAACTTTTCTTTTCCTGCGATTATCAATTGACTGATTCGTTTCTTGATCTAATATAATAATTTAGTTCAATTAATCAATTTAAATACCTTAAAACACTTAAATTCACATATATAACACATTATCAATACTTTACACTTTTACCCTAAACTCTTATCTTTTATTCAATTTAGTCCATAAACCCGAAACTTACACAATTACGACAATTAAGCCCAAAACTCAACTATCCAAATTTTTATTCATTCATCTACAGCCCATAATTATTGAAATTTCACAAGAATTTCATGCTAAAATTATTATTTTAGCAATTTAGTCATTTAACCTGAAAATCAACTAAAACTACTTTACAAAATAGTCTTATTTAACTTCAAGCTTATAAATCTATCATCAAACTTCAAAAACATTATAAATTCATCAATGGCACAAATCAAAATATTTAACAGTTTTACGAATTAATCCCCGAGTTAGCAATATTAAACTACAACGATCTAAAAAATATAAAATCACTAAAAAAAAGATGAAAAGTACATAGATTTAAAGCTTTCTCAAAGTAAGTTTAAGCTACTGTGTTTCTTTCCTTTTCAATTTCAGTGGAAGAAGAAATGGGAAGACGGTAAGATAATAAAATGGTTTTCTTTTACTTTTTTTCTTTATTATAAAACATGTTTTAATTTTTATTAAATAAAATTTTAACATTTAAAATACTTAAAAACAAGCCCACGTCCAAGCTACTTGATATGGTCTTATTGCAACATCAGGCCTTTCAACCATGGTTTTATGTCAATTAAGCATAAATAAACTAATAACGAATAAATTTTACAATTTTTACGATTTAATTTTTTTCTTTAATTAATTAATAAATCACTATAAATTTCAGACCGAAGTTCAATATTAAATATTTACAGGTTTGGTTTACAAAAACGAGGTCTCAATACCTCATTTTCTTAAATCACTTGACCTTAGGGATAACCCACTTGTACTTCTATTCGTTCAATTAGAAAAAATTATCAAATCAAAATTTAATACAAGACTATATTTGATTCGTAAATATTAAATAATAATATTTTATGGACTCACTCGTCGGATTTGTGACCCAGAAATTACTGTTTTTGACACTACTGAAAAACGGACTATTACATTTATTTTATATATATTATAAGATATGATACTAATTATAGTATATGTGGATTATTATATTAAATATGTATGATTTAAAATTAAAAAGAAATTCATTATATTTGGCCATTCCAACCAAGTGTTACCGTACTCTTAACTCATTCGTTTGTGGGAAGCCTAATCCGAAATCATTTCCATCTCTAACTCATTCGTTTGTGGTGAGCCTCATCCGAAATCATTTCCATCTATCAGCATTGCTATTGCTTATAGGCAATGAAGGAACACAATGAAAGCTGCATTAATTTTAAATTTTATTTATATAAAATGATCATACATATAATTATCCGAAACAACCATCTTATCGACTTTGCCATTCGTTAAAGAATTATACTACGAAATTGCCTTCTCGAAAGTACTTAGATCTTAATCTGTTTTCTGTTTCTGACAGTGCATTCAACAGGTAGGCCCTCAGGGAATCGTTTTGCGTCTTTGCAATAATTGTAAACCATGTAGTTCTTTTGCACCCATTTTAGCACTTTCTGACTAGAAGAATCTAGCTCTTGTGAAAACCAGGCATTGTTAGAAGATGAATTTGAACTGCAGGAAGAGACTCCATTAGACAAGACACAAGCATTCGTAGTGAAGTTCCTGAAAGAAGCTGTGAAAGGTGCCTGGCTCCAATCAGTCTTGACTAGACCTCCTCTAGTGGCCCAGTCATCAGCATTCCAGAGGCTACAATACATTCTCATGGGTTGGTTTTTTGGGTATGGAACACCAACTGATTCCAGGTTTTTGAACTCTCTAATTGGTCTACCATCTACATAGAAACTGAAACAAAGACAATAAGAGTTAATTGCAATGTTTGAGAAAAAAAAAGTTGTAAGGAGTTAGATGGCATGTTGATTTATGTACACTTACATAACGTGTCCAGGATTCCAGAGAATCGAGTAAGTGTGAAAATCAGCAGTTGGGTCGAACCACAGGTAGAACTGTTGCTCTCTATCACCTTTCCCTTTCGTATAAACATTAGTGTGAACGATATAAGGATCACCACTTAGGTTCCCCAAAAATTCAAAATCTATCTCATCCCAAGACGAACCTTGAGATTTTAACTGTAGCAAAAAAGAATAAAGTTGTCGGCAAAAGAAAGTTGTGAATTGATAAGAGAATTAAATTTCAGGAAAGTTGCTTACGTAGTAGGCAGTGACAGTCCCTGCAGAGTTGCGAGGCACAAGTTTCAGTTGCATATCAAACTTCCCATACAAATATTCATTCCTGGACTGGAGGCCTGAACCAGAAGCTTTATCAAGGGAAAGAGTAAGAAGCTGGCCGTTGTTGAGAATTTTTCCACGACTATCTCCCCATGTTATATCAACATCCTTGTTCAAGTTGCCAGCTGAAGCAACCATGAAGGTTTCAACCATAAGAAAAGTGATGAGGAGCATTCCTAGAGCATTTGAAAGAATGGAAAGTGTATCCATTGATGTAAGTATGAATTGTCACACTCTGAGAACTTTTGAGCTTATGGCTATTTATAGAGCCGAAGGCAATGTTTGGAATGTCTGTTGATTATTAGTAGTTGGTTGGTGAGGTGTTCTACGAAATGAACAGCTGGATGGCATTAACAAATGCATTGAAACAATTAAATATATGGGCAGTTTCTAGGACCTATGTTTTAAAATAGGATAAGCATTGTTGCTTTCCTAGGTTGTAAATATGAAGTCAACCCACCCATACCCCAGACAAAAGTAAAGAGTATGAAGTTTATGTATAACCAAAAGTTGGTTTTCTAGTAGCTTCCAGAGGAAACGATGGAAGGGAGAAGGATGACTGGTACCGGGAATTTAGAAAGAAATATTTTATAATAGAAAAATATAATTTTATTATTTTAATAGTTATATCTTTATAATTTTTAAAAAAATTAAATTAAATTATTATTAATTTTAGAGGAAGACAAAATATAATTTTATACTTATTATCTTAAAATTTTAAAGAATTTAAATGAAAAAAAAATTATTTTAGGGAACTATATCCCTTACCGGCCCCTAACTACTCCTGGATGATACTACTTTTCGCAGAGATTTCCTCTTCTGTATTCTACAAATATTCACCTAGCTATAGACATTTACAAAAATAACTATAAACGTTTAGAACTAAATAAATATTTTATAAATGTCCTCATTCTTAAAAGATTTACTCAATTTGGCCTCAACTTTTTTAGGTAAAGCAAATTAGTTCAAAATGTAACACTATTTTATTTATATGTTAAACTAATAAATAATTTAAAAATTATAAAAAAATTTATTTTTTAAAAACCATAAATAATACTATATAGATAAAGGAAGGTTTAATCATAATTAAGGAAATATGTGCAATAAAAGGAAAATGATCTTTAAAAAATAAAAAATAAAAAATAAAATCTAACTAAAGCTAAAAAAAAAAAGCAATTAAAATTAAAATAACGATAAATCAAGAAAGAAAAACTAAAAAACTGAAACGAAAGTGAAATATTTGAAAATGTATAAAAAAAAAGTTGTGTGATTTAGTTTTTATATTATTATTAAAAGCAATAATAATAGTCGGATATTAGTTGAAAATTTTTTATTTAAATATCACTTTGGCTTGAATAGTGGCAATGCTTTAGATGAGGATACTTGTGATAATAATAATAATAATAATAATAATAATAATAATAATAATAATAATAATAATTTTTTTTAAAAAATAGAACCTATTAAATAATACTAAAAGTATTTTTTTCTGATGACTCAATAAATACTACTTGAATGAAAATTACTTACTAATACATTTGTTTATAATGTTAAATCTTAGTTTAGTTTGTATATAAGTATAAGACCGATTAAGTGGTAATTAATTTAAAATAATAAATTTAATTAAATATGATTACAAAGTTTAAGTAGTTGTTAATAACTTAAAAAAACAATATATACGATTAGTATTATGAATATTTTATTAAGTGGATGTTCATCATGATTAAGATAAAATTTTAATTTACTTTAAATTCTAATAGTCATTAGAATTAAATCTCTACTTCTTTTATACTTTTTATTCTTGTAAATAGAGACTTTGATGAAGAATTGTAATCATAACTTTTATCAATAAAGTACATTTTCTATTACTTTCATATTTTTTTATTCATTATTCTCTCCATCTCTCGTTATTTTATAACTTTATCAACACGATTCTCTTTTATTTTATAATATGGTCACTCCAAATTTGGTGCTCAAGTTGTAGTTGATAGCCTTCTAGAGCTATTGCAATTTTAGTCTTCAATTGAGACCTACGCACTATGGGTAACCATTAGAACCTTTAACCACTCAGATCTTCAGGTATATTTTATTAAAATTTATTTATTATATTATATTTATTATAATTGGAGACTAATCATGACAACATGAATAGATAGATTTTGATTTGAAATCCACATATGTTTTATTATGGTGATTATGAAATAAAAAATCAATAAAGGCGTTTAGAAATCTGTTCTATTAGATTTGTTGCATTCCCCGAAGTGAATGTAAACATAAAGAAAATAAAAGATATACTCATGAAGGGGGAACACAGTAATAAATAAGAAAACAATGAGAGTTCTCAAGATAATTTTTTAAAGGGTAAAGATAACTTATGCTATCAATGTGATATAAAAGATTATTGGCCACATATGTGGCGTTTGCTCAAATATTTTGTTTCTGTTAATATTCTTTGAGGAAAGATATGAGAATGTAGTTATAAATTCTATTATTATAGATAGAAAGTATTTATCGTATTTGGTACTAAAACAAACAAATATTATTTCAATATTTGATAGTACAAAATTAGTTGAAAGCTTCAGAAGAGCTACTATCAATATCTAAAAAGCACAAAATTTGTGATGGTTAATGCATTACTTTTAAAATATATTTGTAACGGATCTTATATTGAGAAAGTGAATAAGGAAAACATTATATTTCATATGAATAAAAAAGGGGATTGGGTTATTAATTTATATTTATTTTATAATCTTTGTGATATTCTTTTGTCATCATTCCTATTAAAAGGTTGAAAGTAAAATATTTGATTGTGAAAAATTTACTTATGAGCAATAGAATATGATAATTCTATCTGAAGCTTATTATGGTTGGATGCACCTAAAGTTGCAAGTCTTTTAAAAACTGTGAGTATAACTCTACAGTATTCAGAATAAGTTCTCAATTAAAATTATGTGGTAAAATATTATTGATGAGAACTTACAAGAGAGAAAATTTTATGTATGAAAAGTCAGTGGTTATGTACTTGTTGTACACTTGAAAAATAAGATCCACTCTCAAAGTTTGCTATTAATAGATTTTTGGGTATTTGAAGATTTTGGCATATTTGCTTAAGCGAATACTGTATATAATTATTTGGAAATTATATTTATTGGCATAGTGGCATTATAGACTTCACATTGATTTAGACATTTCCAGTAGTAAATGCCACAATAGTACTTATATGTGGATACAAATTAAAATGAATGATAATAAAATTATCAATTTGTTACAATTTAGTACAATTGAAACACATGTTAAAGTAAACCAGAAGTTTACTAATACAAATGCATTTACTACTTGGCATGGCCAGTTAGATCATCCTGGATCATATATAATACGAAAATTAATTAAGAATTCATATGGATATTTATTAAAGAACCAGAAGATTCTTTAATTTAAAGAATTCTAATTTGTTGCCTGTTCTCAATGAAAATTGATTCTTAGAAACTTACTAGCTAAAATTGAAATTTAACGTCTTACATTTTTTAAATGAATATGGGCTCATTCATCCACCATGTGGATGGTTTTGATATTATATGATTTTGGTAGATGCATCTACAAAATAATCACATGTGTTATCAACTCGCAACTTGTCATTTGCGAGATTGCTTATTTAAATGATTAATTTCAGATTATGCAATTAAAACAATTCATCTTGCTAATGTTAGTGAGTTTACATCCCAATTTTTCAATGATTATATCATCTCAATTGGGATAAAAGTTGAACATTCTGTAGCTCATGTTCACACACAAAATGGTTTAGCTGAATTGTTTATCAAATGCCTCCAACTAATAGCTAAATCATTACTTATGAGAACAAAACTTTCTATTTCAGCATGAGATTGTATTTATTTATATGTTGTACGTATCAAGCCAATAAATTATAAATACTCCCCATTACAATTTATTTTTGGTCAAGAGCCAAATATTTTCTATCTTACAATTTTTGGATGTGCGGTATATGTTCCAATTGCTCCACCACAACGCACAAAGATGAGTGAATCCTCAAAGAAAGTTGGGAATATATATTAATTACAAGTTTCTTTATATTATTAGATGTTTTGAATGTATTTGAGATTCAATTATGACAGGATTTGTGATTACAATTTTGATTCGATAGTTTTCCCGACATTAGGGGGAGAGAAATAACAACTTGTAATGAGTTAGGGAGAGAGTAATTTGAACCAGAAGTTCAATAAGGATAACTCATTACAAGTTATCTGTTAGATGTATTTACAAACTTAATGAGAATAACCAAGTTTTATATATCATCTAATATTTTAATTTGAATCAAAGTCTCAGTAGGACAATCAGTTAGAATAAATAATAGATTGATCGGTTTCAAAGATGAAAATTTTTCTAGATGGTCGTATAGTGGAGGCAAGTGCTCCAGAAGAGACCCAAGACAAAACTAATAAGTAAAACTCCAGAAGAGATTCAAGCACCTGAAACTGAATTTTAAAATAATGAAAATAAGAGATCTTGATAAGTTATGTCAATTCGAGAAAATGTGGAACCGAATAATAAAATTGGTCGACAATGATTTTGCATGCAATATTATTATTAAAATAATGAAATAAAAAGGAAGATTTTGAATAAATCTATTGAGAAATATACATATGGAATAAATTGATCAAAATAGAAAGACACAACTCAAGTATAATTAAATTCGTGGAATTTTTGGACTAGTAGTCTAAATATCTAATGGTATAAAGCCAATGAGGGTGCAAGTGAAGTAGTTTTGCAAAAACGAAATAAAAATATGAAGTTTTTCACTAAGTACTAGTATTGATTATGAAAAGATATAATATTCTTTTGTGGTGGTTGTAATAACCTTTAGATATATTATTTTGACAATTCATAAAAGATTTAACTTGCGCCTAATAGTTGTTGTTACAACCTTTATAAATCACTATATAGTAAAATTTATATTAAAATCCTTGAAAGATTTAGAATGCTAGAAGCATATTGAAATTCTTGGAAAATTATTCATTTATATGAATTGAAATAATTTAACATATGTGGTAAATTTGACTTAGTCAATAGTAGTTGAAAAAGGATTATAAAATGATTCAAAATACCTATTTGTATTTTTATAGAAAGATCATGATTAAAGTTTGCTATGATTATTGTAACACCCCGAATTTTGGGCCTAGAAGTTTTGGGTTTTGAGTGTAGGGATAGTGAGGAGGCTGCACACATAAGCTAAGTTGTGCAGTTTAGTGACAAGAATTGGCTTTCTGGTCTAGCGGTTAAGGTGTGTGTTAGTGTGTTGGAGGTCTAGAGTTCGAGTTACTGTGTGGGCGTTTTAGAAAACGTTTTAGTTATTTCTATTTTAAGTTTAAGTTTAAGTAATTGTTTTATTAATTGTGATTAGGGATATTATCATTTATTTTGGTTATTATTCTATTTTATTGTATTTTATTCTCTTTGATTTTATTTTACTTTGTACGTTAGTTTCTATTCTTTTCTTTTTGGTATTGGCTCTTGTTTTCTTCTCCCTGTTTTTGGATCGATAGTGTTGTGGGGTCGAAAGGCTTCGATTTTTTTACTCTTCTGTCGTGTCTTCTTCACCATCAAACAGGTGTGGGATTCGAACTATGACTACTTTCCCTTTTGTTTTATGTAATTGTTTTGGCTTTTCTTGTCGGTATGTTAAACCGTTGTTTTGGGATGTTAGTTGATGGAAGTGGTGAGAAATCGCCACTTTCTGATGTACTATTGATAGGGAAAGGCTTAGGGATCATTCTGGTGGATTAAGCAGTGGTTTCGAGGCTATTTTGGGGTGGTTTCGTGACTATTCCGACGGCCACACGGGAGTGTGCCGAGGCACACGACCTTGTGGATTTGGGGATTAGGGTTTCAAGCTAGGCATGGGTGCCACACGGCCTGGCCACATAGGCGTGTGGCCAATTTGAGGATTTTTGTCGAAAACTACACAGGTGTGTCCCCTAGGGCACACGGGCGTGTGAGTTTAAGGATTAGGGATTTAAGGTTTGGGGGTCACATGGCCTGGCCATACGGCCTTGTGACTGATTTGGAAATTTTAGAGTTCTCACATGGGTATGGGACACACGGCCATGTAGCTGATTTGGGGCCTAAGGATTCCACATGGGCGTGTGTTATGGGACACACGGCCGTGTCTGATTGCCACACAGGCGTGTGACACCTTCACACGGCCGTGTCTGCTCTGCTTCTGAAATTAGTGGATTTGGATAGTAAGTTACACGTTCTATTCCCACGGTCGTGCCTCTGCACCACACGGGCATGTACCTACTTCACACGGCCGTGTGCTACTATTTATATGAGCGTTTGGACCCCCACATGGCCTGGACTGCTCCACATGGCCGGAGCACACGGGCGTGTGGCCCTAACTCATCAAATACTACATTTGCATTAACATTGATCTGAATTGCAAACCGATTTGTTCCAACCTCTTGACTAAGACTACTTAGGGTGATTACGACTCTGTTCTAACCTCGATTTATGTACTTTTTGTGGTTGAAGTGTGACATGTTAGGTATCGAATCTGAGTGCACAAGTGTGCATGTTTCTGTAACTGATTGACTGATTGTAAGCGATTGTTTCTGAACGTCTGTCTGAGATTGTGCTCTAAACTGGTGCATTAGCATTCATACATTTGCATACATTCATCTGCATAAACCTTTTTGGGTGAGAATTTGAAGAGAAGGGAGATTTACGATTTGACAGTTTAACTACATTCTACAGTCCTAATTCCCAGAGAGTCGTGGATGTTTCGACTGTACTACGGATGTAACACCCCTAACTAGTATCCATCGCCGGAATAGGATCGTAAGGCATTACTGAATTAAAACACAATCTTAAACGAACACATGCATATATATGTATAATTATTCACAAACGTAAGTCTCAAAGGTTAATTAAAATTAGTTAAATAAATTAATACTACTTTTAAATTAAAACATTTCACCTCATGTATATGTGAACAGTCATATTATCCACATGAAACAACAAAATTAAATATAATCTATATAATGCATTATACCCATTCACTACTTGCATTTAATTAATAAGATTAAGTAACCATCACATGTATATAATTAATAAGCACTTGTTCTCATAAACACTTTACACATGTACTCAACATGCAAAACTTAAATAATATAGCAAGTCCAAGTGTTATTCACGCATATCATAGCTTAATACAATAATAAGTTTTCGAAATTAATTTCATGCGCACTCCATTTTCTTTTATTCAATAACTTCATGATTTTCAATAGTACACCTACTTCTATAATGAACCATTCAACCGTTTATGCACATCATCAACAGTTCAAATTGTATATTATGCATTCGTCCTTGACTTTGACATAATATAAACTAGACATTTAAAACATATATTTTATTCATTATGAATGCTTACAGCCTGCGCATTTACCCAAAAGTCAAAGCTAAAATTTTCATTAAAATTTTAAATTCACATTAATTAGCCAACTAGGTTATTCATGAACTATATATATATTATTAAGACAATACCGCATATAATATTTACAATCACATAATAATACACAATAAACATACATTATACCTTTACCCTTTCTTGGCCGAAACCTATTGTTTAAGAATCACATGCAAATCCAAACTTCCAACCTCAATTACTAATCAACAAGTTCATTAAACATTTGACTAAGGATATACAAGATTAAGTCAAACATAACACACAAGCTACTTTCAAAGCATATGACACTCATCACACATACTTTGCATTCAAAGCAAGCAATTTAATGATCGAGATTACTTAAAGCCTTACTTAACATAATCGAATACTAATATAATAACTTAGCCATTTTCGCATGGCATTTATACATAACCAACTTTCATCACTTTCAAAATATGATCCAGCCTATACATGCCATAATTTAAGTTCAGTTTAAAGGTACCAAAGCTGTGGATAGTGTGACGAGCTTGGCTGACAATCCTCGAGCTTGTAGCTTGACTCCAAAATCTATAAAACAGAGTAAACACAACACACAGGATAAGCTATCACAGCTTAGTAAGTTTTAAGCAAACAAACAATCAAATAAAATTAGTCAATATAACTAAACAGAACCAAATTATTTTATCATACCACATGTATATCCAATCGTTTATAAATACATATATTCATACTAAGTATGTATTTAAACATATAATAAATATTTCTCTTTTATATTTTTTTTTATTATCACCTTGATCGAATATTTATATCACCAAAATTCATATAAATTGACTTTTAATCTTCATAGCCGAATAAATAATACATATTTAGTTCACATGCACAAACACAGAACTCATGTGATTTATTATACTTCCACTTGCATATATTAACCATATAACCGAGTATGTACCTCATCACTTAATCACATACACGTAAGAACTATTACAACATGCTTACTAGTCAATCACAAATAAATACACATATCAGATACACATATTTTTTTTTTCTAAATTTGTACTTACCAGATTTGTAACAAACAACCAAGGTGTTTACTTACCTTTGTTCAAATAAATAACAAATAAATTCTTACCTGACCTGTAGTTTGTTTTACACATTCGTTCTCATTATACCTCTGCCTAATGAACCATTCAGAATTGGTAAGGACACTTGGATAATCACACAAGTCGTACACTGCCAACGTCCCAGATATGGTCTTACATGTAGTCATATACCGATGCCACTGTCCCAGACAGGGTCTTACTCGTAAACACATATAGAAACCACATGTTGATGCCATGGTCTTACTCGCACACATATATCGGAATCCTATATCATGACATATGTATCCTAACTATTCCTAAGGTTCGTACGGGGCTTTCGGACGTCGTATCTCGGTCGAATTGAACTAAAGTGTGGTAGCCACATTTATCCATATTCGGCCATAGTACAATTAAATTCTAACATTCCACAACAGCATATAATTATAACATTAATTTACTAATAAACATGTCTATTTGCTTATAAACTTACCTCGGACAGTACAAAACGGAATCGGGCAGCTAGTCAACAACTTTCGTTTTTCCCCGATCCAAATATGATTTCTTTAGTTCTTGATCTAAAAATATTCAAATTAAGCTCATTAAAACATATTTTCATTCAATTTAGTCCAAAAACACATAAATAGGCAAATTACCATTTTACCTCTAACATTTACAATTTTTTTCAATTTAGTCCCTATTGCACAAAACACAAAATACAGAAAATTTGACTACACTCTAGTTAGGCCGAATGCTCCCTATATACATACAAGTCCATATTTTCCATCAATTTCATAATTTAGTCCCTCAAATTTTTATTTTTTGCAATTAAGTCCTAATTACTCAAAATCATCAAAAATTCCAATACAAAATATATTAACCCAACACCTATCTTTCATATTTCACCATCAAACAATAAAAATCACAAGCTCTCATCAATGACATAACTCAAAATATTCATCAAAATTAAAAATTTAAGCATGGGTTTTGTAATACTCGAAGCAACAATCTCAAAAACGTAAAAATTATCAAAAACCGACTAAAAACGAACCTTGAATTTGAACTTGGGAGATGGCCGAACCTAGTTTCTTTTTTCTTCTTTTGTTTATAATTGGCTATGGTGATATTATAAGAGCACTTAGGCTTATTTTATTTTATAACATATATTATATAAATTAAAGGTTGGCTTCCTAAATTACCCTTTTAAAAATTAACTAAAGCTTATAAACCAAGTACATATTCGTCCATGTCACATGCACATGGTTTCTAACTCATAACTTATATTATATACATATAATTATATACATTTTATTATTATAACATATATATTGTACATATTAAATAAGAGAATATATTCAACTTAGCTAATGCCGTCCACTAATATATATATATATATATATATATAGAAAAAAAAGTAGACTTTTTGCATCATGAGTGCTTCCATTTAAGAAGCCATTACCAAAATAGTCCTTACAATTAAAACTAGCTACTTTTCAATTTATGCGATTAAGTCATTTCATTTAATCAAATACCCAAACGATAAAATTAAATCACGAAAATTTCATAGATATAAATTCACACAAAATAAACACGGAAAAATAATTTAAAAATATTTTTCTGACTCGAATTCGTGGTCTTGAAACCACCATTTCGATTAGGGTCTAAATCGGGGTTATTAATGATTGATTTGCATCGCGATCAGATGAGAGAGATACGTCGGCATCATCTGCGTATTGTTATTATCTCGATCCGGCGCTTTTCATCGCAACCCATCGGTATAGTGGTTTACCACATTGCACTGTATCACATGTACACCCATATGCTAGGCCGTGTGGCTAATTAATTCAATTTGAAATTAGGTGTAGGTTTCACACGGTTGAGGCACACGCCCGTGTCTCTGCCCATGTACCCAAATCTAAGCATTCTGTTTCTCAAAATTAAGGTGCAGGGGACACAAGCCCTAACCATATGCCTATGTTACCAGGCCGTGTGTCACACACGGTCTAGACACACGCCCTAGTGTCTGCCCGTGTGATAAAATGAAGCCATTTCTAACTCACCCAAGACCTGCATTTGAAACACACATCCAATACCAATCAATCCAAGCATTCAACTTAAGCAAATTTCATCATTCACAAGCCATATCACTACAAGCATACATGATCACAAACTTACCTTAGTTTAACTTAGGAATTCACAACATTGATCACATATTCTTAACATAACACATGTATATATATATATATATATATATCATAATAATCTACTTAGTCATACCAAAATGAACTATTACTAGCCATTCCAATGGCTAGGTTAGAAAATAACATTTCAAGCCACTATTGGCCAAGTTGTCCTATACATGCCATTATACCAAAATGATTTTTACTAATTCTACCCAAAATGGCTAGTTGATAGTGTAACGATGCTCTAGTGATCTCTAACCTTCACGAGCTTCCGAGCACTATAAAACAGCAGAAAATAAAACTTAGTAAGCATTACATGCTTATAAGTTCGTATAACAGAAACTAAACTTACTAATCCCATTTATTAAATCTAAGCATATAATAACAAGTTTTCCATCAATTTGGCTAAATTGCCTAAACACATATTTCAATCAAACATCTTAGTCACCAAAATCATCATATCAATCAAGTAACATAGATGAGCTCATCAAGCAATATTTTTTCAAGTCATTATCATTTCATCTCAAGATTTTCATGCCATGTCACGAGTTTTATGTCCGTTAAATCATTGAATTCTGATGGATGCTTCAGTAGTACACTCGAAGTGTACGATTCAATAATCTGTCAATTTCTTATTCAAGGGTACCCATTAGGGCACTTAACCAAGAAACACTCTCTCAAGCCACATATCATATAACAGGATTACTAGTCCAAGCTAAATCCTTTATAACGTAAGCTCAGAGGAGCTCGATTAGGATTACCAGTCCAGGCTAAACCCTAATCATAACGTATGCTCGAGAGGTATTATATCGGGATTACCCATCCGGGCTAAATCCTTTCTATAACAAGGTCAATGGGATTACTTGTCCGATCTAAATCCCATCCGCAACAAATGTAGGACCTTATTAGTTTCGGGAAAGTGCATAAAATCATCAAAATTCAGTATTTAATCGGGACTTACCCATTTATCATCATTTCAAGCATGTATTCAAACATTTATTATAACAATCAAATAAATCATATCAATATAATTCACATTACATACAAACACAACATTCAATTTAACATATTTACATGCTCAATTAAGTTACACAAACTTACCTTCACACTTGTTCGCATTAAAAATCTACTAATCCAAAACTTTTTCTTTTCCTCGATCTAACCTCAAATTAGTATTGTATGGATCTATATAAATGAATTTAACCATCAATTTCACACATTTCATATTCAAATGGACTCAATTTACGTCCTAGGAAAAATTACCATTTTGCCCCTAGCTTTTCCATAAATTCTGATTTTGTCCCTAGGCTTAGAAAATGAAACTTGTGCAAATTACTCTTTTTCAACAAAAAAAAGAAACTTGTGCAAATTACTCCCTATTCCAAGCCTAACCAAAGCCCCATTACAAAATTTACAGCTACATGTACTCATAAAAATTCAAAATTTTTCATCAAATTTTACAACTTTACATTTTAGTCCCTAAATCATGTTTTCATCAAAAATCACTTTATGAAAGTTGTTTATCTATCAATAATCTTTCATTTTCTACCATAAATTTCTAATTTCCAGCATACACATCCATGACCCATTTTTCATACCTTGATAACTTTTCAAATTAATGCCTCAAATAGATAGATTAGACTATCCCAGTTTTAAAAATATCAAAATTACTAAAAACGGGACAAGAAAACTTTCCCAATTAGGCCTTGAAAGTTTCTTTTCTCTCACCTAGGGTTTCCATGTGTTTTAGGTTGAAGATGACATAAAATAAGATGATATCTTTTATCATATTTTTAATTAATTAAGTATTTTGAAAATTTTAATTTAGTCCTTGCCCTTTTTTTATATTTCCATGGATGAATCACCAAGAAAAATCTACATACTTTTCTTAATGGTCTAATTACCATATAAGGACCTCTAGATTTGAATTCCATAGCTATTTAATCCTTATAGCTACTAGAATTCAACTTTCACATTTTATGCGATTTAGTCCTTCTCGTAATTAAACACTTAATCGATAAAATTTTCGTATCAATATTTTCACACGACATGCCTATTATAATACGGACCATATAATGAAATAAAAATAAACCTTATTTTTTAGTCGGATTTGTGGTCCCGAAACCACTGTTCCGATCTCACTGAAAAATGGGATGTTACAAATACATTCAAATAGTCATTTGAAAAAGTAGCATTCAAGATTGAATACGTAGAATATGAGAAAGTATGTGATGTTTTCAGAGGGGGAGTAAATGTGTGTTGTACTCTTTTTCCCTTAATCGAGGTTTATTCCCATTGGATTTTCCTGGAAAGGTTTTTAATGAGGCAACAAATTATGCGTATTATAGATTTGTACTCTTTTTCCTTCATTAGGTTTTTATCCCACAAGGTTTTTCATAATAAGGTTTTAACGAGACACGTTATCTATTAATGGATATTCAAGGGGGAGTGTTATGAATATCCTATTAAGTGGATGTCCATCATGATCAAGATAAAGTTTTAATATACTTTAAATTCTAATAATTTAAATAGTTATTAGAATTAGATCTCTACTTCTTTTATACTTCTTATGCATATAAATAGAGACTCTGATGAAGCATTGTAATCATCCTTTTTATCAATAAAGTGCATTCTCTATTACTTTCATATTTTTTTTTGTTCTTTATTCTCTCCATCTCTCTTTATTTTATGACAATTAGGTTATTTTTGTTATTATCATATAATAATTAATAATATAAGTAATATATTTTTATATTTTTATTATTTTTAATTTATCCAATTATATTCAATGAATTAAAAGTTAATTAATCACTTTTGTTATTATCCAATAAAACTTTAATAATATATTAATGAATTAGAATTTTATTGTCAATTTAGTAATACAATGAACAATAAAAAAGTATATTTGTCGGTTCAAAATATTTTCCACTTATGTTTGTTTATATGATAGATTTAATATTTTATTTAGAATTAGTATTTTTATAATGATATAAAGTTAATCAATAAAAAACAATAATTAATCTCTTATATATTAATTTAATTAAAAGATTAAAGAGTTTCAAATTATTGATTTAATAATTATATGTGAGATAATATATATTATCTATAGTAGCATATTTACATAAAAATGAAAACAAGTAATTCTAAGTTAGTTCTTTTTTAGAGAAATGGCACAAAGGTGGGCATGCTATTAATTTAATTTATAGGCTAAATATGTAATAAAGTTATTATATAATGTTATTATTAAATATTCAAGATACATATTATTATAATTAATTAATTGTAGATTTCTATATATTGTACTTTATGTTATAATTAAATTGTTTGGTGTTAAATTAATTAATAGAAATACTAATGTATTCTAGCTTATAATATTTACTTTTAACAAATTTTTTTTGCTAGATTTGTTGAGAAATTATTTTAAAGATAAAATTTAAATAAACATATGTTTTAAAATTTTCAAGATAATGTTGAAAAATTATTTATTTTAAAAACTGATATAAAATAAAAGACAAAGAATAAAGAACAAGGAGAATGGAAGAGCAAAGAAAGAGTGTATTTTATTTCCTATCGACAAAGCATTGACACAGTGAGAATCTCGGTTGAACCTTAGGAGCAGATAGGATACTAATGACATGTCATTAGGGGTTACTTTGATTATGTGATTCAGGTGCTGGTCTTGTACGTCCTACCGGTGGCTGAGTATACTAGCATGTGTTGCGGTTACTTGACAACTTGTGTAAGCAGCACCGTGTAGTTATGTCTTGACTGACAGCTTGTGTGAGCAGTCCTATTGATAGCTCGAGAGTGAATATATATGTGATATGAGATTGAGATAGCATTGGCTATGTATGTGGTTTGGCACGAGATTCTCGAGTATCCGATATTATTCCAAATGGTTCAACGAGAAAAGATTATGGTACGAGAATGTAAACAATGATGCGGATCAATTCAAGTACTTGTGAAAGTTTGGCAAATAAGTTATAATTGATAAGTTCATATGAAAAGTAAGTGAAAGTTGATAAATTTATACATGATACATAGAATTATGGCAATGTGCAATTTGTTGAATTGAATGTATTACTTATGTTCTTTAAATTGTGATTGAATTGGTATTATACTTATTAATCATATGAACTTACTAAGTTATAAAGCTTACTTTGTTTATTTTACTGTGTTTATAGTGACTTCAAAGCTAGCTCGAATTCAGGAATCGTCACTATCAAACTATCGTTTTGGTACTTTTGAATCTATGTTTTTGGAATATATGGCATGTATAGGAACTTTGGTCATTTTGGTATATAAGTTGATGATGAATTTAGTCATTTGAATTGGCTTGTAAATGTTTATGGTTTGGTTTGTATATATAGCCATGAAAGTTGGCTTAATTTGTTTGGTTTGATTATGTATATATATGTGTACATATGGCTTATATTAAGTGATTGAGCTTGACTTTATGATGTTTATTGATAGTTGGTATTGTGGTTGTCAAATGGTCGATATTAGAGAAGATATATGCTTGTAATTATGCATAATGATGCATGATTTAGGCCTCGTAGGCTTGTATTAGGGACGATATGAATGTTGTTGATTGATCATTATATGAAATTTAAAAATATATGTGAAATGTATGTGTAATTGTATAATATGTTCGGTAATGTTCTATAACCCTATTCTGGCATTGAATACGGGTGAGGGGTGTTACATTTATCAATCAGAATATTTATAAAGCTTCTCTAACGTCTCTATTTATAGACATAAGAAATATAAATGAAGTAGAGATCTACTTCTAATGACTATTAGAATTTAAAGTACATCAAAACTTATCTTGATTTTGATGGACATCAACTTAATAAGTTATTCATAACAAAAAAATTATTAAAAAAATACCAGCATTAAAATATATTTTAACAATAAAAGTTAAAACATTTTTTAAAATAAATCAATTTTATAAACTTAGTTAAAATATATAATTTATTTAGGAATATCGATGATGGAATTTTTTTAATTATATGTATTCTTATCAATTTGGGTGCATATTTTTAATCAATTACAATTTATTTTAAATTTTAATCTTAATTTATATTCATCACAATACAAATTTTTAAGTAAATGATGGAAGATATGTAATATTGACAACATTTGTTACATTTTTTAATTATAAACTTTTTATCAGAAATTTTTTACACATTTTCAATCATTGTATTTATGTAAGGTTAAAAAATTTCTACTAAAAATTTATGAGGTGAGTATAATATAATTAAATAAATATACACAAGGTAAAAAAATTGATAATTTGTATTGTATATTTTAATACAACCACTTTTAATTAAGTAGTGATTTTGTTTTCCTTTTCATAAAACAAAACTGTACTTTATAGGCTTTTGAGATACATAATGTGTTGTTAGATGTGGCGTGTAATTAACTTTATAAATTATAATTTTTTTTTAAAATTTCTTTAATTCATATTTTTTAAAAAATTTTAAATTTGTTTTAGATTTAAAATTTTCTTTTCCATTCTAATTTTTTAAAATAAAATTTTATTGAAAATTGAAAAAAAAGTATAGTTTGTTTGATTTATTTGTATTTTTGTAATTTCGAAGAGCTTTGTAACGCCCCAAATAATTTATTTCTACTTCTATAAAATTTGACACAAATGTGTATCTGCTTTAGTGGTTAAGTGTTCTAAATGTGTGTGTGAGGTTTTGGGTTCAAGTCTTACCTTTAACAAATTTTGTTATTTTTGGATTTAAGCCTTATCTCTGTTCAGTGAGCTTATTTATGGTAAGGGAGTTTGTGTGTTTGGGGGGTTCGATGTTTGAATCCCTACGTGGGCATAGATATTAATTGTTACGCAGTTGCTTGAGAGAGTTTCGGTAGAAATGGGATTCTGAGTAGTGGTTGTTAGTGGGATTGTGGGGAGGAATTTGGGGGAAATCCTAATAACTAAATCATATTTTATTTTTATCTTTTGTTCCCCAAGAAAAAATCATCTCTCTTCTTGACGTTTAGTTTCCTTGCTCTTTTACCGATTTTTTTTTCTTGGCTTCCTCTCTTTTTAGTTTTTCCATTGCGCCTCACTTTGTGCTATTTTCGGTTGTGTTCATTCAGTGAGTCTTGTGCGGGTAGAATCTTAATGTTTCGTGGCTAGTATTTTGATGGTGATTGTTCTTTTTATTCTTGGCATAGGGGAAGGGCGAGAATCAGTTGGAACTCCTGCAGTGATTTGAACGTTACGGTTTTTCATTATCGGTAAGTTTACGAATATGTGTTGGGTGTTATGAAGTTTCGATTGTGGATTAATTTGGTTAAAGTTCGTAACTATTGATTGAATTTGAGTGTTGGGTATTCTGATTTTTAGGTGTGGTTGGCCTCGGGAGTGTTTTTGCTTCAAACGATTCCAGGTGTGTACCCGAAACACAGAAAAACAATCGTCGGCAAAAGCCAAAAAACCTTACTGTCGATGCCACAGAGGCGTGTGGTCACTTATGTGGTAGGCTGTGTGCGAGAACACGGCCGTGTGTCAACAACAGCATGGTCGTGCGTAGCACACGGCCGTGAGGTGGCTCGAGTGTGGCTCTATGGGCCACACGGGCAAATACCAGTCTAGACGTGTGGGCCACACGGGTATGTGGGCCCACATGGGCATGACACACGGGTGTGTAAATTCTTGGGCTAGGTCGTGTGGGCCACATGGGCAAGGCCAATCTGGGCATATACGCCACACAGGCATGTGGGTCCACACGGGCATTGGGGCCCATAATTCTGTAATTTCTCCTAGGGTTGCACCGGTCACCTTGATCGACTGTGGTTTTACTATAGGGTCGATAAAGGCTAAATAAACCTTATTCTGTATGTAATGAAATTCTGATAGACTGATCTGAGTAGGGTACTAAATGTCTGTCTGTCTGTTCTGTATAAACATGTCTATTATCTGTACCTATTTCTGTTAAACATGTTTATTCTGTAATTCTATAATTGTTATTTGCATATGTTTTGGGGTGGGATTTATCTACGGAGGAAGTGTTCTGTACGGTGATCATCGCCTATTATCTGGCAGCTTGGCTGCACTATATTTGATACGTGTCGTGACGGCACAATGTGGTGTGTAGGGATGGGTGAGTGTTTTTAACCCCACATGGTATGTTGGGATGGTCGAAGATGGTGTGTAGAGGATGGGTAAAATTCTGTTTACTGTATCTGAAATAGGCCTGAGCCCAAATCTATATCTGTATCCATATCTGACTGTGCATATGATTCTGTTTGTATTGCGTGTCTATTTCTGTTGGGTTACACACTGAGTTTACGTAAACTCACCTTTGTTTATCTGTTTCTATTCAGGTAATCCACAGACTTAGACGGATCGGTGCAGCAGAGACTCAGCGGTGACCACTCCACCATATAACTGTTAAACTTAACATTTATGGTTTATTCTATATTTTTTAGATTTATTTGAGAGTTTGTAATTTTAGGGACTCTCTAGACTGTTTGGTTTTTAACTGTTTATTTTTGGATTGTTTGTCAGTTTGAATGCTTTGGTAAAATTGTTTTATTAAAACAACGTTTTTTATGCAAACAAAGGTTTCCCTAAAAACACGACTGTGTTTTTAAATTATAACGATTAAGGTTTCCACTACAATAAATTTTGGTAAAGAAACTAACTAATTTGTGGTTTTAATAAATTTTAAATATTGATGGTCTACCAAGACAACACGGTTTTCAAACTCATTCCTTGTGACATCACTAGATTCAGCCATAACGTATAGGTCGGATTTGGGGCGTTACATTTTGTGGTATCAAAGCCAGGTTACAAAACTCGGTTGTGAATTTTAGGTTCCAAAAAGAATTGGTTTTTAAATGATTTGAATAATTGAGAAAGTATGTGGTACACCAAGTCTCCGACGTCGACTAAGTAAGTATCTCTGTACTTAAATTAAACTGTTCTAAAATACCATAGTTAGTACTTTCTAAAACTCTACTGAAATAGCTAGAGACTAAAAATTTTGAAAACATCTCTGAACTACTGATAAATTATACATAAAACATCTGTTAATAAATAATTGGAACTGATGCATAAAACTTTGTAATGTAGATAAAATTTGAATTACACTATGAGCACTCATGGAACTCACGAACGTGGTATTCGTGGCCGTGGTAGAGGCCGTAGAGAGGCTCAAGCTGAGTCTTCCTCACTAGGTAGTATGCCACCTCTAGATATGAGTGAGACGCCAGTTTCACCTGCTACTAAGCCTGCTACTGAGACTAGGTCTCAAAGTCGTTCAGCTAGGGATGACGCACTATCCCAGGCCATGCTGAGGATTTTGGAGATGGTCGCTAGACCCTATTCTAGAGTTAGGGGCCGTGGGTCAGTAACTGAATGACTCCGATCTAATGGCGCTGAGCTGTTTAGAGGTGTCACTAGAGTCGCCCCTAGTGTAGCCAAGTACTAGTTAAAGGCCACTGAGAGGATTATAAACAACCTAGACTGTACTTTCGAGCAGAATTTTAATAGTACAGTCACCCTGCTTCGTGATGAGGCATACCAGTGGTTGAGGAAGGTACTCAGCCTGATGGTCTGACCTGGGATTTCTTCAAGACCACCTTTCAGAGTAAGTATGTAGGAGCGAGCTATGTGGATGCTCATAAGCATGAGTTCATGAATCTCATGCAAGGGGATAGATCTGTGGCTGAGTATGAGGCCGAATTATTTAGATTGAGCCGCAACGCTCGAGGCATGGTAACGTCTGGGTACGAGAGGTGTGTTCGGTTTGGGGATAGGTTAAGAGATAGTTCGAGGGTACTAATTGCTCCACAGAGGGAGTGAGAGTTTGCTATCCTAGTTTGAAAAGGCGGAGATCACTGAGGATGTTAAACGTGTGAAGTGCCAGAATAGGGACAAAGAGCGAGGCAAGAATAAGAGGGATTCAGAGCCCTCTAATTTTGTGCAGAGTCCTAAGAACAAGGCCAAACCTGATGGGTTGGTTAGAGTAGGGGTCTCTGCTGCTCCTACTGGGATTCAATCGTGCAATGACTGTGGTAGGCGTCATCCGGGCGAGTGTTGGAGGAGGATTGGGGCTTGTTTGAGGTGTTGGTCATTAGAGCACCATATTAGAGACTGTCCACAGCAGGCAGATCAGATGCAAGCTTTAGCTCCGGGTTCTGTACAACCTCAGATAGGGGTGTGCAAAATTTGGGTAAAACAGAAAAAATTTGGTTAACCGTCCAAATTCGGTTAATCGGTTAGTTAACAGAATTAATTCAGTCAGGTGTTGGTTAATAATTTTTTGAGTTTTCGAGTAATGGTTAATTCGGTTCGAAACCGGTCAGCTAACCAAATTTTTTCGGTTTAACAGAAAAAATTAAGAAATAAAATTATAATATATAAATAGGCCCACTATTCACCCAAACCCAATTTAATATATATAAGCTCAAGTACCCAACCCAACTCAATTACCTAACCCAATCATAAAAATTATATATAATTTAATAAATAAAATCAAAAATCAAAAACTAAAACTAAAACTCTTAAAAAGTAAATGAGAGTAAGAGATGACAGTCATGACACAAAAATAAATAAATAAAGCCTAACCTTCAAATCCCTAATTATAATCTCCCTCTCTATCAAGTCAGCCACCTTTCATCCGATGTCTACTAGGTCACCATCACCGGTGACGGTGAGTTGAGGTAGGCAATAATATTCCACTACAGTTGAAAGCTTTCATAATGTTGGGTTTTGTTTGAACTTTTCTGGGGTTATCATGAATTGCATTTTGCATCCATGTTTTTCAAAAATTTTGTTGGATTTTCATGACTATCATCTTTGTTGAAGTTAGTTTGGTTTAACCTTTTTAATCGATCGGTGTTGAAGTTAGTTTGGTTAGGTTAGTTAAGACCTAAGTTTATCAATTAAGTCCATTTTTTTAGGATGCTAGAGAGTCTTGTCGCGAGGTAAAGTGATGGGGCAAATGTGCTGTGCAATTTTAGAAGTAAAAAGTTCATTGAACTAGTATGAGTAGGGAATGTTAAAATAATGTTGATGCTGATACATGCTACTTGGAGTTGGAATTTTAGTATTTATTTAGGAGCTGAGGTTGTTTTGTTTCCCTTATATTCTTCATTTTTAGTTTCATTTGTGCATCTTTGAATTAAATGTTCTACATGCCACATCTGTTCTACTGGTTAGCTGTAACATTCTTCTTAGACCAATCTGCAGCTGAAGAGATGAATGGATATAAACCAACTTTTATCAATATTATGATATGTTACATTGTTTTTCTTAATTTATTAATTCTACAAATTCTTGATAGAAAACCATTTTTTTCTTTCTACTTTGTAGAACATAGCTAACTGGGTTCATCATTTATATCGATTATTTTTCCATTATTTTCATGTCAACCTATTGAACAGAAATTCCTAGCCCACATGATTACGTGAGAAATGCTACTGCTATAAGTATGAGCAATTTTGTTTCTATTTATTTTATTCATAGTGAGGAAAAATAATAATACCCCAGAATATAGTGATAGACAGTCACTCTTTTTGCTTTCTTTAATTGTGGTCGATAAATGCTAAATTTGCTCATGAATTAGCCTAATATAACTTATATCCATTAATTAAAAATTAAACCATAATTTCAACAAATTTTGATTTCTACATTTTCTAACCCAAACAACTTTCAGTTTTGTTTTGTTTTTTTTCTAAGCATTTTCGATACAAACGATTAAGCTCTATAAGCCTCCTCAAAATATGTTTAATATTATAAATGTATTTTAATTTATTATATAATTTTTTTCTTGCAGAATGTCCACCGAGCCAACATCTATTGAGGGTAGTGTTACACCTCCTACTTCGATAGATTCTAAAAATTCGGGAGTTGGAGCTTCAAGCCAAACAAAGGGGACGACTGGGAAAAGAAAAGCCACTCCTCAAAGGTTAGAAGTTTGGTCTCACTTTACTAAGATTATTAATAGTGAGGGTGCAAGTAAGGTTAAATGTAATTATTGTCAAAAGGAATTTTGTTGTGATACAGGGTCATTGAAATATCATATTGGCTCATGTAAGAAAAATCCTAGTAATGTTGTTAACACTAATCAAGGACAACTAGTTTTACCTAGAAAGGGAGTTGAAGGGGGGAAGGGAAACTTTCAACTTGGAGATTTAATCAAGAAGCATGTAGGAAAGGATTAGCACAAATGATTGTGATTGATGAATTATCTTTCAAGTTTGTTGAAAGTAAAGGCTCTAAGAAATTTATGTTTGTGGCATGTCCTAGGTTTCATATTCCTTCACCAACTACTATGACTAGGGATGTTTATCAATTGTATTTAGATGAGAGGGTCAAGATAAAACAACTTTTGAAAAGTTCTTGTTCTAGAGTTTGTTTAACTACTGACACATGGACTTTTTTGCAAAGAGTTAATTATTTGTGTGGCTAACTTTATTGATAACAATTGGAAATTGAATAAAAAGATTTTAAACTTTTGTCCAATTTCTATTCATAAGGGTAAGTCCATTGGGATGGTGATTGAGAAATGCTTGTTGAATTAGGGGATTGATAAGTTGTTTACTGTTATTGTTGATAATACAAGTTCAAATGATGTTGCTATTGGTTATTTGAGAAAGAAATTTAACCTTCGAGGGGGTTTAGTTCAAAATGGTAAATATCTTCAAATAAGATGCATGGCACACATTGTAAATTTGATAGTTGTTGAAGGCCTAAAGGAAATGAATGAATCTGTTGAACGAGTTAGGAGGCTGTTAGATATGTGAGACAATCTTCATCTAGATTACAAAAGTTTAAGGAGTGTGTCGTGGTGCAAAAGATAGAGTGCAAGAAGATGTTGTGTCTTGATGTTTGTACTAGGTGGAACTCAACCTACTTAATGTTAGACACTGCGCAGAACTTTGAGAGAGCTTTTGAGAGATTTGAGGGGCAAGATACAAACTTTAAGGCTGAACATGAAAGGGGAGAGGGTTGGCCTAGTGTGGATGATTGGGCTAGTGTTAGAAACTTGAAGGATTTCTTGGAACACTTTTATAAAGTCACTTTACGTATATTTGGCACTTCATATGTCACGTCCAATAATTTTTTTATGAGCTTTCTGAAATTGATATTCTTTTACTAGATGCTCAATTAAATAGTAACGTTGATTTCAATGTTATGGCCATCAAGATGAAAGAGAAGTATGATAAGTATTGGGGTGATATTGATAAGATGAATTTGCTTATTTTGTTGCTTGTGTTTTAGACCCTAGACAAAAACTAAAGTATCTTGAACTTGCACTTAGTGAAATTTCTAGTTCTAAAAAAGCTTGTGAAATGGTGCAAAAATTGAACAAATCTTTGTATGAATTGTTTGATGAGTATAAGCATCCACTTCATAATACTTGTAACATCTTGAATCAAGGTCTAGTCGACACAGTGTTTTTGAGACCACAAATCCGAAGTAGTAATAATTATTCTATGATTATTATGAGGTATATGATATGATTGCATACTTGTGTGGAAATTTCATGAAGAAATTTTATTGATATAGTATCCAATTTGACATTTAGGACTAAATTGCAAAAGTAGCAAAATGTGCGTTCTAGAAGCTTTAAGCATGAAATTGCCATGGATTATTAATTAGGGGTCCTTAAATAGAAATTTGCCTAATTTTTATTTTTATGGATAAAAATGGGCATGAATAGGAAAAATTTGAAAGAAAGGCCTTAAGGGCATTTTTGTCATTTGGTTAATAAAAGAATAAAAAAAGAAAAAAAAGTCAAAATTGTGTCCATCTTCGTCCCTCAATGCCAAAAATCCTATGGAGCCATGGCTAGGGTTTTGTTCATCCTTTCAAGCTTAATAGTAAGTACATCCTAGCCCCGTTTTTTATGTTTTTATGTTTTTGAGATCCTTGAAGCATGATCTAGTTATTTCTACCATTATTTTAAGCTAGAGTTCATGTTCAAAAACTTGCCCATGTGTGACATGCAAGTATTTTGATGTTAATGGAGGAATATGAAAGTTTGATGTGTGTTTAACATCTTTTACTAAGTGATTTTTTATGGAAATGCATGACAAAATCCTATTTGTAAAAGATGCAAAATGAGTAGTAAGATGTATGTTTTAATGAGAAATGTGGGCTGCTATGAGTATGTTATAAGTTCGGCTAGGCTCTGGTAACAAAGAAAATAGACACATTTCATTTTACGAGCCTAAAGGCTAATTTGTAAATATGTGAAAGTTTAGGGGCAAAACTATAATTTTTTCCAAAATATAGTTTTTGGATTGATTTGAATAATGTGATTATTAAATAAGCTGAATTTGCTATTGTAGATCAAGAAAAATGGAGTTCGGACCTAGATTGAGGAAAGAACAAGATTTTGGACTAAATCGAATTAATTGTCCATATTTTGTACCGAGGTAAGTTCATGTGTAAATAATGAAATGTAATATCATTTATTAATGCTTTATTAATGTATGAGTTTCTATGTTTAAATTGTTATGATGAGTGTATGAACGACGTTATGGTCTATGAGGATGACATTGTGAACGAGCTTGATAAAGATGTGACCTCGAGAAAATCCCGTTTGAACCTTAGGAATAATTTAGGATACAATGTGACATGTCACTAGAAACTATATGTGTTGATTTCATAAGATATGGAATATGTGTCTATGTGAATCTGGGTGCTAGTCTTATACGTTCTACCGGTGGCTAGGTAGCCCAGCATGTGTTGTGGGTACCTGTCAGCTTGTGTGAGTAGCCCGAGTAGTTATGTCTTGACTGTCATCTTGTGTGAGCAGGCCTGTGATTAGCTCGAGAGCAAGCAATGTGTGATTTGTGATATGAGGTAGCATGTGGCTACGTTTGAAGCACTATCTGTAAGCCTTCCGCGTATCCAATAGTATTCCAAGTGTTTAACGGGTAAATTGGTGAGTTATTCGACAAGTAAGTCATGGATGAGGAAATATGAGAATGTATTACGAGTTGGTACAGGTATGCACAAAAAAATCATATGAATGAACTCAGTATATGATGATCTTTTTGTAAGATTGAAAATGTGTAAGTTATGCCTATGAATTTATGATGACATATATGTCAACTATGTTATGTCAATGGTATATATGTGTTCATGATTATGTTGCTATCTATTTGCATGTGAACTTACTAAGCTTTATGCTTACTCCCCTCTCTTTTCCATTTTCTTATAGTATCGCCAAGCTAGCTCGGGGAAGACTCGATCACACTATCAATTGGACATTTGGGTATAGTTAGTCTCAACATTTTGAGTATGGCATGTATAGGGACTTGGTCTTTTTGTTATATGTCATATTGGTTTAGCCAAATATGTTTGGTTTTAATGATTTGATGATTCATTTATGGCCATGAGATATGGCTCATATTAATTATGGGGATGTAATCCTATTCATATATGCATGCATGTGCTAAGGTCACTCATGATGTGGATAAATTCTGGATACATTGTGGATGTTTGATGATGGAATTGTGAGTAAATGGCATAATAACAACTGAGGCAAGAATATGTAAAATGGAAGTATATTGATGTTATGTATATTGCATGTGATTTGGTAAGGTTAGTTTAAATAAAATATGGCATCCTAACAAGTACTACTTGGTAAGAAGTTGATATGCATGAGCCATGGTTGTGAATGTGTAAGTTCCCATTTATGCCATGTAAGTTGTCATTGAGATGTATAAGTGTGTATGTGTTATTATGGGTGATAAAAGGCTTGGAAAATAGCCTTAAAGTTGTCCATACGAGCAGACACACGAGCATGTGTCTAGGTCATGTATGACACACGGATGTATGTCTAGGCTGTGTGTGACACACGGGCGTGTGTCTAGGCCGTGTGTGACACACGGTCTACCCCATGGGCATGTGTTCTGGCTGTGTGTCCCCTGCACCCTAATTAATGCAAAACAGAATGCCCATTAATAAACATACGGGCAAAGACATGGCCGTGTGTCTCAGCCGTGTGATGGACACGACCTTAGGACATGGGCATGTGCCCAGTCCGTGTGAAGTCTGCACCTGATTTTTGGAATTTAATTCGCCATACAGCCTAAGTACACAGGCGTGTGACTTGGCTGTGTGACCCTAATTTTTTGATGACTTTATAAACAAAGAGTTACACGGGCTGAAAACACCGGTGTGTCCCAAGCCAAATGGGCGTGTGTGACCACACGCCCTACCCACACGGGTATGTGACCCCTATTTTGATGAAAAATTTTCTAATTGTTACAAAAGTTCTGAGATTTCTCTTTTAGTCCCGATCCATTCCCAATGTATGTTTCAGGCCTCGTGGTCCTGTATGAGGGGTAATATGCTTGTGTATAAAAATGGTTTTGAATTGAATGGAATTTTATGGCTCGGTTTTGTGAGAATGTTTATGTTTTGGTCCGATAATGCCTCGAACCCTACCCCGGCGTCAGATACAAGTAAGGGGTGTTACAGTACTTGTAGCCAATCAAATGTGCCAACACATGTTTTTTCCGGAGAACCACAACAAAAAATGAAAAGGCAAATGCAAGATTTGTATAAAAAGCGTGAGTTGGAAAATGGTGGTGAGGATAAAACATCTGAGTTGAATAAATATCTAGCTGAGGCTAAGAAGGAATTTGTTGAAGATTTTGATATTTTATTGTGGTAGAAAGTGAACAACCCTAGATTTCCCACTATTTCAAAAATGGCCAAAGATGTGTTAGCTATATCGGTTTCTACGGTTGCTTCAGAGTCTGCATTTAGCACTGGGGGATGTGTGCTTGATCAATATACGAGTTCTTTAACTCCTAAAATTGTACAAGCTCTTGTGTGTACTCAAGATTGGATTCGAAAATCATCATCACAAGAAGACATCAAAAGATTAAAGAACCAATCCAAGAGCTTGACAAGATTGAAAATGGTATATTTATTATTTTATTTTCATAGTTTTAATTTTTTTAACCATATCACTCCTACTTATTTAATTGATTCAATTTTTAGACTTTTCTTGGAATGCATTAGAGCCTACCCTAAATTCATTAGGTTTCGTGAGTTGAAGGGTATGCTTACTATCTTATTCTTGTTAACTTATAATCTATTCGTTTGTTTATATTATTTGATTTTTAAAAATGCGTATATTTCTATTATATGCTAATTTTTTGCACATATTTTTTTTTATAGGTTTAATGCAAATAGAGATCTTTTGGAGAGAAAAAATGGAAACAAATGGAGAATATTAAAGACTTACATTTCAATTATGTGTTAATTTCAAGACTTATGTAATGTTTTTAATTATGTAGTGATTCAAAGACTTATGTAATGTTTTTAATTATGTAGTGATTCAAAGACTTATGTAATGTTTTTAATTATGTAGTGATTCAATATCTAATCGATAACTTCCAAACTTTATTGCCATGTGAACTATATTAGAACTGCAATCTAAACTTAACTTTTAAGGGGGTTGATTTTATGCATAGGTATAATTTCGAGTCTTGTACAACTCCCTTTTTTATTCTACATTCTAGAGTCTCCTAGATGGTTGGTGAGTCAGATTTTAAGATTTGATGGCTTTGTGTTGCGAAACATTACTTGAAATAATGTATTTTTGCTCTAACTTTTGATTTCTCTGTAGGTAAAAAATGCTAGTCGAGAAGAAGAGTAAAGATACGATAGGTTTCTCATTCATCAAGCAAGTTGGTACTACTTACTGACTTGGCTAATTGTGATCCATAATGTAGAAAAACAAATCCCTGATATTTGACATTTTATTCTATAATCTTTATTGATTGTTTAATAGAAAATAAAGCATAGACCTGGAGTTATCTGATTGTAGTTACTAGATGTAGGGATTATATAACCGAAAGCTTTGATTGTAGAAATTTGATTCGGTTAATTCGGGTAATTCCGGTAATTTGGTTTTGGTTAATTTTATACTTATTTTAACTAAGAATAAAAAACATATACTTTTCTGTTAATTCAATTAACCGACCAAATTAACCAAAAAAATTTTGGTCCGGTTAATTTTTTTGAAAAAATTTCATTTTGGTTAACGGTTAAAATTTTTGAATGGTCAATTAATTCGGTTAATGGTATTTCGGGTCAATTAACCGACTGAACACCCTTAGCCTCAGAGGGGCCGTGCAGCGGCTAGGGGTGGTAATGGTTTTGGCTGCGGATAAAGAGCACCTGGCAGAAGTGCTAATCAGACAGAGGCGAGGCAGCTTGCACTTGTTTATGTTGCTCGACGCCGAGAGGATATAGAAGCTCTAGATGTTCTCACCGGTACGTTCTTAATTTCTGATGTACCTTATACTGCTCTTATAAACATAGGTTCTAAACATTCCTATGTAGCTAGCTTTGTATCTGAAAACTTGGAGGTTTCTGTTGAGAGCACTTCTAGTGATGTTATCGTACTGAGTCCATTGGGGCAGTCTGTTCGGGTTAGTAAGCTCTATAGTGATGTTCTGTTAGAGGTCCAAGGGACTGTTTTTCTGGAAAATTTGATGGAGCTTCCGTTTGGGGAGTTCGACTTAATTCTGGGCAAGGATTGGTTGGCTAAGCATCAAGTTAGTTTGGACTGCACGACTGAGAGGGTCATTCTAAGGACTGAGGATGATAAGGAAGTGGTTGTGATCTGCGAGCGTCGAGATTATTTGTCCAATGTGATCTCAGCTCTTATGGCTGAGAAACTGGTCCAAAAAGGGTGTGTGGCATACTTGACTTACGTCAGTGTGTTTGCTTCTAGGGACTCTTCTATTGGGGATATCAAAACTGTAAGGGATTTTTCAGATTCTTTTTCTGAGGAGTTACCGGGTTTACCTCCGAATAGAGAGGTTGAGTTTGGGATTGAGCTTCTTTTGGGTACAGCTCTGGTGTCCATCGCTCCCTACCATATGGCACCGAAAGAGCTTACAGAGCTTAAGGCTCAACTTCAAAAACTTCTGGACCGTAGATTCATCCGTCCTAGTGCGTCTCCGTAGGGGGCACTGGTTTTGTTTGTTAAGAAAAAAGATGGCACCATGAGGATGTGCATCAATTATCGGCAGCTGAATAAGTTAATCATGAAGAATAAGTATTTGCTTCCGAGGATCGATGACCTATTTGATTAGTTCCAAGGGGATTCAATGTTTTCTAAGATTGATCTTCGATCAGGGTATCATCAGTTGAGAGTTAAGGAAGCTGATGTCCATAGGACTGAATTTAGGACTCATTATGGACATTATGAGTTCCTACTTATGCCTTTTGTTTGACGAATGCTCCAGCCGCATTCATGGATCTGATAAATCGAGTGTTTCAGCCCTATCTGGATTAGTTTGTTGTAGTCTTCATCGACAATATTTTGGTTTACTCTAAGACTGAGGATGAGCATGATGAACATCTTAGAGTAGTACTTCAGATACTCCGTGAGAAACAGCTCTACGCCAAGTTGAGCACATGCGAATTCTGGTTGCGAGAGGTAACTTTTCTGAGGTAGTGGTTTCTGTTGAGGGGATTTAAGTTGATCCTCGAAAGATCGTGATCCTCGAAAGATCGAGGCTGTGCTTGGTTGGAAACAACATAAGAACGTGTCTGAAATCAATAGTTTTCTAGGTTTGGCGAGATATTACTGGCAGTTTGTCAAAGGGTTCTCCTTGATTGCAGCTCATTTGACTAAGCTTCTATGTAAAGGTGTCCCTTTTGTTTGGGCTGATGCGCAACAATTGAGCTTTGAGAAGATCAAGTTTGTTCTAACTTAGGCTCATGTTCTGATACATCCTGAATTCAATAAGGAGTTTGTGGTATACAGTGATGCATCACACATCGATTTGGGATGTGTATTGATGCAAGATCGTAAGGTTATGGCTTATGCGTCCCGTCAGCTTAAGACACACGAAGGGAATTATCCGACGCATGATCTTGAGTTGGCTGCTATGGTCTTTACATTGAAATCTGGAGACACTATCTGTATGGTGAGAGGTGTATCATCTACACTGATCACAAGAGCCTTAAGTGCCTCCTTACTTAGAAGGAGTTGAACCTTAGGTAGCAGGGATGGATTAAGCTGCTTAAAGATTTTGACTACACTATAGAGTATCATCCTAGTAAGGCCAATGTGGTGGTCGATGCTCTAAGTCAAAGAGTGATGTTTGATTTGAAGGCGATGTTTGTTCGCCTTAGTCTATTTGACGATGGGAGTTTGTTGGCCGAGTTGCAAGTTAAGCCAACTTGGATTAATCATATTCGTGTTAAACAAATGGGGGATGAGTCTCTGAGTTTGCGGTTTCGTCAGGTTGAGAGTGGTAGCACTTTGGATTTTTGGTTGAAGAATGATGGTGTTTTGTGTTTCCAAGGATGGATTTGTGTGCCGAATGATTTGGATTTGGGACAGTCGATTCTGAAAGAGGCGCATAGTAGCCCATATGCTATGTATCCCGGTGGTAATAAGATGTACCGCGATCTTCATGAGTTGTACTGGTGGCTGGGCTTAAAGTGTGAGGTTACAGATTTTGTGGCTTGATATATGACGTGCCAGCAGGTTAAGGCTAAGCACCAGTTGCCTTCGATTTTGTTGCAGTCAGTTAATATTCCCTTATGGAAATAGGGACGTGTGACAATGGACTTCGTTAGTGAGTTGCCCTTCACACCCACTAAGAAGGATTCTATTTGGGTCATCGTGGATCGATCAACCAAGCCTGCCCACTTTATTCCAGTTCGGATGGACTATTCTCTTTATAAGTTAGCAAGGCTCTACATTTCTCAGATTGCGAGACTGCATGGGGTGCCTGTTTCGATCATATCTAATATAGATCCTCACTTCACATCTCAATACTAGAAGAAGTTGCATGAGGCTTTGGGTTCGAGATTGGACTTCAGTACTGCGTTTCATCCTCAAACTGATGGTCAATCTGAGAGGGTGATTCAGATACTGGAGAACATGCTTCAGAGTTGTGTGATAGATTTTTGAGTTAGTTGGGAGGATTATCTGCAGCTAGCTGAATTCGCCTACAATAACAGCTTTTAGTCTAGCATTCAGATGGCACCATATGAGGCGTTATATGGTCGTAAGTGTCGTACTCCACTATGTTGGATTGAGTTTAGTGAGCGTCGAGTATTGGGGCTTAAGTTGGTTTTTGAGATCGAGGATAAGGTTCGACTAATTCAGGATCATCTGAAAGCAGCTTCTAATAGACAGAAGTCATATGTTGATCTGAAGAGGCGAGATATTAAGTACTCTGCGGGGGACTTCGTCTTTCTTAAGGTTTCTCTATGGAAGAAAGTTCTGAGATTCGATCATACGGACAAGTTGAGCCCTAGGTTTATAGGGCCGTATCAAATTCTGAAGCATGTGGGACCGGTCGCTTATCAATTGGAGCTACCTCTAGAGTTGGACTGCATCCATGATGTCTTCCATATCTCGATGTTGAGGCGGTATCAGTCTGATCCTTCTCATGTTATTTCTGTTGAGGAGATCGAGGTTAGGCCAGATTTGACTTTTGAGGAGGATCCGGTTCAGATTCTAGATCGAGATGTTAAGGTTCTGAGGAGGAAGTCCATTCCTTTAGTAAAGGTTCTGTGGTAGAATCATGGTGCTGAAGAGGCCATGTGGGAACTTGAGGACTCAATACGTTAACAGTATCCTCATCTGTTCTGATCAGGTAAATTTCAAGGTCGAAATTTCTTTTAGGGGGTAGAGTTGTAACGCCCCAAATAATTTATTTCTGCTTCTATAAAATCTGACACAAATGTGCATTTGCTTCAGTGATTAAGTGTTCTAGGTGTGTGTGTGTGTGACGTCTTGGGTTCAAGTCTTACCCTTGACAAATTTTTTTATTTTTGGATCTAAGCATTATCTCTGTTCAGTGGGCTTATTTTTAATTGCATGTAAATCCATATCAGAATGAGCCTGCTGGTTTGAGTGGTAAGGGAGTCCGTGTGTTTAGGGGGTCTAGTGTTCGAATCCCTGCGCAAGCATGGGTATTAATTTTTACGCAGTTGCTTAAGAGTTTTTCGGTAGAAATGGAATTCTGAGTAGTGGTTGTTAATGGGATTGTGGGGAGGAATTTGGGGGGATATCCTGATAACTAAATTAGATTTTATTTTTATCTTTTGTTCTCTAAAAAAGAAATTCATCTCTCTTCTTACGTTTAGGTTCCCTGCTTCTCTGTCGAAATTTTTTCTTCTTCTTAGCTTCCTCTATTTTCGGTTTTTCCATTACGCTTCATTTTGTGCTATTTTTAATGGTGTTCATTCGGCAAGTCTTGTGTGGGTAGAATCTTAACATTTTATGGCTAGTATTTTGATGGAGATTGTTCTTTTTATTCTTGGCCTAAGGGAAGGGCGAGAATCAGTTAGAACTCCTGCATCGATCTGAATGTTAGGGGTTTTCGTTATCAGTAAGTTTATGAAAACGTCTTGGGTGTTGTGAAGTTCTGATTATGGATTAGATTTATTAAAGTTCGTAAGGATTGACTGAATTTGAGTGTTGGGTATTCTAATTTTTAGGTGTGGTTTACCGTGGGAGTGTTTTTGCTTCAAACAATACCAGGTGTGTACCCAGAACGCAGAAAAATGATCATTGGGAAAAGCCAAAAATCCTTATTGTTGATGCCACACAGGCGTGTGGTCACCCATGTGGTAGGCTATGAGCAAGAACACGGCCATGTGGTCGGGGAAGGCATGGCCATGTGTCTACCCGTGTGGACAACAATAAGGCTATTTACCAAGCCATTTTGCCACCCTTTAATGCACACAACTACACAACATAAAATGGCACCAATCCAAGCATATACATACTGATGCGAGCACGCCCAGCGAACCTCTTCGAACAAGTCTCCCTAGTCGGGCTGTGACGTGTTGGCAAGCTAATCCCAGCTCGTTTCCAGCTCCACGAGCTCTATCCAGCTCAAATCCAGCTCATTCAAAAGCAAACTAGTTGCATGAGCTAAACCGAGTTTACTCCTAGCTCATTTTCAACTCACGAGCTAAACCTTAGCTCAACTTCAGCTTAGGAGTTTAAGCTTAGCTTATTTTAGCTCATGACTTAAACATCAGCTCGTGGAGTTCACCATGACTGCATTTGACTACTATTGAGTTTTTATTTATTAAGTTCAATAATTAGTTAATTACTATCCTATATATTAAATTTAGTTCACATTAGTTTTATTAAATATGTCTTAAAAGAGTTTATTGATGATAATTAAATTTGTCATAACCAAATTTAAAGTTGATATTTGTGTTCACATTAGCTTGAATTAAATCTATTCACATTTCTTGTAGGAACACAATGGACATATGGAGATTAAAAGCAAGCATGAATGTTGAAAGGTGCATGGACGGTTGGGGGACTTGAATCTCTTAGGTACATGTTCGGCAAAGTGCATGCATGTCCATATTCAATGTCTTCAAGGTTCATGAATGTTTCCATTCATGTATGGTGTGCTATCTCTTCATTTTTCAAGATGACCATTCGGCCAAAGGACACTCACACATGCATGAAGATAGCTTGGCCGATTAGCTTCCCTATGACTCTCCTTAATTCGTTCACACCTATGTTCACATGGCAAGACTATTCGGTTCACCTTGTTCACACTAGAAGACTCTTCAACATTCGGTTATCACACACATGATGGCCCTTGGAGTGTCCACAATTAATTCATACTTTTTGGCCAAACATTGCTTCATAACTTTTTTTTCTTTTAGCGATAACATCATGTCACGCGAAGAATTTACCGAGTCAGAGTATCAATATTTGGTGGAAGAAATGCGAAGAATGGTGAAAACTAAGTTTGACAAATTACACGAGAAATTAGATCGATTGGAGAAAAGAGACCAACGAGAACGAATGTCATCAAGTCAAAAAGCGGATTCGAGAGCATCACGGAGATCCACATCCAACAACAACTCAAGAAGAGATTACGATCAAGGTTCTTTTACATCTAGGAATTTGAGATGAAGAGAAGCCAATTTTGATTTTGAATCCTTTCAAGAAGACGTGCGGGATGAAAGATACACCTCTTCAAGAACTCCAAAGAAAACGCCTATGGAGAGATCTTACGAAAAATTGTTCGTGAGTCATATGTGAATGATTTTTCTTCTTTTGAACAAAATAATTATTATCATGATTCTTTTGTAACCTTTCGTAAAAAGAAAACGAGAAAAGAAAAAGATGAAAAGCAAAAAGAGATCAAAAGACAAGAGAGGCAAGAAAAGATTATGAGAGAAAACGAGAAGATTTTGAATGAAATCGAGAGAAGAAATAAAGAAAAGAGAGAAAAACAAAGAAAAGAAAGTGTACAAGGAAACAAAATTGAAAAAGACATTGAAAACGAAAAAGAGTTTGAACAAAAGAAAAGAGTGGAAAGGGAAATTGAGATAAAAGAAAGAGTGGAAGAAGCAAGTGAACTTAAGGAAAAAGATTCGAGTGAAACGATGTTAGTGAGCAAGCGAGGATTCTTTCTACTAACACTTCTTCTCGATCTATTTGCGATCTTTCTTATCAGGTTCCTAAAAGTCCGTACGACCAAATCCAACTCCGATACCTTCAAAATGAGAGGCGTTTTCAGTTGTTTGAGAAAGGTAAGTCCGTGGACGACCGCCACCCATTGGAAATCGAAGGTAAGGAAGGTAAGGAATCTTTGTTTATCGAATCAAGGCCGCCTGATTTAAAAATTACTCATAAAGGTTTTGATGACATAACTTCTGAAAAACTTCCATCTTTTGATTTGGCTAATTATTGTTCACATATTATTGTTAACGATGTTGATTCAAAAGATGCCATGAAGATTCCGTCTTATGACATGTTTTATAACGGCAAATCTGTTGATTCTGTTAGATTGGTTCATCCTGTGCAAATTGTGAATGTATGTGATAAAAGGTTTTCACATTTTGATAAGTATGGCTATGTAAATTCTTTGAATTCATCTTTCTGTTTAAATGTGCCTATTCAAATGATTTGTGATGGATTTGAATTTCTGAAAGGTCACATGTACACAGCTTCTTTGTTCAACTTATGTGTTCAAAGGTTTTCGTATAGAAAGAATAATCCGTTTGATTTTGTCATTCAAGAAAAATCTTTAAATTTTTGTGTGAAGTTTCCATGTTTTGATCTGCCTATTCGATTGAGTTTTGTGAAGTACGAATGTTTGCATGTTCGTCTGACTAAACCTTCTTTGATCTACTTTTGTGATTTATTTGAGAAAATGAAATTCTTGTTGTATTTTGGGATAAGTGATCAAAATCGAGTGTTTAAGCCTGGAGCTAGCCACTTTAAGTTGTTACTAAGGGAAGGTAAGCATCCTAATTCCTTTGTAAATAAATTTGTTGTACCTTTTCATCCGTTGCGAATTTTATCTTCATTTTTGAAAATAAATCTTGTGGTTAGTTTACAAAGTCAAAATCAAGCCTTTGATTCTAGAAATTTTGTTTTTAAACCCGGAATTGATTCATGCGATCAACTTGTGAATAGCATCTCAATATGTCCTTTTAAGTACATTAACCATGGTGACCTTAACATTTTCCATTCATGTGGAACTTATATTTTGAAAAGCAAGAATTGTCTTTTTGACTTTTCACCTTTACAGGTTTGTTCGAGTTCAAATTATCGATTGCATTACCTTGCTAAGGAGCGAAGGTTTGTTTTGCGCAAACGAGGTAAAATCGAACTAACATCATGTAACTTCCAAGTTAATCAAGGTAAGTCAACAATATCTTTGTTTTGTTTGAAAGATGAAGAAATCGGTGTTGTTGATGATGACTTTGTGGAATGTGGTCATAATGTTCATCTTACTACCTGCAAGTCCATTTAATCGAATAAGGCAAGTGAGCTTGTTCAAATCAAAAAGCCAAGCGAATATGTCCTTTGTTTTGAACCATTTGGAATGTTGTGGTTGAAACGAGGAATTCATTCTTGTTTGTTAAGATGCGCGATTGATCATTCCTTGTTTCCATTTTGTTCAATAGATCATATTGATGACATATCGAAATTGTGCGATAATGTGAAGTATCCATGTTATGAACAAATAAAATTCTTGCCATATGATCTTTGGGCTAAGTTTTACATGTACCATCCGAATTTAAATACTTTCCGCTTGTCATTGCCAAAATTGGTAAGTCAATTCGGTAAGATAAAATTCGTCTTTTGCTCAACATTCGGGTTATCTATTGGTTTTTATTGTCTTAACCCTCTGCTACTTATTTATGAAGGTGATGTGTTAACTTGTCCATTGGTGAATCAATTTCAGGTTTGTTTGATATCCTTTGTCCCATTCGACCAAGGAAAACAAAGCAAGAAAAAATATTGTCTTTTAGACAAACGGTTCGACTTGAGGACAAGTCGCCTAAAAGAGGGGGGGAATGATGCGAGCACGCCCAGCGAACCTCTTCGAACAAGTCTCCCTAGTCGAGCTGTGACATGTTGGCAAGCTAATCCCAGCTCGTTTCCAGCTCCACGAGCTCCATCCAGCTCAAATCCAGCTCATTCAAGCACAAACTAGTTGCATGAGCTAAACCGAGTTTACTCCTAGCTCATTTTCAACTCACGAGCTAAACCTTAGCTCAACTTCAGCTTAGGAGTTTAAGCTTAGCTCATTTTAGCTCATGACTTAAACATCAGCTCGTGGAGTTCACCATGACTACATTTGACTACTATTGACTTTTTATTTAATAAATTCAATAATTAGTTAATTACTATCCTACATATTAAATTTAGTTCACATTAGTTTTATTAAATATGTCTTAAAAGAGTTTATTGATGATAATTAAATTTGTCATAACCGAATTTAATGTTGATATTTGTGTTCACTTTAGCTTGAATTAAATCTATTCACATTTCTTGTAGGAACACAATGGACATATGGAGATTAAAAGCAAGCATGAATGTTGAAAGGTGCATGGACGGTTGGGAGACTTGAATCTCTTAGGTGCATGTTCGGCTAAGTGCATGCATGTCCACATTCAATGTCTTCAAGGTTCATGAATGTTTCCATTCATGTATGGTGTGCTATCTCTTCATTTTTCAAGATGACCATTCGGCCAAAGGACACTCACACATGCATGAAGATAGCTTGGCCGATTAGCTTCCGCATGACTCTCCTTAATTCGTTCACACCTATGTTCACATGGCAAGACTATTCGGTTCACCTTGTTCACACTAGAAGACTCTTCAACATTCGGTTTTCACACACATGATGGCCCTTGGAGTGTCCACAATTAATTCATACTTTTTGGCCAAACATTGCTTCATTTAACAAGGTTGGCCGAACCTCACAAGTGACCATTAGACATCATGCATTCACTTTGTGTTTTCTTAAGCATGAAGATTCATTCATTTCCTATTACCATAGCCGAATCTAGACATGCACAGTAAGGGTCATTTTTCTAGAATTTTCTTTAATTAATGTGTAAGTATGAAAGGCCAATCGGCTACCTAGACTTTAGGCCTACAAATACTTTTTCAATTTTCATGTAAAAGGGACTTTTGAAACTTTTGTTAATGTTATGCTGCCGAAATTGTGAGGCAAACTTTTCTTATATTTCGTTCAAAGATTCGTTTGGCATTCCTAGCATTCTAGTTGTGTCAATCGTGTTCTTTGTCGATTCCGAACTTATCACTACTCGTAGTGTGGCGTTCAAACATACCGAGGATCCTATCTTGTTAGATAGTGGGTCGAGGTTTTCCTTTACCAAACCCAAACCGAACTAAAAGAGCCTATAAACAACGGGTCGATACCAAATCGGTATTGGTTCTTGTTTGCACTTTTTGTTCAACCCCATTTCTTTCTTACCCAAAACATACCAAAACCGACCAATTTGTTCATATTCCTTTGTCCCTATCCTTTCGTTCCTACCATTCCGTTCGTACCCCTCTTTCTACTTCGGCCATTCCTTCAATTCAACTAAATCTAACGTAACTTCTCGTAGACGATCGAGCAATCTACATACGACTCGACTCTTTCGAGGCAGATCGTATCACATACAACCAAACATCCAAAACCAAGACATCAACACATCATTCATGAAAGGCATCATTATATGAATATACTTATAACCAATATTAGCCCATTTCCAATGGTCTTATACAAAATGAACTTCTAACCAATATAGGCCAACACATTTGGCCAAATCAATTATGACACATAACAAAATGACCAAGTCCCCTATACATGCCATAACTAAAAATGTTGAATTCATTGATACCAAAATAATTGTTGATAGTGTGAATGGATCTCCGACGGTCTCCGAACTTGAGCTACCTTGGTGACACTATAAGACAAGCGAAAGAAAGTGGTGTAACCTATATAGCTTAGTAAATTCATATGCAAATAATAAGCATCTTAACCACACCTCAATCATACAATTTATATAATGTGAGATAACATAATGTTATTAAAATCTCATAGTCATAACTTGCATCAATTACAACCTTACCACGAGTTCATCACTTATTCAGTTTATTACTTATGAGTTTTACGTACATACCTGTACCGACTCGTAACATAACCACATCCTTTCACATATTTGGCATTCTAGTTGAACGCTTGGAATATTACTCGAAAAATCTTGCACATAAGTGCCACATATGTAGCCAAAGCTACCTCATATCTCATAACACATATAGGCTCGCTCTCGAGCTATTCACGGGCCGGCTCACACAAGCTATAATACTACTCACACAAGCTGTTAGGTATCCGCAACATATGCCAGAATACCCAACCACTAGTAGGATGTATAAGACAGGCACCCGGATCACATAAACACATATACACATGGGGTTTCTAGTGACATGTCACTCGTATCTTATTCTATTCCTAAGGTTCAACTGGGATTTCTCTCTTGTTGAAACTTTGTTGAATACGTTCAAAGAGTCAATCACACAATTCATGCAATATTAAAGCATTTGAAACATAAATATAACATTGCATTATTTACATATGAACTTACCTCGGTACAAAAATAGTAGAATTGAACCTAATCATCAAACACTTTGTTTTTCCCCCGATATAGGTCCTAACCTCATTTTTCTTGATCTATAATAACAAATTTAACTCATTTAGCCCAAAAATCATATTATGACAAAAATTACATTTTTACCCCTAATGTTTCACATTTTTTACGATTTACTCCCTAGGCTCGTAAAATGAAATGTATTCAACTTCTTCAAAACCCAAGCCTAGCCAAACCATTTTCATACTCATACCAGCCCACATTTTCCACTTAATCACACTTTTACTACTCATTTTATAACTTTTACAAATAAGTCCTTTTTGACATTTTTACCAAAAATCACTTAGGAAAAGTTGTTTATCTTATATCTAACATACATTTTCTGCCATTAGACATCAAAATAGATGCATGTCTAACATGGGTAAAATTTTATAATTTGACATTACTTCATAATAGTCCTTGGAAAAGCTAGATTATGTTACATGGATCTCAAAAACATAAAAATCATTAAAAATGGGGCTAGAACGGACTTACAATCGAGCTTGAAAGCTTGGAAAACCCTAGCTATGCCTTCTCTTGTGGTTTTCGACCATGGGAGGATGAAATTGAGAAGATTACATCTTTTATGTGTTTAATTTTATCTTTATTACCCAAATGACCAAAATGCCCTTAATGCCAAACTTTGAAATTTTACCCTACCATGTCCATTTTTGTCCAACTAAAAGTATAATGGTATAATTACCATTTAAAGACCTCCAATTTAAAATTTCATAGAAATTAGACACCTCTAGCTTCTAGAACATACATTTTACACTTATTACAATTTAGTTCTTTTAGTCAAATTGGACACCTTATCGATAAAATTCCTTAACGAAATTTTCACACAATCATTCAATCATACTGTAGACCTTAAAAAAATATCATAATAAATATTTCTACTTCGGATTCGTGGTCCCGAAACCACTATTTTGATTTGACCTTAAAACGGGCTGTTACAACTCTCCCCCTTTAGGGATTTTTATCCACGAAAATCTTACCAGGAAATAGGTTTGGGTATTGTTTTCTCATAGCTTCCTCAGGTTCCCACGTAGCATCTTTGACCCCATGTCGTTGCCATAAAAAATTTCACTAGGGCTATGCTTTTATTTCTCAACTGTTTAACTTCTAGTGCTAAAGTCTTGATTGGTTCTTCACCATAAGTCATATCAGGTCGAATCTCGACTTCTGTTGGTGAAATCACATTTGAAGGATCAGAACAATATCGTTGCAACATCAACACATGAAATACATTTTTAATCCTTTCCAACTCTGTCGATAAAGCTAACCGATATGCCACCGGCCTTATTCTTTCAATAACCTCATACAGACCAATAAAATGTGGACTCAGTTTACCCTTGCAACCAAATCTAAGAATTTTCTTCCACGGAGACACTTTCAAGAATACCTTATCACTGACTTGAAATTCAATCTCTTTCCGTTTCAAAGCCACATACGATTTTTGTCTATCTGAAGTGGCCTTCAAACAATCACGAATCACATTCACTTTCTCTTCGTTTTCTCTAACCAAATGAACCCCGTGAATCTGTATCTCACTGAGCTCGGTCCAGTATAACGGAGTTCGACACTTGCGCCTATACAATGCTTTATATGGTGCCATCTTTATACTCGACTAAAAACTGTTGTTACAAGTAAATTAGATTAAAGGTAGATATTTCTCCCAACTACCTTGGAACTCTAAAACACAACAGCGAAGCATATATTCAAGAATCTGAATCGTTCTTTCAGATTGACCGTCGATTTTTGGATGAAATACAGTACTAAATTTCAATTTTGTACCCAAAGCTTCTTGCAACTTCTTCCAAAATCGTGAAGTAAATATCGGAGCTCTATCCAAAATAATGGAAATAGGCACTCCGTGCAATCTAACAATTTCAGCAATGTACAACTCAGCTAGCTTATCAAGTGAATAGTCGGCACGTACCAGAATAAAATAAGTTGGTTTTGTCAACAACAACCCAGACGGCATCTTCCTTTTTCGGAGTTAAAGGAAAACCCGTTACGACGTCCATCATAATCCTATCCCATTTCCACTCGGGTACCATCACTTGCTAAAGTAAACCCGAAGGCACTTGGTGTTCGCCTTTTACTTGTTGACAAATTAAACATCTCGAGACAAACTCTGAAATATCTCGTTTCATACCTGACCACCAATACAATTTCTTCAAATCATTATACATTTTCATACTACTCGGATGAACTGATAAACAACCACTGTGTGCTTCGTGTAAAATTTTATGAATAAGTTCATCATTTTTCAGTACATATACTCTATCTTGGAACATCAAACAATCACACGAACTGATCCGAAAGTGTGAATCACTACCCAATGCACACTGAGCTCTTTTGGCTTGCAATTCACTATCATTTTTTTAAGCTTCATAAATTTGCCAAAGAAATATCGGTCTAGCTCTCATCTGGGCCAAAATTGAAGCATCATTAGAAAAATGCAGTTTTGTATTCATAGCTCTCAAAGCAAACAAGGACTTTCTGCTTAAGGCAGCTGTGACTATATTCGTCTTTCTCAGATGATAGTCAATTGCTAATTCATAATCTTTCAGTAACTTGAGCCATCTCTGTTGTCATAAGTTCAAATCTTTCTAAGTCATCAATTATTTTAAACTCTTATCATCAGTAAAAGTATGGCATTTCTCACCGTACAAATAATGATGCCAAATTTTCAAGGCAAAAACAACGGTGACTAGTTCCAAATGGTATGACAGATAATTCTTCTCATACGATTTCAACTATCTCGAGGCATAAGCTATCACTTTGCCCTCTTACATCAACACACAACCCAAACCATTCAATGAAGTGTCGCTATAAATTACAAATTCTTTTCCTAATTCAGGTTACACTAAAATCGGTGCTCAGTCAATAATACTTTCAATTTCTCAAAAATTTGCTAACATTTTTCGGCCCATTCAAATTTAATATCTTTTTGCAACAACTTGGTCAAAGGAGTAGCAATCATCGAAAATCCTTTGACAAAACATCGGTAATATCTGGAAAAACCTAAAAATCTTCTAACCTCGGATACATTTCTCGGTGATTTCCAATTAACAATTGTCGAAATCTTGTTTGGATCAACCTGAATACCATCACCTGAAATGATATGTCCCAAAAATCTGACTTTTCAGAGCCAAAACTCACTTTTACTGAATTTAGCAAACAATTTCTTATTTCTCAAAGTTTGCAATACAATTCTTAAATGTTTGGCATGCTCAGGCTCATCTCGAGAATAAATTAGGATATCATCAATGAATACAACCACAAACTTATCTAAATACGGTCAAAAAATTCGATTCATCAAGTCCATAAAAACGGCAGGAGCATTAGTTAGTCCAAAAGGCATAACAAGAAACTTATAATGCCCATACCTTGTCCTGAAAGCGGTTTTTAGCACATCCGATTCTTTAACTCTGAACTGATAGTAGCTAGATCTCAAATCAATCTTCGAGAATATTTTTGCTCCTTTTAACTAATCAAACAAGTCATCAATCCTTGGTAAAGAATACTTGTTCTTTATAGTCACCTTGTTGAGCTGTCGGTAATCGATACAAAGTCTCATAGATCCGTCTTTCTTCTTTACAAATAACACTGGAAGACCCCAAGAAAAAAACTCGATCTCGCAAAACTCTTATCTATCAACTCTTGCAACTGAGCTTTCAATTATTTCAATTCAGTCGGAGCCATCCTATACAGAGCAATCGATATCGATTAAGTCCTAGGTACAAAATCAATGGCAAACTCAACCTCTCTAATTAGAGGTAACCCAGGCAACTCTTTTGGAAACACATCTAGATATTCACAGACTATCGGCAATGATTCAATTTTCAATTAAGGCATCTTTGTATTCAACACATAAGCAAGATAAGCTTCACAACCTTTCCTTATGTGTCTCTAAGAAAATATAGACGAAATCACAATAGGAAAATCACTTGATTCATCGATTTCAACCAAAATAACTTCTCCATTTTCACATTTCAATTCAATAGTTTTCTGTCTACAATTTACTATGGCATCATGCAATGTCAACCAGTCCATACCCAAAATAACATCGAATTCGTTAAATGGAAACAACATTAAGTTAGTCAAAAAATAGTGACCTCGAATCATCAAAGGACAATTCTTGCAAACTTTATCAACTGGCACATATTTGCCTAAGGGGTTTGACACTTTAATCACAAACCCAGTAAACTCAACAGATAAACTTACTAGATACCAAATTCACACAAACATAAGAATAAGTCGATCCAGGATCGATCAATGTAATAACATTAGTATCATAAAGAAAAAATGTACCGGTAAACACATCGGGAGATGAAGCATCCTCACGAGCATGTATGGCATAAGCTCTAGCAGATGCTCTAGCTTCGGATCTCACAGCTAAATCCTTCGTCACACCTTTACTGCTAGTTTTATTCCCGATATTTCTCGGTGGCCTACCTCTATTGGTAGTATTACTTGGCCTTGTACTCTGAAACTTTCTTCCTAAGCCATTCTAAGGCAATCTCAGATAAAATTCTCTTAAGAACCACACTTGTAACAAGCTCGTTCATTCATCCTGCACTCGCCGGGATGCCATCTACCACAATGCTGACATTCAGGTCTGTTAGACCTAACATTACCCACACTTGCCATTGAAGTAGCTTGAACATTAGGACCCGAATATTGTTTCCCATGGTCTCTGTGTGAATACCCAACTGAAAAATTTGAATGAGAATACATTTCTCTAGATTTCTTTGACTAAGATTTAAATAACTTACTCATCAGCCTTTTTCTTGCATCTCTAGCATCACTCTCAGCCTTTCTTTTCTCTTGCATAGTTCTTCGGCTTTGCAAGCTTGTTCAACCAATACTACAAATTATTTTAGTTTTAATATTCCAAATAACAGTCTAATGTCCTCATTCAGCCTATCTTCGAACCTTTTACACATAATAGCCTTGGAGGAAACACACTATGTAACATCCCAAAATAGGGCTTAGTCAGAATAATGGTTTTGAAACCACAAATCTGACGTTGAAATATTTGTTTTATGATTATTATGAGGCCTAGAATATTAAAATATGTATTTTTTAAAGTTTCATGAAGAAATTTTATGAGTAAGGTGTCTAATTGGAAAATAAGGACCAAATTGAATAAATTTCAAAACTTGGGTTCTAGAAGAAATTTATATGAAATTACTTTAGATTATTAATTATAAGGTCTTAAAGAGCAGTTTTCTCAATTTCTAAGTTTTTGGACAAAAATGGGCATGTATGGATAAAATTTGAAAGAAATGGCTTAAAGGCATTTTGGTCATTTGGCTAATTAATGAAATAAATTGGGAAAAATAAGCCAAAAATCAGCCATTCTTCTCCCTCATGCAGCCGAATTTCTCAAGCCTCTATAGCTAGGGCTTTCAATATTTTCAAGCTCAATAGTAAGTGCTCACAAGCCCCATTTTTAATGTTCTTCGTATTTTTAAAATTCCGGTAACTTACTCTCTCTATTTCTACCCATATTTCATGCTAGGGTTCATGTTTAGAAATTTACCCATGCACAAGTCACTTGTATTTTAATGGTTTATGGAGGAATATGAAAGTTTAAAAGATGGTAAACAACTTTTACTAAGTGATTTTTCATGGAAGTGGCTTTAGGGATCATTTTGTAAAAGTTGTAAAAATGGGTAGAAAGATGAGAAATAATGGAAAATTGTGGGCTACCATAAGAGGGAAAAATATTCGGCTAGGCTTGGGTAGCAACGAAATTGCATGCATTTCATTATACGAGCCTAGAGATTAAATCGTAGATAATGTGAAAGGTTAGGGGCAAAACGGTCATTTTGTTTGGGGGTGAAATTTAGACTCAAAAAGAAATATGTGAGGTATTAATAATTCATTTTTATTGTTATAGACCCCAAGAAACAAATTTCGAAGGTCGATCGAGGAAAACGAAAGGTTTCGGAATAACCAAAATGTGAAACCAAAACGAGTACCAGGTAAGTTCGAATAACTTAAAGTAAAATCTTAATATGCTTAATTGCATGTATTATGAATGTATGATAATTATTTATAATGATGGTATGAAAATCAATGAAATGTGTTAATAATGATGACATGATAATAAATGTCCCGAGTGAAGTCAAAAAGGGAAATTCGATGGATAAACTATGGCTTACATGACTTGGGATCCTGTATGTGTTACAGAAAAGGATTTAGCCCGGACGGGTAATCCGTTGATCTCAATATAGAAAGGATCTATCTTAGACGGGTGTTCCTTGAGTGATCAAGCCTCCCGAAGAATATGTGTGTATTATGGGTTTAGCCCGGACTGGTAATCCGACTAGGGTCTGAATTTAGCCTGGACTGTAATTCAGATCCGAGCTCATTAAGGGTATTTGTCGCTACAAGGGATTTAGCCTAGACTGGTAATCCCATCACCCAATAAGTTTATATTACGGGGGATTTAGCCTGCATTGGTAATCTCGCCGTAAGATGTGAGGTTCGCGGGAGTGCGTACATGAAATGATCGCTCTTAGGACTTAACGGTAAATGGATAATCCATCAAGATTTTCGAAAAGCTCAATGGGATTAACATGAGATATAAAAATGAAAATGTTGGATGATGAGCTCATCTAAGACAAATTTTATAATATATTGTTATGAGACTAAACTGTTGATTGAATGCATGTGATAGCGAAACCATTTCATGCTTGTTGGTTATATTGCCTAATATGGTTGTATGCTAATTAATCGGTAAGTTTACTTTTCAGTTATTCAGGTTTACTAAGCATGTAAATGCTTACCCCTCTCTTTTCCCTGTCTTACATAGCTCGAGGACTCGTAGAAATTGGAAGACGATTGGAGAGTCAACACACTATCATCTTGTCCAGCTTTGGAATATAGATACTTTTATTTTGTTCAATGGCATGTATAGGGCTTTTGTTATTTTGTTATATGTGTCATTTGATTTACCAATATAAAGGCTTGCAAAGGTATACCTATTCACTTGTAGATGGCCATAGGAATTGTCTCATTTTGATGTAAGTTGTGACCTACAAATTTGTGCATGTTTATGTTCAATTGTTCAAGTGAAGATGAAATATGGTATATCACAGATACATGTAATGTGACCAAATCACATAGGATGGCTAGGCCATAATTGGAAATGAGTTATAATAATGAGCCAATCTTAAAAGTGTTACAAGACATATAAATCCTTAATATAAAGGGGATAACCTAGCATGTGTAAAATTGATAAGATGAGGTTTACATGCAATGAGGTTTATCAAGGTCATTTAAAAGTATAATTAGGTCATGTTAAATATTATTAAAACCTATAAGTAAGTATGGATGTTAGAGGGTGACCAAAGGCTTGAAAAATAGCCTAATAAGGTCCACACGGTTAGACATACAAGCATGTGTCTAGGCCGTGTGTGACACACGGATAGCCCTATGGGCGTGTGGTATGGCCGTGTGTCCCCTGCACCTAAAATTTTTAAGTTAGAATGCATGGTAGTAAACACACGGGTAGAGACACGTCCATGTGTCTCAACCATGTGGTGTATACAGCCTAGCATACAGGCGTGTGTCTTGGCCGTGTGCCCCTAAATGCATGTTGACGTCATAAAGAGTGCTCAAGATTTTGGACACGGGCGACCACACGAGCGTGTCTAGGCCATGTGAAGGACACGGGTCAGGGACATGGGCGTGTGCTTGGCCGTGTAAAAACCCCTGTAGGTTCAAAGTAGAAAATAAATTCAATTAATTCCACATGGGTAAGGGACACAGGCGTGTCCCAAGGCACACGGGTGTGTCCATTGTCTCCACACGGACGTGTGAGACATTAACCTAGAAATTTTCTTAAATTTTCCTTAGGACCTCGGTTTTGTCCCAGACCATTCTCAATGTATGTTTAGGGCCTCGTAGGCCCATAATAGGAACACTAAGATGTGGTTTGATTGGTTTTACTTTGAAACGAAATTTCATAGTTCGTATTTTTTGAAAATGTCCAAGTACATGTATGGTAACGCCTCGTACCTTGTTTCGGTGTCGGATACGGGTAAGGGGTGTTACACACTATCGGGCATACTTATTGAGCCTGACAAATTCTCACTCATACTCTGTTACTAACATTCGGCCCTATTTCAACTCAAGAAATTCTTTACATTTTTGATCGATGAACTGCTGACTAATATATTTCTTTCGAAATTCCTATTGAAAGAATTCCCACGTAACGCTCTTTCTCAGTACCACAGATACTAGTGTCTTCCACCAGTGATATGTTGTGTCCCTCAATAATGATATAGCACGTTTCAAGCATTCATTAGGTGTACATCATAACTCATCAAATACCCTGACAATATTCTCAAGCCAGAACTCGGCTCTCACGGGGTCATGAGGGGGTGGAGAATGTTGAGCTACTTCAGTCTTACCAATACCTTGCTTTTGAATCTTATCAACCAGAGGCTTATTCAGTCTTACCAATTCCACACCTTGAAGAGCTACTGGAATCAGTTGGGGATAATGAGGGGGTGGAGGATGTTGAGTAGTTGGATTTTTTCGAATAAACTCCGAATACCACTCATCCATCATGTGGAGGAAAGCTTCCCTAGCCCCTCCTCCCTGACTAACCGTGGGAGGTCTACTTTCAAGTGGCGCTGCCCCTTGAGCAGGATCTAGCTCATCAGCTACAACTTGATCAGGATCCATTTACTATATGAAAACATAATTTAAAATTGTCAGGAGTCATCACACTATCACAGTTTATTCATGGCATGTATAGCTAGACTTTTACACACGCTACGTTAGTCTAAGAATCGACTAAATCATAGCTCTGATACCACTACATGTAACACCCCTTACACTTATTCAACATCGGAACAAGGTACGAGGTATTACGTAGTTATCATATGAACAAACATACAATTTCAGATTATAAGTTTACGTCCAAATTAAAACCATTTGCATTAAATCATAAAGTCCCTGATACAAGCCTACGAGGCCCAAAACATGCGTTGAAGTGGTTTGGGACTAAACCGAGAACTTTAGAAATTTTTACAAAACTTAGAAAATTTCCCATTAAATAGGGGTCACACGCCCATGTGCGCAGGCCGTGTGGTCACACATGCCCGTGTCCCAACCCCGTGTAACTCTCTAACTTGTAACCCATGAACAAATTGAGATCACATGGCCAAGTCATACAACCGTGTGCTAGGCTGTGTAGAAAATTAATTTTCATAAAATAGGTGCAAACTTCACATGGTCAGGGCACACGTCCGTGTTCAAGAACATGTTGTCCACACAGCTGAGACACACGCTCGTGCCTCTGCTCGTGTGTTCAATTCTGAGCATTCTGTTTCTCAAAACTAAGGTGTAGGGGACACATGGCCTAAACACATGCCCGTGGGGCAAATCGTGTGTCGCACACAGCTTAGAAACACGCCTGTGTGTCTACTCGTGTGGACAACAATAAGGCTATTTACCAAGCCATTTTGCCACCCTTTAATGCACACACCTACACAACATAACATGGCATCAATCCAAGCATATACATACAACCAAACATCCACAACCAAGATATTAACACATCATTCATGAAAGACATCATTATATGAATATACTTATAACCAATATTAGCCCATTTCCAATAGCCTTATACAAAATGAACTTCTAACCAATATAAGCCAACACATTTGGCCAAATCAATTATGACACATAACAAAATGACCAAGTCCCCTATACATGCCATAACTCAAAATGTTAAATTCATTGATACCAAAATAATTGTTGATAGTGTGAATGGATCTCTGACGGTCTCCGAACCCAAGCTAGCTTGGTGACACTATAAGACAAGGGAAAGAAAGAGGAGTAAGCTATATAGCTTAGTAAATTCATATGCAAATACTAAGCGGGTTATTAAAATCTCAATCATACAATTTATAATATGGGATAACATAATGTTATTAAAATCTCATAGTCATAACTTGCATCAATTACAACCTTACCACGAGTTCATCACTTACCGAGTTTATTATTTATGAGTTTAACATACATACTTGTACCAACTCGTAACATAAGCACATCCTTTCACATATTTGGCATTCCCATTGAACACTTGGAATATTATCGGATACTCAAAAAATCTTGCGCATAAGTGCCACATATGTAGCCAAAGCTACCTTATATCTCATAACAAATATAGGATCGCTCTCGAGCTATTCACAGGCCTGCTCACACAAGCTGCCAATCAGGACGTAGCTACACAGTACTGCTCATACAAGCTGTCAAGTATCCACAACATATGTCATAATAACAAGCCACTGGTAGGACGTACAAGACCAGAACCCGAATCACATAAACACATATACACATGGGGTTCTTAGTGACATGTCACTCGTATCCTATTATATTCCTAAGGTTCAACTGGGATTGCTCGATTGTTGAAACTTTTTTGAAAACATCCAAAGAGTCAATTACACAATTCATGCAATATTAAAGCATTTGAAACATAAATATAACATTGCATTATTTACATATGAACTTACCTCAGTGCAAAAATAGTTGAATTGAACCTAATCGTCAAACACTTTGTTTTTCCCCCGATCTAGGTCTGAACCTCATTTTTCTTTATCTATAATAACAAATTTAACTCACTTAAGACTCACATTATTCAATTTGGCCCAAAAATCATATTATGGAAAAAAAATGTAATTTTTGCCCCTAATGTTTCACATTTTTTACGATTTACTCCCTAGGCTCGTAAAACGAAATGTATTCAACTTCTTCAAAACCCAAGCCTAGCTGAACCATTTTCATACTCATATCAACCCACATTTTCCACTTAATCACACTTTTACTACTCATTTTATAACTTTTACAAATAAGTCTTTTTTGACATTTTTACCGAAAATCACTTAGCAAAACTTGTTTATCTTACAACTAACATACATTTTCTACCATTAGACATCAAAATGCATGCATGTCTAACATGGGAAAAATTTTAGACTTTGACAATACTTCAAAATAGTCCTTGGAAAAGATAGATTAGGTTACATGGATCTCAAAAACATAAAAATCATTAAAAACGGAGCTAGAACGGACTTACAATTGAGCCTTGAAAAACCCTAACTATGCCTTCTCTTATGATTTTCAGCCATGGGAGGATGAAATTGAGAAGATGACATCCTTTATGCGTTTAATTTTGTCTTTATTACCCAAATGACCAAAATGCCCTTAATGCCAAACTTTGAAATTTTACCCTACCATATTCATTTTTGCCCAACTTAAAGTATAATGGTCTAATTACCATTTAAGGACCTCCAATTTAAAATTTTATAACAATTAGACACCTCTAGCTTCTAGAACATACATTTTACACCTATTACAATTTAGTTTTCTTAGTCAAATTGGACACCTTATCGATAAAATTTCTTAACGAAATTTTCACACAATCATTCAATCATACTGTAGACCTTAAAATAATATCACAATAAATATTTATACTTTGGATTTGTGGTCCTAAAACCACTGTTCCGATTTGACCATAAAATGGGTTGCTACATATAGGGTCGGTAAGGGCTAAATAAACCCTATTCTGTATGCGATGAAATTCTGATAGACTGATCTGAGTAGGATACTAAAGGTATGTATGTCTGTTCTGTATAAGCAAGTCTGTTATCTGTACCTTTATATGTTAAGCATGTTTATTCTGTAATTCTATAACTCTTATCTGCATCTGTTTTGGGGTGGGATTTATCTGCAAATGAAATGTTCTGTACAGTGATCATCGCCTATTATCTGACAACTTGGCTACACTATATCTGATACGTGTCGTAACAGCACAATATGGTGTGTAGGGATAGGTGCGTGTTTTTAACCCAACATAATGTGTTGGGATGGTCAGAGATGGTGTGTAGAGGATGGGGTAGGATTCTGTTTACTGTATCTTAAATGGGCCTGAACCCAAATCTGTATCTGTATCAGTATCAATATCTGACTGTGCATGTGATTCTATTTGTATTGCGTGTCTATTTCTGTTGGGTTACACACTGAGTTTACGTAAACTCACCTTTGTTTGTATGTTTCTATTCAGGCAATCCACAGACTTAGACAGATTGGTGCAGCAAAGACTCAGCGATGACCACTCCACGGTATAACTAGTAAACTTAGCATTTATGGTTTATTCTTTTTTTCTTCGATTTATTTGAGAGTTTGTAATTTTAAGGACTCTTTGGATTGTTTGGTTTTTAACTGTTTATTTTTGGATTGTTTGTCAATTTGAATGCTTTGGTAAAATTGTTTTATTAAAACGACAGTTTTTATGCAAATAAAGGTTTCCCTAAAAACACGACTGTGTTTTCAAACTATAATGATTAAGGCTTCCGCTGTAATAAGTTTTGGTAAAGAAACTGACTAATTTGTGGTTTTAGTAAATTTTAAATATTGATGGTCTACCAAGATAACACGGTTTTCAAAACCCATTCCTTGTGACATCACCAGATTCGACCATAACGTATAGGCCGGGTTTGGGGTGTTACAAGCTTTTTCATTATTTTAGAATTTATAATTTGTAGTTATACTTTTTTTTAGAAATTTCATTTTTCATTTTTCATTTTTCATTTTTTTTATATTTTAACTATTTTTATATGCATATAATACAAAATAGTTTTACATCAATTAGGGGTAAGCAAAACTCGATTAGACTAAAAAAAATTAAATTTTGCGTTAATTGAATTGAGTTATTCAAGTTATTTAATTTTTTTGAGCTAAATAGAATATGTAATTCGATTTTTTGAGTTTGAGTCTAGTTGAATTTTACAATTCAAATAACTCGAATAATAGATTAGTGTAAATATCACTTTGGTCCTTGTCACTTTCAAAAATGAGCAAATTGGTCTCTCTCAACAAAATTTACAAAAAGAAATTCAAAATAATTTTCAAATTAAATTATAAAAAAATTTTAAAAAAAAAAGATAAAATTCTAAAGAATATATAAAAAATTTAAATTTTAAAAAAATTCAAAAAAATTGAGGGCTTAAACAAGTAAATTACCACATCAAGTTTATCACACTAAAATATCTTTTTTTTTCCCTCTTATTTTGGTTTTAAAGAATTTTCAAATATATATAGTTTTAAATTTATATGCTCTAACATGGAATTAGTTATGTAATGGGCCAAATCCGTCCGGGCCCAACACAATGGCCCAATGCCCAAAACAAGCCCAAACAACCTAAAACTTTCGTCGACTGCCCCCTCCATGCCCCCGTACACCCCGTACCTGCGAGTAAGCCAAAACCACAACAGCAAATGCAAACAAAAAGCAACAGCAGAGCGGTAGCAAACAAGAGATAATAAAAAATTGTATTTTTTTTCTTTTCTTATTTTCCTTCTTTTCAGCTATAAAGGCCTAAAAATTTCATTGTATTTTGGTTACAATACACGCATAAGATAGAAAAAAAAAGAAGAGCAATCAAATACAAAAAATCAAGGTGTTTCTTTTTGTTCTGTTTTCTCCATTTCTTTTGCAAATCCGGTTTCGAATATAACATATATATAGATATTCAAAGAAAGCATAAAGGGACTCTTTTTGAGATCGGGGGTTTTAGTTTCATTTTTTTTTTTTGCTTAGATAGATAAAATTTTTAGTAAAAAAGGTGGAGAAAATTTACCTGTGTTTTGGGGGTTTCGGACTGGTGCTATGGCAGAGGCGGAGGCGTCGAACGCCGATGAAGCCGAAATTGGTGCCATGGGCATCGTCTCCCTCTCTCCCTCTTCTCCCTTTCTTTTTTCCCCTTTTCAATCAGCAGAAACATTCTAGGCTTCCCCTTTCCCCTTTTTTTTGTTGAAGCGTTTAGGTTTAAGAGGTTTTGTCCTCTTTTAATTGGCAACACAAAGTGACGCCGTTTATGACTTGTATTTGTAGCCTTGAAATGGAAAGGGCTAATTGCGCTCCAAGTCCCTCCCCTTTACGCAGACGTTCAATCGCATCTTGTTTGCTTATTTAATTCTTTTTAAAATTTGCCCGATAATTTGCGCGTGTTTGCGCTTTGGTCCGTGTCTCTGCTCTGCGTTTTAGAACTTGGGTTATTTCCAGTTCTAGTCCTTATATGTTGACGCGCAGCACACATTGGCCCTCTTTTGATTATTTTATTTATAAACTAGCCCATTCATTTTAATTGTATTTTAATTGAGTCCTTTTAATTTGTATAGTTCATTATCTTTTTAATTTGTTTAGCATTTATTTTACTTTTATATACATTTTAAATTACTTTGACAATTCACTCTTTTTTTTTATAAAACTATTATCTTAAAATTACTTTGTATATCATGTTGTTGTCAAAATTTTGTATAATATTTAATTTATTTTTAATTTATATTAATACATATATGATTTATGACAAAATTAGTTTTCTTTTATACACAAAATTAGTTTTCTTTTATACACATTATTAGTTTCATGTTATTTTGCACATATAACTTCTTTTAAATCTATTTATTTGTATTTCCCTTCAAATTTATTTCGTATATAGTTTATTCTTTGAAAAAATATGTTTTATTATTTTCTTGTTATTTAAGATTATTTCATATATATGTATTGTTATACTCTATATTAATTTGTCATTCTGTCATGTATGTTGTCATTTCTTTATTTTTATTATATATTCATTATATTGTTTACATTGTCTTTTCATTTTGAATGTATATCATCACCTTTAAATAGATATGTTTTTTTTAAATATTTTTGCATGTCATTTGTTCCAAATCTCTTCTTTCACAATGTTTATTTTAATATTATTTATTAATTTTATTTTTATGCATGCAAATCATTCCAAACCCTTTTATATGTTGCTCATTTGTAATTTTTCATATTAAATAGTTTTTAAATTGTTTCCGTATTGTTTTGTATATTATTTGTATTACTTTGTTATAAATTTGTTTTCATACTTATATATACGTAAATGTTTCCTATATTATCAGCTTTGAATGGTTGAACATTATGTTTTTACATGCATTGTTGATCTTCTATTGTTTTATGTATTTCCCTTTAAATTTATTTCATTGTATATTTCCTTTTATTATATATTCTTTTGTTATTTAAAGAACCTTTCATGTTTTGTATATTATTTAAGTTTTCTTTCATTTTGTATGCATATTGTTTATTTAAAATAGATGTATTATTTTGCATGCTACTCGATTCAAAATCATTTTTAATAATTATTTATATAGTATTTCTACCCATGTAAATTATTTCAAATTCGAGCATGGAGTATTCGTTCATCGATTCATCATCTCTTTAATTGTTTTGTATCATATTGGTTTTATTTTGTTTGGTACATTATGTGGAAATTGTTTCTTATTATTTCATGTATATTCGTTGCACATCATTAATTCGCCTCCTTATGTATTAGTATATCAATCGCTGTTTACCCACGCTTGTAAACTTTGTTGTTTTAAATTAGTTGTTTGTTTGATTTAATGGGTTAAATAAGATTATGTTGTCTTCATTTACCAAGTGTCGCATCTTATGTGCATATTACCCCCATATCATCATTTTCCACTCAATTTTCGAAATGTGGTTTTATAAAATCCAAATTTCATGATTAATTTCGTCTTATTAAAACGTTTTAAGCTAGTTTCACAACTATTAAAAAATTCTTTAAAACGAAGGCGATATTCGATTCTTGGCAATTCGTGAAATCATGCCCTAACGTGTTGGGTTGCAATTTCTCGTTTGCTCAAAGTAATCGAAAGTCCCTTTAGCATTTCACCCGTGTCTTCTAAAAATCCTTTAAAACAAAGGCAATATTCGGTGTTTGACAATTCAGGAATCATGCCCTATCGTGCTGAGTTGTGATTTCTCGTTTGCTCAAAACAATCGAATATTCCTTTAGGTTTTCTCTCATGTTTCTTAAAAATTTTTCAAAACGTAGGCGACGTTCGATGTTTGGCGATTTGAGAATCGAGCCCTATCGTGCTGGGTTGCACTTTTTCATTTGTCCTAAATAATCGAATATCTCTTCGGAATTTCACACTTATTTTCTAAGGTAAGGCAATGGGCAATGTTTGGAAATTCGAGGAATCGTGCCCTACTGTGCTGGGTTTCGATTTTTCGTTGGACCAAATAGTTGGGCATCCTTTTGTAATTTTCGAATTATAAGCTTTCAGACGTCGAAACAAGAAGATTTTTGACAACCAACTTGGACTATTCAAATGTTATTAAAAAAGAACCACATTTCAAAAACATTTTTAATTTTAGACATAAGGACAGTATTTAATCGATTTGGTACCAATTTCGGGCGTAGTGAGGGTGTTAATCCTTCCTCATGTGTAACCGACTCCCGAGCCCATTTTTCATATTTTCGTAGACCAGAATCGTTGTTTTAGTAAACCAAAATTTTTTTTATTGAAATGACCAAATTCTCAGGTGATCCGATCACACCAAAACAAAAAGATCGGTGGCGACTCCATATCTGTTTTTCAAAAGTCGATTCTTTCCTATTCTTTTTAAAACCTAAAATTTTTAAATAAGGGATGGTTTCGACAGCTTGGCGACTCCACTGGGGACGTTTGAGAGTCGAGCCATAAAATTGATTGTTTGCTGTCCTTTTGTCAAAAATTGAAAATTTGTTTTGAAAATCATGATTGCATTTGTTTGTGTAATTGTTATGGTTCGGGCTTTTAGAATAATACTGCATTTCATTGCATGACCGCTGTGGCCATACCTCTTAAGTGAGAGTAAGAAACTATGCTTTCGTGAGGTTTTCACCTCCGCATGGGCTAGTGGATTGCTTCTGGGGTACATCCGTACCTATGATTTCGTGAGATTTTCGTCTCCGTATGGTCATAGGGAAATGTATCCCCCTGAACCGAACTCGATCTATATGAGCCTATAATGGGTGAGGATTAAGGAATTTACTGGTTCGGGTACCCTTACTCTAGAACTGAGCCACATATAGAGAGACCTAGGAGCTTACCCTAGGTAGAGCCACTCCGAACCCCTAATGATCACCCGATTAGGTACTTTGTTGGTTGTACTAACGTGTTTTGTTTTTGTTTGTTCATGACTGCATTGCATTACATTATCATAGAAAGGAGGTGTTGATTCATATTCAATTGCTAAATAGAACAATTTGTATAAGAAGACAAATTTCTTAATAATGCGGATTACAATACGGTTGTCCGAATTTGGTCCAAGTAAACACGATAGAAGAAGGCTAACAGTTCATAGAGGAAAACAAAACTTTACCTAAGGATTCAAGCTGATAAAGATTATCCAAAAGCCGTCGCATCCTGACTTTCTTAAAGGAGCTAATCAACCTTGCGAGGATAGTAATTCGTGGCCTGGATCAAGCAAAAAGGAGCTAGTAGAGGCATGCATTGGAAACTTGCGGGATTTGACTTTCACGAAGAAAGGGGATCAGTGCCTTCGCCTGGAATACGAAAGCAAGGCCGTATACGTAATCCGTTTTATGAAAAAGAATTTGTTTTATAGAAAAGTTGTTCAAGGGGAATTGAATTCAAAATCAACATCTTTTTTTCCTTTGCATTCATCCCATGCATTTGCATTGCATTGCATCATTTGCATTAGATTTCCCTAAAACAACCCTAATTAGGTAAAATTATTTCAGAACCGACAAAAGATATGGACCAAAGGTTGGAGAGAATAGAGCAAAGGCAAATGCAGATGCAAGAGCAGTTGATCGAAATTCAACAAGATATGCGAGAAATGCTAGAACTCCAAAGAAATATGATGGGCCAGTTAACCCATTTACTGGCCAGAGAATTTGAAAAAAGGAGTGACCCAGTGATCAATAGTGAGGATGATATTGAAGAAATCATTTACTCCCTAGGCTTTACTCTAATAAGCGTCCCAACCCAACCAGACATGCAAGGGGCCGTTGTTATCAGACACCAACATCAGACGGATACATCAGCATTGTTGAGCTTCTCGATGGGTTCAGGCTTTAACCCGGAAGATGATCAAGCCAAACCAGTTGTTCTGGCAGACATGAAGAAAAAGGGAGAGTGGACTTTAAAGGCCTCAGAGAAGAAGAAAAATGAATCGAATAATGCGAGTAGGTATAACAAGGGCCGCTCAAAGGCAACTACCAGCCATCAGGCCTCCCCAAGGCAAGAATCCAGTCAAAGACCGAACTCAGAAAAACCCCAATACACGCCCATTCCAATCACGTACGGAGAGTTGTACCGCGTTCTGTTCGACACACATGTTGTATCCCCTTTTTACATAAAACCTATACAACCCCCGTACCCTAAATGGTATGACGCAAGCAGCCAATGTGAATACCATACAGGAATCACGGGGCATTCCATCGAGAACTGTACCGCTTTTAAAAAGCTAATCGAAAGATTTATTAAATTGGGTATTGTGAAATTTGATGGTCCCTCTAGAGCAAGAAATCAGTTATCCAACCTTTCTGTTAAAGAGGCGAACATTATGAGTTCCATGATGGATTGGGGCATGAGATTTAAGGGTGCATCGAGCTCGGGACTCTAATGCAAGGCCTGGTATTGGGGAACTCGAATATTAACGACATATCAGAAGAGTGAACCTGGGAGTAGACTTTTTCAAGCTTCTGACCTTACGTACTTAGGGTGTTTTAAACAATGGGACTATGAAAGAGATCCTTGTATGTTTAGAGCTAATCTAGAGTAATATTCAAAACACATTTGTTGTTTTAAGCCTAGAAGCAACAAGAATCCTTTTGTGAAATAGGCTTGTACTCAAAATCTTTATTTCAATGAAATGCATGCTTGTTATTATCTTGAGTAAATATTCTTTTGTTCATTCCATTTCATACTGTACAAACGATTATCCTTAGATTCTTTCATTCATGATCATACCATACAAATAATCATCATTAGAATCATTTATTCTTTGGAATATGCCTTCGTACCTATAACAGGTCTCCAGACATCAATGACGTGAGCGACCTTGTCACTAATTCTGAGTCTCGTTTTTGAGCAAGATATGTGTCTAGAGGGATCTCAGGACCTTGAAGATGATAGAGATTGTGACTTATTTCCTGATTTATTAAGGACGGTAGAACAAGATGAAAAAATTGATCCTACTTTACGAAGGGGCAATGGACGTTGTGAACAAGGGGCAAAGATTAAAACCTGAGTCACCATAGGGACAAAATGAATTGTCTTTAATTTACTTCAAGAAATTCAAAGATGTTTTCACATAATCATGTCGAGATATATTTGAGATATTAAGATCTATGGATGATACAAAATGTCTATACAGTGCCAGAAGGACACATGTTAAAGGTTTCATGGTAGCCACGCTAATCATGAGGTTTGGGTATTGTTGATCCACCATGGAAGGGGATTGTATTGGTTAAAGTCACATTCATTTCTTCACAAATTTTCTCTATATGGGGCAAGGATGTTATCAGGTCATTCTCATCAATTCATCTTGGCAGTAATTGATTACTTCACAAAAGGGGTGAAGGTCGCTTCATATGTCAATATTACAAGATCAATAGTCATCAAATTTCAAAAAAAAGGGGGGGTTGCTGACAAGTAATGTCAGAAAGAATCACTTTCAAATACAACTGCACAATGTCAAAAGTTTGCAATTTGTTCAAAGATCAGACATTATATCACAGTGCAGTAAAGGCATCCAAAAAGAAAGACAAATGTTCAAAAATAGAAAAGAAAAAAGGAAAAGCAAACAGTAGAACAAAAGTCATAGTGAAAAATGACTAAGTCTTGTAAATATTGGCATAAAGAAGTTATCATTTACCCTCTATACTTGTCGAACGTCAGCCAGAACCTTCGTCGGGGCAATACATTGCTCGTTTGCTTAATGGGATAGAAGCGGTTTTGAAAATGAAATTTCTTTTGGCCAAATCTTGTCAAAATTAAAGTCGGATCAGGCTGGATAGATTTAATCCTAATGTGATCAGTTGAACTTGAAGAAAGAAGATTGAAAGTCATCTGTTATGGCCCAATGTACCAGAAATGAATGACGCAAGCCTACATCAGAAAGGTTCTTCCTAGAGAATTCCACAAGGGGGACCTGGCGTTGAAAAAGATCCTTTGATACAAAAGGACTTCAAAGGAAAGTGAAAGGCCAAGGCTAAAACCCTCAAATGATGCTTTGAGACCTTTAAAAAAAATAAAGAAATAAGAAAAAGAAAAAGAAGAAAAGAAAAGAAAAGGAGAGGCCAAGGCAAAAACCCGCAAAGGGCGCCTTGAGATCAAAAGGGATTTGAGTTGAAAACCCGAAAAGGATGGCTCAAATTTGGATCAAAGTGGGGCACACAGAAGTCTTGCTACGCCTGAATTAACAATGAAGAAGTATGCTACGTCTCGGGGCATCGACAAAGTACTCCGGATCCCCTAAATACATATTGAGCTCAAAAATAGACCTCAAGAAGTTTGTATAGAGAAGCTCGGGCTGCGATATCTGGGGCACCTAATTGTCATCTTACCCAAACTGAATTTACTATCTTTGATTACTATATTCGTTTCAAAATATGCTCCAAATAAACTTCCTTCTTATTGCATTGCTATCTATTATTAACTTATTCATGTTGAGTTAATTGCTTTCTTATTGCATTTGCAATCTTTGATTAACTTATTTGTTTCGAGCTATGCTCTTACCCAATTTCCTTCTTGCCCATTGTTTTGATCTTTTTTGAGCATTTTGCATTGAAATAATGATTAATGGACCAATAACACTTTCATAAAAGAAGTTCTGCATATTACTCGGGAGGCTTCTAAATACTACAAGAACCTGAAATAGGACTGTTGTTGAGAACTCACCAAACCTAAGGGATGGAAATTTTGAGAAAGGGGAGTCTAAATGGTGGCTATCTCTTCGAATTTTCTATTAAAGGTATCGAGTAATGAAGAGGCAAGATATTTCGTCGGTGATACAACCTCGACAAATGATGAGCAATGTCAATCCAAGTGTAAGAGTGGATCATTCTCAGGAAAAGAAAAATGATATTCTGTATTCATACAAATATCAAACATGCACATAGGGTTATTACACCCGAGGAATGGTGTGACAGATCAAATTAATTGAAGATGAAACAAATCTTATACCTTGAGTTGCAGTGGGCTGGATAAGCAAAAAAAAAAACCTCCATAAAGTTTTGGTGGGGCAAGCTTGCCGAGCAGATTGAGATTGTTTCTTTGAGTCTTCTATCAAGAATGCCAGCTAAACAAGACGGCAGCATAGTACGTCAATGATAAGGCTCTGATGAACAACGAGCAATGACACTTTAAGCCTTAAAAAACAAAAAAAAAGGATCATTTTCATTTTTACATTCATATATCATTCATGATACATTTAGTTAGGAGCACTTGATTCATTTCGATCATGGCAAACTAATTATTTGACATAAGCATCACATCTAGTTAGGAGTATTTAATTCACTTTGATCATAGCATCCTAATCATAGATACATGAGACCAACTCTACAGATCTTGTTTCCTTGAGATTGTAGTGGGGCATATCGAAGACGGCGATTCTAGGCTTCCTGATGTTGCAGTGAAGCAGATTTAAGCCACCATCCTAAGCTCCCTAAGGTTGTAGTGAAGTAGGCTGAAGATTATAGATCTTGTTTCCCTGATATTACAGTGGGGCAGATCGAAGACGGCGAATCTAGGCTTCTTGATGTTGCAGTGAAGCAGATTTAAGCCACCATCCTAGCACCCTAAGGTTGTAGTGGAGTAGGCTGAAGATTATAGATCTTGTTTCCCTGAGATTACAGTGGGGCAGATCGAAGACGGTGAATCTAGGCTTCCTGATGTTGCAGTGAAGCAGATTTAAGCCACCATCCTGGCTCCCTAAGGTTGTAGTGGAGTAGGCTGAAGATTATAGATCTTGTTTCCCTGATATTACAGTAGGGTAGATCGAAGACGGCGAATCTAGGCTTCCTGATGTTGCAGTGAAGCGGATTTAAGCCACCATCCTAGCTCCCTAAGGTTGTAGTGGAGTAGGCTGAAGATTGCAGATCTTGTTTCTCTGAGATTTTAGTGGAGCAGATCGAAGACGGCGAATCTAGGCTTCGTGATGTTGCAGTGAAGCAGATTTAAGCCACCATCCTAGCTCCCTAAGGTTGTAGTGGAATAGGCTGAAGATTATAGATCTTGTTTCCCTGAGATTGTAGTGGGGCAGATCGAAGACGGCGAATCTAGGCTTCTTGATGTTGCAGTGAAGCAGATTTAAGCCACCATCCTAGCTCTCTAAGGTTGTAGTGGAGTAGGCTGAAGATTATAGATCTTGTTTCCCTGAGATTACAGTGGGGCAGATCGAAGACGACGAATCTAGGCTTCCTGATGTTGCAGTGAAGCAGATTTAAGCCACCATCCTAGCTCCCTAAGGTTGTAGTGGAGTAGGCTGAAGATTATAGATCTTGTTTCTCTAAGATTACAGTGGAGCAGATCGAAGACCGCGAATCTAGGCTTCCTGATGTTGCAGTGAAGTAGATTTAAGCAAGTCCTAGCTCTCTAAAGTTGTAGTAGAGTAGGCTGAAGATTGTAGATCTTGTCTCCCTGAAGTTGCAGTGAGGCAAATCAAAGACGATGAATCTTGGCTTCCTGAAGATGTAGCGAAGCAGATTTAAGCAAGTCCTAGCTCCCTAAAGTTGTAGTGGAGTGGGCTGAAGATTGTAGGTCTTATCTTCTCGAAGTCACGATAGAACAGATCAAGCTAATTACAGAAGAATAGATTAAAGCAACAAGCCTCAAGTAGTCGCAGTGGAGTAGATCAAAGCAACAGTTCTTACACCTCTAGAAATGCAGTGGGGCCACTTGAAGAAGAGAAGCACCAAAGAAGTCAAGATCCTGCAAGACCAGACAGATTTGGCCCATTTTAAAGTCTTTGCTCCATTCTCGTTACACGACAATGAGCAAAGAGGGGCAGCTATAATGGGCGAAATCCGTCCTGGCCCAACACAATGGCCCAATGCCCAAAACAAGCCCAAACAACCTAAAACTTTCGTCGACTGCCCCCTCCATGCCCCTGTACACCCCGTACCTGCGAGTAAGCCAAAACCACAACAGCAAATGCAAACAAAAAGCAACAGCAGAGCGGTAGCAAACAGGAGATAATGAAAAATTGTATTTTTTTTCTTTTCTTATTTTCCTTCTTTTTGGCTATAAAGGCCTAAAAATTTCATTGTATTTTGGTTACAATACACGCATAAGATAGAAAAAAAAAAGGAGAGCAATCGAACACAAAAAATCAAGGTGTTTCTTTTTGTTCTGTTTCTCCATTTCTTTTGCAAATCCGGTTTTGAATATAACATATATATAGATATTCAAAGAAAGCATAAATGGACTCTTTTTAATATCGGGGGTTTTAGTTTCATTTTTTTTTTTTTTTTTGCTTAGATAGATAAATTTTTAGTAAAAAAGGTGGAGAAAATTTACTTGTGTTTTGGGGTTTCGAACTGGTGCTATGGCAAAGGCGGAGGCGTCGAATGCCGATGAACACCGAAATTGGTGCCATGGGCATCGTCTCCCTCTCTCCCTCTTCTCCCTTTCTTTTTTCTCCTTTTCAATCTACAGAAACATTCTAGGCTTCCCCTTTCCCCTTTTTTTTGTTGAAGCGTTTAGGTTTAAGAGGTTTTGTCCTCTTTTAATTGGCAACACAAAGTGACGCCGTTTATGGCTTGTATTTGTAACCTTGAAATGGAAAGGGCTAATTGCGCTCCAGGTCCCTCCCCTTTACGCAGACGCTCAATCGCATCTTGTTTGCTTATTTATTTCTTTTTAAAATTTGCCCGATAATTTGCGCGTGTTTGCGCTTTGGTCCGTGTCTCTGCTCTGCGTTTTAGAACTTGGGTTATTTCCAGTTCTAGTCCTTATATGTTGACGCGATCACACATTGGCCCTATTTTGATTATTTTATTTATAAACTAGCCTATTCATTTTAATTGTATTTTAATTGAGCCCTTTTAATTTGTATAGTTCATTATCTTTTTAATTCGTTTAGCATTTATTTTACTTTTACATACATTTTAAATTACTTTAACAATTCACTCTTTTTTTTTTATAAAACTATTATCTTAAAATTACTTTGTATATCATGTTGTTGTCAAAATTTTGTATAATATTTAATTTATTTTTAATTTATATTAATACATATATGATTTATGACAAAATTAGTTTTCTTTTATACACATTATTAGTTTCATGTTATTTTGCACATATAACTTCTTTTAAATCTATTTATTTGTATTTCCCTTCAAATTTATTTCGTATATAGTTTATTCTTTGAAAAAATATGTTTTATTATTTTCTTGTTATTTAAGATTATTTCATATATATGTATTGTTATACTCTATATTAATTTTTCATTCTGTCATGTATGTTGTCATTTCTTTATTTTTATTATATATTCATTATATTGTTTACATTGTCTTTTCATTATTGAATGTATATCATCACCTTTAAATAGATATGTTTTTTTAAAATATTTTTGCATGTCATTTGTTCCAAATCTCTTCTTTCACAATGTTTATTTTAATATTATTTATTAATTTTATTTTTATGCATGCAAATCATTCCAAACCCTTTTATATGTTGCTCATTTGTAATTTTTCATATTAAATAGTTTTCAAATTGTTTCCGTATTGTTTTATATATTATTTGTATTACTTTGTTATAAATTTGTTTTCATACTTATATATACGTAAATGTTTCCTATATTATCAGCTTTGAATGGTTGAACATTATGTTTTTACACGCATTGTTGATCTTCTATTGTTTTATGTATTTCCCTTTAAATTTATTTCATTGTATATTTCCTTTTATTATATATTCTTTTGTTATTTAAAGAACCTTTCATGTTTTGTTTATTATTTAAGTTTTCTTTCATTTTGTATGCATATTGTTTATTTAAAGTAGATGTATTATTTTGCATGCTATTCGATTCAAAATCATTTTTAATAATTATTTATATAGTATTTCTACCCATGTAAATTATTTCAAATTCGAGCATGTAGTATTCGTTCATCGATTCATCATCTCTTTAATTGTTTTGTATCATATTGGTTTTATTTTGTTTGGTACATTATGTGGAAATTGTTTCATATTATTTCATGTATATTCGTTGCACATCATTAATTCGCCTCCTTATGTATTAGTATATCAATCGCTGTTTACCCACGCTTGTAAACTTTGTTGTTTTAAATTAGTTGTTTGTTTGATTTAATGGGTTAAATAAGATTATGTTGTCTTTATTTACCAAGTGTCGCATCTTATGTGCATATTACCCCCATATCATCTTTTTCCACTCAATTTTCGAAATGTGGTTTTATAAAATCCAAATTTCATGATTAATTCCGTCTTATTAAAACGTTTTAAGCTAGTTTCACAACTATTAAAAAATTCTTTAAAACGAAGGCGATATTCGATTCTTGGCAATTCGTGAAATCATGCCCTAACGTGTTGGGTTGCAATTTCTCGTTTGCTCAAAGTAATCGAAGGTCCCTTTAGAATTTCACCCGTGTCTTCTAAAAATCCTTCAAAACAAAGGCAATATTCGGTGTTTGACAATTCAGGAATCATGCCCTATCGTGCTGGGTTGTGATTTCTCGTTTGCTCAAAACAATCGAATATTCCTTTAGGTTTTCTCTCATGTTTATTAAAAATCTTTCAAAACGTAGGCGACGTTCGATGTTTGGCGATTTGAGAATCGAGCCCTATCGTGCTGGGTTGCGCTTTTTCATTTGTCCTAAATAATCGAATATCTCTTCGGAATTTCACACTTATTTTCTAAGGTAAGGCAATGGGCAATGTTTGGAAATTCGAGGAATCGTGCCCTACTATGTTGGGTTTCGATTTTTTGTTGGACCAAATAGTTGGGCATCCTTTTGTAATTTTTGAATTATAAGCTTTCAGACGTCGAAACAAGAAGATTTTTGACAACCAACTTGGACTATTCAAATGTTATTAAAAAAGAACCACATTTCAAAAACATTTTTAATTTTACACATAAGGACAATATTTAATCGATTTGGTACCAATTTCGGGCGTAGTGAGGGTGCTAATCCTTCCTCATGTGTAATCGACTCCCGAGCCCATTTTTTCATATTTTCATAAACCAGAATCGTTGTTTTAGTAAACCAAAAATGTTTTATTAAAATGACCAAATTCTCAGGTGATCCAATCACACCAAAACAAAAAGATCGGTGGCGACTCCATATCTGTTTTTCAAAAGTCGATTCTTTCTATTCTTTTTAAAACCTAAAATTTTTAAATAAGGGATGGTTTCGACAAGTTATACTGCAACAAGTTTTAAATTTGACATATTTATTTGTTTTAATTTAACTCGAACAATTTTTCTTTGATTCAACTCAAATCGAATTTCATTTCGCTCAACTCGATTCGAAAAATTTCAAATTGAGTTAGATGATAAAACATGGCTCGTCAACTCAATTAACTCAAAATTTTTTCACTCGATTGGACTCGATTTTATGAAATGCTCACCCCAATGTTAACAATGAAAGGTTGAGAGTGAATTTACTCCAAATAAAAGATTAAGGGCAAATTAAATAAAGGTGTAAAAATGAAGAGGTAAGGTTGTGGATGGAGTATGAGTCTGTAATCTAATTTATTAGGATGAGTTTGAAAAATTAAAGAGATGATAATAGATTGGTATAATATTTTTAAGTTTTATAAGAATGTCATATAAGTACATTAATTTTACACAGATTGACATGTTAAACCTCTTTTGTTTACCCCACCCCCAATACAACAGGTTTGATTACAGAAGTTATTTTGTTCCAAAGTTGACAGTGTAACGCCCTGAATAATTTAAGTCTATTTTTGTGAAATTTAATAGAAATGTGTATTTGCTTTAGTGGCTAAGTGTTCTGATTGTGTGTTTGAGGTCTTAGATTTAAGTCCCGCATTTGAAAATTTTTATTATTTTTTATCCAAGCCTTATCCCTGTTAGGTAGGCTTATTTAATATTGTTTATAAACTCATATCAGAATGATCTTATTGGTTCGAATGGTAAGGAGCTAGTTTGCTGGAGGTTTTGTGTTCGAATCCCTACGTGAGTGTAACACCCCTATCCCATATCCATCGCCGGAACAAAGTTAAAGAGCATTCCTAGAGCTTATAGAACAAATACAATTAATTCATGACTTTTGCTATTCATATGGAAACAAATCATAATTCAATCATGTTATCCCTTAAATAGACCCTCAAGGTCCTATTTATAATTTAGAAACAAGTGGAGACTAAACCGAGAGCTCAGAGAATTTTTCATGAAATTTTCAAAATTTTTCTTAAGTGTAGGGGACACACACCCGTGTGATCAAGTCGTGTAACACGTCCGTGTCCCAGGCCATGTGGGCATTCGATGTGAGGCATACGGCCATGTCCCAGCCCATGTTCAAATTAGGGTAGCTACTGACTTGAGTCACATGGAAAGCCACACATTCGTGTGTTAGGCCGTGTGGACAATTTAATTTTCAAAAATACGTGTAGGATTCACACGCCCGTGTGTTGAGCCGTGTGTTTCAGACGGCTGAGATACACACCCGTGTCTCTACCCGTGTGACAAATTCTGAGCATTCTGTTCTTAATTTTTAAGATGCAGGAGACACACAGCCAAACCACACGCCTGTGCGCATGACCATGTGTCAATTAAGACACATGGTGTGGACAAATTAAGTCCATTTCCAAACCTTATTTCTTACCCAAATTTTTCATTGTACCTACATTAATTCTTACGTACATATACCAACCAATTCAAGATGTTAAAACCAAGCTAACATTAACATTATAATTGATATATCATCACATGTATTCAAACTTACCTTTTAAAAGGCATATATGTTTGTCATAATTCAATCTAACCATACCAAGCACTCATATATTAACCATATTATAACATCAAGTATATATTCACTAAATATACCGTTACTAGCCATTCCAATGGCTAGATTACAAGCAACCATTTACATGCCAATATTGGCCAAGTTAGCCTATACAAGCCATTATATCAAAACAAGTTTACTATTTATACCAAAACGAGCTGAAGGATAGTGTGATGATGCTCCGACCGATTCCAACCTTTATAAGCTTCCGAGCACTATAAAACAGAGAAAAGAAAATCGAGTAAGCATTTCAAATGCTTAGTAAGTTCGTATAACAGGAATTTAACTTACCATATATTTACATTTAAGATAAGCATACAAAAATGCATCCAAGCAATTTGGCTAGTAGCCTAAAACATATAACTTCACCAATCATGTTAGTTAAGTAATTCACATAATACCAAGAACATGGATGAGCTCATCATTTAATGACTTTCATATACATATGCTTTCTATATCATTATTCCATATTACATGTACATTTCAATGACAAATCATTTCAAGTTCAGTTTAGCCATGTCAGAACTTTACCCGTTGAATTTATTTGAAATATCGATGGAAAATTTTCAATATTTTAATGTCTTTTCAAATTGATCCCCAAAATAGATAGATTAGGCTATTCTGATCTCAAAAATATAAAAATTACTAAAAACGGGACAATATTACTTACCCAATTAAGCTTGATTGATTTTCTTTCTCTCACCTAGGGTTTCCATAGAATTTGGGGAAGAAGATGATATAAAATGATGATATTTTCTATTTAATTAAGATATCATCTTTTATTTTTTTCTCTTTCCAATTTAGTTCTTTTCTTTTTCTAATTTTCCATGGATAAATCATCAAAAATATCTACTAACTTTTCTTACTGGTCTAATTAGAATGTAAGGATATCAAATTTTGAATTCTATAGCTATTTAATACCTATAGCTACTAGAGTTCAACTTTTGCACTTTATACAATTTGGTTATTTCCTCTAATTAAACACCTAAAAGGTAAAATTTTCTCATCAAAATTTTCATACATCTTTCCTATCATAATGCAGACCATGCAATATTATTAAAATAAATTTTCTTTATGTCTCAGATTTGTGGTCCCGAAACTACTGTTCCGATTTCACTGAAAACGGGTTGTTACAGTGAGCATGAGTGATAATTTTTACTTTAGTTGTCTGAGAAAGTTTGGATGGGATTGGGAGTCTGTATGAGTGGATGAGAGAGCGGGTGGTTGAGATTGGGTTGGTGAGACGTTATGCCTAAATTTGAGGGATTATGGGATTTAATTCTTTTTAATTTTAATTTTTTTTTAGTTTTTTTCTTCTTTCTCTCTCATATTTCCAAAATTTCTAACGTTATACTGTTCTTTCCCCACCAAAAATATTTCCTTTTCCCTTGTTTCTATCAAAATCTCCCTTTCAAAATTGAGATAATACGAATCTTTGATTGCTTTACGCGTTTAGGTAAGTGAAAGTGGTGAGTTTCTTCTTAGATTTGGGGCATTGGTTAAAGTTTATTTAAGTTGGTTTTGCTTTTCGTTAGCTTGATTTTTGGGTTGGCAGCAGTGAATCGCGAGGAACGTGGTTCTCCTCTTGCAAAATTGTAGTCGAAATTGTTCGTGGAAAGCGGGTAAGTGATGACTACTTGAATTTTACTATTGTTAGGTATGGGAGTTCGGTAATTAAGGATTTAAACTAATTTTTGGAGTTTGTATTACTGATTTTTAGGTTCTAGTGGTCTCAAGAGTGGGTTTGCATCAAAATCGTACCAGGTGTGTACCTTAAACACGAAAAATCGAGGTTCAGTGAAAGTCGAAAAGGGCATTGTCGATGCTACACAAGCGTGGTCCTGGCTATGTGGGTAGCCGTGTGCGAGACACGGCCTTGTGAATGTCAGAGGTGTGGTTGTGCGTGAGACACAGCCGTGTAACAATGTGAGTGTGGTCGTGTGGACCACACAAGCTAGGCCAGATTGGGTGTGCAAGCCACACGAGCATGTGGGTTTTAGGCCAGGCCGTGTGGGCCACACGAGCAAGGCTAATCTGGGCGTATGGGTTTTGAGCCAGGTTATGTAGGCCATACGGGCAAGGCTGATCTGGGCGTGTGGGCCCATACGGGCATGTGGGCTCAGGATTCTAAAATTTTCTCTAGGGTCACACGGGTCATTCCGATCGACTGTGGGCCTACTGTAAGGTCGGTAAGGGTTAACCAAACCTTATTTCATGTGATCTAATACTCTGATAGTTCGATTTGAGTAGGAAACTGATATGTATGCCTGACTGTACTGTTAAGTATGTATTTATCCGTATACGAGCATGTTAAGCATGTTTATTTTGGTATTGTTGCATCTGTATTTTGTATGTGTGTATGGGGTGTGGTTTTGTATATGTGGAGGAAGTGATCTGTACAGCGACCTTTCGCCTATATTCTGGCAGCTTGACTGCATATTATTCTGTTATGAGTCACCTATATTCTATTATGTGTATGGGATGGGTGGTGCTTTTAACCCCACATGGTGTGTAACACCCCCAACTCGTATCCTCCGCCAAAATCGGGTTACGAAGCATTATCGAAGTTTACAGATCAAATAGACAGAAATTTAAAACATTTCATATCATCAAAACAAGTCATCAAAGCATCATTTTAATCCAAATTATAACATACCAAATCCAAATCAATTTGCCTAGTTCATGAACACTTAAACATAGAATTAAATTCACATGCATCTATCTAGATTTAGTTCAATTTACCATGCCATACTATGGCTTCAAAAACAAACACATATTTATAAGTATAAAACCAACCAAAGTTAAACTTATAACCTCATTTACAATCAAACCACAAAATAACTATTATTTAGACACCCTAGGTGTAACAGTCTGATTTAGACCCTAATCAAAACGGTGGTTTTGGGACCACGAATCTAAGTCAGAATAATATTTAAATATTATTTTTCGTGTTTATTATATGTGAATTTGCATGTGTGAAAGTTTTGTATGAAAATTTGATTGTTTGTGTGCTTAATTTAATAAAAGGACTTAATCACATAAATTGAGAACTTGATAGGTTAAAGCATAAGGGCTGAAGTGCTAATGGATTTTTACTATGAAGCACTTATAATGCAATTAGGCCATAATTAAATGAGTTGGACGGTTGTAGACAACCAATATAAAGATTTTATATTATTTAGTAAAGGTTAAAATAGTAAAAGATGAAATAATATATGTTATAATATAACATAAATAATAAAATGATGTTCATATATGCATGTTTTGACCGAAACTAAAAAGAAATAAAAGAAACTAAAGCTTGGTGATATTCAGCCATTTCACAAGCTTGATTCAAGGTTAGTTTGGTTTCGATTTTTGATAATTTTTACGTTTTTGAGATCGTTGCTTCGAATACTATCCGACCCATGCTAGAATTTCTGATTTTGATGAATGTTTTGAGTTGTGCCATTGATTAATATTTGTGTTTTGTGATTTTTGATGATGAAATATTAAAGATATGTTTTAGATTAACAAGTTTTGTATTGGAGTTTTTGATGATTTTGAGTAATTAGGACTAAATTGTAAAAATAATAAATTGAGGGACTAAAATGTGAAATAAATAAAATATATGGATTAGTATGAGTATAAGGAATATTCGGCCTAACTATGTTGTTGTGAGATTGTGCATATTTTGTGTTTTATGCAATATGGACTAAATTGTGAAAAATGTGAAATATCAAGGGTAAAAGTCTAATTTTCCCATTTGTGTGTTTTTGGATGAATTTGGTTGAATATTTGAATTAATAAGTTTAATTTATATTAAATTAGATCAAGAAAAGAGAAAATCAGATTTAGATCGGGGGAAAAATAAAGTTATCGACTAGCCGATCCGTACCGGTTTTTCATCGTCCGAGGTAAGTCTTTAAGCAATTAAACATCATTAATTTTGAATGTAACTTAGTTTTAAATGCTGATTTGGAATTCAAGGATGTATAGTAGAGATAGCCAAATATGATAAAGGATAGAAATAACGTATTTGAGTTTAACTCGATTGAATTATAACATTTAAAAGTCAGTATGAACTATATGAAATATCTGAACTGTTCAATATATGAATTGTTTATGAGACAGCTTTATAATAATGACATTCGGGCTTTGAGCCTAGCAAGCCTTGTGCTGGTGAGTTTAATCCGGCTTGATGCCTAGCAAGCTTATTGCCGATGTATAAAATCAGACTTTGAGTCTAGCAGGCATTGTGTCGGTGTGTGATTCAGGTTTAGGCCTAGCAGGCTTTATGCAGGTGAATTATTATAAGTTTATGCCTAAAAGACTTTATATTGATGTGGTAATTGAAAATGTTAAACGAGCTAAAACAATCAGGTACGTGATAGTTGGTTATCTATTCGTAAATAAGGTGAATCGATTTCTTGATATGTGATGAAAAAGGATACATGAGGTTGACGTAGTATATGTGGTAATATGAAGAACATATTTGGTCTTAAAGATGTATATGGATGTAATGTTAAGCTTTGAGTGATGAATATACATCTTTAAATATATAAGACCATGTGGTTCGAAATTTGGAAATATATTGATGTTATATACATGTATATTCGGCCATAGAAAATTTGTCTGATGAAAGTATATGCTATGTATAAATGTATATAATGAATTAAAAGTTTGGAAATAAATTTGACTACAAATGCATAAGTTAATTTATTTATTGAAATGATTAGTAACTGAGATGTTGTTATGCATTAATTGTTTAATATGCTTAAGGCTTACTAAGCTAAGTTAGCTTACTTTGTGTGTATTTGTTTACTCTGTTTTATAGATTTTGAAACAAGTTACGAGGTCGGGGATCATCAGCAAAGTTCACCACACTATCCACAACTTTGGTATTTAAATCATCGAACTTAAATTATGGCATGTATAGTTGAATTGTGTTTTGATGTGATGAACCTTGGTTTTGTATAAAAGCCATGCGAAAATGGCTTATTTAAATGTTCAAATTCGGTTTTGGTTTGATTATGGCATAAGTCCACTTTAGTTACTATGATATGTGACATGACTAAATGATGTTTGTGATGTATATTTTATGAGTATAAGTTGGTTGGAGATTTCGATTATATGTATATAATCAATTTTGTCATGTCTTAAATCATTTTGAAATGTTTGTTACATGGCATGAGAGATTTATATTTAAATATGTCCACAGGTGGCTAATGTCTTGTAATGATAGATATAATCTCATTTAATTGATAAATATTTTTGGTTATATGTTAGAATGAGATAAGAATATGGATGATCAATGGTTCGGCATTTATATACATGTTCATGAGATTTATGGTGGGTATAATACTTATAGTTATGTATATGTGTGATTTTGGTTTGAGCATATGTCAAGAATGTAACCCAAATTTATGATCTATGTATAGTTGCTATATGTTTTGGTCTTATGATATATGATAGTTGTTAAATATGCTGAAGTAGATCATGTGTTAGTTAGGTAAGAATCAAGGCATAACCATGGTGAGTATTCAGTGTTTACTTATGGACCAAACTAATGATATGTTATATTATATATTATGGTTGATAAGTATGCGCATGGTCAATACAAAATAAGTCTAATAATCCAATAATGAAAATATTTATTATATACATGTTATGTATTGTATAAATTGTCTTAATATATTTTGGATTATGTTAAATTAAACTGTGTTGTGATTGATATGATTATTTAAGATTTGGTATTTGATTATGTTATAAGCATTGAAGTGATAAAATTTTGTGTTGTAATTTATAATGCGTATTTATTTGAATCGTAAAATAGTCGATAATGCCTCATAACCCTAATTCGGTGACGGATACAGGTTAGGGGTGTTACACTAGGTACATGCCGACTCAAAGGATAAACATCACCACATTTGAGTTCAGGATCGTTGTTGGATGCTGAATCGGCAATCAAAAGTTAAGTACCTAACCTGCACATGGGAAACAAAACCGTACGCTGAGTAAAACTCAGTGGTATTTCTATAATCCGAATATTTAAAGACAAAATAATATAATTGGCACAATTAAATATTAAGCACAATTGAATATTTAAAATCCACATTTATTTATACAATAGCATTAACCATTCAATACTCAAACTATAAATACATCATTTTATACCATACTTAACTCTCATTATTTGCCATAAAATAGCTTCTCACAATATAATACACATTTCACTTAAACAAGAATAATGTTCATTCCATGTCCAATTCATAAATACACAATTCATGTGTCCCAATCCATATTTCAATTCACAGTCCCATTTTCACGTCACATATAATATCATCCAACATCGATCATAGTGTCATTTCATTTAATTACCCCTATTAACATGACTTGGACTCGAACGGATACACGGATCCAACCAAAACACACCAGTTTGGCACCCAGTGTCTCATCGACTCAAAGTCGAAGAAATCCCTGAACTCTTCCAATCCTATGGCATTCCATCTATATCTGACTCAACCCGATACAGTTAATAGGGCTTAACTTCACTTTCCAAATACAACCAATATTCAATTCAATTCAAATAATCAATATATATTCAATATATAATATCAATTCAATTAATATAAATTCAATAAATTCATCAAATACTAAATCAATCCATTTCAATTGCAAAACACAATAATTCTCACCTCAACACTTACCATATACATTAAATTGAATTATAACAATTAACAACTAAATTCGGATTATAGAAATACAAACCAGAAATTCCAAGCTATTCCTCGTCGACTTTATCTTTCCCCTTTTTAGTCGAGGGTTCCAGTACGACGTTAGCTACGGAATTAAAACAATTAAAATTTATCAATACAATACAATTTAAATTTCATATTGAATATTTCAACTTTTTACTCAACTTTTGTCTAAATTCCAATTTAGTCCCTAAACCGATACTATTTTATGTAACACCCTGATTTTCGAGATTTTTGAAATTTTCGAGAATTTAGTAAAATTTTTTAAAATTTGGTATTTGGTTGTGAAATTCATAATTGGAGTGTGTAAATGGGCCTATGGAAGGCCCATGTGTTGGCCAAAACCCAGTAGAATTTTTGAATTTTGGACCTAAGGAGTTAGGGGCATTGGATAGGTGGCCTTATTAAAAGATGTGGGTAAAATGTAACACAAGAGAGCCCCTGGCAAAGTGGTTAAGTGATGCCACTAAGGAGCTAAAAAAGTGGCGTGTAAGTGGTTGGGGGAAGGCCAAGGTTCGATTCACTAAGCTGGTAATTGTGTTGCTATTTTTGTGTATTAAGCATGCAGGAGTTTGAAGTCGAATGGAACTCTGTTGGAAAGAGTTTGAATCAGTCAAAGGCATGAACTTAGGAGTGATAAGGGGAGAGATTTTGGGGATTTGAATGGAGGCTTAGTGTTGGCCGAATAGTGGGAATTTAGGGAGGAGAAATCGGCTTAGGGGTTGTAGGTTAGTATTTCGGCATTAGGGGATTTAGTTGTGCCATTTTCTTTTGTTTAAATATCATAGGGTTATTTCTTTTCTTCCTTTTTCTTCTCTAGCCGAAATCACCACTCCTTTCATCCATTTTTCTTTCTCTTCTTTTGCCAAAAACAAACAACTACTTTCTTTCCTTTCATCACCCTTGCCGAATAGCCACAAGAGCTGAAACTTCTGAAGTTGGTTGTGCCGATTTCATTTAGACCAGCATTCTTCTTTTCTCTTTATTTTTTGTGATCGATCCCTTCATCCACTAAACTCTAAAAGTCCCCGACGGCAACACCAATACAAAGCCACCACACCATTTCTTTTTCTTGGTCCTAAAAACCGAAATACCTTAGTTCTAGGGCATAGCCGAACTGTGAGACCTCTAGGATTGAAGGTGCTAGGTGGTTGAGGGTGAGTCTACATTGGGTCTAAGCGGTGTGAAGGAAGAGGCGTTATGCGTACTCGTTTTCCAAATCGATTCAGTAGTGTAAATGTTAAGAAAAGCCGAAACCCCCTATAGTTTAGAGAGGTTATCGATTTGTGGTGTAGGCCTCACTGGGATTTTTCATTTGAATTTTATGGTTTGTGTAGTGAAATAGACAACTTTGGAGGAGCAGCAAGGCTTGGAGTTTCGGTTTGGATAAACTTGGATCGAATCATCAGACCCTGTGAAGGTAAGTGATCTATGGCTATTAAGCGTTCTTTGGCCGACTATGGTAAGGTGGATTTTGGATTTGATAAGTATGATTTGTAAACTAAGAATGGTGGTGATTAATTGTAGGTTGTCGTGGGAGACTTTGTTAGCAGACGTCACAAAACAAGTGTGTAACAACCCTCGTAGTAGCTCAGATTAATATTCGCTGAAAAGCTGAAATGCTAAAATTCCGGCATTTCGGGAACTTGTGATTTTTCATTTGGTTATAGATACGATAAATACGATAAGATCGGTGTTTGGGTCGATGGAACAGGTAAGAGCGCAATTTTGTGCACGATGGTAAGTTGGGCCTCAATGGGCTAGAATTGGGCCTAATGGGCTTTCGGGCCCATTTGGGTAAAATTGATAGAAAATGAAATTTGGAAAGGTTGCATGTTAACACGGTTAGTACTGTTGTAAAATTTGGGTTAAGTGGGCTTAGTGGGCTAAATCGGCATTCGTAGGGCCCATTAGGGGTTTTAGGCCCAAAAGCCCGAATTTGATAAAGTGGGTTAAAGATCATTGTTTAAACACTCGAAAATATTGATAATTGTTAATGAACATGGAAAACCCTAATAATTGGTAAAATTACAAAATTACCCTTACAATATGAAAAATGACTATTTTGCCCCTAGGTAAAAATGACCATTATACCCCCTAGGGTTTAATTATGAATATGATGCATGAGATATTGATATACATGATATGACATGATATGCACATGATATGATATGAGATGCACTTGATATGCTATGATATACTTATTATATGCATGGGTTGGGTTTTATATAAACGGAGGAAGTGCTTAAAGGGCTTTGCCCTAATTTATCAAAAAGGGTTTTGCCCCAGTTATTAAAAGAGGCTAGGCCTCCAGTTATATGATAAAGCGACTATCTTTGCCGTGGAGAGTTTGGTTGGGTGGGTTGAGTTATTCCCCACATGGAGAGCTTGGTTGGTACGGGTGGAGAGTAGCGGATGGTGGGTTGAGTAGTCTTCCCAAATGGGCTTGCATACATTCATTGGTATTACATGTGATATTGAAATGGGCCTATGGGTCATACAGATTTCTGATAAAGGCTTGGCCCGGTGATATGATTTATGAAAAGGCTTGACCTAGTAATCGTTAAACGAAAAGGCTTGGCCCAATATATGTCGAGATCGAATTAGGGCTTAGGCCCGGTAGATGTCGATATTAGTTTGGGCTCGAAAGGGGCTTGTTGCACACCGAGTTTCCAAACTCACCCCTTTTCCTTAACCTTGCTTGCGGTGAGCCTTGATGTGGAGACTTGGAGCCGAGGAGGATTGAGTGGCCGTGGTGATCGTTTTCGAACTTTGCAATAAGTAACCGGTTTTTTTCTTTTTATATAAATTTTATCTTTATTATTATTATTTGGTTTTGGGTTGTAATAAGGCCATTTTAATTATCTTTCTGGGATTATTTTATTTTATACTCTATATTTTACTGATAATAATCCAAAATGGGTTAGACTTAGGGCACGTTTTCAAAATGATACTTGTTTTCAAGATAGCGCAACGATACAGTTAATCAGGTTATCAAAAATATCTACTTAAATGAATTCCAACTCGTTTTTTTTTTCAAAATCTAACCTCGCACCAAAGTATGGCAATGGTTGTGGGCATGTCTAGGATTGGATCCAGTCAAGAGCTTGGTACTTAAGCAGCCTTCATGGCTCACCTCTGCTGTTTCAGATACCTACCTGGTGCACAGCTTCCATTCACTTTATGAACTTAGCAAAGACTATCTTTTAAAACACTAAGAAAGACGTTGAAAGAGGCATGGGTTTCTTAAAAACTTCAATGTGCACATCGGATCCGGCCATAATGTCTAGGCCGAGTTTGGGATGTTATATTTAGTGGTATCAGAGTCAAGTTGCAACAACTCGGCTGTGGGTTTTAAACGAGTTTAAAATCAAGAATTTCAAAACAAAGGTATTTTTAATCAATTTTTAAGAATTTCTAAAAAGAAACCCTCTTTTGACTTATTTTCTGTGACCAAATATATGTTTTTAAGTTTCAAATGGTTTGGAGAAAGAAGTGGCACACTGAATCCCCGGCACCAAGTTTGTAAGTGTACTTTCTTTTATACCGTATGATATTGATATGATGCTATAGATAGAACTGAGACCCTACTATGATACTTTAGATAGGGTAGAGCTGTAAAACAGTAGGATTGAGACTATAGCTAGGCTACGACGTTGCGAAAACAATCCCTGAACTGCTATATTTCCATAAGATATCTCGTAATAAACAACTGGAATATTAAACTAATGTCATAAAATTCGTAAACAGATAATTTGATATGAGTACAAGAGAAACTCGTGGACGAGGCTACGAACGTGGTCACAGAAGGGTGCAAGCTGAATCTTCATCCTCAGGGCATAGGCCAGCTGAGGAGGCATCCATGCCACAGGCAACTAAGACTGGGTCACATGATCGGGCTGTGGGGGACGATGCTTTGTCCCAAGTGATGTTAAGGGTTTTGGAAAGGGTTACTGGAGCTAGCACTGGGACAGTGAATAGGGGATCCATCTCTGAGCGACTCCGGGCAACTGGGAGAGAGGTTTTTAGGGCGATCTGAGGTAGCCCCAAACGTGGCTGAATATTGGCTAGAGACAACAGAGCGGATTATGGACGACCTATATTGCTCTGTGGAGTAAAAGCTGAAGGGGGCCATGTCGTTGCTACGAGATGAGGCATACCTGTAACGCCCCGTACCCGAGACGTTGCCGGAGTCGAACACGAGGTGTTAACTGACTTAATTCATTACTTAAATAGCTCAAACAATTTAATTTTAGAAATTCCAGACAAGCTGACTAACTGCATCACAGTCGCTTAAAAATTCATATCTCGAGTTCTGAAACTCAAAATCCAATTTCATAAATTTTTCATGAAACTAGACTCATATATATATTTACTAATTTTTTTCTAGAATTTTTGGCTGGGCCAATTAGTATAGTTTATTAGTTAAAGTCTCCCCTGTTTCAGGGTTCGACTGCTCTGACCTCTGTGTATTTCGAATCAAATATCTCTCTGTACAGAATTTCAATGACTATGAAGTTTGTTTTTCTTAAAACTAGACTCAATAATAAATCTGTACATATAAATTATGACTTCTAATTATTTTTATACAATTTATGGTGAATTTCCAAAGTCAGAACAGGGGATCCAGAAATTGCTCTGGCCCTGTTTCACAAAAATTTAAACATCTCATAAAATATAACTCATATACCTGTTTCGTTTCTTCCATATGAAAATAGACTCATAATTCTTCAATTCCATATTTTATTAATCATCTAATTATATCTCTACTATTTTTAATGATTTTTCAAATTCATGTCACTACTACTGTCTGAATCTATTTTATGGTAAATTTTACCTATTTCATGGTTTCCATGGATTAACTAGCAATTTGACATACATAACACCAAATATGATCATAATTAGTCATTCCAATGGCTAATCATTACCAAGCATTTTTATACTACTCAATAACCATATCATAAGACCATATATACAAAATGATTATAATGCTATACATGCCATACTCAAAATATACAAGCCATTATGCCAAGATGGTATACGGATAGTGTGAGCGTGCCTCCGATCGTTCCCGATTTCCGAGCTGGCTTGTCAACACTACAAGGAATGAAAAGGAGGGAGTAAGCATAAATGCTTAGTAAGTTCACATGCAAATAGCAAGTAACATAACCATATAAGCAAACATAAAACATCATTTGCATAATCATCACCAAGACATTCATATCATATTTTCATTTATCATCTTACCATATTGTTGTTATATCGATTTTTCAACCCGAGGGTTAAGTACATACCTGTTCAAAGTATCCATTTCACAACACTTACCAATATATCCCTTTCATCTTGAGTATTCCTCCATTTGAGTAGAACTTTACCCATTGAACACATCGGAATATAATTCGGATACATGGAAAGTTTGCACATAAGTGCCACATATGTAGCCAAGCTACTATGTAACCCGCCCATAAGCGAACTCGGACTCAACTCAACGAGCTTGGGCGTTCGCATCCATAAGTGAACTCGGACTCAACTCAACGAGCTCGGATGCCTAGTTACATCTCACGAACTCGGACTCAACTCAACGAGTTCGGACATTCGCATCCATAAGTGAACTCGGACTCAACTCAACGAGTTCGGATGCCCAAATATTCCAGTGACATGTCACTTGTATCCTAATCCATTCCTAAGGTTCAACGGAACCTTTTTCCCAATCATGTGTCTCAACCATCTTCTACGGAATACCGATACCGATACTCGGTAGTATTTCACATTTTCCAAGTATATCACATAATTTGACATATTATCAAACAATTATCACGAGTATAATATTTCATAATAATTATCATATCATTTAAATAACATAAAAACATTTAAAATAATAACTATGTTACCAACATTTACATATGAACTTACCTAGTATGCGAAAATGGCTACTTTTACCATTTCGTCCACGACTTGGTATTTTCCCCATTTTAGCCTGAATTTCAGTTTTCTTGCTCTATAATTTAAAATATAGTCTAATTAGGACTCAAATTATTCAAATTGACCCAAAATCATATTTTGGAAAAATTACAATTCTGCCCCTAAACTTTTGCATATTTACACTTTTTCCCCAAAGCTCGTAAATTAAACTTCAGCCTATTTTCTTATGTTTTATGACATGCTGATCATTTTTCCCTTCTATGGAAACATCAAATTCTCACTCTAACATGTACTTATGACTATTAGGTATTTTTACCGATTAAGCCCTTTTGCTCGTTTTCACTTAAAACCGAGTAGCACAAGTTGTCTAACATAATTTAAAACCTCATATTCTACCATAAAACACCAAAATACACAAATTTTACCTATGGGTATTTTTCCAAATATGAACCGTAGGTTGAATTATTGCTAGCATAAGCTTAATCGAGCTAGGGACTCCAAAAACGTAAAGAACTTGAAAAGCGGGGCTAGAATGGACTTAAAATCGAGCTTGGAAGCTTGAAAACCCCTATCCATGGTTTCTCCTTGCTATATTCGGCCATGGGGTTGAAGATGAGCAAAATTGGCTTTTAATTTTGTATTTTAATTCATTTTACCCCTAAATGACCAAAATGCCCTTACTACTAAACTTTCCAAAAATTCCATCCATGTCCAATTTTTGTCCATAAACTTAGAAATTGGTAAAATTGCTATTTAAGACCTCCTAATTAATATTTCAAAACAATTTCATACTAGAAACTTCTAGAATGCAAGTTTTGCAAATTATTCGATTTAGTCCCTAATTTCAATTTAAGCACTTTAGGCATAGGATTTCATCACGAAATTTTCACACAATCATGCAATCATATCATAAACATCAAAATAATTATAAAATAATTATTTCTATCTCAGATTTTCTGGTCACAAAACCACTATTCCGATTAGGCCCTAATTCGGGATATTACAACTCTCCCCCCTTAGGGATTTTCGTCCCCGAAAATCTTACCAGAAAAGTGGTCTTCACTTTTAATCTCATATTCGGTCTTCAAGAAATTTCACTTAGACTGTACCTCCAATACATCTCTTTAATTTCTCATATGATCTGAAAGCTTACAGTCTCAACTCTCAACTGTTCTTAAATTTTCAACCCTTCTCAGTTTCCCATGATATCATGACATAGAACCCGGATCTTAACTTGATTAATGGAGACCGGAATTCCAAGAAATCCAACAATCAAAGAGACCTGAATTTCCATGAATCTGATGAGTAGGAATTCATTCAATACAGATATGATTTATAGATCTCGCCAAACATTTAACAATAGGATACATCACATTTTCCTCATTCGCCATGGAAATAATTACGATATGGCCTCAAGAATAATCCTTCTCATTTCCATCCCATTATCAACACTGACAAGGATAATTTTGATAGATCCCAATGCTCGGCTTTAACCCCTTTAACAACTCCGATTTTATGTAACATCGAATGCTCTAAACCATCACATTACCTCACTGTCTTGAAACACATCACAATTCATACAACAAAGATATTCTTGAAAGTCGAAGTCTTTACTCAATGTAGACTAGTCTAGTTCAGACGCTTCGGTTACCAATATTCTCATCTATCCGAACTCTGTCAACATGTAATAAACTTTTCAGCTTTCACAAGACGAAAACCTATTCATTCGTAGTGACTTTAACTAATATCCAACTCTTTCTAATAAATATACACTTCTCGTTCAGGCTATTTACTCTTTTATCCGTACAAAATGAAATTCTATTATCGGACTTGAGAAAAATAATCCTCGAAATAATTGTCGCATGAAATCTTTCAAATAGATAATTCACCATACCGATGAAACTCGCGCTTTTATCACTTATGCCTTTATCGATGTCAAATCCTTACACGAAATTAGAAAAAAAACCCAATACTAAAATCACCACATTATCAAGATCAAATTAGAAGTATAGTCATATTTGACATGATTATCACGAGTGAAGAACGACTTGAACACGAGTCATAATTGACAAATTATGGAACAAAGATAACAAGAAAACCGAATAAAGAAATCCAAGATAGAGAAATCCAGAATAAAGAAATCCAGAATAAAGAAACCCAAGATACGATACTATGCTGGAGAATCGACAACCAAACTCATAGAGAAAATACGGAATACCCCAATAATTCTTCAAAGAAAGAAAGTCCAAAAGAAAACATCATTTAATCCCACTCGAATCAAATATAACAAGAACAATATATCTTCCCATACATATCTATCAGATGAAGCATCAAGTAGAAGAAACAGAATCATAATATCATATGTATTCTCTCATCAATTCTTATCAGACAAAATGAAATAGAATACTCGATGAAATAGAGCAATATAAATTATAAACCAGTCAGACTACCAATGCTTTCATCCAAGACCAAAAATTAGAAGACATTCCCATATAACAAGAATTTCTTCAGAAGATCAATAGCCATAGAAATATTTCTGAGAACGGGTAAACACATAGAACATCTCAAAAGAGATTGCTAAATCTGTCCAGTCATAACTATCACACTCAGATAGTTCACATTTCAAATATCATTTCCCTAACTAGTTCTGCCATCACAAATTTCATATTAAACCATTCACTAAAGAAGGCCAGTTCTGAATAAATTTCGATTTACACTTTTCTCAACCTTGCACCTGAGTAATTCGGTTTACCAAGGAGAATTCCTTTTCTAACTGGAACAGTGCATAATTCCAATAATCTTTACGTCAATCCGATACTTTATCGGCTCGACTTTACTTATCAGCTCATTTTCAATCTCTGATCATACTTATAATTATTCTATCACTGAACTCTTTGGGTTCTCAACCGGAAACTTATTCAATACAAATCTCAAGAAATTCCATTATAAGTACCATTTCGGTAAGGGGGAGGGGTTGTAGGACCTCTGACTCGACTTTCTTATACATACACATATGACACAACTTCCATCATCATAACAACATCATCAAAATCATGTCATTCATTCATGTTGGCTTACACCAATTTTCCTATTGTCCCATTTAGACAATATACTTATGCATACATTCTATGTTTTCTAGATAGCTTTACTTATCCATTCATTTAATTAAATTAAGTCATGCTCATGACATCATATAAGGCCAAACAAACATAGATATTTGCACCACAATCATAACTTTCATTTCGTGCATCATCATGTACACATCATTACAATCATATAATTTAGTCCAACAATTTAACACAGATAAGTTCATTTCATTATAATCCTTTATCTCATAAAAATTATATGTCATTAGCATTCATCAACATTCGACGTCCAAATCAAAACAAGGACATTTTCATTCGTATCATAATATTATGACCTTTATTCATACCTCTACTACTTTCTATTTATTCCGTTCATCTTATCAAGTAAGCCATATACACTACATCATATGAGCATTAAGCAAATATGAATATTTATCACATATGTATCATAAACCTTTATTCATACTTTTCTGAACCGATACTTATCATAATCATAATTTTAGTCAAATACCTTCACATAACGTTGAACATGGTCGGCGCAGCTCGGTTGGAGAGTACCCTGTCTAAATAAGACAGTACTCATACGCGTCGGAAGACATCACACTATCACAGATCAGTGGCACGTATAGCTAAACTTTTACACATGCTAGGTTAGTCCGAAAACCGACTAAACTTGCTCTGATACCACCAAATGTAACGCCCCGTACCCGAGACCGTTGCCGGAGTCGAACACGAGGTGTTAACTGACTTAATTCATTACTTAAACAGCTCAAACAATTTAATTTTAGAAATTCCAGACAAGCTGACTAACTGCATCACAGTCGCTTAAAAATTCATATCTCGAGTTCTGAAACTCAAAATCCAATTCCGTAAATTTTTCCTGAAACTAGACTTATATATATATTTACTAATTTTTTTCTAGAATTTTTGGCTAGGCCAATTAGTATAGTTTATTAGTTAAAGTCTCCCCTGTTTCAGGGCTCGACTGCTCTGACCTCTGTGTATTTCGAATCAAATATCTCTCTGTACAGAATTTCAATGACTATGAAGTTTGTTTTTCTTAAAACTAGACTCAATAATAAATCTGTACATATAAATTATGACTTCTAATTATTTTTATACAATTTATGGTGAATTTCCAAAGTCAGAACAGGGGATCCAGAAATTGCTCTGGCCCTGTTTCACAAAAATTTAAACATCTCATAAAATATAACTCATATACCTGTTTCGTTTCTTCCATATGAAAATAGACTCATAATTCTTCAATTCCATATTTTATTAATCATCTAATTATATCTCTACTATTTTTAATGATTTTTCAAATTCATGTCACTACTACTGTCTGAATCTATTTTATGGTAAATTTTACCTATTTCATGGTTTCCATGGATTAACTAGCAATTTGACATACATAACACCAAATATGATCATAATTAGCCATTCCAATGGCTAATCATTACCAAGCATTTTTATACTACTCAATAACCATATCATAAGACCATATATACAAAATGATTATAATGCTATACATGCCATACTCAAAATATACAAGCCATTATGCCAAGATGGTATACGGATAGTGTGAGCGTGCCTCCGATCGTTCCCGATTTCCGAGCTGGCTTGTCAACACTACAAGGAATGAAAAGAAGGGAGTAAGCATAAATCCTTAGTAAGTTCACATGCAAATAGCAAGTAACATAACCATATAAGCAAACATAAAACATCATTTGCATAATCATCACCAAGACATTCATATCATATTTTCATTTATCATCTTACCATATTGTTGTTATATCGATTTTTCAACCCGAGGGTTAAGTACATACCTGTTCAAAGTATCCATTTCACAACACTTACCAATATATCCCTTTCATCTTGAGTATTCCTCCATTTGAGTAGAACTTTACCCGTTGAACACATCGGAATATAATTCGGATACATGGAAAGTTTGCACATAAGTGCCACATATGTAGCCAAGCTACTATGTAACCCGCCCATAAGCGAACTCGGACTCAACTCAACGAGCTTGGGCGTTCGCATCCATAAGTGAACTCGGACTCAACTCAACGAGCTCGGATGCCTAGTTACATCTCACGAACTCGGACTCAACTCAACGAGTTCGGACATTCGCATCCATAAGTGAACTCGGACTCAACTCAACGAGTTCGGATGCCCAAATATTCCAGTGACATGTCACTTGTATCCTAATCCATTCCTAAGGTTCAACGGAACCTTTTTCCCAATCATGTGTCTCAACCATCTTCTACGGAATACCGATACCGATACTCGGTAGTATTTCACATTTTCCAAGTATATCACATAATTTGACATATTATCAAACAATTATCACGAGTATAATATTTCATAATAATTATCATATCATTTAAATAACATAAAAACATTTAAAATAATAACTATGTTACCAACATTTACATATGAACTTACCTAGTATGCGAAAATGGCTACTTTTACCATTTTCGTCCACGACTTGGTATTTTCCCATTTTAGCCCGAATTTCAGTTTTCCTTGCTCTATCATTTAAAATATAGTCTAATTAGGACTCAAATTATTCAAATTGACCCAAAATCATATTTTGGAAAAATTACAATTCTGCCCCTAAACTTTTGCATATTTACACTTTTTCCCCAAAGCTCGTAAATTAAACTTCAGCCTATTTTCTTATGTTTTATGACATGCTGATCATTTTTCCCTTCTATGGAAACATCAAATTCTCACTCTAACATGTACTTATGACTATTAGGTATTTTTACCGATTAAGCCCTTTTGCTCGTTTTCACTTAAAACCGAGTAGCACAAGTTGTCTAACATAATTTAAAACCTCATATTCTATCATAAAACACCAAAATACACAAATTTTACCTATGGGTATTTTTCCAAATATGAACCGTAGGTTGAATTATTGCTAGCATAAGCTTAATCGAGCTACCGGGACTCCAAAAACGTAAATAACTTGAAAAACGGGGCTAGAATGGACTTAAAATCGAGCTTGGAAGCTTGAAAACCCCTATCCATGGTTTCTCCTTGCTATATTCGGCCATGGGGTTGAAGATGAGCAAAATTGGCTTTTAATTTTGTATTTTAATTCATTTTACCCCTAAATGACCAAAATGCCCTTACTACTAAACTTTCCAAAAATTCCATCCATGTCCAATTTTTGCCCATAAACTTAGAAATTGGTAAAATTGCTATTTAAGACCTCCTAATTAATATTTCAAAACAATTTCATACTAGAAACTTCTAGAATGCAAGTTTTGTAAATTATTCGATTTAGTCCCTAATTTCAATTTAAGCACTTTAGGCATAGGATTTCATCACGAAATTTTCACACAATCATGCAATCATATCATAAACATCAAAATAATTATAAAATAATTATTTCTATCTCAGATTTTCTGGTCACGAAACCACTATTCCGATTAGGCCCTAATTCGGGATATTATAATACCAGTGGTGGATCACTGTAAGGGAGAGTACCCCGATCGAACGAGTAACCTGGGAACTGTTCAAGACTACTTTTAAGGGGAGGTATGTTGGAGCTAGTTATGTGGATGCCCGTCGAAAGGAATTTTTGAATCTGGCTCAGGGTAATAATACTATTGTGGAGTATGAGGCGAAATTCTTGAGGCTGAATCGATATGCTAGCGGGATAGTTGCGGCTGAATATGAGCGCAGTGTTCGATTCGAGGATGGCCTCCGTGATGAGCTTTTTGTGCTGATAGCTCCACAGAGGGAGCGTGATTTCGCTGCATTGGTAGAGAAGGCTAAGATAGCCGAGGAAGTAAAACGAATCGAACGCGAGAATCGTGAGAGGATCGACCCCATTTAAGAGGATTACGGACCTCGGGTGCCGCATATAGAAATGTTAAAAGAGCTAGAATGGAGGAATCGGTTCGAGCAGTTTGTGGTGAATACCCTTAGGCATGAGCTTGCGGTGGACGTGTGGCAGAGTGCAAATGGGGAGGCTGAAACAAAGCTGGAGCATGTTTTCGATGTGGGTCAAAGGAACATAAGTTCAGAGAGTGTCCTCGGAGAGCAGCTCAGGATCAAGTTACGGAGCAAAGAGGTGTCCAACCGTTGCGAGGAGGACCACCACCACAGAGAGGCCGTGGGCAAGGTAGAGGTGGTAATGGTAATGGACGAGGACGTGGGGCACCTGGCAGGGGTGCTGGACATGCTGAAGCTTGACAGCCGGCGTTGGTTTATGCTGCAAGGCGTCGTGAGGAGGGTGATACTCTGGATGTTATAACCGGTACGTTCTTCATTCATAGCACGCCTTACACTGCTTTGATTGATGTTGGTTTCACTCATTCGTATGTTGCCTGTAATGTATCTGGGACGTTGGGTGTGCTTCCTGAGGAGACTATGAGTGGGGTATCAGTGATAAGTCCTTTGGGACACTCGGTGAAGGTAGATAAACTCTTTAGGGAGGTGCCTTTAGAGACACAAGATAGGATATTTGTAGGAGATTTGATGGAGCTGCCATTTGGGGAATTTGATCTTATTTTGGGAATGGACTGGCTAACTAAGCATAGGGCAACGTTGGATTATGCTGTTAAGAGAATGGTGCTAAGAACTGCCGAGGATGAGGAGATAATGGTCATAAGGGAGCGAAGGAACTATTTGTCCAATGTTGTCTCAGCTTTAAGGGCTGAGAAGTTGATTTGGAAAGGTTGTGAGGCGTTTTTAGCATTTGTGAGTCAAGCTGAACCTGAGGGAATGACGGTGGAGTCAGTCAGAATCATCAAAGAATTTCAAGATGTTTTTCCTGAGGAGCTTCCTGGACTACCTCCGAACAGAGAAGTCGAGTTCGAAATCGACTTGTTACCTGGAACAGCTCTAGTGTCCATTGCACCTTACCGGATGGCACCAAAGGAGTTGGTGGAACTGAAAGCTCAGATTCAAGAACTGTTAGATAGAGGGTTTATAAGACCAAGTGTTTCTCCGTAGGGCGCACCAGTGTTGTTCGTAAAGAAGAAAGATGGGACCATGCAGATGTGTATTGATTATCGGCAGTTGAACAAGCTGACGATCAAGAACAAGTATCCTTTGCCAAGAATCGACGATCTGTTTGACCAACTGAGAGGAGCTTCAGTATTTTCTAAGATTGACCTTCGGTCAGGATATCATCAGTTGAGAGTCAAAGAAGAGGATATTCATAAGACGGCATTCAGAACTCGATATGGTCATTACGAGTTTCTGGTTATGCCCTTTGGTTTGACTAATGCACCGGCAGCATTCTTGGATTTAATGAATTGGGTATTTCAGCCGTACTTGGATCAGTTCGTAGTCGTTTTATAGATGATATCTTGGTGTACTTGTAACAGCCTAATTTTCAGTGGTATCGGGAATAGAGATTTGAGATCACTAAATCCGAGGGGTGAGTTGAAAATTTAATAAATTAATACCTATGAGTCAAATATGAATATAAAAGCATTTTTGAATTAATGAATTTGGTGATTTAAAAGAATTAATTAGCTAAAATGGGTCGAGAATGAGGTATCGAGACCTCGAATTCATAAACCGAGCCATAAATATTTTTAGAAATATTTATGGAGTGTTGGTGAGGTAATAATAAAATTTAGTCAGAAAATTTTGACGTTTGGGTGGTTAATTAAACAAAAAGGACTAAATTGAAAAAGGTGTAAAAGTTGCTAAAATGATTAAATAGCTCAATTGTCAAATGAGGAAGGACCTAAAGTGAAAATAAGCCCAAAAGAGATATTTTGGGCGGCAATAGCTGAGAAAAATCAGGAAATGGGTGAAATAAGGGAAAAATTGGAAAATTGCCAAAATTGGCTAAATAAAAATGGGACTAAATTGGAATATCTAGAATTCTCTTCATTTCTCTTCATATTGATCAGCTAAAAAACAACCATGGAGAAGGGTTCAAGCTGGTTTTCATACTCTAGCTTCATGTAAGTTTAATTCTTGCTTTCTCCTTGAAATTTTTATGTTTTTGGACTTTTACAATTGGGTCCAAATTATTATTTCATTAGGTTTTGATTCCATGGCTAATTTTTGAAGTTTTTATGGATGAGTTTTGGAAATATATGATGATTTGGCATGGAATTAGAGCTTTAAATTGTTTATATTCTGATTTTATTGAAAGAATTGAATAGAAAGTGAATGTTTGGGACCTAACTGTAAAAGAGTTTGAAGTTAGAGTTTAATGTGGAAATTCTAAATTTCAATAGTTATGAAATAACTTATAATGTCTAGAAAAATTATTAATTGAGAAAATTATCTTAATTGAGGGGTTAATTGAGTAAGGACTGAATTGTATGAATTGTGATATTTGGGGCAAAATGGAAATCAACATTTTACACTAAAACTGTTTTGGACAGCAGCAGTAGTCTAACTTTGAAAAATCACCAAAAATTGTATAAATGAAATTAGAGGATGAATAAAATATGAAATTAAAGGTTATTGAGTCTAGTTTCTTATAAAAGAAATTATGTAAGTAATAAAATTGTAAATCATGAGATACAATAACTTTTGTGAGACAAGGTCAGAATGATTTCGGGTTCCCCTATTCTAACTTTGTAAAATAATAAAAAATTAGATAAAAATAATTAGGGGTTTATACTTATAATTTTAGAATCCTGAATGAGTCTATTTTCAATAGAATCAAACGGGAACATCATTCAAATTCTGTACGAGGAGATAATTAATTTTTAGTGAAGAAGGGTCATAACTGTCAGATAGCAGAACAGGGGAGTTTCAATGAATAAACTGTATTAATTGGCCCAGCCAAAAATTATGAAATTTTTATGGTAATAAGTTATGTGAGTCTAGTTTCAGGTAAAATTAGTGGATCTTAATTTGGAGTTCCGTAGCTTCAGATATAAATAATTTAGTGACTATGACATAGATGGACAGCTTGAATATTCACCTAAGTAGATAGTGAAAATTATGGATAATGTTACCTACAAGTATGTTGTTTATACTAAGGATGTGGATGGAGAGGAGGAGGAGGAAAATATACAAAAATATATGAATGACTCGTGTATAAATTGATCACATGCCCGATTATAATCGATAAGTGTTGGATTAGAAATGATATAATGTTTTATTTGGAATATTTATTATGAAATTATAATTATTGTTATAATACAAAAATTGAACTTGTGAGTTTATATGGCTAAATTTTAGTGATTATTTGTTAATTTTATGAATTTCATGATGTGTTATTTCATATGTATTGATGATAAAATCGTGAATAATGTAAAAGCATGAAAATTGAATAAATGATCAAATTGAGTATTTGATTCGGTGACAAGATGAATTGAAGGAAAAGACCATGGTTGGACCATGGCAACAAGTGATAAGTGATAGCCGGCTACACTTATCCGATCAAGGACAAATGAAAGTGATAAGTGATAGCTTCGGCTACACTTATCCGATCAGAGACAAATGACAAGTGAAAAGTGGTAGCTTCGCCACACGATCGATGAAAAGTGGTAGCTCGCACGCTGCACGATCGATGAAAAGTGGTAGCTTTTGCTACCGATCGATGAAAAGTGGTAGCTCGGCCACCGATCGATAAAAATGGTAGCTCGGCCACCGATCGATGAATAGTGGTAGCTTCGACTACAAGTGACAAGTGATTTCCATATAAGACCATATCTGGGATATGGCATCGGTGTGATATATGCTACTGTATAAGACCATATCTGGGATATGGCTTCAGTGAGATATGTGATTCATGTAAGACCATAGTTGGGCTATGGCATTGATATATGAATATGTGTAAGACCATAGCTGGGCTATGGCATCATTATGTGAAGATGTGTAAGACCATAGTTGAACTATGGAATCGAGAAAACGAAGTACTCAATTCCATAAGACGTTCACTAATTTGACAAAGTTTGGTAAGTGTTACATGGAATTATGTGATACAAGGAAGTACGAGTTGATAAGATATGAGTATAGAACTTGGTTGATAAATGAATTCATTTGTGATTATATAATTGTTCATCTTGAATGTACTGTCCATATGTATTGATAATTCAAATGTTTTAATGAATAAGTTTCGACATGGAATAAATTGAACACGAGATAAATAATTATGAAATTGAACTCGGAATTCATGAAAATGATGATTATTGATATATGGAGACATGAGAGATTGATATATGAATATGGAAAATATTTGATAAATGTGTTTATTCATAATTATGGAATTATATACCTCATGTGTACTATTTGCATAAAGATGATATTTTAAATACTTTGGTTATTTAAGCTTAAATATGAAATAGTATGAAATCAAGATAAGTTGTTATGAAAACATATTTAGATTACGGAGATATATGGTGATATATGTTGTATGATTACATAATGTGAAATTGTGTATATATATGAGAAATTTATTGAGAATTGAGCCCATACACGTTTCTTGTTATTTATATGAAGTGTAACATTTGTCAAGGGTGATGAAGTTATAAATAGAGAGTTACACGGGTTGAAAACATGGGCGTGTGACTCTCCAAAGTGTGAAAATTTTCTAAGTGTTGCAAAAGTTTCATATGTTTACGGTTTGGTCCCGAACCACCCTGAATGTATGTTTTGGGCCCCGTAGGCCCATATAAGGGACGTTAAATATATGTACGAAAGTTTTTAATTTAGAAGAAATTTTATGGCTGATTTTTACATGATTGATCATATTAAGTTCGATAATGCCTCGTACCCTATTCTAGGCTCAGAATACGGGCAGGGGGTGTTACAGTACTCAGAAACGAAAGAGAAGCATGATGAGCATCTTCGTATTGCGCTGCAAGTGCTAAGGGAAAAGTAACTCTATGTAAAGTTTAGTAAGTGCGAGTTTTGGTTGAATGAAATAACTTTCTTGGGGCATGTTGTGTCTGCTGAAGGGATCAAGGTAGACCCTCGGAAGATTGAGGCGATTCTGGAGTGGAAGCCACCGAGGTCGATGAAATAAATGAAGTTTTTAGGGTTGGCAGGTTATTATCGAAGATTTGTGGAAAGATTTTCTGTGTTGGCAGCGCCGTTAACGAAACTTATAAGGAATGGAGCACCGTTTGTTTGGAAAAATAAGCAGCAAGAGGCTTTTGAGAAGTTAAAGAAGGTTCTGACTAAGGCACCAGTGTTGATTCAACCAGAGTCTGGTAAGGATTTTCATCGTGTCTGATGGACGCGTCACATGTAGGTTTGGGGTGTGTGTTGATGCAAGAGGGTAAAGTGGTCGCTTATGCTTCACGACAGCTTAAGCCTCATGAGGTAAACTATCCTACTCATGACTTGGAGTTGGCAGCAGTGATCTTTGCGCTTAAGATATGGAGGCACTACTTGTATGGGGAGAGATGCATTATCTATACGGATCATAAAAGTCTTAAGTACTTGCTGACTCAGAAAAAGCTAAATCTTAGACAACGAAGGTGGATAGAGTTGTTAAAGGACTATGACTGTTCGATTGAGTACCATCCAGGTAAGGCAAATGTCGTGGCTGATGCGTTGAGTCGAAGGGCGTGGCGTGGCCAGAAGGCAATGTTTGCTCGCTTAAGCTTGTATGACGATGGACGCTTATTGGCAGAGTTACAAGTAAGACCGACTTGGGTGGAGCAGATTAAGAAGTAGCAGTTGGTGGATGAGTCGTTGGTTTCTCGGTTTCAGCAAGCTGAGAAAGGGGAGAATTCAGACTTTGGATTAAATGGTGATGGGGTTCTTTGTTTTCGAGGAAGAATTTGTATGCCGAAGGACTCTGATTTGAGATTGATCATTTTGAGAGAGGCTCTGGTGGACCTTGTGATATGCATCTAGGAGGGAGTAAGTTGTATCGAGATTTGCGAGAGCTATATTGGTGGCCTGGGCTTAAGAGAAAAGTGACCAAATTTGTGGGAAAATGTTTGACGTGTCGTCGCTAAGTAAAAGGCCGAGCATCAAGCGCCTTGAGATTATTCTGACCAGTGAAGATACCACTTTGGAAGTGGGAAAGAGTAACCATGGATTTTGTGAGTGGTCTGCCATTGACACCTTCCAAGAAGGACTCAGTTTGGGTGATTGTGGATAGGCTAACGAAATCTGCCCATTTCATACCTGTCCGAACCGATTACTCACTTCAGAGGTTGGTCAAGTTGTATGTGGCAGAGATAGTGCAGTTGCATGGGGTGCCAGTATCGATAATTTCTGACCGAGACCCAAGGTTTACATCTCGATTTTGGCGAAAGTTGCATGAGGCGTTGGGAACGCGATTGGATTTTAGTACGGCTTTTCACCCTCAGTCAGATGGGCAGTCAGAGAGGGTCATTTAGATTCTAGAAGATATGTTGAGGGGTTGTGTTATCGACTTTAGGGGCAGTTGAGAGGATTACTTGCCATTGGCGGAGTTCGCGTATAACAACAGTTACCAAGCAAGTATTCAGATGGCTCCTTACGAGGCACTGTATGGGCGAAGGTGTCGTTCGCCTACTTGTTAGGCAGAGTTGGGGGAAAGGCAAGTACTTGGACCGGAGTTAGTAGCGGATACCAAAGTTAAGGTGATCAGGAATTGGTTAAAGGAGGCAGCGGATCGACAAAAGTCTTATGCTAATCTGAAGCGTAAGGATATTGAGTATGCTGTAGGGGACATAGTCTTTTTGAAGGTTTCGCCTTGGAAGAAGAAATTGAGGTTTGGTAGGAAGGGTAAGTTGAGTCCACGGTTCATTGGGCCTTATCGGATCCTTAAGCAGATAGGGCCGGTGGCTTATCAGCTAGAGTTACCTCCAAAGCTGGATTGTATTCACGACGTCTTTCATGAGTCCATGCTAAGGCGATATCGTTCTGACCCTACTCATATCGTGCCAGTTGCAAAAATTGAGGTCTGATCGGATTTGACCTTGAAGAAGAACTCATGCGAATACTTGATCGTGACGTCAAGGTGTTGAGAAGGAAGTCAGTCCCATTGGTGAAGGTACTTTGGAGAAACCATGGCAAAGAAGAAGCTACTTGGGAGTCAGAGGAGGCGATGCGTCAACAATACCCTCAACTGTTTGGATCAGGTAAAATTTTAAGGCCGAAATTTCTTTAAGGAGGGTAGAGTTGTAACACCCTGATTTTCGGGATTTTCGTAATTTTTGAGAATTTAGTAAAATTTTTTAAATTTTGGTATTTGGTTGTGAAATTCATAATTGGAGTGTGTAAATGGGCCTATAGAAGGCCCATGTGTTGGCCAAAACCCAGTAGAATTTTTGAATTTTGGACTTAAGGAGTTAGGGGCATTGGATAGGTGGCCTTATTAAAAGATGTGGGTAAAATGTAACACAAGAGAGCCCCTGGCAAAGTGGTTAAGTGACGCCAATAAGGAACTAAAAAAGTGGCGTGTAAGTGGTTGGGGGAAGGTCAAGGTTCGATTCACTAAGCTGGCAATTGTGCTGTTATTTTTGTGTCTTGAGCATGTAGGAGTTTGAAGTCGAATGGAACTCTGTTGGAGAGAGTTTGAATCAGTCAAAGGCATGAACTTAGGAGTGATAAGGGGAGAGATTTTGGGGATTTGAATGGAGGCTTAGTGTTGGCCGAATAGTGGGAATTTAGGGAGGAGAAATCGGCTTAAGGGTTGTAGGTTAGTATTTCGGCATTAAGGGCTTTAGTTGTGCTGTTTTCTTTTGTTTAAACATCATAGGGTTATTTCTTTTCTTCCTTTTTCTTCTCCAGCTGAAATCACCACTCCTTTCATCCATTTTCCTTTCTCTTCGTTTGCCAAAACTAAACAACTACTTTCTTTCCTTTCATCACCCTTGCCGAATAGCCACAAGAGCCGAAACTTCTGAAGTTGGTTGTGCCGATTTCATTTAGACCAGCATCCTTCTTTTCTCTTCATTTGTTGTGATCGATCCCTTCATCCACTAAACTCTAAAAGTCCCCGACGGTAACACCAATACAAAGCCACCACACCATTTCTTTTTCTTGGTCCTAAAAGCCGAAATACCTTAGTTCTAGGGGCATAGCCGAACCTATAGACCTCTAGGATTCGAAGGCTGCTAGGTGGTTCAGGGCTGAGTCTACTTTGGGTCTAATCAGTGCAGAAGGGAAGACTGTGGTAAGTACTCGTTTTCCAAATCGATTCAGTAGTGTAAATGTTAAGAAAAGTCGAAACCCCCTATAGTTTAAGGAGGTTATCGATTTGAGGTATAGGCCTCACTGGGCTTTTTCATTCGAATTTTATGGTTTGTGTAGTGAAATAGACAACTTTGGAGGAGCAGCAAGGCTTGGAGTTTCGGTTTGGATAAACTTGGATCGAATCATTGGACCCTGTGAAGGTAAGTGATCTATGGCTATTAGGGGTTCTTTGGCCGACTATGGTAAGGTGGATTTTGGATTTGATAAGTATGATTTGTAAACTAAGAATGGTGGTGATTAATTGTAGGTTGTCGTGGGAGACTTTGTTAGTAAACGTCACAAAACAGGTGTGTAACAACCCTCGTAGTAGCTTAGATTAATATTCGCTGAAAAGCCGAAATGCTAAAATTCCGGCATTTTGGGAACTTGTGATTTTGCATTTGGTTATAGATGTGATAAATACGATAAGATCGGTGTTTGGGTCGATGGAACAGGTAAGAGCGCAATTTTGTGCACGATGGTAAGTTGGGCCTCAATGGGCTGAAATTTGGCCCAATGGGCTTTCGGGCCCATTTGGGTAAAATTGATAAAAAATGAAATTTGGAAAGGTTGCATGTTAACACGGTTAGTACTATTGTAAAATTTGGGTTAAGTGGGCTTAGTGGGCTAAATCAGCATTCGTAGGGCCCATTAGGGGTTTTAGGCCCAAAAGCCCGAATTTGATAAAGTGGGTTAAAGATCATTGTTTAAACACTCGAAAATATTGATAATTGTTAATGAACATGGAAAACCCTGATAATTGGTAAAATTACGAAATTACCCTTATAATATGAAAAATGACTATTTTACCCCTAGGTAAAAATGACCATTATACCCACAGAGGTTTAATTATGAATATGATGCATGAGATATTGATATAGATGATATGACATGATATGCACATGATATGATATGATATGCACTTGATATGCTATGATATACTCATTATATGCATGGGTTGGGTTTTATATAAACGGAGGAAATGCTTAAAGGGCTTTGCCCCGGCTTTTTATAAAAAGGGCTTTGCCCGATTATTAAAAAGAGGCTAGGCCTCGGTTATATGATAAAGAACTATCTTTGCCGGTGGAGAGTTTGGTTGGGTGGGTTGAGTTATTCCCCACATGGAGAGCTTGGTTGGTACGGGTAGAGAGTAGCGGATGGTGGGTTGAGTAGTCTCCCCAAATGGGCTTGCATACATTCATTGGTATTACATGTGATATTGAAATGGGCATATGGGTCATACCGTTTACAGTAAAGGCTTCGGCCCAGTGATATGATTTATGAAAAGGCTTCGGCCCAGTAACCGTTAAACGAAAGGCTTCGACCCAGTATATGTCGAGACTGAATTAGGGCTTAGGCCCAGTATGCTGATATTAGTTTGGGCTCTGAAAAGGGCTTGTTGCACACTGAGTTTCCAAACTCACCCCTTTTCCTTAACCTTGCAGGTGAGCCTTGATGTGGAGACTTGGAGCCGGAGGGGATTCAGAGTGGCCGTGGTGATCGCTTTTGAACTTTGCAATAAGTAACCGGTTTTTTTTCTTTTTATATAAATTTTATCTTTATTATTATTATTTGGTTTGGGGTTGTAATAAGGCCATTTTAATTATCTTTCTGGGATTATTTTATTTTATACTCTATATTTTACTGATAATAATCCAAAATGGGTTAGACTTAGGGCGCATTTTCAAAATGATACTTGTTTTCAAAATAGCGCAACGATACAGTTGATCGGGTTATCAAAAATATCTACTTAAATGAATTCCAACTCGTTTTTTTTCAAAATCTAACCTCGCACCAAAGTGTGGCAATGGTTGTGGGCATGTCTAGGATTGGATCGATCAAGAGCTTGGTACTTAAGCGACCTTCATAGCTCACCTCCTGCTTTGGATACCTACGGTGCATGACTTCCATTCACTTTATGAACTTAGCAAAGACTATCTTTTAAAACACTAAAAAGGACGTTGAAAGAGGCATGGGTTTTCTTAAAAACTTCAATGTGACACGTCGGATCCGGCCATAACGTCTGGGTCGGGTTTGGGGTGTTACATTTTATTTCTTCACAATCAATTCTATATTTTTATTCAATTTCCACTTTAAACTAGATTTAACTCTCTAATTTCACTTAACTCCCTAAATTTCAAAATTTTCACAATTTAGTCCCTATTACTCAAATTTTACAATTTATTCTACAATTCAATCATTTTTCATTTCTAACTTGAAAATCTATCAATTTAGTCCCTAATACTAAAATTAGTCAACATTAACAACATTTAAAAACTCAATAATTTCTAAAATTTTGACATAGGTCGGGTAATATTTAATACCGGAATTTTAAAAACATAAAAATTACAAGAAAAAGAGACTAAATTGACTAACCAATTGAGCTTTGAACTTTGAAATCCTAATTTCTCCTTTTTTTCTTTCCCTTTTTCTTTTCTTTTTTTTTCTCCCTGTTTCGTTTCTATTATGTTTCTTTTATTTATTATATTTACTTATTATAATATATAATATAATATATATACTTAACAATTAAGATATAATATTATAATATATATTTTAACTTTAAGTTTTATAAATATCTATTTTATGCCACCTCATTTATAAGCAATGGTATAATTGCTTATTTAGCCCCTTTAATTTTTATTTAATCTATAATTCAACTTTCACCCTTTATGTAATTTAGTCTTTATACCTAATTACTTTTAATTCATGCAAATTCACCTAACAAAAACCTAATTAACCATACAACTAGCTTCGTAAATATTTTTAATAAATATTTGTGAGTCCGGTTTACGATAACGGAGTCTCGAAAATGCATTTTTCGACACCCGCGACTATCGGGTCGTTACATGGTGTGATGAGATGGTTGGATATGGTGTGTAGAGGATGGGGGTAGGATTCTATATATCTGTTTTGTACATCTGATTCTGATGTTTGTATCTATTAAGGACTTAGGTTCGACTCTATTTCTGTCTGCATATGAGATTCTGTGAATGTTGCATGAATATCTTGTGTTGAGTTACACATTGAGTTTACGAAAATTCACATATGTTTGTCTGATCTGTACAGGTAACCCTCAGTCATAGGCAGGTCGGTACGATAGAGGCTCAGCGGTGACCACTCGTTGGGAAACTATTTTTTCATTACTATTAGTTTCGATATTTTAAATTCTGAATTTATTTTAGAGTTTGTAATTTTTGGGACTCTCTAGACTATATAGTTTTAACTATTGGTTTTGGTTCGGTTGCGTTAAAGTTTTTAAAATTATAGTGATTGACAAATAGCGGTTTTATGTGAATAAATGTTTTAGAAAACACGTGCAAATGGTTTTGTTTTAAACGGTTTTCAAACTTTCGCTGCAAAATAATTGACTAACTTTAAAGAACAACATGTAACGGTTTCAATAACATATATATAAATGAATATGTTTTATAAAACTTGGATGTTTTATAAAAAAAAAAACTAAACATTGATTTATTCAAAGTTTCATCGGTTTCAAAACCCTTCTTCGTAACACTCTCGAATCTGATTATAACGTCTAGGCTAGGTTTAGGGTATTACAGACAGCAATTACAAAATAAAACAAGACAGTTGGAACTTTAATTTTGAGTTCAGCTGCATTTCTATTTCTTTTTTATTTAAACACTATCCAAGAATAATAAGTTTATTGTTTCTCGCAAATGATGGGAAATAAAACTTGCACTGAATACAAAGATGTCTGAGTAAATTGTGTTGGAAATTATTGACATCATATATATAATAAGGATAATTACATGTTATTATTTACTATTATAATAGGTTAGTCCAAATTAAAAAGTGATCTAATTGGTTAAAGTTTAATGGGCTTTAATTGTTAAATAAAGCATGGGTTGAATATGTGTAGATACTCTAGTAACTAATTTCTAATTGATGATGGGCTTATTAAAAATTAGGGCTAATGTGCCAAAGTTATATATATTAGTGTTATGGTCCCCAAATTACACAACAAGCTAACTTTTCTAATATCCCATTTTAGAGAAGAGAGAATCACTTCTCTATATTACCTGTGTGCTAATTTGGAAGATTAAAACCTCAAGATCCATAGATTTGAAGAAATCAATGAATTCAGGTGCGCTTTCGCATCTAGTTTTGTTTTTTATTTATTCTTGATGATTTGACATGATAAATTCTAGTTTACAGGTTTAAGTTTATATTAGACTTTGTTTTAATTCGAGTCTCATCATGTCGAATCATTAAAAAATAATTTATATATATTGGATTGATTTGTTTTTAAGATTTTATGGATTCGGTATATTAGATAAAATATGAAATTTTGGTCTTGATTGCTTGTGTATTACATTTTAGGGTTTTATGAATATAGATCAAAAGCAATATTATGTTGACAATGGATGTTTTTTTGTCCATCTCATCAATATAATTATTAGTCGGCTGATTTTTTTTTATGGCTTTTATGTTATGCAGTTTTAGATTTTGATTGATTTTGTAAATTCAATCAGGTTATCTTAGTATTGTTTGTTAAAAGAATATATATATATATATATATATTTTTATATTTATATATTTATATATGTATTTCGGTATTCTGCATTTTGGTATGTGAAATCAAGGGTTTCGATTTTTAAATCAATTTATATTCGGTTATTTTGCTTTAGTCGATTTTGTAGAATCCGTTCTTATTCACTATTGACTGGGGTTATGTTTAATTTTGGCTTTGAATTTTGAATATTTGTGAGTATTCTGGTTAATGGATTTATGCTATTATGCGTGAATGCCGGTATATATATTGGGGGATTAATCATGTTTAATTATTATATTTTCAATCTTTTGATTTTCAAAATTTCAGTTTTTAAGGATATATGAGTATAGATTGAATATATATTTCAGCTTTTTCATTAAAAAAAAAAGTTTAAGATTGATGCAAATTGTAGGGGCATACAATTTCAAAAGTCGTAAATAAGTCGACTATTTATTTCTGTAAAATCGCATGCCTTTCTTTAAAGAAAAAAAAATTATAATCGTGGGTGGAGATTTGGGAATGTTTATTGCATGGAGGTTTATAGTTTTTTAATCTCTTAATTGCTTTCGGTTATTAGAGTAATTATGTAAGAATTACTTATTTTGTTTAAGGGTTATATATTATCATATTGTCAAATATGATTGAATAAATTTGGTTTAATTATATGACGAGATTAGGTTATTTTGATGTGAGTATTTGGTTTTAGCTATTATGAATTTGAATGTTTCATTAAATTATGATGATAAGGTTTACTATTTGTGTGACACCTTATATCTAATTCAGTTGTTGGATCCGAATATAAAATGTTACATTTCGTTGCCAAAACAACTCTTTTTTTTTTTAAGGAAACGTAGCGGTAAAATTAATTTATAAAAATTTCGACAGCATTTTTGCCTATTTTACGTAAAACCCCTAGAAAAAAATTTAGATTTCACAATGTTATCACATTCAATTTATCTCCCAAATCAATTGTCCATACTTCGATTTCTCAAAACATGCCAATAAACTAGATTTCTACGCTTTACTATTTCATCCAAAGCATTAGTTATAAAGTACTAGCAAAGAAAACACAATGAAAATATTTAAATTTAGTTTACAACATAATATTTTTTATATATACAAGCCTAGGTACATGCCATTTACATCAACTATAAAGTAAACTCTTCACCAACATTGTTTGAGCTGAACTTTGGTTCTTCGGATGCTATTGGAACGATCTAGCAAATTTAACTACATGTACATTGAAAAATAGACAAACCGTACGCTGAGCAATTTTTATACTCAGTGGTGCTAATATCATATAAATCATTACATAAGTATTGGACACAAATTAATTGATAGAAATAAACTAAAATATGATTATAAATATCATTAATAACATCACAATAAAAGAAAATTCTAATATTATTAGACTTTAATATTTTGATATTGACAAATTGAATAAAGAAAATAAGTTTTTTAATTAAATTCAAAATCGCATAATCAATTTAATTTGCACAATATGAAAATTCAAATAAATTCAATTTTTGTTTTTGCTTTTCTTTCAAGTTAGACCCCGTACTAAAGTTTATACTCATTACCAGATATACGAATCCACCACCCCGAGTTGTTTGGCAATGATGGCAATCAGAGTAGTCCACGACTCTCTGAGAATTGGGACTGCCCACGACCCTCTGGGAATTGGGACTAACAATAATAACAACTGACCGACTTGGCCTTTTCTCCCTCAACCCTCTAGAAATTGAGGAGATCTAAATCCTCTGATATAAAGATTTTATGGCATGCTAAATATATCTGATTTAGTCTAACTTAATGAAACAGGGTAAAAACCAAATTTCATGATCCATTTCAATTCCATTTTCATATAATTCTAATTTCAATTCCATTTCATGTTCAAATCACATATCGCCTAATGTAAAATTAGGCTTCCAATTCAAAATATATTAATCATTTTCTTACTCAATCATCTAAAATCATAATACTAAAATCCAAATCATAACTATGAATTTGCTAATTTGATCATATGAAAAACATAGTATTCATTTCGAAACATAATTTTATAAATATTAACTAAATCATTCAAACTCACCCAAAACTCATAAAAATCAAATCAAATCAAATCAATATAACTAGTCATAGTAAACTATATATTCTAAAGCTTTATGTAATGAAAATAAGATATCTGTACAAACTGAAGTTTTAACTGCTTTACTCATTTTTTTTGCCTTTCTCCTTCAAGATGTTCACTTCTTTTTTAGCTACTATAAGAGTAATTCAATACGAAACTACATCATTTATCCATTCTAAAACTAAAACTAACAAAAACAAACTTAAATATACATGATTATTCATATTGACAACTTAAGTTTTCTAGTCCAAAATTTGTATATCTTTCGACTCGATTATCCGTTTTCAATTCCGTCTTCACTAGAGTACTCACTGCTTTACAAGCTATCATTTAGTACCAATATTACACAAAGTGGCTAATGTTTTCTACTTCCCCTTTAACATGGCCAAATATATCAAGTAAACTTTCCATCCATTTTTATTTCTTTTTCACACTTCCAACAAGCTAGAATTCATCTTCTAATAATTTCCTATCCAAAAATATACCTACTTCGCTTAAGTTTTCTAAGCTTCCATCAATGTCCTTTAATGGAAACTTTTAAAATACTTGATAAAAAAAACTATTAGTATATATATGTAAAGCAAGCTCAAGGATTCAAAATCTAAAAAAAAAAATTGAAGAAAAATCATACATTATACTTGAATTTGAAGAAAAATAATGGAAGCATTTTTTTTCTTTCCCCCTTTGTTTGATGTGAAAAAGAAAGAAAGATGAGAAAAATGTTATCTTTCTCTCTTTTTATATATTATAATATTAATTATTAAAATATTATTACTTAATAAAAAAATCATTTAAAAACCATCATGAAACCATTAATTTTTTTAAGTAATGGTAAAATTACCATTAAACCATTTTCATCAAAATAAAATAGGATAATTGCACTTTAGCCTCTATACTTTTCCAACTTATTCAATTTAATCTTTGAACTCGATACCGAATTTTTAACTTAATCACAAAATACTACTAATAATCCCCTGTGTTTTCATGTCTGACGGTTTTTTCTAAAAACGATCACAATTTCTTATACTATTATTTATTTATAGATCACTTATTCAAGGACTTCTACCATAAATATTCTTCTTCTTTTTTTTAAAAAAAAAAAAAGAAGTGGGGATGTTACAATTTGAATTATGGGATATACCAATTATTATGATTTTTTTTTTAGATTTATTTGTTGAAAATATTTTTCAATTATTCATGTGAATCTCTATTTAATAATAAATACAATTTTGGATTTAAATGGTATATGCAGGGTAAGTTTTTCTAGTTGATTATAAATACACGCATATGCATGAATTGCTTTGGTGTTCTGTCTATGCCAAAATTATGAATACATGTGCTTGTTAATTATTTGACCTTAAACCACTACATTATTTCTATTTAGTTTTGACATATATGGTTTTAAAAAAATAAGTTAAAAGATTTAAGGTTTTCGATTTTTTATTGGCTATTTAGACAACCTTATTTTGGGTTATTTCGAAAATTGTAGTGCAATTAGAAATTTTAGTTTTGACCTTTGACTATTGGGTAAATTTTAAATTTGAATATTGGTATAATTATATATATTTTTTTAAATAACTTAATTGAAGCAGTAAGTCGCCAAAGTGATCTTTTTTGTATAAATTATTTTGTTTTAAAATATAAAAGGTTGTGTTCATGTAACTTAAGTTATGTTAATATTGATCGACCCAAATGAAGGTTAATAATATTACATGTGCAACTATGGTAATAAACATATGACAATTATTCGATTTTACATGTGAGCAATAAATTGGCCCAAAGGAAGATTTATGGTTAAACATGTTCTTATTATCAATGTTTGATTATTATACCAAGATATCACTTACAAGTTAATATTTTTTTTCTAAATATGAAATATTAACGGAGTGTCTGATATCTTAAGATAGGTTTACCTTTATTCAAATTATTTTGGTTTAAATTTGAAGTCTTATGTGAGGCTGTTTATGATTTATTCAACTATTATTATATTTGCTAACATCATTGTATGTTGTTTTGGGATAAATATATATACATATATATACTATTATCTTTTAATTTGATAGAAAGATGAAATTAAGAGAAATATTTTGAAACAAATAAATTCAAATTTTGGCTTTGAGATTTAATTAAAGATGTCTAATATTTTAAATAGATTAGTTGAAACAAAGTGCCACCAAAGTGACCTATTTTACGTAGATTAGTTTTTTTAAAATATCTAGATGATTATATGTTTTCTGATTCATGCGTTTATTAATTGACCCAAAGATAAGTTAATATTTGATAAAATTTCAACGAAATTTGTGGTGATAAATATGTGACAATTATATGGTACTTTATGTGAGAAATATATTAGTCCAAAGATTAATTCATTGTTTGACATAATTTATTGTCAATGTTTGATTGCTACAATAAGAGTATCGTTTATTGTTAATATTATTCTCCAAAAACTTGATATTAATGTTGTGTTTGATATCTTGAGGTGGGATTAGCTATTGTCCTAAATTTATTGTTTACTTATGAATATTGATGTGAGCTTATTTTTATTTATTTTTTGTTCTATATTCAGTGCATCTTCTGCTGCCACAATATCTGCAAATATAAATTCTATACTCATGTTTAATAAGACTATTTTTAAGGAATGGAAAAGGCATTTATAATGCTCGTTGTATGGACATAAACCTTGCACTAAAGGAAGAACAATCCGCACCTCTCACTGAGGAAAGCACCCCTTATGTTAAAAAGGGATTTTGACAGGTGGGTTCGTTCAAATCGCATGAGTCTAATTATCATGAAGCACAACATTCCAAAAGCCTTTAGGGGCACAGGATCTAAAGAGATTACTCAGGCCAAGGTTTCCTTGATGAAATTAAGAAATGTTTTGTTAAAAACGATAAGATTGAGATGACATCACTTCTGACTTCTTTGATGTCTATAAAGTATAAAGGTCAAGGAAATTCTAAGTAATCTAGGGGCTATGTGTTTTATGATCCCACAATTAGGAATATTTTTGAGACGAGAATTGCAACATTTTGAGGATGTTGAGTTTGGAGGGAGAAATAATGTTAGAGCATTGCTTTTGAGGAGAAATTAGATTCTAATTCAATTCCTACTATCACTTTTGACGATGTTTAGGTTCTCATACGTATCATTGACCAAGAAGTGAATCTAGAACATCAATAAGGAAATATTGAACAACTCTCTATTCAAGATGAGGTAATTATTCCAGAAAAACAAACACAACAACCTCAAGAACGAATGTCATTAAAAAGGTCCACTAGAGAAACAATTATAATGGCTTTAAAGGAATATTTTGACCTTAAGTTGTATCAGATGAATATTAAGTTAATGGTTTCTCAATGGTAACATTGATCATACATTTATATGGTACAACTAGAATATTTTGTGTCTGATAATGCAAAGTTAATGATTTGCAAATTAAATAACTTCATCTATGGGTTTAAGTAGACTTCTCGTCAATAGTATTACAAATTTTACCAAATGATTATCTCATTCGGTTTAAAAATGAATTTTGTCGATAATTGTATATACCATAAGTTTAGTGGGAGTAAAGTTCTATATTTGGTTTTATATGTTAATGACATACTGTTTGTCAATATAATAAGTGTAGTCTTAATTAATGCTCTAAGAATGATTTTGAGGTTACAAAAATGCATAAGATTTTTTACATTTTAACAGTGGGAAGTCTCATGTATGTTCAGGTTTTTATACATTGGAATATTGTGTACATTGTTGGGATGTTAGGCAGATATTTTAAGCAACCCTGGTTTGGACCATTGGATAGCATCCAAGAGGGTTATAAGGTATTTTCAGAGAACAAAAGACTACATGCTCACATATCGGAGGTCTAATAAGTTAGAGATCATCAGGTATACATACTTCGATTTTGATGGAATACGGATACAAGATTTTGTTACTAAGGCACAAATTGTGAAAACAAATTGCAGTCTTTTATTCCAATAGCAACATGAGCACATCAAAGTTAAAACATATAGATTTTAAGTTCCTAGTTGTTAAAAGTAAAAGTTCAGAGTGGTTAGGTGCCTATAAAGCGTATTAGGACAAACTTCATGATTGCAGATCTGCTTACTAAAGGACTACACCTAAGATTTTATAAGAGCACATTACTCATATGGCTGTAATGTCATTTAAGGATATTTGGTTTTAGTGGGAGTTTGTACTTTTAAATACTTTTATGTTATAGAAATATTTTCAGTTATTTCAGTTTACAGATATTAAGTTTATTTTCTACAAAAATAAAGTTTATTTGGTTTATTCACACTCTAATTTTGGTAAAGTTTGATCTTACTAAGGTTAAGGAGGACTAGTTGGAAATAGATATGTTTAGATCATATTGCATGTAATATCTATGCTACACGTCCATACTTGATCTATCTCATTTGGTTGTGTTAATATATGTAATCAGAGATGGATTTAGTTACGATATATGTAACGAAAGTCGTCTTGGTTCTCTGTTAACATAATTAATGGACGAGATTGTTTGGAATACCTTTTGGATATGATAGTAAAGTTTTGAGCTCATAAGGTTATATAATGACATGTAATTATAGAGTACTTAGTATATATATGTGGTCAAAGTGGGAGATTGTTGGAAAATGTAGACATCATATATATATGTTAGTATATATATGTGGTTCAAGTGGGAGATTGTTGGAAAATACAGACATCATATATATAATAAGGATAATTACATGTTATTATTTACCATCATAATAGGTTAGCCCAAATTAAAAGTGATCTAATTTGATTAAAGTTTATAGGGCTTTAATTATTAAATAAAGTATGGATCGAATATGTGTAGATACTCTAGTAACAAATTTCTAATTGATGATTGGCTGATTAGAAATTAGGGCTAATGTGTCAAAGTTATATATATATATTAGGGTTATAGTCCTCAAATTACATAGCAAGCTAACTTTTCTAATATCACATCTTTATTAAAGAGAGAGTCGCATTCTCTATATTACTTATGTGCTAATTTGGAAGATCAAAACTCTCAGATCTGTAGATTTTTAGAAATCGATGAATTCAGATACGCTTCTGCATCTTATTTTGTTCTTGTTGATTTGATATGATAGATCCTAGTTTACAGTTTTAAGTTTATATCATATTCTGTTTTATGATTCTAACAAATTACATTTTTGACTGAAAAATATAATATTTTTTCAACAATTGTTTTATAATTAATAACCTTCCCAAAAGGTTTTTGGGCGATTTTCAAGTAGCATGAAAAGGTGAAAGACGTGTTTATCCCACAAGTAGGTGGAAGATTTGGTTTTATTAAATATCAGAGTAACAGGAGATTTCAACGTCCTCGTCTGCATATTATTCTATTTATTTAAAAATTGATAAATTAATTTTTATATGTTAAAAAAATATAAATTAATTTTTCTGTTAAAATTTTTATTCATTTATGTTGTTAAGTGATGGTTTGACTTTTTTAAGAAAAGAATATGTAAGTGGCATGGAATTAAAGGATGAGTAAGATTAGGTAGAAATATTATGAAAGCTCATGTATTAGAAGTCGGATTGCATTTTACTTTCTTTATTTGAAAAAAAGATAAATTAATTTTTGTAAGTTAAATAAAAGAGCAAAGTGATCATTTTATTAAAAATTCAATCATTTCTATTGTCATGCGGTGTACCACGTGTATCTCATATTGATGTGACATTTTGTCAAAAAATTTAAATATTAAAAAATCTCAAAAATAATTTTTAATAATTATTTAAAAACTAAGTCCAAGATGTTTTTTAAATAATTATAAAAAATATAGAAAATTATTCAAATTTTTTAAAATTTATACGAAATTATATAATTTTAAAAGAATATTAAGAAATATAAGATATTATAGATATTATTTAAATTTTTAAAAAGTAATAATAAGGAAACTATTATATATTTGTGTATATATTTAAATTATAAAAATATTAAAATTTATAAAATAAGACTTTTCAAATTGATAAAATTAAAATATCAACTCAATTAAAACATACATATGTTTGTGTGTGCATATATAATAATTTTATAATTATTTAATAATTATTTAAAAAATTACACCAGAAAGAACTTAAATAGATACTTGTCAAAGTTCATTTGACAAGAGGACAATCATTTGCCCATGGTCATTATGGATGTTGTTTTTAATAATTTTTATTTTTTATAATTTCTAATTATTTTTAAATATTTTTTATACTTTTATATTTTTTATAATTATTTAAAAAATTATTTTTAAGATGAACGTTTAGAATTTAAATGTGATTTTTTAAATAATTATAAGAAAATTATTTATTTTTATGATTTTTTTAGTTTTTAAATATTATCATATTAATATGAGGTGTATATGGCATGTCATATGTTGTTGTGTGGTTGGTTTGTCACTCACATCAGTACTTAAAAATTTGAAATGGGTGAAATTTTAATAGAAATATCAATTTAGTATTTGATCCAATATATAAAGATTAATTTGTCCATTTTTTTAATAGAAACCTGAACAAAATGCAATCTAATTCTTAGTATTGGGGCCTTCCATATAGAGGTGATCATGGGTTGGGTTACTCGGCCTAGCTTGAAGGCTCATCAGAAAAATGGGAGGGTTCGGGTAAAAATATAGGCTCGAAATATGGGTTTGGGCAAAATAATGATGCCCATTTAGAAAACGGGTTGGACCTCAGGTAAAATTTTTTTGGCCCGGCCCGGATTTTATACTAAATAATTTTTTTATTTTTAATCATATTTACTTTTTTATTTTCAATTTTAATATAACCACTTTTTATTATATTTTCAATTTGTGTATTGTTTTAAGAATTCTTTTAGTCTCATTTTTTATTTGTTTCTTGTTTTAATATTTGTTTTTATGTTTTTAAATGTATTTGATTTATTAAATTTTTTAAATTTTTATTTAATGAAATAAGCTAAAAAAATTAATATGAGTCGAGCTCAGGCTTAGCATTTTTATTTTCGACCGGGCTTGGACAAATATTCAGGCCCATATTTTAGACCGAACCTGGGCTAAAAAACGAGGTTAAAATTTTGTCTGGGCCCGACCTATCCCGGTCTATAATCACCTCTACATCCATAATATACCACACTTGATTTATTCATTTTTTTTTAAATATCACCTTCCATGTCATCGTTTAATGATGGATTTTTAATAAAAATATTACTATGCACTTTTACCTAAAATATAGAGATTAATATACTGATTTTAAATAAAAAGACAAAGTATATTTTAATTTCTAATGGAAATACCTCAATTATATTTTTATTGTTGTGGTGGAGTTAAGTTTACCATTATTGTGGTTATACTATCCCATTATTAGAATAATCATTACCGTGAATTTATTTCAATTTGAGAATATTTATAGAAAAGTAAAATAATTCTAATTCTAATTAAAAAACACACACATTTTTAATAATGTTAAATTAGCTTATCATACATTTAGATTCTCATTTATAAAATACATTAGCAATAAAAGTATAAAGTTGTCAGAAATTCTCCGAGTCGGTTTGCTAATTTCATAAAAGATATAATTGACAGCTCGAAGTTGCATATTATTTTTTTTCCGAAATGAATTCTAGGGGAAGAGTGTCGTTAAATTTAGATCTCCGATATTTCATATGGGGTTACAGGTTGAACCAAAATAAAATACTTTTTCTTAGTAGGTGTGATCCATTGGACAGAGATCCAATTTTTCAATTTTTTTGATTCCTTAGAATTTGTTTTGCCCATTCCTGGTGGTATTAAGATGTCACTGTGTTGAGATATCTTACCTCTTTTTCCAGGAAAATAAATATTACTCAAAAAAAATTTAGTTCAATCTTTTTTTTTTTATTACAAATTTAAAATATAAAATTTCATCACCCTTAAATAGTGATTATTTTTTTCCCTTCAAACCAAAATTCATCAAACTTTTTAAAATAATCAAACAAATAAAACACTTTTTCTTTTTCTTTTTTTCTTTTTTTTTTTTTTGTCTTTTTTTGCCGGACTAGCAATAGCTCTTAATATTCACTTTCATTGTTTTTGTATTAAATAATTAAAATATAGATTAAACGTTTTTATTAGTAATATTTACTTTAATTATTTTAAAATTACTATATTAAATTGGGTATAGCATTCTCATTATTCGACAACATTTTTACTTTGAAGCATCTTTAGAATCATTGTTCAAATACAAACATTTGTTTATTTTTATATATTTCAATACGAGCATGTTTTAATTTATTTTGGTCTTTCTCTTTTATTTTAATCTCATAAATTTCTATATTCTTTAACAATATAATCATTCTTACCATAAAAATAATAATATAATATTATTAACTAGAACACTTATATAAAATTATTACTTTTATGTTTCTATTATTTAAGTAATTGATTTCTTATATTTAAAATTTATTTATTTATTTTCCCTTTCAACAAACATATTTGAAATAAGCATAAATAATAGATACTTATTTTTTTTTTCTCAATTACATGAGCCAAAACATTTAGTAGCAAATAATCCAATATTTTTATATGCAAAAAAATACAATGATTGTTTGATTATAGAAATAAAATTGTGATTTTTTTAGTCTTATAAGTAAAGGATGAATTTTGAGATATTTGAAATAAAAAATTTCATATTTTTAGTACAAAATAAGGAATTTAGTTTAAAATGTCTTCAATTTTAAGCATATTAATTATTTAGGAAAAAAAGGTGATTTTGAAGCGCAAGACAGAATTGATTAAAATTTTTGTTCATATTGAAACATATAGTTCAATTGTAGTACTGAACTTACAAGGAGTAAGATATATCAATCCTAAATTATAAAAAGAAAAATTAATATTGGAATTCTATGTATAAATTTACTAATATTGCATTTTTACATAATTTTATAAATTAAATCATTCATAAAAAATTTTGTCCAACTACAAATTGTTATTCTATATTATTCTTTATATCCATTTATTTTGATTAAAATAAATCCTTCGAAATACTTAAAAATCAATTTTAAATTATGAAAAAGAATATTGTTTATTTTACAACATGATACTTTTTTCACATTATGAAATAAATATTAGAGTAAATTACAACCATGATCACTCTAGAATAGGATTTGTTCTAATTTTGTCACCCTAAGTTTTTTTTCTCAATTTAGTCACTTTAAATAAAATAATTACTCGAATTAACCACTATCGGTAAAAATTTTGTTTTCTTTTAATGGATTGTTGATGTGATACTAAGTGATTGACATGAGTTAAATAAAATCATTATTAAAAATAAAAAAATTTATTTCTTAAAATAATATAAATGTATTAATATTTAATTACAAATATTTAATAGTTATATTTAAATATTTAAAATATAATTTATATATTCTAATTAATTTTATAAATAATTAACATGAATTTCTTAAAAGTATTCGAAATTTATATTTCATATATTAAAATTTTAGCAACAAGTTATAATAAATTATTTTTTATATTCTTGCTAAAATATCATAATATTAATTAATTTGAATATTATTTAAATACATATTTGTTACTTTATAATATTATGTCTAAAATGTATATTTTATTTTTAAAAAATACTTTTTGACAACAATATTAAGCACTTCAATCTTAAATCAAACTTTTCTAAAAGAATGCTTAAAAATAATTTTTCACATACCTTTTTAAAAATTCTTTGGTAACTAGTAATCACACATAATTTTATTTTTTTTACTAAAGAATAAAAAACTTTTTTATAATTAGTCAGTCACACTCTGCCCTGTCTTCATGGAGTTAAGGAGAATTTTCAGCTATGCTTCAATTATTCTTTCGATTTCAGTTACTGGGTTGTTCACTTTCTTGGTTTTATTTATTTATTTAGTTTTTATCTGTTGAAATCATATTTTTTTTTTATTTTAGGAAAAAAAACGGGGATTGGCTTTAAAACGAGTGGAGTCGCCACTAATCTTTTTGTTTAGGTGTGATTGGATCACCTGATAAAACACTTTATTTCATTTAAATCAATTTTGGCCTACATAAATTTGAGAAAACGGGTTCGGGAGCCGGTTACGTATGAGGAATTATTAGCACCCTCGCTACGCCCAAAATTGGTACCAAATTGATTAAGTATTGTCCTTATGTCTAAGATTTGAAAATATTTTGAAATATGATTTCTTTGAAAACATTTGAATAGCACAAGTTGGTCGTCAAAATTCTCTCGTTTCAAAGGAATACAGCATCACATCCAGCACGATTGGACACGATCCTTTATACCCTCGAAACACAATTAATTTTTGACTTCCAAAAGCTCATACGTTGAATATTACAAAAGGATGCTCAATTATTTAGTCTAGCGAAAAAATTGAAACCCAGCACGGTAGGGCACGATTTCTCGAATTTCCAAATATTGACATTGCCTTGTTTTAGAGTTTAGAAAACACAAGTGAAATTCTAAAGGAATATTTGATTATATTGGACAAACGGAAAATCGAAAACCAACACGGTTGGGCACGATTTCTCGAATTTCCAAACATCAAACATTGCCCTTGTTTTGGGAGATTTTCAAACAAGCATTTGTAAAGCCGGCTCGAAACACATTTTACTTAGTTTGCATGCAGTACAAAAACAATGAAACCAATAAAACTGGCCCAAATGTGTTGGAGAAGAAAGCATAGTATCATGCACAAAATAAATATATGTGATTACGACATTACATTATTGAATGACAAAGATAACAATCTGAATATACAATTTGAAATATACAATAATAATAACTTCCAATGCATCATACTCAAACAATATTAACAATCAAAACCAAATACATACATATATATACATTTTATAACATTTATATAGCAAACTAACAAAATCTAAAACAAATTTTGAATGATAATAAATGAATTTAAAATAAAGGAAGAAAAGGGAATTTGAAACCAATACATGTATATAATTTTAACCTAAATTATATGTGCAAAACTTCTAACAATAGGCTATGCACGAGAAAGTTTAAAATAGAGTATACAGTAGAAATAAGTGTAATAACATGTGGATAGGTTTTAAATTAAATATTACGTAAGAAGACATTTAAAATAACTGAAATACGAAATTATTTAAAACCAAAAATATATTAATTTATTGACAACATACATAAAATGAAAATTTTAATAGAGTTAATATACATATAAAACCATAATAGATGAGAAAAACAAAATATATAGTAAAATAGGATCTTTAAAAGCAATAAATTATATATAAACAAATTTAAGAAAATATATCTACATGAACAAATTCAAAAGGAAATATACACATCAAATAATGTGAAATCTATGATCCTACAAAATAATTTGTAGCAAGGTTTTTTGGTCAACAATTAATAATATACATAATGTGAAAAACTTGATATAAATAAATACATATACAATAATAATAATATAAAACAATGTTTGAAATAAATAAAATACTTAAAAGAAATAAATTATATATAGAGTTAAAAGAATATATATCAACATAAATAAATTTAAAAGAGGATATATATACATAAAATTCACCATCAATATAAAAACAATGTATAAAATTATTTTAAATCAATATCAAATGAATTTTTAAAGCAAAGGTATATATAAACATAACAAAACAATTTAAAGAAGCAATTATACAAATGAAAAAAATAACAAATTAAAGCAATATTTAGAAAAACTGTGCTAAGATAAATGTAAAAAACAAATACTAAAATTTTGCATAAATACGAGTAAATATATGAACTAAACAAAACTTGATTGAAATAAAAATAAGATTAAGAGGACAATCTATAAAACAAAAAAAAAAAAAAAGATTAAAATGAAACATGTACCAATGATCAGGGATCTAAAACACAAATATCTCAAGCTTCGAAGCGCACCATTTAAACGAGAACTAAATTGAACCAATGTGCAAATTCAAAGGAGAATGTAAAAACAAATAAAACAGAATTTAGGCTAAATTAAAGATCAACGCAGGAGGGGAGGGACTCATCACGTAATTAACCCTCAAAGACCTAGGATGCACGGATCTGATTGCATCTGGGTCGGGTCATCGGGTTTGTGCCTATACGATACCGTTTTGGAGCCACTGCAATTGACTTTGAACTGTGTCGTTTTCTACCCTTTATAAAAGCTAAAACACAGCAAGAAAACAGCATTCAGTCATTCTCTAGGAATCAAAACCCTAGCCTCTTGATTCTCAATCAACCGATCCTAACCCCTCACTTTGAAACGCCGATCCGCCACCATAAACGGCGTCCAGCAGATTCAAGCTTTGAGGGACGACATTCTCGGCCGAAAGATCTTCTCTCAACTTCGATTTCAATGAAGCAAATGGAATCGCAAGGTAAATCACTCATTTTCCTTTTTATTTTCAAAATCTATCAGAATTTTAATAAAAAACAAAGTAAATAGAGTCGAAAGTAAAAAAAAAAAAACTACAGATCATTCAAATAAGAAATCACCTTCCAAAACAATTTTCTCTCTGGTTGCTTTTTTTATTCAATATCCATTTTGTATTTTTATGAAAGATCCCTCTCTTAGATTACAATTGGTTTTATTTTATAATCAAATCAGGAGAAATAAATAAAAATAATAATAATAAATAAAAAGGAAATCCCCTAGATCCTTCTGCTATTCTCCTTTGCTGTCCATGAGTTGTTTGCTATAGTTTGTTAATCTGTTGCAGGAGGAGCCAGCTGGAGGTGGTGGTGCACGTGGGAACTGATTCCATGTGAGGCTGCGGCACAAACTGATCCTAGGGTTTCAGCTCCTGGAGCTGAAGTTTGGGCCATCTAGGCTGTTTTAGGAATGGGCTGGGATTTGGGTTTTTTAGTAATTAGGCTGGATTTATTTGGGTTATTTTATGTAATTGGGACATGGATTGTTTTGGACTAATGGACTTTTATTATTTTTGGGGTTTTTATCTTTTTCTGTTTTGGGCGAAATGGGCCTATTACAGCTGTTTTATTGTTTTGGTTTTGGTTTTGGTTTTGGTTTTGATTTTGGTTTTGGTTTTCTGTTTTATTGTTTTATTGTTTTGTTTTTGGTTTCCCCAGTGGGGTCGCCAAGCTGTTAAAACTATTTTTTTATTTTAGGGAAAAAACAGGGATCGACTTTTAAAACCAAGTGTGGAGTCGCCACCAATCCTTTTGTTTAGGTGTGATTGGATCACCTAGTAAAACATTTTATTCCATTTAAATCAATTTTGGCCTAAGTAAATTTGAGAAAACGGGTTCGGGAGCCGGTTACATATGAGGAAGGATTAGCACCCTCTCTACGCCCAAAATTGTTACCGAATTGATTAAGTATTGTCCTTATCTCTAAAATTTAAAAATATTTTGAAATATGGTTCCTTTTAAAACATTTGAGTGGTTCAAGTTGGTCGTCAAAATTCTCTCGTTTCAAAGGAATACAGCATCACATCCAGCACGATAGGACACAATCCTTTATACCTTTGAAATCACGATTGATTTTTGACTTCCAAAAGCTCATACGTTGAAAATTACAAAAGGATATCCAATTATTTAGTTCGACGGAAAATATCGAAATCCAGCACGGTAGGGCATGATTTCCCGAATTTCTAAACATTGAACATTGCCTTATTTTAGAAAAATTGTAAACTAGCCCAAAACGCATTTATTTGACTTGAAATAGGATGGAATAATTAGTTTTAAAAGTTAGAAATTACAAAGCAACTTTTGTACAAAAAACAGAATATTAAACATGGAATAATATGCACAGATAAAGTACAATACTTGGTGAATGAAGATAATACAATCTTATTTAACCAACTAACAAAAGAAATAATTAAACATAACTAATCTAAGAAAAATGTAACCAAATTTCCAAGCATGGATGGAGAATAATTGATATAATAATACCAAAAACAAATAAATAACATGCAACAATAATATATAAAACAATATAAAACAATCAATTCCAAATGTACAAAACAAAATAAAAATTAGAAGCCAATATGATACAAAACAATTTTAAAAAAAATGATAAATTGATGCACAAACAACACATGCTAGAATTTGAAATAAATTACATAAAAAAAACTTGGGATATACATATAATCATTAAAATAGATGTTATAAAATGAAGACATTGAAATCAAGTGATATGCAAAATGTTTTAAAAAAAAATACATTTATTCAAAATTGACAATATTCACACAATAAAAGATAACTTAAACAATACCTAAAATATGAAAGGATAATAAAAGTATATAATAAAATATGATCTTAGGAAGTAAACTACATACATAATAGATTTAAAAAAACATATATATATATATATATATATGTACATAAATAAATTTTAGAAACAATTATATGTAAAAATAACATGGAATTAAATATGTATCTAGGATCAAATTAATTTTACCATGAATTATATATGTACAAATATATATAAAAACATTTGAACGAAGTATTACATAAAGTGTTAAAATAATATGATATAAAAAAGAACTTTAAAATAATGATTTTGTAAAAACAAAGTAAAATTATTAAAAATAGCTCAACACATGTTTTAAAGAAATATTAAGTGAATTTTAACATAATAAGTATTACAAATAGAAAACTCAATTAAAATAATATATGTACAAATATATAAAAATATTTAAATGAGATATTATACAAAATGTTAAAATAATGTGATAAAAAAAACTTCAAAACAATTATACAAATAAAAACAAAGCAAAATTATTAAAATAGATCAACGCAGATATAAAAATATTAAATGAATTTTTAAAATAGTAGGTTATACAAATAGAAAACTCAATTAAAATTGAATTAAAATAAAAGGGATAATTTATAAATAAAATAGACCATTGAGATTAAAATAGGGATCGGCGCGCCACGCGTGCGAATGCATAGGACCAAATCTGGGAATATTCCATATCTCAAAACGCTGCGTTGAGGCGCAGACCAAATTCAAAATATGCACAAATTACAGAGCTAAATTAAGAAAAATGAAATAAAGCAAATAACATGTAATTGAATGGTCGCGCAAAAAGGAAGGACTTAGTGCGCAATTATCCCCTCCTCGCAAGAACACGCGAATCTTGGGGGCAATGGATCGGATCAGGTCGGACAGGCTCTATACGGCACCGTTTTGGAGCCACTAAAACAGGCCCTAAACGATGTCGTTTCATGCTCTTCATAACTCAAAAACTAAAAAAACCTAGACTAACACTCAGCCATTTGAGAAAGAATCAAAGCAAAAAAACCTAAAGCCTCCCTTCTCCTCTCATTCAGCCGAACCAAAAAAGCTCTACCACTTCACCTCCATATTCGGCCCATGATCATCACGCGAAGACCAAATCTGGCCTTGTTTGACCGCAAATCCGCCAGTTTTGCTAGGCTTAACTTCAATCCTCATCTAAGCTTCAACTATTACAAAGCAAACAAGGATTTTGAAGCCTCCAAAAAAAAAAAGATAAGTATTTTTGCCTCTATTTGTTTTGTTTTTTTACATACAATAACAAAGATCAAAGAAAAATGGAAGCAAAAACGAAAGAAAAAAATAAGATTTTCAATCACCTCTTGAAAACTGTTTTTTATTCAAACTTTTGGTACCGATTTGTATGCGTAAGTTCCTCTTTACATTCGATTTCATTCTGTTTTATAGCTGAAAAAATAAAATAAATAAATAAAAAGAAATACAAATTTTATTGCTATCATTTGCTGTTATTTGATGTCCATTGCTCGTGGTTGTTTTCGCTTGTTAGTTCGTTGTAGGTGTATATGTCGTGGGGAAGCCATTCGTGGGAGTGCCGAAATGGAGCGTGAAGCAATGGGTCTGCTGATGGTGTTTGCGGCGCATGGGAACCCTAAGATTCCTGAGGATATTTTGGTTTTGGGCCTGGTTTATTTCATTCGGGTATTAGGTCGTTGTTAGGTTTGTTTTGGGTGAAATGAGTTTTATTGGGCCGTATAACTTTGGGCTTATTGTAAATGGACTATGAACACTTAATATTAGATTTTATTTTTATTATTTTATTTTGTTATTTTATTTTAGTTTTTGTATGGCCGAGCGAAATGGCCTATTACATTATCTACTTGGATTTTGCTGATTTCTTCTTCTTCTTCTTTTTTGGTTTTTCCTATTTGCAGTTTATTTGTTTCCAATTATGGTTAATTTGATTGGTATGAATTACTGGCAAATAGCAGACAATCTTCCTTCCCCTAGAATCATAGTGCCGCTCGTGAATCCAATGGAATTAACAAAGTTAAACTTTACGATGCAGATCTGAGAGTGCTCGGCGCATTCGCCAACATCGACGCCAAATTCATGATTAGATTAGGCAACGGGGACTTGGAGAAGATGAGAGACCCGAACAATGCTCAAGATTGGGTTAAACAAGACGTGCAACCCAGTACCTGAAATCGAAAGAATAATTGAAGCATAGCTGAAAATTCTGATTAACTCCATGAAAACCAGAGTAGTAACCAATAAAGTGATATTATGAAAGGGAGGTTTTTAAACTTCAGGAAAAAGGTGTAAAAAAAAAAAAAAAGGTTACGCATGAATTACGTCAGTAACTCGTTAAAACAAAATAAAAATTTTAACGGCAATTATTAATTTACACAGTTTTTTTTATTTAAAATGATTAAATTGAGAAAAAAAAATTAAAATGGTGAAAATAAAACTAACCCTATTTTAAACAAATATTAAACAATTCATAACACATATGATTATCCTGTGCATGGCAAGGGTAAAAAAAAAAAAAACTAATATATATTATAGCTAAGGTAAGTTTCGGTTCTAAGTGAGTTGTTCATTGAACAAAGGGCACCAATCATTAATTGAATTAAATTATATTTGAAATTATTTCCATATCAATTATATAAAAGGAATCTACAACATTGCTATTAACTGTTATAATATCAGCTTAGAAGTATATATTTACACTTGCACATGAAAAATAAAAATTGAAGTTATTCCATGTTTCACTACAATAAATCATAATCGAAGGCAAAGCCAATGTTTTTTTTTTTTTTTAACTGAATGGATCTTTATAAGGTTAACATTAGTTTAGCATAGTAGAAAATTATATATTCAGATTTTTTATTTCCTTAAATGTAATTATTCTTTTTCTAATAGATTATTAATTGTTTTGCCAGCAATGGAAGGAGACATCTTCAAATAAATCATGGATTAAGTCTTTCAAATGTAAGTTTTTCCTTTCTATTTTAGTTATTATTCCTAATTTTAATAAATCTTATCTATTTAATTAGTAATATTACTGAAGCCTAATCTTCAAGGATTTCTCAGAACTTGAATTTTAAATTTAGTTTTTCCCTTTCTTTTTATGTATTTTAATTTATTTATTTATTTTTCTGCTTTTATCTATTTAATTTCAATAATATTTTTGAAGAAAAGATGGATCTCAGAAAATATCACAGAAGCTGAGGATTTTTACCAAGGCAAAACAACAACAATATATGAATGAGAAGAACATCAACCATTTACATATTCAATGTTCTAGGAAAAACTTATCTTCCTATTTCATTCAATTATTTGTGACTATAGATTGTAAAATATATTATTTTTAATCTCATTATAAATTATTATTATATCTGTTCTTTTTAATATAATGTATAAAATTATCTATAATTTATCCTCAACCCTTAAATAGGAAAATAATGCGCTTCAACATTCTCAAACTCACGTCCTCTGTACTGACAATAATACCGATACCAATCAAACTAAAACTCAATCAGCAAATATATTTTCTTTTAATCATCAACAACATTATTAGTAATAATTTTTTTCCAAATATTAAATATCAATTTTTTAATATATCTTGATTTATCGATTTCATTTTAATTTTTTTTAAAATAACATTACAATTTAATACATCAATTAAAGCAAATTATATAAATTAACCACTTTAATATTTGCAACATATTATTACATATTTGAAAAAAAAATTGCTACTTTATGCCATAAAAGTCCTTATTTCATATCAGAAAGCATTAACTTATTATCATAAAATAAATTTTACACGAAGTTAAGAGTTTTGCTTTTTACATTCTACGTCTACAACGACACGAAGCAACATTAATCTCCAAAGTTATACATTTCATTCAATTTCATCAGTTTTAATTTATTTATATTGTCATCACGGTAGTTTTTATCTTTTTTATAACTCCCAAAAAACATACAAAGTCATTTCTGCTTTACTTTTATTTTTTTTTTTATGTATGATTTATTTAACTATTTTAGGGCATAAACTTACTGTTTGCAAATACAAATAGAAAGAAAGATAAATCTTAAAATTATATATGAATTTTGATTAAATGTGCAACTTGAAACATGAATTTTAATTTGGTTCATTTATACATATAAAATTTTGATTGTAGGTCAAATGTATACATGAAACTTTAATTTTGGTTCAATTATATACATTTAAAGAAATAAATACATCAATTTATTTTAATATTTAGTAAATATAATTATTTTTATATGCAATATATAAACATAAAATGATGTTATATCAATAATTGTGTTAATAATTTGTGAGAGTTAGATCAAATCAAAATTTGATATATAAAATTGCACAAAATTAAAATTCATATATACAATTGCATATTAAACCAAAGTTAATGTACCAAAGTTAATGTATAGTTTTAAGATTTATCCCATAAAAATATAACCTAAATTATTTTGATCCTATATGGTTTGCAAACAATCACATATAATCACACTGTACAGCCCAAATTCTGCCCGGGCCCATAAACAAACCCAATAAACCTCAAACCAATATCAAACTAAACCTAAACTAACCCAAACCCAAAGCCCAAAATTTCAACCCAAATAAAACTAAACCCTAGCCCAAACCATAACAGAAAAAACAAAAAATTTCAAACCCTAGGTGACCGTGCCTCCTCTGCCACCGCCCACTTGCACCTGCAAAATTTAAGGAAAGAGATGACAAGTAGAATAAAAAAAGTACTTTGTAATCGGCTATATAAAGCCTTTTTAGTTTTTGTTTTAGATGGTTGAAAAATTTTGAGAAAATAAAAATACAAACAGTGATCTGAATATTAGAAATAAAATACCAAAGCAACCACAAGCATCTGAGAAGGAAATCAAGCTAACGTGCTAAGGTTTTTCTTGATATTCCTTTTGTTTTATTTTTGCTAAACCGTGAGCAATATACATAGTTTCTTTCTTTTTTTAAAAAAAATATTAAGACGTTTAAAGGAGGAGAAGACATACCTTCGGAATCGCCTGAAAAAGAAACGTTTTCGGGCTCCAGCCGATGAACGATCCGGTTGCCAGATGCTGCAAAGAGAGAGAGGGAGAGAAGAGAACTTCCTTAGTTTTTTTGTAAAAGTGCAGAAATGAATTTAAAAAAAAAATTAACTTCTATAAGGGTCAGAAACAATGCCGTTTTGGCCCACTGCCTTTAGTGCTAAAACGACGTCGTATTAAGTTGGACCAGACTGACCCGACCTAAACCGCTTAGGATCCGCTTGTTTTTGGATAAAGGGGCTATTTGCGCATTTAGCCATTCCGCTTTTTTATAGTTTTACAATTAAATATTTCGTTATTTTTAATTTTGTCCTGAAATTTTATTTTTATTTCATTTTGGTCCCCCGCAAAATGTTGCGTTTAGAGGGACGGAGATATTTTCTTTTTTTGTCCCTCCACGTTGTGCGCGTGTTGCAATTTGGTCCTCCCCTTTTCTTTTTATTTTGAATTTACCCCAAACTTTCATTTTAAGTTCAATTTAGTCCTTTTTCATTATTTTGTTATTTTATTTTCAAATTAATTATTTTTATTATTATATTTATTATTATTGTTTTTATTACTATTATTACTATTATCCTTATTGACATAGTATATTTATTTTTATTATTTTCTATTATTGTCATTATTAATATATTATTATTATTTACATGTTATTATTTCTTTTTCTTTTTATTATGGTCTTATTATTATTACTATTATTATTACCATCATTATTATTATTATTATTATTATTATTATTATTATTATTATTACTACTATTATCATTAGTATTATTATTATTAATGTTTTCATTATTATTGTGATTTTTATTTTGTCATATTTTATATTTTTTATTTACCTATTTATTTGCTTATTCCACTTATCTTATTTATATGTTTAAGTTTTTTAATAATTTTTGTTTTACTTGTTTATTTATTTCTATTTTATATTATTAGCCTTGTTTTTATTTCATTTTCATATAATTGCTCATATTATTATTATCGGCACTGTCGCACCTATTATTATGTTACTACATGTATTAGCACCATAATTTGCTTTTATATTTCACAATAAATCATGTCATATTTTTACTCGATACATTAAAATGTTGTTTTAAATAAGCAATATTTCGAGATTCGAGATTCGAAAAGTCGTTCCCTAACTCACGGGGTTTCGATTTTCTCAATAAATTCGAACATACAAATGTTTTAAAATTTTTAAAATAATCTCGGTATTAAGAGAAAAATCGTATTCTAACTTACAGAGTATGATTTCTTTCTAAAAATTGAGAAAATCAAATATCTTTCAAAAATAAATTTTTCGGTGTTTACTCGTATATCGGGAATTTAAGACATTGTGTCCTAACTTACGGAATATAATTTTTCTCCTCGATTAACATGAAATATGCCCCTTTTTCTCGAAATTTTTTTTAAGTAATAATTTAATGATGGATCGTTTTTTTCTTCAAAGTTCTCAATTTTCGACACTAACACACTAATTAATCAACTAGGTACCAATTTTGGGCGTTACGAGGGTGCTAATCATTCCTCGCGCGTAACCGACTCCCGATCCCGTCTTTCTGAATTTCGTGGACCAAAATCATTGTTTAAATAAATCAAACTATTTATTAAAAACAACCACTTTTACGAGGTAACCCGATCACACCTCATCAAAAAACATTGGTGGCGATTCTTATGTTTGTTTTCATTTTCAAAATCAAGTCGACCCTGTTTTACAAAAAAAAAATTAGTTTCGACAGCTGGATGACTCCACTAGGGACCCAAAATAAGAGAGTCAAGCCACAAATTGATTACTTTTTGTCTTTTTGTCGAAAATTGAAAACTTGGTTTAAACGTACGATCCTTTCGTTGCATTTCATCTGTCTTTGTTATGATCTTCATCACTATGGTTTATAATTGCTGTGTTGTTTAAGTTTTGGTATCTTTTTGCACATTGCATTGCATGACCGGTTGATCTTACCCTTTTAAGTGGGAGTAAGAAACTATTCCTTTGTGAGGTTTTCACCTCCGTGTAGGATAGTGGATAGCTTTCGGGATACCTCCGTACCTATGTCTTCGTGAGATTTTCATCTCCATGCAGCTATAAAGAAATGTATTCCCCTAGACTAAACTCGGTCTATATGAGCCTATATTGGGTGAGGATCGAGAAATTTACTGGTTCAGGTACCTTTATTTTAGAACCGAACCGCATATAGTGAGCCGTAGGAACCCGCCCTAAGTAAAGTCACTTTAAGCCCTAATGGTTACCCGAATAGGTGCTCTATTTGTTGTTTATTTCTTCTGTACTGACATGTTTTGTTTTGTTTTGTTTATGATTACATTGCATTGCATTATCATAGAAAAGAGGAGTTGATTCACGTTTAGTTGCTAAATAAAGAGCTTGTCATGGAAAATGAATTTCTTAATAAAGTGGAATATAATACGGCTGTCCGAATATGGTACGAGTAAACACAACGAGAGAAGGCTGACAGTCTGTGGAGGAATATACGACTATGCTTCGAGGATTCAAGCCGACAAAGATTATTCGGGAGCCGTCAACTTTCTTAAAGAAGCTAACAAGCCTCACGGGGATGAGTGAGTAATGGGTCGCAGCCCGGATCAAGCAAAAAAGATCTAGTAGAGGCATCCATTAGGAAGTTTCACGAGATTTGATCTTAACATCCGGATATGAAGAAAGGGATCGATGTCTTCGCTTGGAGCATGAGGGCAAGGCCGTCTATGTTTTCGCTTTATGTAAAGAGATTTGTTATCTAGAAAAGTTGTTCTAACAGAATTAAATCAGAATCAACGTCTCTTTTTGCATTCATTTCATGCAACTGCATTGCATTTCATGCATTAAGTGTCACAAGAAGGCCCTAATTAGTTAAAAAATTATTTCAGTTAATCTGGAAACCAACGAAAACCCACCAACTAAGTATCACTACGGTACCCACCACAAGACGAAAGTAATGGATCAAAGAATGGAAATATTAGAGCAATTACAAAGAGATATGCAAGACCAGCTGCAGGCACAGATGCAAGAAAAACTAGCCAAAATTTAACAAGATATGAGGAATCAAATGCTTGAGTCTCAAAGAAGTATGATGAGTCAATTGACCCAGTTAGTAGTTGGAGGGCTCGAAAAAGGGAAAGGCCCAGTAGTCAACGGTGATGATGGTAATGACCCCATCTATCCCCTAGGTTTTACCTCAATAAGTGCCCAGGCCCAACCAGACGCGCATCTACAAAGGGCATCTGTTACTGTCAGGCCCCAACAACATCAGACCGGTACCTCTACACCCATGACCTATCCGACGGGCTTAGATTCCAATCCGAGGAACAGTTCAACCAATCATATAGTTCAACCAATCATATAGTTCCTAATCTAGACGAAATGGCAGAAATAGAAAAAGCAAGGGTTGAACTGCCAAAATAACTCGAAGATCAATACAGGTGGTTGGAAGAAAAACTTAGAGCAATGGAGAATGTTGATTACCATTACAGGGTTGAAGCCAAAGATTTGAGTTTGGTTTCAGATTTAGTATTCCCGCTGAAATTCAAGACTCCAAAATTTGAAAAGTATAATGGGACTAGTTGTCCTGAAGCTCTCATCACGATGTTCTGCCGAAAAATGACAAGATTCGTTGATAACGATCAACTGTTAATTCATTGATTCCAAGATAGTTTGATTGGGTCAGCTGCCAAATGGTACCACCAACTGAGTCGTGCCAAAATTCATTCATAGAAGGACTTGACACAGGCTTTCATGAAGTAATATAACCACGTGACAGACATGACGCCCGATAAAATTACACTATAGAATATGGAAAAGAAGCAAAGTGAGAGCTTCAGGCAATATGCCCAAAGATGGAGAGAGGTAGTGACACAAGTCCAGCCACCTCTTCTGGAGAAAAAAACTACGATGCTTTTCATCAACACTCTGAAAGCCCTGCTCATTACCCATATGTTGGGAAGCGCTACCGTGAGCTTCTCAGATATAGTAATATCCGACGAGATGATTGAAAGGCAATCATGAGTGGGAAGATAGATGCGGAAGAAAGCGCCAAGAGGTCAACCCTAAAGAGAAATAAAAATGAAGTGAATAATATGAGTAAAGGGTATTCCAAATCGGTCACTGTAGGCCAGCCGAGGGCCGTAACTACTAGCTATCAATGTCCCTTCAGGTAAGAATCCAACTCGAAGCCAAATACAGAAAGACTCCAGTTTACACCCATTCCAATGTCATATAAAGAGCTGTATCAAAATCTGTTTAATGCATATGTGGTATCCCCTTTTTACTTAGAACCCATACAACCTCCGTTCCTAAAATGGTATGATGCGAATGCTCAATGCGAGTACCATGCAGGAATAACAAGGCACTCAATTGAGAACTACACCATATTTAAGAAGTTAATTGAAAGGTTCATTAAGATGGGCATCGTGAAGTTTGACGATCCATCAGGACCCAATGTGGTAGGAAATTCGTTACCCGGTCATCCAAACTCACGGGGTAAATGTGATAATTGAAAGTGGAGGAAGAGGTAGAAACCCCCATTGAAATGGGTTTTGAATTAAATGATAGATATGAGAATTCGGGGAAAAAGGATGGAAAGTTACTGTGAATTCCAAGCTGAAGGTGGTCACGAAATACAGGAGTGCGCTGAATTCAAAGTTTTGGTGCAGAGTCTAACGAATAATAAAGAGTTGGAATTCTTTGAAAAAGTCAAAGGCCCAGAAGAAATACTGGGGAATCTGAATACAGTATCGAAAGAGGGATCTGGAAAAGAGAATTTATCAGGCATACTTGGAGGTGTTTTGAATAATGGGACTGTGAGAGAGATCTCTATATTTTTAGAGCTAACTCAGAGTAATGTTCAAAACACACTTATTACTCTAAGCCTAAAAGTGATGAGAATCCTTTTGTGAAATAGGCTTATGTTCAAAATCTTTATTTCAATAAAATGCATCTTTGCTATCATTTTAAGCAAATATTCTTTCATTTTTTCCGTTTCATTCATAGTCATACTATACAAGTAATTATTCTTAGATTCTTTTGTCTTTTGGACTCTCTTTCAAATATTCTTTTATTTTTCATTTATAATTATACCATAATTAACTATTCTTAGATTCATTTATTCTTTGGAATATTCTTTCGTACCTACAACAGGTCTCCAGATATCAATGACATAAGCGACACTGCTATTGACCTGGAATCTCCTTTTGAGCAAGATATGTGTCTAGAGGAATCTCAGGACTTCGAAGATGGTAGAGATCGTAGCCTATCTCTTGGTTTGTTAAGGATGGTAGAACAAGATCCTACCTTACAAAGGGTCAATTGATATCGCAAGCCTATAGAAAGAGAAAAAGGTGAAGATCGGAGCCTATATCACCACAGAGACAAAGCAAGACGTCATTGAGTTATTCCAAGAATTCAAAGATATTTTCGCACGATCATATCAAGATAAGCCTCGGCTACTAAGACGTGTGGATCTTAGAAGAGGTCCATAATGGTGTCTGATGAGCACATGCTAATGGTTTTACAATGGCCAGGCAAATCATGAGGTTTGGGTACTACTGGTCCACCATGGAAGGGGATCGCATCAGTTATGCCATAAATGCCAAATTTGTGGAGACAAGATTCATGTGCCTCCTTCATTTTTTCGTAGACTTTCTCTATGTGGGGCATGGATGTTATTGAGCCGATCTCGTCACAAGCTCCTAGCAGATATCGTCATCTTTGTGGTCATCGATTTCTTTAATAAGCGGGTGAAAGTCGCTTCATATGCCAATGTCACAAAGTTGACAGTCATCAAATTCCCCCAAAAAAAGATCATGTGCCGATAAGGAATGCCAAAAAGGATCATATCTAACAATGCACAAACAACATGATATCAAAAGTTTACATTCTGTTCAAGATCAGACGCCATATCACCCTAAAATGAATGATGTAGTAGATGCAGGAAAGAAAAAAAGAAAAAAATATAAAAAAAAAAGAAAAAAAGATCGTGGGAAAATGACCGAGACTTGTAAATATTGGCATAAGAAGTTACTTTTTACCCTCTATGCTTATTGAACGTCGGCCAAGATCTTTGTCGGGGCAATACCTTTCTCATTGGTTTATGTAATGGAAGCGGTTTTACCCATTAAAGTTGGGATTCCTTCTCTCCAAGTTTCGATTGAGTCAAGAGTTGGATAAAGCAGAATGAGTCTAGTTTCAATATGATCAAGTGAACTTGATTGAGGAAAAGAGTTTGAAGATACCCATCATGGTCAAATGTATCAAAAAAACAAATGATGTAAGCTTACAACAGAAAGGTTCGTCCTAGAGAATTCCACGAGGGGGACCTGGTGTTGAAGAAGATCCTTTCAATACAAAAAGATTTCAGAGGGAAATGGATGTCAAACTGGGAAGAATCTTATATGGTAAAGAAGGCCTTTTCCGGAGAAGCGCTGGTTTTAACCGAGATGGATGGTAAAAACTTGCCCAATCCTGTAAATTCGGATTCTGTCAAGAAGTACTTCACCTAAAAGAGGAGAGGCCAATGCGAAAACCCGCAAAGGGCACTTTGAGACCTTCTAAAAAAAATAGAGAGGCCAAGGCGAAAACCCGCAAATGGCACCTTGAGACTAGAAGGGTTTTGAATTGAAAACCCATAAAGGGTAATTCAAATTTTGATCGAAGTTGGGGCATGCGGTAGTTTTGTGATGCCTGAATTAACAAGGAGGAGGTATGCTACATCTCGGGGCATCAACAAAGTGCTCTAGATCTCCTAAACACATGTTAAGCTCAAAATGGTCCTCAAAAAGTTCGTACAGAGAAGTTTATACTGCGATATCTGGGGCACCTATTTTCTTTTTACCCATTTGGTATTTTAGCAATATTTGTTATCTTCGATTAACCCATTCTTTTCAAATTTTGTTTCTAATAAATTTCAGTCTTCCCCATCCTTGTGATCTTTTTCAAGCATTTTACATTGAAATAACGATTAATGGACTAACAATACTTTCATAAAAGGAGTTCTGCATATTACTCTAGAAGCTTCTAAATAGTACAGGAACCTGAAACAAGACTATTATTTAGAACTCACCAAACCTAAAGGTTTGAAATATTGGAGAAAGAAGAGTCTAAATTGTGACTATTTTTTTAGATTTTCTGTCAAAGATATCAGTTGAACGAGGAGACAAGATATTGCGTCGGTGATACAACCTCAACGAATAACGAGCAACCTAAGCATTAAAATAGAACCATTCTCGAAAAAATGATATTCTACATTCCTGCATACACATTTGGTCATGTTACCCAGATTAATTGATTGAAGAAGCCACAAATCCTGTACCCCTGAGTTGTAATGGGATAGATTGAAGATGATACAAATCCTATACCCTTGAGTTGCAGTGGGATGGATGGAGGAAACCAAAAATTTTATCTCCCTGAAGTTGCAGTGGAGCAAACCAGCTAAGCAAATGTGATTGTTTCTTCAGATTTTCTGTCAAAGGTACCAGCTAAGCAAGAAGGCTGCACAATACGCTAGTGATAAGACCCTGATGAACAATGAGCAATGACAACCTAAGTATTAAAAAGGGATCATTCTCATGACATTCTGCATTCATACAAATATCATTCATACACGTCTAGTTAGGAGCATTTGATTCATTCTGATCATAACATCCTAATCATTTGGCATAAACATAGGCCCATGAAATCGATTCAACAGGTCATGTTCCCTAGAGGACGGTGTAACAAAATCGGTGAATCTATAAATCCCATACCCCTGAAGTTGCAGTGGGATGGATTGAAGTCATTATGGCGAATCTTATCTTCCTCAAGTTACGGTAGAGAGATTGAAGCCACGAGTCTTATCTCCCTAAAGTTACAGTGGAGCAGACTGAAGATAGCAAATCTTATTTCCCAGAAGTTGTAATAGAACAAATTGAAGCTAAAAATAAACAGATTTTATCTCTCTGAAGTTGCAATAGAGCAGATTATAGCAAACCTTATCTCCCTGAAGTTGTAGTGGAGCAGGTTGAAATTACAAGTCTTATCCCCCTGAAGTTGCAGCGGAGCAGACTGAAGATAGCGAATCTTATTTCCCTGAAGTTGTATTGAAACAAATTGAAGCTATAAATAAACAGATCTTATCTCTCTGAAGTTGCAGTAGAGGATATCATAGCAAACCTTATCTCCTTGAAGTTGCAGTGGAGTAGGTTGAAATTACAAGTCTTATCTCCCTGAAGTTGCAGTGGAGTAGGTTGAAATTACAAGTCTTATCTTCCTAAAGTTGCAGTGGAGCAGACTAAAGATAGCGAATTTTATTTCCCTGAAGTTGCAGTGGAACAGATTGAAGCTATGAATAAACATATTTTATCTCTCTAAATTTGCAGTAGAACAAATCATAGCAAACCTTATCTCCCTGAAGTTGCAGTGAAACAGGTTGAAAATTACAAACCTTATCTCCCTGAAGCTCCTTGAAGTTGTAGTGGAGCAGGTTGAAATTTCAAGTCTTATCTCTTTGAAGTTGCAGTGGAGCAGACTGAAGATAGCGAATCTTATTTCCCTGAAGTTGCAGTGGAACAAATTGAAGCTATAAATAGCAGATCTTATCTCTCTGAAGTTGTAGTAGAGCAGATCAAAACAAACCTTATCTCTCTGAAGTTGCAATAGAGCAGGTTGAAATTACAAGTTTTATCTTCCTGAAGTTGCAGTGGAGTAGACTGAAGATAGCGAATCTTATTTCTCTGAAGTTGCAGTGGAACAGATTGAAGCTATAAATTACAGATCTTATCTCTCTGAAGTTGCAGTAGAGCAGATCATAGCAAACCTTATCTCCCTGAAGTTACAATGGAGCAGGTTGAAATTACAAGTCTTATCTCCCTGAAATTGCAGTGGAGCAGATTGAAGATAGCGAATCTTATTTCCCTGAAGTTGTAGTGGAACAAATTGAAGCTATAAATTAAAAATCTTATCTCTCTGAAGTTGCAGTAGAGCAGATCATAGCAAACCTTATCTCCCTGAAGTTGCAGTGGAGTAGGTTCAAATTACAAGTCTTATCTCCCTAAAGTTGCAGCGGGGCAAATTGAAGACAACTAATCCTATCTCCCTAAAGTTACAGTGGAGTGGATTAAAACGACGAGTCCTATACCTCTGAAGTTGCAGTAGGTCGGATCAAATCTACCATGACAAATCTTATCTCCTTGAAGTTGCAGTGGAGCAGATTGAAGCCACAAGTCTTATCTCCCTGAAGTTGCAACGGAGCAGACTGAATACAGCAAATCTCATACCTCTGAAGTTGTAGAGGAGCGGATTACCACAAATCTTATCTCCCTGAAGATGCAGTGGAGTAGATTGAAGTTACAAATCTTATCTCCCTGAAGTTACAGTGGAGCAGGTTGAAATCACAAATCTCATATTTTTCTAAAATTCCAGAGAGGCAGATCGAAATTAATAGTCCTATCTCCCTAAAGTTGAAGTGGAGCGGATCAAAGCAATAAGATACAGTGGGCTGAATGAAGCTACCTAAAGAAGAGGAGCACCAGAGAAGTCGAAACACTGCGAGATTGGGCAAATTTGGTCTTTCTTAAAAGTCTTTGCTCTATTCTCGTTACACAACAACGAGCAAAGAGGGGCAGCTGTACAACCCAAATTCTGTCTGGGACCATAAGCAAACCCAATAAACCCCAAACTAATATCAAACTAAACCCAAACTAACCCAAACCCGAAGCCCAAAATTTTAGCCCAAACCATAACAGTAAAAACAAAAAAATTTTCAAACCCTAGGTGCGTCTTCTAACCCCTAGCCTGCGCCGCCACCGTGCCTCCTCTACCACCGCCCACTTGCACCTACAAAATTTAAGGAAAGAGATGACAACTAGAATAAAAAAAGTACTTTGTAATTGGCTATATAAAGCCTTTTTAGTTTTTGTTTTAGGTGGTTGAAAAATTTTGAGAAAATAAGAATACAAACAGTGATCAGAATATTAGAAATAAAATACCAAAGCAACCACAAGCATTTGAGAAGGAAATCAAGCTAACGTGCTAAGGTTTTTCTTGATATTCCTTTTGTTTTATTTTTGCTAAACCGTAAGCAATAAACATAGTTTCTTTCTTTTAAAAAAAATATTAAGACGTTTAAAGGAGGAGAAGACGTACCTTTGGAATCGCCTGAAAAAGAAGCGTTTTTAGGCTCCGACAGTCGTGCGACGGAGCCCGCGATAGCCGATGAACGATCCGATGGTCGGATGCTGCAAAGAGAGAGAGGGAGAGAAGAGAACTTTCTCAATTTTTTTTTTGTAAAAGTGCAGAAATAAATTTTTAAAATTTTTTTTTGTCTTTTGTAAGGGTCAGAAACAACGCTGTTTTGGTCCACTACCTTTAGTGTTAAAACGACGTCGTATTAAGTTGGACCGGACCGACCCAACCCAAACCTCCTAGGATCTGCGTGTTTTTGGATAAAGGGGCTATTTGCGCATTTAGCCCTTCCGCTTTTTTATAGTTTTACAATTAAATATTTCGTTATTTTTAATTTTGCCCTGAAATTTTATTTTTATTTCATTTTGGTCCCGCGCAAAATGCTACGTTTAGAGGGACGGGGATATTTTCTTTTTTCGTCCCTCCACATTGTGCGCATGTTGCAATTTGGTCCTCTCCCTTTCTTTTTATTTTGAATTTGCCCCAAACTTTCGTTTTAAGTTCAATTTAGTCCTTTTTCATTATTTTGCTATTTTATTTTCAAATTAATTATTATTATTATTTTCTATTATTATTATTATTATTATTTTTATTACTATTATTACTATTATCCTTATTGACATAGTATATTTATTTTTATTATTTTCTATTATTATTATTATTATTATTATTATTATTTACATGCTATTATTTCTTTTTCTTTTTATTATGGTCTTATTATTATTACTATTTTCATTTTTGTAATTACTATTACTATTGTTTATTATTATTATTATTTAGCATATTAATTATTATTTTTTTTTACTACTACTACTATTATTATCATTAGTATTACTACTGTTTTCATTATTATTGTCATTTTTATCTTGTCATATTTTATATTTTTATTTATTTACCTATTTATTTGCTTATTCCACTTATCTTATTTATTTGTTTAAGTTTTTTAATAATTTTTGTTTTACTTGTTTATTTATTTCTATTTTATATTATTAGCCTTGTTTTTATTTCATTTTCATATAATTGCTCATATTATTATTATCGACACTGTCGCACTTATTATATTGTTATTACACGTATTAACACCATAATTTGCTTTTATATTTCACTATAAATCATGTCATATTTTTACTCGATACATTAAAATGTTATTTTAAATAAGCAATATTTCGTATTTCGAGATTCAAGATTCGAAAAGTCGTTCTCTAATTTACGGGGTTTCGATTTTCTCGATAAATCCGAACATACGAATGTTTTAAAATTTTTAAAATAATCTCGGTATTAAGAGAAAAATCATATTCTAACTTACAGAGTATGATTTCTTTCTAAAAACCAAGAAAATCAAATATCTTTTAAAAATAAAATTTTCGGCGTTTACTCGTATATTGGGAATTTAAGACATTGTGTCCTAACTTACGGAACATAATTCTTCTCCTCGATAAACGTGAAATATGCCCCTTTTTCTCGAAAATGTTTTTTACCCAATAATTTAACGATGGATCATGTTTTTCTTCAAAGTTCTCAATTTTCGACACTAAGACACTAATTAATCAACTAGGTACCAATTTTGAGTGTTATGAGAGTGCTAATCATTCCTCGTGCGTAACCGACTTCCGAACCCATCTTTCTGAATTTTGTGGACCAAAATCATTGTTTAAATAAATCAAACCATTTATTAAAAACAACTACTTTTACGAGGTGACCCGATCACACCTCATCAAAAAAAATTGGTGGCGATTCCCATGTTTGTTTATATTTTCAAAATCGTCACACACATTGAATTGTTTCAAAAATTATAAACTAAATATATGCATTCAAACAAAATTTAATAGTATTAACAGTTGGATCTAAAATTTAAAATATGAAAAGTAGAGAGACTAAATTCCTAAAAATAAAAGTATAGGGACTAAATTCCAAATTTACAAAGAGTACATGAACTTACTACATATTTTAACCTTTATTTTATATTTAATATTGAAAGCATACTAAAATTTATTAAAGGTTTAATGCTCAATTTGACTCCCGAGCTATACATGCTTTCTCACTTTGATACTTAATTTTTTTTCATCTCAATTTGGTACTTAAACTATCATTTAGTTACCCAGTTGAGTCCATTTTTTGTAATGGTGTTAAAAAAAAATTGAGTTGTGATGCCAATTAGAATATGCCATATAAATTTGAGTTTATTTAAATTTAAAAAATTAATTTTAAATTCAAAAATAGAACAATAAATAAAATTATATATTTAAAAATTAAAAAACACATTTGGAGCCACTGTTGATTTTATTGACTATCGTTGACCGACCTTTCATCAAGAGTTGATCGTTATTGACTGATTGTTGACTTTGAGTTTTAAATATTTTTCATAAATATCAATTAAAAAATAATTTTTTGATTTTATTTTTTAAAATATTAATATTTTTCTAAAATGTATATTTATTTTTAATTTTTTTTTCAATTTCTAGACTTTATAAAATTTTAGTTCAACTTTTTTTTATTTTTTTATTTTTTATAATTTTGAATTTTTTAAAATAAAAATTATTGCAAAATTTCTAGAATATATAATTTTGAAAATTTAAGTTTTGTTTACAATTTTTTAAAATTTAACTTATTATAAAATATATTTTATGTCTGATACATAATTTGAAATAGTACCCTTAAAATATTGTTAAATTATTACAATTAGAAATATTATTTTCATATCAAAATAATAACCACAAATCTCTCTATTTTTAAACTACTAATAATATATTCTACAATTTTTTCTCACATTATAATTCATTAATATTAAACCCCATCCACGGGTATATAAAAACTAGTGTGTATATATCTATATATTACAAAAATTAAAACGTAGTCAAATATAAAGGTAGCATTGGGTGCTCTTAGCTTCCAAAATTCTCCCATTGAATATCAGTTTCAAACAAAACATGGATAATGATACTTGAGTAGGCATTCAAAATAGAATCAGACCACTTATTAATCGGTTTCAAACACAACAAAATAATAATTAATGGTGGGTGCCTTTCTGCCCTTGGATTGGCTTATTTTGGTGTTTGCCTTTCTGATTGTATTTCCACGTGCCTCGTGTATGATTTTATGGTTGTAGCTCTCTGTTCTTGTAGGAAACTTATTTATAGATGGAGAAGCAATACGGATGAATAATATAATCAAGGAAATTAATATTATTCTCAATTTTGACCTCATTCCATATTTAGACTTAATATGATTATTAACAATATGACGGTCAATCTACCATAATGAGGTTGTGTTAAATGGGTTAATAAATCAATCAAAATACCTTTTATTAATATTATCTAATAAATTATTTTAAAGAGAAAAGCTTATATTTCCATAAAATAAAATAAAAAATGAATTGAGTAGGCAATGTAATGTAATCGATGCATAGGTAATTTTTTTTAAGGCCGTAATCAATTTATTGAATTACCGATTTGTTTTAGTTTTGCGAAAAAATATTCTATTAATAGAATTTCATGGTAATATATCTATTTCATAAAAATATAGTAAACTTTTATATTGGCCCTGTATGGTTGTCTTGCATCATGAATTGCTTTTCGGTGATATTTTTCGCACTTTGTAACATCTTTGTGGTAGAAATCATTCAACAAATGATTTATAAATATATAGTAATATAAAATATTGTTATTAATTTTAGAGTAAACTGTTAGATATGAAAATATAGAGAATTATTAATCGGAGCATGTAGTTAGGCTAAAAATTTGGTATCGAGTTTAGGGATTAAATTAAATAAGTTGAGAAATTATAGGAATTAAAGTGTAATTATCTTATTTTTATTTTGATAAAAAGGCTTGATGACAATTTTATCATTACTTAAAAAATCAATAGTTGCATAACTTTTAAATGATATTTTATTAAATAATTATTATTTAATATTTTATTAAGTAATATTATAATACATGTAAAAGAAAGATGAACATCTTTTTCCATTTTTCTTTCAAATTTTTGAAAGTTAGGAGAAGAAGAGAAAAAAATATTTAATTAACTTTCTTCAAATTCAAGCATAATGTATGATTTTTCTTCAAATTATTCATAGATTTGAATATTTGAAACTTGTTTTATATATATGTACCGATAGTTTTTATTTTATTTTATATAGTATATTGAAAGTTGTAACACCCCAAATTTTAAGGTTTGATTGTTAATTCCATCGTAATTTAATCCTTGTATCTGTGGTTCTGTGGTCTACTTATGAGTTTGCGGTCTAGAGTTCAAGTTGCATTTTTAAGAATTTTGATATTTTAATTTAAGGTAACTGCTATCCTGGAATAGCACATTTAAGTTTAATTCAGGGTAAGTCTGTGTCAAGAATAAGCTTGCTGGTTCATTGGTTAAGCATCTGTTTTTATTCTGTCTGGTTTCGAGTTTGAATCTCGGAATATGCAAGAGTGAATATTTTTTCTAAGTGTTGGAAGTTGGCTGGAAGTTAATAGCATTTTAAATTATCACTTCTTATTCGTTATTTCTTTATGCGTTCTTTTAATCTCTTTTTTTTTCTCTTTCCAATACTTTTACTTTTTCTTCATTTTGATTGTGGTCACAAGTGAATACAGTCTAGTCAAGATTATACACTGTAAATAGCATCGATCGAAAGGCTATCGAGTAAGTCTTAGCTAGTCAGTTGTCTGCACAGTTTTCCTTTCGTTATTTGTAAGGTACTCTAAGTTAAGTATTATGAGTTCCATGCGAATCGTTAATAGATGATTGTTTATTTTTCTATTTAGGCAGAAATATCAGAAGTGGTGAACAACGACACGCCAATTCCAACGATTTCTGCTGAATTTTCGGTAGGTATTGAGTTAATTGAGAGTTTCGTGTCGAAACTTTCGACTTGGGTTTTAGGAGTGTAATTCGGAATGGATGTCGATAAAATGACTTAATTGTGTAATTGAATGCTTGTTTTAGGCTTTGGAGATCCTCTTTGTCATTGTTGCTTCGAGTCTCTTCAAGTGCGTGCTAAAAACCTTAATTTTTGTGAGTTCCGATTGCCGAAAATGGTGGCTGTTGACGTCACACAGCAATATGCCAGGCCGTGTGGTTAGTCATGTAACTCACTGTTCATCGATTTGGGGCCACACAGGCAAGGCACATGGGCGAGTGTCCAGGCCGCGTGTGGCCATATTAGTGCAGGGTTCACATGAGCATGTGTCTAAGCCATGTTACTTACTGTTTAATGTTTTGGTGCCATACAGGCAAGGATACGGGCTTGTGTCTAGGCCGTGCAACTCTCTGTTTATGACTTAAGACCACACGGCCAGGGACATGGGCGTGTACCGAGGCCGTGTGGGTCACACGAGTAGGGACACAAGCGTGTGTCTAAGCCTTATAACTTACTGCTTAGGCTTTAGAACTATACGGACAAAGGACATAGGAGTGTGCGTATGCCGTGTGGTATATAAATAGGGCCCGAAACTTGTTTTCGAAGGTTGTGAATGTTGCTCAACACTGAAATTGATGTATCCAATGCATGAAGGATTTGAATTTGATTATACGAGAACTCTCTAATACTCTGTTACTGACGTATGAGTAACATAACTATATACGTACTGTGATACTTATTTTGATATTGAGTTGTATTATCTACTTGTGAAACATTTTGAAATGACTGAATAGATATTGTGGATATTAGTACTCTGCATTTGCATGGGTTGGGATATTGTGAAGAAGGAAAAAATCTGTCCTGAATTAGTGGCTAAGCCACAATGCATATTAATCTGAATCTGGCACTTTGTCGTATTTCGATCTAGCAGCTAAGTTGCATCTCTGTAAATGTGTCAAACAGACACTCTATGGTGTGTAGGGTTGGATGGGCATTGAACACCCTTAACGATGTGTTGGGATGACCGAAGACGATGTATAGCGGATGGGGGTAGGAATATTTGCATCTGAATATGATTTTTTCTGTATTTGATACTGAAATTGCTTCAGCATATGTACTATTTTGTCCTGGATCTGAACTGGAATTACTTTTGTTACTAATCGAATTTTAGAAATGGGAAACTATCCTATAAATGGGTTTTAATTAAACCAACTTCTTTTATGCACTGAGTTCACAACTCACTCTGTTATTGGTTGGATTTCAAGTAGTTCAAATACTTGAACGGGTCGGTGCTGCGGGTGCTCGGTCAAGATTTTATCTTTCTTTTAAGCATTACTATTAGGAATTTCGGTATTCTATGATGTTATGGTATTTACGAAGATTATGTGCTTAATTAATTCCTATGATGGATATTATGTGATGAATGGTTCATTTCGACTGCATTATGATTGTAGTATTTCTAGTATTGGTGATGTAATTCTTTGAACTTAGTTTAGACGTCTAGGTTGAGTTTAAGGTGTTACATTTAGTGGTATCAGAGCTAGATTTGTCAACACTCGGACTGTGTTTGGGCTTATAATGTGTGATAAAAGTAGTTAGACGATAATTTATTATCTAAATTAATTTAGAAACTAAAACTTTAGCAAATGTCCGAGCCTCCGACGCTGACTCTGTAAGTATTACTATTCTGTTATAATGATTGTTTTACCTAAATTGTTATCTGGTTAAATGTTTTGATGTGAACAATTGAAATCATCTTATTAGATTTCTGAACTGATCTGTGTGCTCTAACATTGTAACTAGATTGCTAAAATGAGTTTGCGCAATAGTTGTGGATAGAGAACTCGTGGGCGTCGAGGACGCTGAGGAAGAGCTCGAGTAGAGTCATCCTCTATAGGTAGTATACCCAATCTGGAGACTAGAGAGATAGTTGGTACTCCCACTACTGAGACGAAGTCCCAAACTCCAACGGCTGGGGATGACGCACTGTCTCAGACCATGATTCGAGCACTAAAGAGGGTCATAGGGACCCATTCGGGATCAGGAGACCAAGGATCGGTTACTGAACGACTCTGATCGAATGGGCTTTAATTGTTCAAGAGCGTCATAGAAGTCACTCCTATTGTTGCTAAATATTGGCTAGAGGCTATCGAGCGTTTTATGACTGATCTTGACTATACTCCCACACAGAAATTGAGGGGTATAGTGTCTTTACTTCGGGACCAAGCCTATCAGTGGTGGCTGATAGTTAAGCAAGGTACTCAGTCTGAAAAAGTTAACTGAGATTATTTTAAGAATGCCTTCAAAAGTAAGTACGTGGGGGTGAGTTATGTTGAAACTCGCTGACACGAGTTTATGAGCTTAGTTTAGGGTGACCGATTGGTGGTGGAATATGAAGCTGAGTTTCTGCGACTGAGTAAGTATGCACAGACTTTGGTAATGTCTAACTACGATATGTGCTTGAGGTTTGAGAAAGGATTTTGATAGCTCCTCAAAGGGAGTAGGTTTTTGCGATTTTGGTTGACAAAGCAAAGATAGTGGAAAAAGTGAAGCGTGAGAGGGATCAGAGTAAGGTTAAGAAGGATTCGGGTCCTTTTGGTTCTAGTAAGCGTCCTAAAAAATGGGTGAAATTTGACAGGCCCCCGAGGGCCGAAGAACCAACTGTAGTGACTAAGATTTAGCTGTGCAGTGATTGTGAAAAAGGCCACTCGGCGAGTGCTAGAGGAAGTTAGGAGCGTGCCTCCATTGCGTGTCAATGGAGCATCAAGTTAGGATTGGCCCCGTCGACCAGATTAGATGCTAGTTGTGGCACAGAGTTCGACTTTGGGTTTTATTCAACCTCTGAAAGTGGTTCAGCAACCACTTAGAAGTCTTGGCATTGGTAGAGGTGGTAATGGATCTGAGAGAGGACAGAGAGTACCGGGTAGAGGTGCAGGTCAGACTGAGGCTCGTTAGTCGACTCTGGTTTATATGGCGAGACACCGCGAGGATAGCGATGATGCTAATATCATCGTAGGTACTTTCTTTATTCATTCTGTACCGTACTATGCTATCGTTGATATTGGCTCTGCTCACTCATATATAGCTAGTGTTTTTTCTGTAAATCTGGGTTTAACTGCTGAAAATATTGCTAGAGAGTTTCCTTGATTAGTCCTTTGGGTCAGTTGGTACGGGTTAAGTATACAAACGGGTACCCTTAAAGCTCCAAGGTATGTTATTTCTAGTTGATCTAATGGAATTACCCTTTAATGAGTTCAATTTGATTTTGGGAATAGATTAGCTTGTAGAATATTGGGTCAGTCTATATTGTGCAACTAAGAGAGTTACTCTGAGAACGAATGAGAATGATGAGGTGGTCATGGTTGGTGAGCATCGAGATTACCTTTCTAATGTAATCTCCGTTATTTTAGCAAACAAGTTAGTCTGAAAGGGGTACGAGTCATACCTTGCCTATATATCCAATTCTGTTCCTATAAAGCTTTCTGTAGGAGATATCCGCACCGTAAAAAACTTTCTGGATGTTTTCTCGAGGAATTTCCCGGAGTACCTCCGGATAGAGAGGTAAAATTTGGTACTGATCTGTTGCCAAGCACTACTCTAATTTTCATTGCGCCCTATCGCATGGCACCGAAGAAACTAATTGAGCTAAAAGAACAGCTTCAAGAACTTCTTGATATGGAGTTCATCTGACCGAATGTGTCTCCGTGGGGGTACCGGTGTTATTTGTTAGGAAGAAATACGGGTCAATGAGAATGTGTATAGATTATCGACAGTTGAACAAGTTGACAATTAAGAATAAATAACTATTACTGAGGATTGACGACCTGTTTGACTAGTTTCGAGGAGCATCTATTTTCTCCAAAATTGATCTGCATTTTGGTTACCATTTGCTTAAGGTCAAAGAGACTGATATGTATAAAACTGCCTTCAGGACTCGTTATGGTCACTACGAGTTCCTGATAATGCCTTTTGGATTGACGAATGCCCCAGCTGCATTTATGGATTTAATGAATCGAGTGTCCCAACCTTGGGTCAATTTGTAGTGGTTTTCATCGATGACATCCTGATTTACTCTAAAATTGAAACCAAAAATGATAATCACTTTCGCATTGTACTTCAGATACGCCGAGAAAAATAGTTGTATGCCAAGTTTAGTAAGTGCGAGTTTTGGTTATAGGAAGTCACTTTTCTAGGTCATGTGGTAACTGTAGAAGGGATTCGAGTCGATCCGAAGAAAATAGAAGCTATAGTTGAGTGGAAGCAACCGAAAAATGTATTTGAGCTTTGTAGTTTCCTAAGTTTAGCTGGTTACTATCGAATGTTCATCAAAGGGATTTTCCTTAATTGCGTCACCTATGACAAAGATGCTACATAAGAATGCTTCGTTTGTATGGTCTGGGCACAACAGTCTAGTTTTGATAAACTCAAGTCCGTTTTGACACAAGCTCCTGTTTTAGTTCAACCGAAATCGGACCGGAAGTTTGTGGTATACAGTGATGCATAGCATGTCGGGTTAGGATGTGTGCTTATGCAAGATGGAAAGGTGGCTGCTTACGCGTCGCGACAACTTAAGACACACAAGGGTAACTACCCTAAGTATGATCTTAAGCTGGCTGCGGTTGTGTTTGCCCTGAAGATCTGGAGACACTATTTGTATGGTAACAGGTGTATCATTTACACCGATCACAAGAGTCTCAAATATCTGTTAACTCAAAAAGAGTTAAATCTTCGGCAGCGTAAGTGGGTTGAGTTGCTTAAAGATTATGACTGCACGATAGAGTATCATCCGGGTAAGGCTAATGTGGTAGCTGATGCCCTTAACCGTAGAGCGATGACTGATCCGAGAGCAATGCTAGCTCTTCTGAGTTTGGTTGAGGAAGGTGGGCTATTAACCAAATTACAGGTTAAACCGACTTGGATTGAGCAGATTCGAGCTAAACAGTTGAGTGATGAGTTCTTAGTTCAACGACTGTAACATGTTAATTCAAATGAAACTTCTAATTTCAGCTTGAACAGGGATGAGGTCTTGTGTTTCAGAGGTCAAATTTACGTACCTAATGATAAGGAGTTGAGACAGTTGATTCTACAGAGGCGCATAGTAGTCCCTATGCTATACAACTTGGTGGGAACAAAATGTATCGGATCTCCGAGAGCTCTACTGGTGGCCCAGATTGAAGCGGGAGGTAGTTGCTTTTGTGTCCCACTATTTGACATGTCAAAAGGTTAAGGCTGAACATCAGTTGCCTTTCAGTCTGTTTTAGCCAATCAAGATTCCACAGTGGAAGTGGGAATGGGTAACGATGGATTTTGTTAGCGAGTTGCCTTTAACCCCCACCAAGAAAGATTTAGTTTAGGTTATCATTGATCGGTTGACCAAATCTGCTCACTTCATTTCTATCCGAACAGATTACTCCCTACAAAAGTTAGCTAAATTGTATATTACTGAAATTGTGAGACTACACGTGATTCTAATCTCAATTATCTCTGATAGGGATCCACGATTCACATCCAAGTTCTGGAAGAAACTTTATGAGGCTTTAGGCACCCGACTTAATTTCAATACCACGTATCATCCCTAGATCGACAGACAGTTTGAGCAAGTTATTCGAGCTCGAGATTTATTTGAACTTACCGCATTTTGAAACATGTCGGGCCTGTTACGTATCAATTAGAACTCCCACCGGAGTTAGAGTGAATTCATGATGTGTTTCATGTTTCAATGTTGAGACGGTATCGATCTGATTCGTCACACATTGTTCTTGCTGACGAGATCGTGTTGCGATTGGATTTAACATTCGAGGAGGAACCTATTCAAATCATAGATCATGATGTTAAGGTATTGAGGAAAAAAATATTCCTCTGGTTAAAGTTTTATGGCAAAATCACGAGACTGAAGAAGCCACATGGGAACCTAAAAATTCAATTCGGCAACAATATCCGTATCTGTTTAAGTTAGGTAAATTTCAAGGCTAAAATTTCCTTTAAGGGGAGAGACTTATAATACCCAAAAATTTAAGGTTTGACTGTTAATTCCATCGTAATTTAATCTATGAATATGTGGTTTTGTGCTCTGCTTATGTGTTTGTGGTCAGGAGTTCGAGGTGCATCTTTAATAATTTTGTTATTTTAATTTAAGGTAACTGCTATCCTGGAATGGCACATTTAAGTTTAATTCAGGGTAAGTTTGTGTCAAGAACATGCCTACTGGTTCACTAGTTAAGCATCTGTCTGTATTTTGTTTGGTTCTAAGTTCGAATCCAGGAATATGCGAGAGCGAATATTTTTGCTAAGTGTTAGAAGTTGACTGGAAGTTAATAGCATTTTAAAGTACCTTTTCTTCTTTGTGATTTCTTTCTGTGTTCTTTGCATCTCTTTTCTCTTTTTTTTTCTCTTTCCAACACTTTTACTTTTCTTTTCTTTTTTTTTCATTTTGGTTGTGGTTGTAAGTGGATATGATCTAGTTGAGATTATACACTGTAAATCACATCGATTGAAAGGCTATCGAGTAAGTCTCAAGCACTCAGTTGTCTACACGGCTTTTCTTTTGTTACTCGTAAGTTACTCTAAGTTAAGTATTATGAGTTCCATGCGAATCATTAATAGCGGATTGTTGATTTTTCTATTTAGGCAGAAATATCGGAATTGGTGAATAGCGACATGCCAATTCCAACGATTTCTGCTGAATTCTTTGTAGGCATTGAGTTAATTGAAAGTTTCGTGTCAAAACTTTCAACTTGGGTTTTGGGATTGTAATTGAGAATGGTTGTCGATAAAATGACTTAATTGTGTAATTGAATGTTAGTTTTAGGCTTTGGAGATCCTCCTTGTTGTTGTCGCTTCAAAATCTCTTCAGGTGCGTGCCGAAAACCTTAATTTTTGCGAGTTTTGGTCACCAAAAATGGTGGCTGTCGACGCTACACGCCCGGGCACATAGGCGTTTGTCTAGGCCTTGTGAGCAACATGGCTATATGCCAAGCCGTGTGGTTGGCCGTGTAACTCACTTCTCATCGATTTAGGGCCACATGGGCAAGGCACACGGGCGTGTGTCCAGGCCGTGTAACTCACTATTTTTGGCCTTAGAACCATATTAGCAGAGGACATGGATGTGTGCCTGGGCCGTGTAACTCACTATTTTAGGCCTTAGAACCACATTAGCAGAGGACATGGGTGTGTGCCTAGGCCGTGTAGCCACATGAGCGTGTGTCCAGGCTGTGTGGCATATAAATAGGGCCTGAAACTTGTTTTTCGAGGTAATAAATGTTGCTCAACACTGATATTGATGTATCCAATGCATGAAGGATTTGAATTTGATTATATGAGAACTCTCTAATACTCTGTGACTAACGTGTGAATAACATAATTGTATGTATACTATGACACTTATTCTGATATTGAGTTGTATTATCTACTTGTGAAACATTTTGAAATGACTGAATAGATATTGTGGATATTGGTATTCTGCATTTGCATGGGTTGGGATATTGTGAAGAAGGACGAAATATGTTTTGAATTAGTGGCTAAGCCACAATGCGCATTAATCTGAATCTGGCGCTTTGTCGCTTTTCAATCTAGCTGCTAAGTTGCGCCTCTATAAACGTGTAACAACCTAATTTTCAGTGGTGTTAGAGACAGTGATTCGAGATCACTAAATCCGACGAGTGAGTTTGAAAATTTAATAATTTACTATTTATTAGTCAAGTGAGATTTTAGAAATATTTTTGAATTAGTGAATTTTATGAATTAAAAGAATTTATTAGGTAAATTGGATCGAAAACGAGGTACTAAGACCTCAATTTCATAAACCAAGCTGTAAATATTTTTATAAATATTTACGGAGTGTTAGTGAATTAGTAGTAAAGTTTCGTTAGAAAATTTTAATGTTTTGATAGTTAATTAATTAAAAAGGACTAAATTGAAAAAGATGCAAAACTTGTTAATTAAAGTAATAGTGACTAAATAGCTCAAATAAGAAATAAGAGGGATTTAAAGGACAACTGGGCTAAATTACATAGGTTGGACGGTAGAGATATGGAAATTAGTAAGGAAGCAATGTGAACTAAGGGCAAAATTGGAAATTTTGCAAATTAACTAAATAAAATAATGACTGAATTGAAATTCAAGACAAATCCTCATATTTCTCCAGCCAAAAATAGCCATTGAAGAGTTCTTCTAAGCTGGTTTTTCATATTTTTGCTACATGTAAGTCCAATTCTTGTTCTCTTCTTGAAATTTTTGTGTTTCTGAGACTTTTACAACTAGGTCCAACTATTGAAGTCATTAGTTTTTTATTTTATGAGTGATTTTGAAAGTTGCCTTAAATGAGTGCTGGAATTTTATGATGAATAAGCATGGATTTAAAGTTTTAATTTTGTTATGTGATGATTTTATTAAGTGATTTCAATAGAAATTGATTTTTAGGACCTAGTTGTGAAAAAGTTAAGAATTAGGGTTTAGTGTTGAAATTCTGATTTTAAAAGATTGTGTAGTAATTTAAAATATAAAAATTATAAAATTTGGGTAAATGTGTAATTTTAAAAATTGAAGGGTATAAATTGTGAAGTGGAATGAGGCTGAAATATATGTGCTAATGAATGGATAATTTTATATTATAGATCAAGAGTCCAAATAAAATCGAGGAAAAGAGAAATTATCCTAATAGTTCCTGAGCTACAAAAAAATTTACAAACTAGTCCAGGTAAGTTCATATGGTTAAATTTTTAATGTTATTTATTTAATTGATGATTAGTATTTATGTTTATTGCTGAAAATAAAATTTTTGCTAAACTATGTATATTAAAGTGAAAGTACGAAATGATCAAAATGCAGGATTGAGTACATTCGTTCAGTGCAAGAAAAGAATTGACAGCAAATTACCCAAATAAATTGAGGTTCAGCATTTGTTTTGGACTTCCGTGTTTGCTTTTCGTTTAGCTCACATGAGCTTCAGTTAACTCATATGAGTTTCAGTTAACCCTAATGGGTTTCAGTTCAACTTTTACGAGTTTCAGTTTAACCTTACTAGGTTTTCGTTTAGCTCTTATGAGCTTCTGTTCAACCCTTACTAGTTTCCATTAGCACTTATGTGCTTCTGTTCAGCCCTCAGGCTTCTATTTACGATGTACTCATATCCATAAGACGTTCATTAGTCTGACAAAGGTTGATAATTCGGTAAGTGATATTTGATATTAATGGTTGAAGACTCAATGATATTGTTGATTTTGAGATGAAATAAATGAATTCATCAATTGAAATTGTGGTTGGCAAGAAATGTGAGATGAATGATTTACTTAAATGAATTGTTTTAGTATGTTCGGTAAGATTTATGTTTAAAGCCAACGAACTTACTAAGCTTCATTAAGCTTACTTTAGTTGTTCAATGTTCTTTGTAAATTTTTAAGAAGTTCAGAGGATCAGATCAACACTTCGGTTCACACTATCCATAACTCTGGTAGATTTTGTTATGCATGTTAAGGTTTATATGGCATGTATAGGGTTAAATTGAAATGAACTAAACTTGTATTAAGGTTGAGAGTGGTACATATACATATATGTATGTTTGTATGCATGTATTTAGTAATAACTTATAGTAATCAATGAATGGAGTTAATGTGGTAAGTTTATGCAAATGAGTTGTGTGATGACATATTAAGTCTAAAACTTGATTTTAGCTTGTATTGGTTGCTTGATTGAGTTGTATTGGTATATGAGAGTGTTGTAGGCATGTTGATTGTGAAAAGGGTGAGAAAAGTGGCCTTTAAGTGGCTTATTTTCGTCCACACGAGCCTGTGTCTCAGCTGTGTGTGACACACAGCCATGCACATGGGCGTGTAGTCTGGTCGTGTGTCCCTTACATCTTAAATTCGAGAAACAGAATGCTCGGAATTGAGCACATGGGCAGAGACACGAGAGTGTGTCTCAGCCATGTGTGCTAAACGACCTAGGACACAGAGTGTATCTTGGCCGTGTGAAAATAACTCATTAACGTTTTACAAGTCAGAGAGTTACATGGGCTTGGGACACGGTTGTGTGACCTATTTCATATACCACACGGCCAAGGACATGGGTGTGTCACTTGGCTGTGTGAGCCACACGGCCTACCCACACGGGCTTGTGACCCCTGTATATGGGAAATTTTTTGAAATTTCACAAAAAGAAATTCTAAGATCCCAATTTAGTCCCGATTCATTTCTAATACTCGTATTGGGCTTCAAGGGTCCATTTAAGGGACATTATGAATAATCTCGAAAAATGTATAGTAATTGATCTGAATTATCTGTAAATGTTCTAAAAACTTCGGTAATTCTCTGTAACCTTATTCCAACGAATGTAACGTGTAAAGTGTTTAGAAATACGTGCCATATAAATCTGTGATAGTGTGATGTGTATGATTCGATCTAATCTTTGATTTTCTTATAGATTGTAAAGATGTCTGATAGATCTGAATAGGCTGAACATGATGAAAGTAATAGTAGAATACAAACATCTAAGCATGGGACAAGTAGTAGAGTTGCAATTTCTTCGACGCAAGAACAGGAACTCAGAAATATGTTTTATGGGTTTATTAACAAATGGTTTAATGCGATGATGCAAGAAAGAAATCAGGCTCGGCAGCCTCCTCCCCCTACTGCACCATCTGTAGCACCCCCGATTGCTCTTCTACCTCCTCCGGTAACTGAATCTAGTAAGCGTTCACTGATAGAAAAACTCAGAAAGTTTGGAGCTAAGGAATTTCGAGGTAGATTAGATGATGATCTCGTCAAAGTTAAGTATTGGCTCCAGAATGTATTTAGAGTTTTTAGAGAAATGGCGTGTTCCCCAAATGATTATTTGAGATGTGTTGTTTCTTTATTAAAAGAAGAAGCTTATAGTTGGTGGGAGTCTATAAAGGTTGTGGTACCAAATGAGAAAATCACTTGGGAATTTTTCCAGAGTGAGTTTAAAAATAAATATGTTTGTAAGAGGTACCTAGATAAAAAGAAAAGGGAATTCCTTGATTTGCGACAAGGAAATCGGTTAGTAGTTGAATATGAGAGGGAGTTTGTATATTTTAGCAAATATGCTCGAGATATTGTATCAACTGAGGAGGAAATGTGAATTCGATTTGAGGAAGGGCTAAATGATGATATCAAAATGATGATTAGGGGTACAGAGATACGGGAATTTGTTATTCTGTCAGATCGTGCTCAAAAGATGGAAGAGGTGTAAATAGAAAAATGCAACAGGAAAGAAGAAATAAAGAATCCTATAAAAAGAAACTCCTTCAAGTCATTTACAGCATTTTCGGTTAAAAAGTTTAAAGATGATTTTAGTCGACCCAGTTTAATTTCGGAACGATCCAATAGGAACAAGACAACTCAGCAAGAATTTAGGGTAACTATTAAACCTGTAGCTGGTGTGGGTAGTGTACAAAATGTATCGAGGCCTAAATGTAAATATTGTGGAAAGTATCATTCGAGTGAATGCATAAGTAAAGTGGGAGCTTGTTTTAAATGTGGAGCTACTGATCATTTCAATAAAGACTGTCCTCAACTGCAAAAAGAAGAAGATGAACTAAAAGAAAAGCAAATAGCCACTTCTCAAAGAAGTAAACGCTCAGGCCAAAGCAGTTCCACTAGGGCTACTCGTTCGAATGTGAGAGATAAAGCTGCTTGGTTAGAAGCTCGGGCACCTGCACGTACATATGCTATCCAAGCTAGAGAAGAAGCAATAGCTCTAGATGTAATTGCTGGTACTTTCTATCTTTTTGATGATTCTGTATATACATTAATTGATCCTAGGTCTACACATTCATGTGTTTGCACTGCATTACCATCAGAAAAGAAATTGTCTGTTGAACCTACTAATTATGATGTTCAAGTCACTAATCCAATAGGCCAAAATGTAGTAGTTAATCTAGTGTGTCGTGATTGTCCATTGAAAATAAAAGGCTGTGAATTCCCTACTGATTTGATGTTGCTACTCTTTCAAGAATTTGATGTGATTTTGGGAATGGATTGGTTGACGAAGCATGATACTGTAGTGAATTCTAAAGAAAAACAGATTGATCTAAAATATCAGACAGGTGAAATGATTACTGTTGCATCTGAGAATCTGAAAGAAATGGTCAAGATTATTTCAACTTTATTAGCTCAAAGGTTAATGCGGAAAGGTAATGAGGCGTTTTTAGCCTATATTTTTGATACTCGGGGTTCTGAATCAAAGCTAGAACAGTTACCAATGGTTAATGAGTTTATTGATGTGCTTTTTGAGGAATTTTCGGGTTTACCACCAGGTCGTGAAGTTGAGTTTATGATTGATATGATTTCGGGAACAGCTCCGATATCTATAATACCATACAGATTGACACCGATCGAGTTAAAAGAATTAAAGACATAGTTGCAAGAGTTATTAGACAAAGGGTTCATCAGATCGAGTATGTTACGTTCGGGTGCACCTGTCTTATTCATGAAAAAGAAAGATAGATCTTTGAGACTGTGCATTGATTACAGACAATTGAATAAGGTTACAATAAAGAACAAATACCCTTTGCCTCGTATAGATTATTTGTTTGACCAGCTAAAAGGTGCTGCAGTGTTTTTGAAGATAGACCTCAGATTCGGGTATTATCAGTTGAAAGTTAAAGAATGTGATGTGCCAAAAACTGCTTTCAGAACTCGGTATGGTTATTATGAGTTTTTGCTAATGCCTTTTGGTTTGACCAATGCTCTTGCTGCTTTTATGGATTTAATGAATTAGATTTTTCAGCCTTATTTGGATAGATTTGTAGTTGTATTCATTGACAATATTCTAATCTATTCCAAAATGGAATCTGAACATGCGCAACATTTGAGAATTGTGTTTTAGATTTTGAGAGAAAAGCAGTTATATGCAAAGTTCAACAAATGCGAATTTTGGCTCCACGAGGTTGGATTTTTGGGTCATATTATGTCAGCTGAAGGGATTTGTGTGGATTCGAGCAAAGTATCTGCAGTGGTGAATTGGAAAATTCCAACAAATATAACAGAAGTGTGAAGTTTCTTGGGATTAGCAAGATACTATCGCTGTTTTGTTAAGAATTTCTCGATGATAACTCCACCGATGACTCGATTACTATAGAAGAATGTTGAATTTGTATGGTTTGATGAATGCCAGCAGAGCTTTGATCAGTTGAAGAAGATGTTGAATGAGGCTCCAATTTTGACTCAGCTAGAATCTGGAATTCCGTACGTTGTATACAGTGATGCATCTTTCAATGGTTTGGGTTGTGTATTGATGCAGTCAGGAAAAGTAGTAGCCTATGCTTCTCGACAGTTAAAACCGCATGAGAGAAATTATCCTATACATGATCTTAAATTGGCTGCAATTGTTTTTGCTTTGAAATTTTGGAGACACTATTTATATGGTGAAAAATGTTATGTGTATACAAATCACAAGGGTTTGAAGTATTTGATGACTCAGAAAGAGCTAAATTTGAGATACAGACAGTGGTTAGAGTTGCTAAAAGATTATGATTTGGTTATTGATTATCACCCAGGAAAGGCTAATGTGCTTGCAGATGCACTTAGTCAAAAATTGTCATTGTTTGCACTTCGGGTGATGAACGCTCATCTATTTCTTAATGAAGACGGTTTTGTATTAGCAAAATTGAGAGCAAAACCTGTGTTTCTTTAGCGAATCCAGGAGTTGCAGGATGATGGCTCAAAATTGGTGTTGAAAAGACAGATGGTTCGAGACAATTTGAATTCGGAGTATACCATTGTTGATAACGGTATGTTATATTATCACAACAGAATTTGTGTTTCAAATAATTTGAGTTTGAAAAATGATATTCTTTCTGAAGCTCACAGTAGCATGTATTCTATTCATCCTGTAGTATAGAAATGTATTGTGATTTGAAAAAGATGTATTGGTGGCCCGGTATGAAACAGGAAATTTGTGAGTTTGTTACAAAATGTCTGATTTGTCAACAAGTCAAAGCAGAACATCATGTACCAATGAGTTTGTTGCAACCTGTCATGATTCCTGAGTGAAAATGGGAGCATGTCACTATGAATGTTGTGTCTGGATTGCCTATGACTCCGAGAAAAAAAGATTCAATCTGGGTCATTGTGGATAGATTGACTAACTCAACAAATTTTATCCCAGTCAGAACAGACTTTTCACTTGAAAAGTTAGCAAAATTGTATATGTCTGAGATTGTAAGACTAAATAGGGTTCTAACAAATATTATTTCGGATTGAGGTCCGAGGTTTACATCTAGATTTTAGAGTAAATTATAGGAAGCCCTAGGTACTAAGCTAAATTTCAACACATCATTTCATCTTCAGACTGATGTGCAACCAGAGCGAGTGATTCAGATTTTAGAGGACATGTTGAGATGTTGTATACTCGAGTTTGGAGATAGCTGGGAAAGGTATTTACCTTTGGCTGAATTTTCTTACAATAATAGTTATCAGTCCAACATACAAATGGCACCATTTGAAGCTCTTTACGGAAGAAAATGTAAGACTCCATTGTATTGGTCTGAATTGAGTGAATCCAAGTTAGTTGGAGTCGACTTGATCCAAGAAACTAAAGAAAAAGTTCGAATCATCTCGAATAGTTTAAAAGCAATTTTCGACCGTCGAAAATCATATGCAAATTTGAAAAGAAGGGATTTAAAATTTGCGGTTGGCAATCAAGTGTTCTTAAAAGGTTCACAGTAGAAGAAAGTATTACAGTTTGGCGAAAAAGGGAAATTGAGTCAAAGATTTATTGGACCGTATGAGGTTATTGAAAGAATTGGCCCTGTAGCTTATCGGTTAGCTCTGCCTCCAGAACTTGAAAAGATTCATATTGTGTTCCATGTATCCATGTTGAGATAATATAGATCAGATCCTTCACACGTGATTCCTTATACTTAAATTGAGCTTCAACTAGATATGACTTATTTTGAAGAATTAGTGAAGATTTTAGCTCGAGAAATTAAAGAACTACGAAATAAAAGAGTACCGTTAGTTATAGTATTGTGGCATCGTCATGGTTAGGAGGAGGCAACCTAGGAAACTGAAGAATCAATGAGATCACAATATCTGAATTTATTCTCAGGTAACAAATTTCGAGGGCGAAATTTCCTAAAGGGGGGAGAGTTGTAACAGCCTAATTTTTAGTGGTGTCGGAGACAGTAATTCGAGATCACTAAATCTGATGAGTGAGTTTGAAAATTTAATAATTTACTATTTATTAGTCAAGTGAGATTTTAGAAATAATTTTGAATTAGTGAATTTTGTGAATTAAAAGAATTTATTAGGTAAATTGGGTCGAAAACGAGGTACCGAGACCTCGATTTCATAAACTGAGCTGTAAATATTTTTATAAATATTTACGGAGTGTTAGTGAATTAGCATTAAACTTTCATTAGAAAATTTTAATGTTTTGATAGTTAATTAATTAAAAAGGACTAAATTGAAAAAGGTGCAAAACTTGTTAATTAAAGAAATAGTGACTGAATAGCACAAATAAGAAATAAGAGGGATTTAAAGGACAATTGGGCCTAAATTACATAGGCTGGACGGTAGAGATATGGAAATTAGTAAGGAAATAATGTGAACTAAGGGTAAAATTGGAAATTTTGCAAATTAACTAAATAAAATCATGACTAAATTGAAATTTTAGACAAATATTCATATTTCTCTAGCTAAAAATAGCCATTGAAGAGTTCTTCTAAGCTGGTTTTTCATATTTTTGCTACATGTAAGTCCAACTCTTGTTTTTTTTCTTGAAATTTTTGTGTTTTTGAGACTTTTACAACTAGGTCCAACTATTGAATTCATTAGTTTTTGATTTTATAAGTGATTTTGAAAGTTGCCATGAATGAGTGCTGGAATTTTATGATGAATAAGCATGGATTTGAGGTTTTAATTTTTTTATGTGATGATTTTATTAAGTGATTTCAATAGAAATTGATTTTTAGAACCTAATTGCAAAAAAGTTAAGAATTAGGCTTTATTGTTGAAATTCTAATTTTCAAAGATTGTATAGTAGTTTAAAATGATGGAATAAAATGTTAATTGAGAAAAATCAGTTCAATTGATAGATTAATTGATTAGGGACTAAAATGTAAAAATTGTAAAATTTGGGGTAAATGTGTAATTTTAAAAATTGAATGGTATATATTGTGAAGTGTAATGAGGCTGAAATATATGTGCTAATGAATAAATAATTTTATATTATAGATCAAGAGTCCAAAGAAAATAGAAGAAAAGAGAAATTATCCGAATAGTTCCTAAGCTACAATAAATTTTACAAACTAGTCCAGGTAAGTTCGTATGGTTAAATTTTTAATGTTATTTATTTAATTGATGATTGGTATTTATGTTTATTGTTGAAAATAAAATTTTTGCTAAACTATGTATATTAAAGTGAAAGTACAAACTGACCCGAATGCAGGATTGAGTACATTCGTTTAGTGAAAGAAAAGAATTGACAGCAAATTACCCAAGTTAAATGAGGTTCAGCATTTGTTTTGGACTTTCGTGTTTGCTTTTCGTTTAGCTCACATGAGCTTCAGTTAACTTATATGAGTTTCAGTTAACCCTAATGGGTTTCAGTTCAACTTTTACAAGTTTCAGTTTAACCCTACTGGGTTTTCGTTCAGCTCTTATGAGCTTCTGTTCAACCCTTACGGGTTCCGTTAGCACTTATGTGCTTCTGTTCAGCTCTCGGGCTTTCATTTACGATGTACTCATATCCATAAGACGTTCATTAGTTTGAAAAAGGTTGATAATTCGGTAAGTGATATTTGATATTAATGGTTGAAGACTCAATGATATTGTTGATTCTGAGATGAAATAGTGAATTCATCAACTGAAATTGTGGTTGGCAGGAAATGTGAAATGAATGATTTGCTTAAATGGATTGTTTTAGTATGTTCGGCAAGATTTATGTTTAAAACCAGCGAACTTACTACTTTATTAAGCTTACTTTAGTTGTTCAATGTTCTTTTTAGATTTTCAAGAAGTTCGGAGGGTCAGATTAACACTTTGGTTCACACTATCCATAACTCTGGTAGATTTTGTTATGCATGTTAAGGTTTATATGGCATGTATAGGGTTAATTGAAATGAACTAAACTTGTATTAAGGTTGAGAGTGGCACATATACATATATGTATTTTTGTATGCATGTACTTAGTAATAACTTATAGTAATCAATAAATGGATTTAATGTGGTAAGTTTATGCAAATGAGTTGTGTGATGACTTATTAAGTCTAAAACTTAATTTTGCTTGATTGGGTTGTATTGGTATATGAGAGTGTTGTATGTAGGTTGATTGTGAAAATGGAAAGAAAAGTGGCCTTTAGATGGCCTATTGTCGTCCACACGGGCGTGTGTCTTAGCCGTGTGTGACACACAGCCATGCACATGGGCGTGTAGTCTGGCCGTGTGTCCCTTACATCTTAAATTCGAGAAACAGAATGCTCAAAATTGAGCATACAGGCAGAGACATGGACGTGTGTCTCAGCCGTGTGTGTGAAACGGCCTAAGACACGAGTATGTGTCCTGGCCGTGTGAAAATTGCACCTTAATATTTTGCAAGTCAAAGAGTTACACGAGCTTGGAACACGGCCGTGTGACCTGTTTCATATATCACATGCCCAGGACATTGGTGTGTCACTTGGCCGTGTGAGCCACACGGCCTACCCACACGGGCGTGTGACCCCTATATGTGGGAAAAATTTTGAAATTTCACAAATTTTTTTTTAAGATCCCGATTTAGTCCCGATTTGATTCTAATACTCGTATTGGGCCTCAAGGGTCCATTTAAGGGACATTATGAATAATCTCAGAAAATGTATAGTAATTGACATGAATTATCTGTAAATATTTTGAAAACTCCAGTAATGCTCCATAACCTTGTTCTAGTGACGGATACGGGTTAGGGGTGTTACAAAACGTGTCAGACAGACACTCTATGGTATGTAGGGTTGGATTGGAATTGAATGCCCTTAACAGTATGTTGGGATGGCCGAAGATGGTGTGTAGTGGATGGGGGTAGAAATATCTGCATTTAAATCAGATATGTTCTGTATTTGATACTGAAATTGCTTCAGCATATGTACTAATCTGTCATGGATTTGAACTAGAATTACTTCTGTTACTAATCGAATTTGGGAAATGGAAAACTATTCTATAAATTTGTTTAAATTAAACCAACTTTTTTTATGTACTGAGTTCACAACTCACATTGTTAGTGGTTGGATTTCAGGTGGTTCTCAAACTTAAACGGGTCGGCGCTATGGGTGCTCGGTCAAGCTTTTATCTTTCTTTTAAGCATTACTATTAGGAATTTTGATATTCCATGATGTTATGGTATTTGTGAAGATTATGTGCTTTGTTAATTGTTGTGATGGATATTATGTGATGAATGGTTAATTTCGACTGCGTTGTGATTGTAGTATTTCTAGTATTGGTAATGTAACTCTCCTAACTTGATCTGGACGTCTTGGCCGAGTTTAGGGTGTTACAAAAGTTGTCATTAAATAATAGTGATGAAATCTTTGAAAACTTAAGTGAAATAGGTGTATTTTTGGATAGAAAATGATTAAAAGATGAAGTCCAGCTTGTTAGAAGTATGAAAAAGAAATAAAAATGGATGAAAAGTCTTCTTGGTACATTCAGCCATGGTGAAGGGGAAGTAGAGAACCTTGGCCACTTTGTATAATATTGGTTTTAAATTATAGCTTGTGAAGCAATGAGTATTCTGGTGAAGATGGAATTGAAAATGGATATCAAGTTGAAAGATATTTGAATTCTGAACTAGGAATATTAAGTTGTCAACTTGATGAACTCTGCTTATTTAAGTTTGTTATTATTAGTCTTAGTATTAGAATGGGTAAATGACATTGTTTCATATTGAATTGCTCCTATTGTAGCTAAAATCAAAACGAGCATCTTGAAGGAGAAAGGCAAAGAAAAAGAGACTTAGGTTTGTGTTAATATCTTATTTTCATTACATAATGCTTTAGAATAATTATTTAACTATGACTAGCTATATTAATTTTATTTTTATGAGGTTTGGATGAGTTTGAATGATCTAATTAATATTTATAATTTTATGTTTTGAGATGAAAACTATGCTTTCAAATGATTGAATTAGCAAATTATTGATTATGATTTGAATTTGAAAATTATGATTTCAAATGGTTGAACAAACAAATGTTTAATATGTTTTAAATTGGAAGCCTAATTTTACATTAGGCGATATGTGATTTGAACATGAAACAAAATTGAAACGAGAATGATATGAAAATGGATTTGAAATGAATCATGAAATTTGGTTTTGACCTCGGTACACTAAGTTAGACTAAATCAAATATAGTTGGCATGCCATAGAGTCTTTACATAAGAGGATTTAGAACTCCCGAATTCCCAAAGGGTCGAGGGATGAAAGGAAGTCTTGGTCAGTTTTATTATTATTAGCCCCAATTCCCAAAGGATCGTAGGCTACTCTGATAGTCATCATTGCCGAACAACTTGGGGTGGTGGATTCGCATTTCCGATTGTGAGTCTAAACCTTAGTACGGGGACTAAATTGAAGGAAAAGCAAAAGCAAAAATTGAATTTATTTGAAATTCTAGATTGTGTGAATTAAATTAATTACGCGATTTTGAATTTATTAAAATGGCTTATCTTTCATTTGGTTTGACAATATTGTAATAAGAAAATTTCTCATTATTAGAACTTTCTTTGTATTGTGATGTTACTAATATTATTTAAAATCAAGTTTTAATTTTTTTATCAAATAATTTATGTTCAATACTTTATGTAACGAATTATGTGATATTAGCAAAACTAAGTATAAAAAAAATGTTCAATGTACAATTTGTTTATTTTTTGTGTACAGATAGTTAGATTCGATAAGACATTCCAACAGCATCCGAAAAACAAAAATTAGCTCAAACAATGTTGATGAAAAGTTTTCTTTATAGTTTATATAAATGACATGTACTTAGACTTGTATATATATAATACTGAGTAGTAAATAGAATTTAAATATTTTTGTTATGTTTTTTTAACTAGTATTTTACAACTAATGTTTTGATGATATAGTAAAGTGTGCAAAATTTAGTTTAACGGTATGATAGGGGAAATCAAAGTGATGGGAATTGATTTGGGAGAAGATTTGAATGTTGGACATATTTTGAAATTGAATTTTTGCAGGGGGTTTTATGTAAAATAGACAAAATGCTACTAAAATTTTTACAAAATAATTTTACTACTACGCTTCCATTTCGATAAAATAAGTTGCTTCGACAATGAAATGTGACATTTTATATTCGGATCCAACAACTGGGTCAATATAAGGTGTCACACACTTTGATAGTCCTTATTTTTAAAGTTGTTAATCCTAGGAACATGTTTCAACTTTGACATATTAGTTTATGCTCGGTGGTGAATAAAATAATTTCTAAAGTTATTGTTAATAGAATTCAAGGTGTGTTAGATTACTGTATTGATGAGGCTTAAAGTGCTTTTATCCCGGGTAGGCTTATATCTAATAATATTCTTATTGCTTATGAAGTTTTGCACTTTTTTAAGAAAAACTGAGCAAAGGGTAAGGGAGCTTTTGCTTAGAAATCATATATGAATAAGACATATGATAGAATGGAGTGGTCCTTTGAGGCTATGTTACACATGGTTTTTGTAGGCTAATGGGTTGGGTTGATTATGCATTGCATCTCCTCTATTACATATTCTGTGCTTGTGAATAGGGTGGTGATGGTAGTGTTTCATTCATTTAAGCAGCTTCAGTAAGGTGACCCTCTTAGCTTGTATTTATTTTTTATTTGCAATGATTGGAAAGAGAGTCAAGGATTCTTGGTAAGACGCGGGTTAGTAAAGGGTCCTAGTCTTACTCATTTATTATTTATCAATGATAGCATCGTGTTTTGCAAGGCTATCAATAATGGAGCAAATGTGATAAAATAAATTGTCAATGAGTATGAAAGTTGTTTTGGTCAACATTTTAATTTGAACAAACCATTGATTTATTTTAGTTTGAATGTAAAACCTCACATTCATGATTGTATTCCCAACTTGTAACACCCAAACTTGGTGGGTTTTGACTTGGATGGACAAGTCAGGAAAAAACAGATTTGGTGTGGTCCTACTTGCCTAATTGGTGCTCTGATACAACAGTAGGGCATAAAAAGGCCATGGTGGGACTCGAGGGTTAAGGTTGTTTCGCGCTAACGTATGAATGTATGGAAGGGATTGAAAATCATGATAAGGGATTTTTTGGCCTTAAGAACGCCACCCATATGTTCACATCAGCTTATCTGGGTGAAGTATAAATTACTCGCTAAGCAAAATGTTAAGTCTAAAAAGGTGAGTCCAATCATGAGTATAAAATGATATTGGCTTTTGGTATACGTTTCCTAAAATTGTATGTCACTAGCTAAAGAGGCCTTATAATGTGTGACATGTTTTGAGGCCTTATGGTAAGAACCAAGATTTTTACTTAAGAAACTTTTTGCATGAAGGAGAGACGTCTTTCCTATTCTATTTAAAGACATCATTTTCATCTTTATATAGAGGCTGATGAGAGGATCCTCTTACCATGTTAAGGTTAATAATTTAGCTTATATGTAGGGTCGTCTCTCACTAGGGTAAGTATACTGATCCTTCATGTGAATTCTAGAAAAGAGTAAGTCTGTTGCATACGTGAAGATAATTCTCTGCACGGTGTCATCTAGGTTTGAGATGAAGGAAAAAGTAGTTGAGCAATTTGTTAATAGTAATATTTTCTTTTATAAGTAGTGGTCGCTACAATATCTGGGGAAGATCTTAAACCTGAAGCATGAGCTACTATTCGAAGGTTTCAAGTAAAAGTCTCATGAAACTCTACATAAACTTTTGCATGTATCACACATATGTTTGCATAATTGTATGTTAATTTCTTTTATAGTGATTGGTCTATATTACGAGAAAGATGAATGATTGATGATAGTGCATGCTACATTGTATGGTACTACACCTCTGTTATACAAAGAAATGAATGTAATGAAAGCATGAAGAAAGATATCCAATGTGAGTTGCTTCTGATATGGAAAGATATACATGCATGAATATGCCTGAAGCACGATTGTCTTTGCATAAGAAGTCGAAAGTGCAAGTTTGAAATATGAAAGGATAAATATGTGAGTCTGTTGCAATGAGTCAGTCAAGCATGAGTTTTCATATTGAGCCTGCTTGCGTGTGAGTCCGTTAGGATAGTAAACACGAGTTCTGATAAGGAAAAATCATGGCCATGGCAAGTGAATACCATATAGTGTAAGGCCTAGCCATCTGCTATGGCATCTTATGTGTAACACCCCATACCCATATTCAACGCCAGAACAGGGTACGAGGCATTACCGGACTTATCACAGGATCAAACATACAATTTTGGGTTATACATTTTCATCCAAATTAAAAATTTTTGCATTTAATCATAAAGTCCCTAATACGAGCCTGCGAGGCCCAAAACATACTTTGGAAGTGGTTTGGGACTAAACTGAGATCTTTAGGAAATTTTACAAACTTAGAAATTTTTTTCACTAAACAGGGGTCACACACTCGTGTGGATATGGGACATGCCCATGTGGGCAGGCCGTATGGTCACACACGTACATGTCCCGACACTGTGTAACTCTCTGTTTGTCACCTAAGAACAAATTGTAGACACACGGCCAAGTCACACGCTTGTGTTTGAGGTCATGCCGTCCATACAGCCGAGACACATGCTCGTGTCTTTGCCCGTGTGCTCAATTCTGAGCATTCTGTTTTGAAAAAATTAGGATGTAGGAGACACACAGCCTAAACACATGCCAGTGGGGCAAGCCGTGTGTCGCACACAGCCTAGACACACGCCCGTGTGTCTACCCATGTGGACAAAAACAATGTTATTTACCAAGCCATTTTGCCACCCTTTAATGCACACACCTACACAACATAACATAGCACCAATCCAAGCATATACATACAGCCAACATCCACAACCAAGACATCAACACATCATTCATGAAAGATATCATTATATAAATATACTTACAACCAATATTGGCTCATTTCAAATGGCCTTATACAAAATGAACTTCTAACCAATATAAGCCAACACATTTGGCCAAATCAATTGACACCCATAACTCAAAATGTTGATTTCATTGGTACCAAAATAATTGTTGATAGTGTGAACGGATCTCCGACAGTCTTCGAACCCCGAGCTAGCTTGGTGACACTATAAGACAATGGAAAGGAAGGGGAGTAAGCTATATAGCTTAGTAAGTTCCTATGCAAATAATAAGCATCATAACCACACATTTAACATACAATTAATATGATGAAGGTTAGCATGGATGTTATCAAAATCTCATAGTTATAACTTATTCAATCACAATCTTACCATGAGTTCATCACATATCGAGCTCATTACTGTACATACATGTACCAACTCGCAACATAACCGTATCCTTTCACAACTTTGACATTCCCATTGAACACTCAGAATAATAATGGATACTCAGAAATCTTGCACACAAGTGCCATATATGCAGCCGAAGCTACCTCATATCTCATAATACATATGGGCTCGTTTTCGAGCTATTCACGGGTCTGCTCACATAAGCTGTCAGTCAGGACGTAGCTACACAGTGTTGCTCACACAAGTTGTCAGGTATCCGCAACACATACCAGACTACCCAGCCACTGGTAGGACGTACGATACCAGCACCTGGATTACATAATCGCATATACACAAGGGTTCCTAATGACATGTCACTCGTATCCTATTCTATTCTTAAGGTTCAACCGGGATTCCTCTCTTGTCAAAACTTTGTCGAATATATCCAAAGAGTCGATCACAATTCATACAATATTAAAGCATTTAAAACATAAATATAACAATGCATTATTTACATACGAACTTACCTCGGTACAAAAATAGTAGAATTGGACCTAATCGTCAAATACTTTGTTTTTCCCCCCGAGCTAGGTCCGAACCTCGTTTTTCTTAATCTATAATAACAAATTTAACTCATTTAATTCTCACATTATTCAATTTGGCCCAAAAAATCATATTATGGCAAAAATTACATTTTTGCCCCTAATGTTTCACATTTTTACAATTTAGTCCCTAGGCTCGTAAAATAAAATGTATTCAATTTCTTCAAAACCCAAGCCTAGCCGAACCATTTTCATACTCATACCAGCCCACATTTTCCACTTAATCACACTTTTACTACTTATTTTATAACTTTTACAAATAAGTCCTTTTTGACATTTTTACTGAAAACCACTTAGCAAAAGTTGTTTATCTAACACCAAACATGCATTTTCTACCATTGGACATAAAAATACACAAATATCTAACATGGTTAAAATTTTAAACTTCATATTTCTTTCAAATTAGTCCTTGAAATAGCTAGATTAGGTTACAAGGATATAAAAAACATGAAAATCATTAAAAACGACGCTAGAATGGACTTACAATCGAGCTTGAAAGCTTTGGCCAAAACCCTAGCTTTGGAGACTCTTCAAATTTGGCTATGGGAGGATGAAATTAAGAAGATGACATCTTTTATGTGTTTTGTTTTGTCTTTACTAGCCAAATGACCAAAATGCCCTTCACTTAAAACTTTGAAATATCACCCTACCATGTCCATTTTCGTCCAAATCAAAGTAAAATGGTCTAATTACCATTTTAGGACCTCAAATTTAAAATTTCATAGCAATTAAACACCTTTAGCTTCTAGAACAACATTTTGCACGTATTGCAATTTAGTTCTCTTAGTCAAATTGGACATCTTATCGATAAAATTTCTTAACAAAATTTTCACACAATCTTTCAATCATATTGTAGACTATAAAATATAATAAAAGTAAATCTTCCTATGTCGAATTCGTGGTCCTAAAATCACTGTTTTGATTTGACCCTAAAACAGGTTGTTACAACTCTCTTCACTTAGGGATTTTCGTCCCCGAAAATCTTATCAGAAAAGAGGTTTAGGTACTATTTTCTCATAGCTTCCTCGGGTTCCCACGTAGCCTCTTCAACCCCATGTCTTTGCCACAATACTTTCACTAGGACTATACTTTTATTTCTCAACTGTTTAACAACCTGAGCTAAAATCTCGATTGGTTCCTCACCGTAAGTCATATCAGGTTAAATCTCAATCTCTGTCGGAGAAATCACATGTGAGGGATCAGAATGGTATCATCGCAACATCAACACATGAAACATATTATGAATCCTTTCTAACTCTGTCGGTAAAGCTAACTGATATGTCACTGGCCTTATTCTTTCAGTAACCTCATACGACCTAATGAAACGTTGACTTAACTTGCCTTTACGGCCAAATCTCAGAATCTTCTTCCACGGAGATACTTTCAGAAATACCTTGTCACCGACTTGAAATTCAATTTCTTTCCTTTTTAAATATGCGTACGAATTTTGTCGATCTGAAGCGGCTTTCAAACAGTCACGAATTACCTTTACTTTTTCTTCGGTTTCTTTAACCAAGTCAACCTCATGAATCTGTTTCTCACTGAGCTCGGTCCAGTATAGCAAAGTTTGACACTGGCAACCATACAACGCCTCATATGGTGTCATCTTTATACTCGACTAAAAACTATTGTTATAAGCAAATTCGACCAATGGTAGATATTTCTCCCAACTACCTTCGAATTCTAGAACAAAACATCGGAGCATATTTTCAAGAATCTGGATTACTCTTCCAGATTGTACGTCAGTTTACGAATGAAAAGCGATACTAAAATTTAACTTCGTACCCAAAACTTCTTGTAGTTTCCTCTAAAATCTCGAAGTAAATCTCGGATCTCTATCCAAAATAATAGAAATAGGCACTCCGTGCAATCTAACAATTTCAGCAATGTACAATTTAGCTAGCTTACCTAGTGAATAGTTAGTACGTACCGGAATAAAATGAGCCGATTTCGTCAATCTATCAACAATAACCCAGATGACATCTTTTTTTTTTGGAGTCAAAGATAAACCCGTTACGAAGTCCATTGTAATCTTATCCCATTTCCATTCGGGTACCATCACTGGCTGGAGTTAACCAGAAGGCACTTGGTGTTCGGCTTTTACTTGTTAGCAAATCAAAGATCTCGAAACAAACTCCGAAATATCTCATTTCACACCTAACCACCGATACAATTTCTTCAAATTATTATACATTTTCATACTACCTGGATGAACTGATAAACAACCACTGTGTGTCTCGTGCAAAATTTTCTGAATAAGTTCATCATTTTTTGGCACACATACTCTATCTTGGAACATCAAACAATCATCTGAACTGATCCAAAAGTCCGATTCACTACCCAATTCGCACTGAGCTCTTTTGGCTTGCAATTCACTATCATTTTTCTGAGCTTCGCAAATTCGCTAAAGAAATATCGGTCTAGCTCTCATCTCAGCCAAAATTGAACCGTCATTAGACAAAGTCAATCTCGTACTCATAGCTCTTAAAGAAAACAAGGACTTTCTACTCAAAGCATTTTCGACTACATTTTCTTTTAAATTCAGATACATTCCTTAGCGGTTTCCACTCAACAATTGTCGAAATCTTACTTGGATCAGCCCAAATTCCATCACTTGTAACGATATGTCCCAAAAATCCGACTTCTCAGAGACAAAACTCACTTTTACTGAATTTAGCAAACAATTTCTTATCTCTCAACGTCTGCAATACAGTTCTCAAGTGATCGGTATGCTTGGACTCGTCTCGAGAATAAATTAGGATGTCATCGATGAACACAACCACAAACTTATCTAAATATGGTCGAAAAATTTGATCCATCAAGTTCATAAAAACGGCAAGTGCATTAGTTAATTCAAAAGGCATAACAAGAAATTCATAATGCCCATTCCTCGTCTTGAAAGCAGTTTTCGACACATCTGACTTTTAACTCTCAACTGATAGTAGCCAGATCTCAAATCAATCTTCGAGAATACCATTGCTCTTTTCAACTGATCAAACAAGTCATCAATTCTCCATAAGGGATACTTGTTCTTTATAGTCACCTTGTTGAGTTTTCGGTAATCGATACAAGGTCTCATAGATCTGTCTTCTTTCTTTACAAATAACACTGGAGCACCCTAAGAAGAAAAACTAGGTCTCGCAAAACCTTTATCTGTCCACTCTTGCAATTGAGCTTTTAATTCTTTCAATTCAGTCGGAGCCATCTTATACGGAGCAATTGATATCGGTGAAGTCCCAGGTACTAAATCAATAGAAAACTCAACCTCTCTAATCGGAGGTAACCCGGACAACTCCTCTGGAGACACATCTGGATATTCAAAAACTACCGGCACTGATTTAATTTTCAATTTAGACATTTTTGTATTCAACACATAAGTAAGATAAGCTTCATAACCTTTCCTTACATACCTCTAAGCAGATATAGACGAAATCACAATAGGCAATTCACTTGATTCATTGATTTCAACCCAAAGAACTTCACCATTTTCACATTTCAATTCAATATTTTTCTGTCTTCAGTTTACTATGGCATCATGCAGTGTTAACTAGTCCATACCCAAAATAACATTGAATTCGTCAAATGGCAACAACATTAAGTCAGCCAGAAAATAGTGACTTCAAATCATCAAATGACAATTCTTGTAAACTTTATCAACTAGCACATACTTGCCTAAGGGGTTTGACACCTTAATCATAAACTCAGTAAACACAACAGGAAAATTCTTACTAGATACCAAATTCATACAAACATAAGAATAAGTCAATCCAAGATCAATAAATGCAATAACATTAGTATCATAAAGAGAAAATGTACCAGAAATCACATCGCAAGATGACGCATCCTCACGAGCACGAATGACATAAGCTTTAGCAGGTGCTCTAGCCTCAGATCTCAAGGCTGTATCTTTCATCACACCTTTACTGCTAGTTCTATTCCCTGTATTTCTCGGTGGTCTACCCATATTGGTAGTATTACTCAGCCTTGCACTCGAAAATTATTCTTTCTCAGCCATCTTAGGGAAATCTCAGATAAAATGCTCTTGAAAACCACACTTGAAACAAGCTCGATCATTCATCCTACACTCATCGGGGTGTCTTCTTCCACAATGCTGACATTCAAGTCTGTTAGACCTAACATTACCCACACTTGCCATTGAAGTAGCTTGAGTTTTCGGACTCGAAAATTGTTTCCCGCAGTCTGTGTGTGAATACCCAGATGAAACATTTGAATGAGAATACATTTTTCCATATTTCTTTGACTGAGATTGAAATGACTTACTCATCGGCCTTTTTCTTACATCTCTAGCCTCACTCTCGACCTTTCTTTTCTCTTTACTTAGCTCTTCGGCTTTGCAAGCTCGCTCACACACTGTCACTGACATTCAGCCCTGTTTCAGCTCAAGAAATTCTTTACGTTTTTTATCGATGAACCGCTAGCTGATATACTTCTTTTGAAATTCCACTTGAAAGAATTCCCATGTAACCCTCTCTTTTGGTACCACAGATACTAGTGTCTTTCACTAGTGATTTGTGGAACGATAGGAATGTGCAAGTGTACACAATCGCAACAAGTAATAAAGTGATAAGTAAATGTCGAGTTATCGTACCCATAGGGACTGTAAAAAGAATTATTTCTGAAATTAATTTTAAACACTTTGGTGATGAAAAATATTTTGGTTTTGAAAAGATGATTAAAACTAAAGTTTTAAAAACTAAGTAAAATAATTAAAATAAAACAAAGAGTTCTAATGCACGATTCCAAATAAGATTTAATCAAGATAACACACATGTGTTGGATTAATTACATTTCTTTAACTGAGAATTATTAAACTTATGTTTATACTGCTATGAATAAATTCACGGCAACTCGGTAATTTGCTAAATACTTCTCATACATACTTATTAAATTAATCAATCTCTTGAACATTTTTTAATGTCAATCCAAGCGATTAATCAGTCTTCACAAGCATATAAAAGATTAAGTGAGGTAACAGGGTATTTCTACCTTGAAACAGTTTAATCACAAAAATCTTGCAAGTTATGCAAGGCATATGTATCGTTGAATACAATGCTAATTTAAACTTCAGCTACATTAGAAGAATAAACATGCACTGATTAAGCATTGTGTCTATTAATTATAATTTCATTACGATTTAATAATTAATTCATTAGTTATTCAACAATTATATTGCAAAAATAACCTAGGCATGATTTTACTTAACTAAGCAATTTACTGAGGCCTATACAGCATAAACATCATTTTAACAATTCAAGCAGACAGAATATAATCAACCCAACACAAACTTAATTTAAGCTAAATTGATTAAAATAACCATTTCAATAGCATAAATATTCATAAACATGTTCGTCAAAACAACAACAAAAATTAAAGAGATAGGGAACAAGAAGCAAATCTAGTTTTTCTCCGTAGCTTGACTAGTTGCTCCGTTCTTCGTTCTTCATTGCCCTCGGCTATCAAGGTGGCTTATGAACACCTAATTGCTGCTCCAAAATGGCTGATGAGAGCCTCTTTCCCAAGAGAAGAAATCAGCACTTGAACAAAAAGGGAAATGGGATGGAAAAAATAAAGAGAAAAGTGAGAGAGGAGAAGAGAGAATGAGAGAATGTTATGGGATTGAGGGATGGTTTGAATGATCAGCAAGGGGTGACTTTTATAGCTGATTGTGGCTGCTAAAAATAGAAAATTCCAGCAGCCAAAGAGCCCCCCTATGGACGGCCATCTACTTGGAAAAAGTTGAGACTTTCGATTTTGCTAAAAATAACCTAGGGCAAATCTACAAAGCCACAATTAAATGTGGGGTTTGAATGCAATTTGGAAGTCTTTCAAGGGCCTTTTCGCAAGCATATTTAATCAGCTAAAATTCTGATTTGGGTCATCATATGGACGGTTCTAGGCTGCCCAATTAGTGGCTGGTTCAGTTCACTCAATTTGGTTCGACCAGTGCAGTTCAACTAGACCCTTTCTCCATAATTAATTAAAACTAATTTATTTAACCTAAATTAAATGAGGAATAAATTAAAATTAATTAAATTATGAATTAATACACATTTATGGACTGTCTTAGGCTGGAAATTAATGTGCCTCGATACTTCAAATTGCTTCTCGATTTTGTGCTTTCAGCAGTGTCAGCCGAGCCAATTTTCGCCCTTTGTGCGAATCTGTTGAAAATAGTCAAAATTAATCAAAATTAAGTATAAAATTAACTAAAATTCACCATGTTCATATTTTTAACACAATTTAATTATTTTATAATATTTAATTATTTTTCAACAAGAATTTAACCGGATTTGCACGAATTTAAGTAAAAATGGGTATGAAAAAGTATACAAATTTTTGTGTTTCCAATATGCTCTGTCCCTCAATAATGATATAGCATATTTCAAGCATTCTTCGGGTGTACATGATAACTCATCAAATACCCTAATAGTATTCGCAAGCCAGTACTCGATTGACTCGGGGTCATCATCTACATTATCCCTGAATTCTTCAGCTCCTTGCTTTCAAATCTTATCAACCAGGGGCTTATTCAGTCTTACTAATTCCAAACCTTGAGGAGCTACGAGAATCGGTTGGGGATAAGGAGGGGATAGAGGATGTTGAGCATTCAGATTTGTTCGAACAAACTCTGAATACCACTTGTTCGTCATGTGAAGGAAGGTCTATTTTCATATGACGCTACCCCTTGAGTGGGACCTAGTGCATTACTTTCTACATCATTAGCTACAGCTCAGTCGGGGTCCATTTACTATATGAAAACACAGTTTAAAATTGTCAGGAGTCATCATACTATCACAGTTCATATATGGCATGTATAGCTAGACTCTTACACACACTATACTAGTCTGAGAATTGACTAAATTGTAGCTCTGATACCACTAAATGTAACACCCTTACCAGTATTCAATGTCGAAATAGGGTACGAGGCATTACCGAACTTATCACATGATCAAACATACAATTTCGGGTTATACATTTACGTCCAAATTAAAACTTTTTGCATTTAATCATAAAGTCCATAATACGAGCCCATGAGCCCAAAACATACTTTGGAAGTGGTTCGAGACTAAACTGAGATATTTAGGAAATTTTACAAACTTAGAAAATTTTTTCCCTAAACAGGGATCACACGCCCGTGTGGATATGAGACACGGCCGTGTAGGCAGGCCGTGTGGTCACACACGTCCGTGTCCCGACCCCATGTAACTCTCTATTTGTCACCCAAGAACAAATTGAAGACACAAGACCAAGTCACACACCCATGTGCTAGGCCGTGTGGTCGATTTAAAATTTATGATTTTTCATTAAATAGGTGCAAACTTCACACGGCCAGGGTACACGCCCGTGTTTGAGGCCCTGTCATCCACACGACTAAGACACACGCCCGTGTCTCTGCTCGTGTGCTCAATTCTGAGCATTCTGTTTTGCAAAAATTAGGATGTAGGGGACACACGGCCTAAACACATGCCCGTGGGGCAAGCCATGTGTCGCACGTGGCCTAGACACACGCCCGTGTGTCTACCATTGTGGAAAAAAACAAGGCTATTTACCAAGCCATTTTGCAACCCTTTAATGCACACACCTACACAACATGACATAACACCAATCCAAGCATATACATACAACCAACATCCACAACCAAGACATCAACACATCATTCATGAAAGATATCATTATATAAATATACTTATAACCAATATTGGATCATTTCAAATGGCCTTATGCAAAATGAACTTCTAACCAATATAAGCCAACACATTTGGCCAAATCAATATGGCACATAACAAAATGACCAAGTCCCCTATACATGCCATAACTCAAAATGTTGATTTCATTGGTACCAAAATAATTGTTGATAGTGTGAGTGGATCTTCGACGGTCTTCGAACTCCGAGCTAGCTTGGTGACACTATAAGACAATGGAAAGGAAGGGGAGTAAGCTATACAACTTAGTAAGTTCCTATGCAAATAATAAGCATTATAACCACACATTTAACATACAATTAACATGATGAAGATTAGCACGAATGTTATCAAAATCTCATAGTTATAACTTATTTAATCACAATCCTACCATGAGTTCATCACATATCGAGCTCATTACTTATGAGTTTTACGTACATACCTGCACCAACTCACAACATAACCGTATCCTTTCACAACTTTGACATTCCCGTTTAACACTCAGAATAATAATGAATACTCGAAAATTTTGCACACAAGTGCCATATATGTAGCCGAAGCTACCTCATATCTCATAATACATATAGGTTCGTTTTCGAGCTATTCACGGGTCTGCTCACACAAGCTGTCAGTTAGGACGTAGCTACACAGTGCTGCTCACACAAGCTGTCAGGTATCCGCAACACATGCCGGACTACCCAGCCATTGGTAGGACGTACGAGACTAGCACCCAGATTACATAATCATATAGACACTTAGGTTCTTAGTGACATGTCACTCGTATCCTATTTTATTCCTAAGGTTCAACCGGGATTTCTCGCTTGTCAAAACTTTTTCAAATACATCCAAAGAGTTGATCACAATTCATACAATATTAAAGCATCTAAAACATAAATATAACAATGCATTATTTACATACGAACTTACCTCGGTACAAAAATAGTAGAATTGGACCTAATCGTCAAACACTTTATTTTTCCCCCTATCTAGGTCCGAACCTCATTTTTCTTGATCTATAATAACAAATTTAACTCATTTAATTCTCACATTATTCAATTTGGCCCCAAAATTCATATTATGGCAAAAATTACATTTTTGCCCCTAATGTTTTACATTTTTACAATTTAGTCCCTAGGCTCGTAAAATGAAATGTATTCAATTTCTTCAAAACCCAAACCTAGCCAAACCATTTTCATACTCATACCAGCCCACATTTTCCATTTAATCATACTTTTACTACTTATTTTATAACTTTTACAAATAAGTCCTTTTTAACATTTTTACCGAAAACCACTTAGCAAAAGTTGTTTATCTGACACCAAACATGCATTTTCTACCATTAGACATCAAAATACACAAATATCTAACATGGGTAAAATTTTAAACTTCATCTTTCTTTCAAATTAGTCCTTGAAATAGCTAGATTAGGTTACGAGGATCTCAAAAACATGAAAATCATTAAAAACGGGGCTAGAACTGACTTACAACCGAGCTTGGAAGCTTTGGCCAAAACCTTAGCTATGGATGCTCTTCAGATTTTGCTATGGGTGGATGAATTTGAGAAGATGACATCTTTTATGTGTTTTATTTTGTCTTTACTAGCCAAATGACCAAAATGCCTTTCACTTAAAACTTTGAAATATCATCCTACCATGTCCATTTTTATCCAAATCAAAGTAAAACGATCAAATGGGACCTCCAATTTAAAATTTCATAGCAATTAGACACCTCTAGCTTCTAGAACACACATTTTGCACATATTGCAATTTTGTCCTCTTAGTCAAATTGGACACCTTATCGATAAAATTTCTTAACGAAATTTTCACATAATCATTCAATCATATTGTAGACTATAAAAATATAATAAAAAGAAATCTTCCTACTTTAAATTTGTGGTCCCGAAACCATTGTTCTGATTTGACCCTAAAACAGGTTGTTACACTAAGGGATAAGAAGACCATATAGTGTAAGGCCTAGCCGTTCACTGTGGCATCATATGGGGAAATGAAGACCACATAGTGTAAGACCTAGTTTAGGACTATGGTGTCATGTTGAAATGAAAAGGATGGTTAGGTGAGTACCAAGCAATAAGAGTCAAACCTCAAGATGTTGATTTTAGGCAAATCCCTATCGTTGAAAATGTCATTTACCAAAATGTGGAAGCCTCTGTGGTTGTTCTTTGTTATATGTGAATCCTAGTGGCAGAATATGTTATATGTGGAAGCCTTTATGGTGAAATCGTCAAGGTGAAGCTTTGTGGATGTTTTTGTTCTATGAGAGCCTTCAAGGTTGTATCTAGTAAATGCGACATCATGGCAGAGCCTATCAAAGTGGAACCCTTTATGACTATCTTATGTAAAGATGCCTTCATGGCTATATATTATTTATAAATGTCTCTGTGGCAATCTGTGTCAAAGGGAAAATTTTCTGAAGTTGTCGTCAATGAAGTACGCCTTCATGGCATAGTCTATAGAATGGCCTTCGAAATAACATTTCGAAGATAACGTCAATGGGACGACCTTTGAGGAAAAAAGTCTGAGATGCTAATACAGGTAAAAAGAGGGATAATCTCTCTAAGTTCTATTAAATTTACCCCTCTGTGTCCTATATTTCAAGTGGGAATGATGTCATGAGGGATGACACCAGGGTTGTGCCGATGAAAGGGTGAAGTAGGACACTTATGGATACATAATGGAACCACGTAGGCATGATCAAGCTTTAGGAGTCATGCAATTAAATTAAGAAAACTATTATGCAAACCCCATTATAGCGTTGAATGGGTTAACCACGTAATAGTAGTTTGTGTCATAACTTCAAATTATTTTAAAAGATTTATGTTGAATAGTTATATATATACACATGTAACTGTTTTGTAATACTCCACCAATCGTAAGGCATGATATGCGTTTGTAAGTTATGTTATATTTAGATTTAAGTCAAATTGTATTAAATAAAAGTGGAGGTATCATTCAGCATAAAATGTGTTTATAAGTGTCAAATGGTAGGAGTCTAAAATTTTAGTAGTAACACCCAATATTCGAATCCAATCCATTGGGTCGATCGAAGGTGTTACAAGTTTTGGTATCAAAGCTTAAGTTTAGACGGTTCTAAGACTATAAAGACAAAAAAGACTTATATGCATAATGCGCCAAGCCTAGCGAAACCCTCAGATATGTTAAATTTTATTTCTCTATTGTAATGATAATACGAGACTAATTGATAATAAAGACAGATGAGCAATGAAATAATGAAAAATTGTTTTATAGATAAAGTAATGGCTATGCAATGAAAAACAAAATGCACAAAAGGAAGGCAAATTCTTCACTCCTCGTCGAACTGATCATTGGGTTCAGTTGAGACTTCATCCATAAGAGGAATGTTATCTGGAACCTGGCCCCCTAATAACAAGTCTTCGTCGGCATGCTCCACTCTAGATGTTAAATATCCACCCACTCTAGATGTTTTAGGCAAGCTCGTTAAGTTTGCAGTTTGTTTAGACTTGTTTTATATTTAAGTATGATGACTTAGTTAATCAAATGGGGATTTAGTTGAGACTTAGTTAGAACCGAACTAGAGTACTGTAAATGAAAAGACTGAAAAGTTGTTAAGTGCACTTAATCACGGGAATCAAGGATGTTAGAGAAATTATTTGATTTTTCCACTAATATTTGTCTCCGTTGCTTAAGTATATAAGGATACCAGTGACTAGTACGAACCACTTTTACATATTCTTTTTCCTTGAATTTCTCTGTAAGTTTTTAAAAACTTAAGCATAAAAAACGTTCTGGAGACGGTTTGCAGTATTTAGTTAACATCTATGCTTGTACCAACCTTCTAGTAATTCGTTATAACTTTAGGTTATTATCAAATAAGTTTTGTGTTTATCGTATTACACGCATAGGCTTTAGAGTTGTCTATTAGAAAGGAAACTTTCTGATTCTGGATTGAGTGATTTTGATTCTTGCATGCATGTTAAATTTTGTTAGGTTAATTACTTGATAAGGATAATTATCTTTCTTTTAACTCAAGAAGCTAACGAGGGTCCCAACGATAAAGGTAAAGGACTTGTTGTGTAGATCACTGTAGTAGAGTTTCTGGTGAGTTCCTTCTTACTTCCATGTGTTGTAAATTCCATTGTTATATATAAATTGTGTACGGTAAGTAATCTTCCTCGGTAATGTGTGAACAGTATATGTGTAGGTAATAGCCGTCTAGTGTAATAAGCATGAGTTTAGCCTGTTTGTGTTATTAAGTAAAAACCATCTTTCATGCTCAAGCCAGTACCAATAGTTTGTGATATAATGCTCTCGATCCAACCCAATTCACTGAGTCCAGATCTCAGGTGTTACTGCATATGACACTAAACAAAATTTATAAACAATTGACCAACACTCTTTACTTAAAATATTTTTCTTATTATTTTATTTAAAGATTCATTATCAAAGAAACAAAAGATAGTATCTAGAAATAAAGTATTACATCAAACTGAATACAATTCATTACAACAAAAAACATTTACTAAAAATTGACTTTAAGGGTGTAATATTACAATACGTCACTTTTCCACTATATGCATAATAACCCACTTCGCCGCTACCTTGATGTACTCCTGGTGTTGTCCCTCCTAGCGCAGACTCTTATCATAAACATAACACCTATAAGTTCAAGAGAACTTAGTGAGAATTAGCTTAGAATTACCGTGGCAGATACTTTTATAATATATGAAGAACACTAGTATGCCAACTATTCTTCTTAACAACTTACTTTTGTTTTGGGCGGATACTTTCTCAGTTTTAATCTTACCATTACGTGCCAATTACCATACTATTTACATACAAATTCTTTCTTATCTACCTGACTAACTTAAATTCCTTCCAGAAAATAAATTAATCTTTTTTTCGTAAAACCATAAAAGTATTCTTCAAAGAATATATATCTTCAGAGTTTACCTCATACAAACCATCTCTTCACACATACACTTATTCCAGAATAGTGTTCACTGATACTAATCACTGGCGTATATATGCACATTTGGCAGATACTTACACAAATTTGAATACCATCATTTTTACAAATTGAATCAAATTCTTGTTCGATACCCTACCATCTTACTCAGATTATGAACTATACAGATCATTCAAGTAAAATTCACACCACTTTACCACATAACCCCAATTACTCAGGATAATAATAACTCAAAATTCCATATGATTTTAGAAGAAGATATAATACAACTCTGATATGGCCGATTCCAAATAAATCGGATTTAGTCAAACTTAGACTAATGAATAACTATCTCAATATCTACAAACATACCCAAACCTCAAACTAACAAATTATCATGGTGGATACCCTCTTTGAACATACACGTGCACACTTCTTTTCAAGACATCTCCTTAAGGCTTATTCAATCACTTCACAGATCTAATTCAACCAAATTAACCTTAGATATATCATAACCTTATCTTAGTAATACCCATTACAAAAAAAATAGAATTTGTCCAAAACTTACCATAAGGGCGAATGAGCATATTTTACCAGACAAACTTAACATAGTATACCACCAAGGCCAAACAAAATATGCTATAAAGGCATAATACAATGTCACGTTTTTACTATCACGGTGGGTTTTTACAGAAGGTGTCATGGGTGTCTCCCTCATGGACTTATCCATAAATTTCATGAAACAATAACAACAACTGCTTAAAGAACATAAGATTACCATTAAAACTCTATTACATACAAATTACTATCATCTCAATCACTGATATCCCCTATGCAAAGCCTTGTACTTACAACTTACTGTTCATACACATCTTCTAGACTTACTCTTCTAAAAACTTAATATGCAAAGTTGTAATACTTACCAGGAGATGGGACAACCACTAATAAATCTAAAAATTTTAACTTCCAGATCAAAAAGAAAAAAATCACATTTAGATTTAAAAAGGAACAAAGAGTAATATTGAAGGAAGAAGAACTTTCTTTCAAATCCTTCACACCCATATATATAACTAACTTAACTTATTGGAACTTAACAAATGTCGCTTGAATCCATAATTTGTCTATCCTAATGGCTTACTGGTTTTGAAAGAAACATAAATGAGAATCCTGAAATAATGATATTTGACCAGTCAATCTTGTTGGTCCTTAACCAAGTCACTTTACAACCCAACTAGCACAGTACATCAGACAAACAAGGCTAAGTATGCTTTAGGCGATAACTTATACCTTAATTACCTTTTTACTTTAACAAGATATTTCTCTTTACATAGCAGTATAACCTGAAACAGAGTCTTCACGTACTGCCACGATGATTACGATACGCCCACACGTATTTTCCAAAAGAAGTAATTTGGCGGATTACACCTCACCAAATAAATTATTTCACTACAACAAGCATTAACCTTGGACTCACCAGATCTGGGATGTGACATGTGATATGTGAAATATGATCTGTGGTGATGGGAAAGAGAAGATATGTTTGTGATGCCTCCGGTAGGGCAGCTATATTGCAAATTATATTAACATATCACAATAAAACATGCAATTCTGAACGAAAATGATATGAGGTGTTAAGGGGGAGTATGTATGTGAACGAGACTATATGATATGCTCTGACTTTGAATTCTGGGTACGTGGCTGGTATAAAGATGAGTTCTCTATGTCATGTTAAGTTGGCGTACAATGTCCACCCATGTGTTATGTAAATTGGCGTATTAAGTTTGTCTATGTTTTGTGAACGTCATTGGGCGTATTATGATTAATATGTGAAACTCATTTTGAAAGGTTTGATATTATCGTAAGAAATAGTGTGTATGGTTTCTATTTACCTTTGGAACTCACTAAGGTTGTATGAACTTACTCTGTTGTCTTTTCATTCTCAAGCGTGCTGTTTGAAGGAAAGCTTTCTGTTAAAGGGACTACGCCAGAGCACTACTGCTATTGTGAGCTGTCTTTTTTGTCTTGTATCATGCATGACCTTTGGGAGTGGCGTCTAAATGTATTTTTGAAACCAATCTGTATAACGATCTATTATTTTGTTAAGATACTAGCTTTTTACGAGAATCTTCTTAACTCTCAATGCTTGGATTTGAATTATTATAATTTGTTCATGAACCTATTTATTTGAACTTATCTGCCAAATGAATTAAACCTTGTTTTAAAACTCCGATGATGTACATTGAAACCTTTATAAAGTAATAGCCATTACATGTTTTATACTCTTAAATCTATAAAGTTTTACAAGCTTCCACTAAATGATTTGTTTAAGAATTACTTTGATTTTAAGTTGTGACACATCATACTTGGATTCAATTATTGGGTTGGGTTTGGGGCTTTACAAATTTTGTTTGGGTTATAAGAGATAATTTAAGAAGAAAAAGTTTAAAAAAGAATTATGTTGGTAATGTGTTATAAAGATAAAAGGGAGTAAAAAAAAAACAAGAAATAAAAGAGTAAAAGAGAAGTATGTATTTTTATTGATCAATTGGGATGTTTACAATATTTTTTCAAAGTTTATATTTATAGACATAAGAAGTATAAATGAAATAAAACTGTACTTCTAATGAACATTAATGTCCTAAAATATATCAAATTTATATTAATATTGATAAACATTCACTTAAAAATAAATTATTTATAACACAAATATATATTAAGTTTAAAACCTCTAGATATAGCTTTAATCAAATTTAAAATGTTTAACCATCTTCATAAAAAAAATCTTTTTAATGAACACATGCATATAATGGATGTTAGTAATAAAACAATCCCATTTTATAAAAAAAAACTTTTCAGAAAATTCGAGAAAGTAAATAATAAACATATAATTTCTCATAAAGAAACATGACTAACCCACCAGAGAAATTACCAGTATTTAAGAAAGTTACAAATCGTCCAAAACTTGCCCTTTTTATTATTATTATTATGATTTATCTAAATCTTTAAATAGAAGAATAATATGTTTCAATACACTTGAACTTACATTTTCCTGTACGGGCAACAATACCAATACTAATAAAACTAAAACTCAATTGACAATACTACTAAGGAATTTTATTTATTTTTTAAATTTACTATAATATTTTATTTTTTTTAGGATTAACACAACAATAACACGGTATCTAAATATTGAAAATTAAAAATTAAAAATTAAAATAAATTAATATAATATATAAACTTTAAAAGTTCACATTACCTTTGTGTTAATTATTTAATTATTGGTTAAAAAAAACATCTTGATAAGTGAGTGATCAAATTATAATCTTTTATATGATATTAGACTTGTCCATGAGTCGGGTTACTTGGCCCGATCCGACGGCTTGCTTGAGAAGTGGGAGGATTTGAGTAAAAATATAGGCCCGAAAAATGAGCTTAGACAAAAAATAAGGCCTGTTTAGAAAACGGGCTGAGTCTCGGGTAAGGCTTTTTTAGCCCGAGCCCATCCCGACCCGACCTGAATATGCAAAAAAAAACTGCTGTTTTTTTTAAAAACTTTTTTTTGCTATTTTTTCTTGTTTTCTTCTTCTTCTTCTTTTCACTATTTTGATACCATTTTATAATTATGTTGCTACTATTTTGTAGTTATTATTTGGATATTGTATAACTCTTGTTTTATTGTTAATTTTGTTACTATTTTAGAGACATTTTTTATTGTTAATTTTGTATATCTTAATATTATTCAAGTATACATATATATTTTAATTTGTTAAGAAATATTTATTTTAATATTTTTAATATTTTTGATATATTATATATATTTTAAAAATTATATAAAAAATTAATACGACCGAGTTGGATCAGGATTTTAGCATTTTTTAGGCTGAACTTGAGTAAAATTTTAGACACCTTTTTCAAGATAAATTGAGCGGTCTAAAATTTTTATTGAGCCCGACCTGAATTGGCCCATCAACACGATATAGTTGAGTGACGAAGATATTATAGTTTTGGGCTCTAAGTTAATCTTTAACCAACACCTATTTATTTGGGCCTAGGCTTAGGTCCCTTCGGAGTTTACTGATTCAGGTCTCTGCAATTGCCTGAGAACAATGAAAGGATCCATCCCATCCTAGTATCCAACCCCAAAACCCTTAATTTGACATGTTTCGATTCGACTTTCTGCTTCGGTTTCATCATCAGCTAAACTTTCAGACATCCAAATCAACTGAGAAACATAAACTTCTGTTATCATCCTCCACCCGGAAAAGATTTAACCCATTTGTTACTTAGAACCAATTCTTTTTACCACCAAAAGGAAAACCCAAAGCTTCCTCTATTGGTGCTGCTAATTTTGAAGAGAGTGTCTTTTTGTCTTGATTTTATCGGTTATGCAGATACCTAGATGGCGAAACGTGTTTCTACTGAAGAATTCATTGGTTCCACCTTTCTTATCTTCAAAAGCAATGGCTCCTGTTGCAACAACCCACGTTGCTTCGTTTCATTCTACGCCTATTACCTGTGAAAAATGGAAGAGCAAATGGGATTTTGTAAGTTCGGGGAGAGCTTGAATTTCTATTTTTATTTGAATGGCTGTAGATAGGGTTTCTGACAGTTCAAATCCTTGAATAGCTCTAATTTGTGGCATTTCTTAGATGAAATAAATAGTCTTGTTCTCTGAGTGCCATATAAATTAATCTTTAACTTCAAAATTAAATTGATAAATTTGAGCTTCAATGTTTCATGCTAAAAGTTTCTGCCTGCTGATCGTTATAGATGCTACCGTTGAGATTTATTCTATATTCATTATGTTTAGCTTCCCATATTGTCTGTTCTTGGTTCTGATCAAAGTACTTCATCTTCTATGTGAATAATTACGCCTACTTGTTGCCTCCTTTGGCCACCACCAGTTGCATAGAATTGAGCTTCAGATGTTTGTAATGCATGAAAATTTTGGTTTAGTAATTCGTATAAATCTGTATGCATTGCTTTTGATGAGAAAATTTAACAATTAACCATGGTTTTGCAGGAGGAAAGAATAACAAAACAACCAACTAAGGTATATAGCTTTGGCAGCCTCTATTTATGTAATTATCTGCATGCATCTTTTAATCATCTTGTTCCTAGTATATCATATAGGCACGTTTTTAGATTGGTAATTTTCTGAAAACTTAGCAGACCAAATTCCAGTTCAAGTTTGTATGACGAGGATAACCATGCTTGATTGCTAAAACAGCTATCTTATTCATATTGGACTGGGAACATTCCTAGCAATCTTTTAGTGCAAATAAAATTCTAATGCATCTCACAAAAGGATTCCCCATGATTAATTTTAATGTTCACATTGACCAGGTGATGGGTGTCTTCTAGTAACGGATTAAGATGTTGCTATTTGTTAATTTCATCCTTCCCAAGTAGCTTTGTTATGAACCTTTTGTCTTCTTCTGGCATTTTATTTCTTACTTTATATGTTCATAAAAAATGGAAATTTTCTGACATTTCAAATATTAATGCAGAATCACATAAGATATACAGTACATCAAAAGCGTGCTGACACAAAGAGTGCTCTAAAAAACCTTCTCTATAATAGTGGTTGCTCAAATGTTTCATTCCAGGTAAACTTTTCTGGACTCCTATTTGGTTCAGAACCTTGATCTTATTCAAGATGTGAACTTCAATATTTTTTATGCACTATTTATGTTATAGTTATGGTGTAATTAGATTGTGATAAAATCCATTATTGAAACTTACTTTAACCTGTACGAATCACCCAGTTGTCTGCATCAGAAGTTGACCTAACTTGATTTGACCATAAAAGTCTACAATCCAACCAAAATTGAAATTATCTGAACCTAAAATTGTTGAATTCAGAGACGATCCAGACCTGAATAAACCAAGATCCTAACCTTGTATTAAACTGGTTTTAAATTAAAACTAAACAATTTGAACCTGAAATGACTTAAACTGAGCAAAACCCAATTTTTTTTTATGCACTGAAGTTACCTGACCCAAACCTGACTAAACTTGCCTGGTTGACACCTGTAGTTTCATTCCAATTTTATTTGCTTATTCTGATGTATTAAGGAGTTTTTCAATTATTTTACAAATAATGGACCAACAGTCTTCCCAGTGCTTTGGAGTTTCAATTGAAAGAATCCAATTTATATAGTTTTATCCAAGTTTGATTTTGGTCATGCTGAAAGTATTACGACTGTTTAGGTGTCATCTAACCAAATGGACTACAAGTTGGCCGAATTGTAAATGTTTGGACATGTCGGTAGTGCAATCTCATGGTAGAAGGTTGGATCCTGAGGACTAATTTATAGAGTGAGAATCATGGCACCCGGTTATCTTTTTCTGAAATCTTTGGAGAGAGAGCACCCTAAGAAATACCATCAATTTATGTTTGTTACATGCATATTTCTTCATGTTTGCTAACCAAAGTTTTTTATGCCTCTTTTTCTGCTAATTTTTATTTTTTGGATATGTTAAACCACAAGGGTGAATAAGAACATGTTAATTGAAAGGTTTTAGAGAATTATAGTAATACTTGAGTTGTTGAAGAGATGAAGGCTCTTGTATAATGGATCACAATGCCGATAATTTCCATTTTAGTTACTGATGTAACTGGCCACTTGAGAGGCAGAATTTTAAATTTGTTTACTGTACTATTTTCCAAAATTTATCTTATCCAAAGATGATAGATTCTATTAAACCATGCAATTTTTCAGTAATTGCACTGCAAAATCAAATGGGTTTTAGCATGGGTTATTGTGACAATTCATCGATAAAATTACTTTTGTATTCAATAAGCAGGATTTATGAATTTTAAAGGATCTTTCCACTCCCTAGGCAAATTATTTTATTAGGATAGGACCAAGTTTAAATTATTTTCTTTGGAGGAGCCAATAATGCATGAAAGATCTATCTGATCTGCCTACATTGTAGGCTCATAAAACCTCATTTCCCGGTTTGTTATTGCCATTTAATTATCTCCCACAAAAAACCTCTATGAAGCATGTTTACATTATATTACAAGTTGTAACATAAAACAAGTTAGTGTTCCTGAACAAACATAGGTTCAAGCCTTGAAATTAGTTTTTGTTTCTTCATTATTGGCATTGCTGTCGTTTATATGGAACCAAAATTGTTAAGTTTATGGTTCGTACAACATCCCATAAAATGTGCATCTAGGGTCCAAGCATAGTAGAAGCTTATGATTTCAGTTAGGCCATTGAAAGACTGAGGTTGCTGTTCGTTTTCGATGGACGATGGTAAGTTGGTTTTTTAAAAATCCAGTGGACTTGACATGCATGTAGAGCTTGAATGTTATTTATTTACCAAGAAACCATTGGACTGGAATGTATCTAAAACATGAATGCCTTTTATCTTCCTTCTGCTTTTCATTGTACCAAAAGATTGAGTTTACAGTTTTCATTAGCACCTGAAATTAAAATATAAACCTTGCCTTTTGCTTTTATATAGGATGAAGTTCGAACATGGAAATTTGATGGGACAGAAGGCTGGGATTCAGATGGTTCTGATAAGAAGCGGTGGTCAAGGTATTCTGGACGACATGCTGGGAAATCTAACCGCAAAAAAGTTAAACGTCAGCTTCCTCTTTCTTTTATCATTCATTTCCCCTTACTGTTTATTGAAACACAACTAAAAAGAAAAAAAGAAGCCTCCTTTATGCACTATTTTTAGCAGAACTAGCTCTCATATTTGACACTCATTGTCCTTTTTGTTACATGGCGCAGGAAAGTTTAGAAGAGAGAGTTTCTCTGACGACTTTGATCATCCTGAGAGAATCTTTCAAGCTAAATTTGGGAACAAATGGTATACTTGGACTTCTGGTGGAGATAAGTCTTTCAAGAATCCAGAATCTGGATTTGAGTGGAGAGAAAAATCAGGCTGGACAAATCAAAGAACGAAGGAGTGGGAAAATACTAGTGACTCTGAGTCTGAGTCTGAGGAGGAGAAGTCATATGATGTAGGATCATGTTCTGATAGAGAAATCCTTGGTTTGCCTCGAGCAGGCCCCATAAAGATTGAAGACGTTAAGAATGCGTAAGTACTCAACCTAATATTTGAGAGGCCTGTCATCTTGAAGATTGGACGCTACATATTTGAGTTTTCCCTTGCTCCAATTCTTTTTATACACATGTATTCTAAAGTTCATTAAAATTGCCATTCAGCTTTCGCGTATCAGCTTTGAAGTGGCATCCTGATAAGCATCAAGGTCCTTCACAGGTTAGTTAGAATTTGCAAAAATTTTGTTTTTGGTTGCTCATCACATTCCAAACGAAATTTTTATGGATTTTAGTTTTTGGTTTATCAAATTTGTTGTGTTTCTGTAGTGAAGCGGATCCCGTCATGGTTTCTTTTAATTTTTTTGTAGTGACGTAACATCTATACATTTATGCAGGAGATGGCTGAAGAGAAATTTAAGATGTGTGTAGAGGCGTACAAATCATTATGCCGTGCTCTATCCTAAGCCTTAGGAGGTTACATAGCTCCGACCAAGTAAGTAGTCTCGGAGAATAATAGCTAAGAGGTAGAATTGAATCTGTTCTATTTTATTCTGATCATCATAATCATAGTCAAATTGTCAAAAAAAATTTTTGGCCCAACAATTTACAATGTTCCATTATTTTGTGGCTAAAACTCCAAAAAAAGTAATTACATTCTGATTTAGTGATTCTCTCCTTTATCTTGCTTTTCTTTTTGGGTCTTGGTCTGTTTCTTTCCTAATATTATTATATAGCTTTGAATTATACAAATCTACCCATGTAGTTTCTTGATTTAAGCTTCATTTGCCGCCTCATTCTCCGAGCTCTTTACATGTTGCACATTGCACTTTGAGAACCTCATAATCCAGCTACCCGTGTATGACCAATCAATAGTATTTGCTTGGAACCTTCTTCCAAAATAACAGATTGAAACCCCATATGATAAGCAAATTCCAGAGTCTTGGGTACTGCCAGAGCTTCAGCTATATTCAGGACCAGGACATTCATTAATGGAGCAAACCTTCATGATCACGTACTATAACTCCATTGCCTCCAAATTTTCAATGAAATTTCCTCATTTTCTTGTAAACAAAACAAAAGTTTTTTAACTTTTCTTTCAAAAAAAAAAAAAAAACCATCACCCGCCACTAAATCAAACTCGACCTTTCCCATTCATTTTTCTGACAACCAAATAGAAAATAACACCCAAAAGGTACACCAACTATTAAGATGGCAGCGATGCAAATTCCATTCAGTATCAACAAATAGCCTGTTAGGGAAACATAGCCTACAATTTGATATGAAATCCACACATCTCATGTAAGGCTGACCCTTCCTGGAATTTCGTTGGTAAAATTAATAAGGCTCTGCTTCTCTTTCAAGTACATAGCGATACAATCTCCTTGAATAGTGTTGAAACTTATCATACGGAACTGGGGTTGAAGAGTTCTCACAAAATCAATAAAACTGGGGTGTTTCCACAATGTGGAGGGGATAGATACATTATGATCATCTTAACAATCTCGTGGTTGCAATTTTCTTGATTAAAGAATATTAATTCTATTATATATTTATCTATTCTATTATATATATTATAATATATATTAGTATTATTTTTATATTATTTATCTATTTCTATTTCATTTATTTCATTTGCATTTAGAATTTTGATTCAAAAAAAAGTAAGGAATTATAAACTTGAAAAACACGAATCGGGTTGCGCCATACATATGAAAGAATATAGAATAATGATGTATTTGGCGAATCAAATACCATGGTCTAATAAACTAATGCTTACATTTCTCCAAATTATCTATTTTTCGTGGTTTGTAAGTGATATTACTAGATTCAGGGTTGATATTTGTAAATTTCTCTAACGAGCTACAGGGCAGATACCCAAGGCAATATGTCTTTTGAAGTGATTAGTGCCAACTAGATTTGAAATGATAATATAAGCAAATAAATTTATTTGGTTAAATTTAATTTTAAAATATATATTTTGTCAATTGATTTTTTTAATTCTATGTAGAGTTAAAAATGCCACATGGTTCATTATTATTGGTTGATTGTCTTTTAAATACTGTTAACTTTTTAGACTACAACATAAAACAAAATGACAATTCTTATATCAAAATGGGACAAAAAAAGTTTAAACACTGAACTGAAAATACGAGGATAATTCAAGGGTCAAATCTTGACATAAGCCTTAAAATTAAGCTAGGTTAACTTTGCTTTGGGCAATTGAACAAGTTCTACTGGGTAAGTTTTTATAGGTCTTAACAAAATCAAATAAAAACCGACACTAGATTTTTATCGCAATCAAGTTATGCCATATCTATAACATAAATAGTACATCACAAAGATTGAAGAACATATCTTGAACCTGATAACCAAATACGAGTCTAGAAAAGTTTACCTAGAAAAAAACAATAAGAGGGAACTGTGACCTGTGAAAATAAGAGAGAAATTAGAAATATAAAAAGGGGAACACTAATATAAAAAGAATGTATTTATTGCTATAACATCCCAAATGTGACGCCCCAAATCTGATTGTCTGATTTGAATTCGAAACATCACATTAGCACCAAGATGACTCTGTTTACAACTTTACAAACCACATCAACCAACCATACATACCACATAATTGCATAATATTTCAAGAAATTAGACCTAAGTGCATGTTTTTCTAAATTAATCTTTTCATTCACACAATCAGAAGGTATAAGGCGTACCTTAATACTTGGCAATCTCCCTTAACTACAATTTTTTTTTAGTTCATTTAATTATCATCACATTAAGCAAGTAATTAAAACCACCTAAGCTAGCAACCAAGCAAGCAATTATAACGTTCAAAAATCCCCCCAAAAAACAAACAGTCCATAATGTCCATTTACAACTCGTTGGAAATTTTATCTAAAAAGTTTAAGTCTAATTCTAGTACTAAACCTTGGAACGACCCATTTTGCCTTCACTTTAGAGCTTAAAATCTCAACACACATACTCAAAGAAAATGCCTTGCGATGGATCACCGATTTGCCAGCTTTTGCTAGCCCACAAACTATTTATATCCAAGGTAAAGTAAAAAGTGTGAGCATGGGAAAACTCAGTGAGTACACATGCATACAACACAAGTAAACACACCAAACATGTAAGGATTTGAACATATTTGAACAATTTATATACAACACAATTTTCATACTCAACGCAGTGATATATTGATAATTCGTGAATATGAAACATAGTCGAATTATATACTTATTGGATAAACGGATCTCCAAAACACATCATATGACTCATAAAGTCGTACGCTATCTCCATGTAAGTGTAGCACGTATGCTCACACTCTCTAAACACACCACGCTATCTACGGTGAATGGAGCTATGCTCAACATTCCCTTATCTCTCAAACGCTATCTTCGGGCCACAATGCCCATCGCAATAAAAAAAGAGGTGAGTACTCACAATCTTATGGCATGCCAACTATATCATTCATGACATAGTTCACATAACTCATTGTTCACATATTTTATTTAACATAGGGCACGCAATAGCTTAGTTTACATGAATATAACTCAAAATCTCACAATACACAGATTGACAAAGTAATATAGTTTGCAACAATAATATAATTCACTAAATTAACACAATTCGCCATAATAATATAATTCACCAAGTTAACATGGTTCACAATATAACATATTACACAAATATAATTGGCTCGCACTACAGTTGAGCTTGCACTTAGCATTTCACGACAATATAATTTTGCACTAATCAAAACTCGCAATATCATAAATCTCATAATTCACTTACGAATTTGTGCATGCATAAATATGCATTATCGATAAAATTCACATGTTATAAGAGTCCACATTATATTATTTATTTTTATATTCGTTCGTAAATATTACAAAATCATATACAAATAAATATATTATATATACATATTTATTTAGTAACCTTGGTCACTTCAAATTTTAAGCTACATTAAAATTCCCATAAATTTATATATTATATAAAATCATACCCATAATTATATATATTATATATAATATAACTATATTATATTATATTATATTATATATATAACACCAATATCCATAAATATATACTATATAATAAAACCATGCATATATATTATATATAAAATAAAGCCATGCATATATATAATAAATGTATAACCACCGCCAATAAATATATTTACATAACACAAAACTCACTGCACATATATATAACTAAACCTCTATACCTCTATATTATATATATAATTACACCTACCTAAATGTTTTCATCCTTATCATGTCAACTTCAGCAAACACTCACAAGACCATTTACGCATATATATATCGTGTATATATATACACCTATTTACGCATATATTATATATATAAACATTTAGTAAGACAGCGCACAATGTTCACACACACTCAACCTTTAATGCACAATTCACTCACACACATCTGGCACCCTCAATTTTGCAGAGCATGCATATCCAGAAACTCAAGCAACGCTTCAACGATTTGCACAAGAAAGAAAAAAAAGAAAAGACCAAAGTTAGCATACCACAAGGGGGGGGGGGGGGGTTCATAGGCCTTATTTTGTCGTTCTGGATCTCACAATTCATGTAAAAAATACAACATACAAGTGCACTCACCTGTAGCTCACCATGTCTCATTAAATTAGACAACTTTTTACTTGCCTTTATCTCGGTTTGTTGAGGCTCCACCAATGTTTTCAGCTTCGCATAAGAATATACATATTACTAAGCATTCAAAAACAATCTAGCTTGCTCTCTTTATGTTCATACAACGACTCCCCATTCACACATACTTATTCGACTTATTTCAAACAATCTATTTTGCTTAATTTTTCCTTTTTAACTTAATTAAATCCTTAATTTCTACCTCCTAACCCTCTAACCTATGCCTAATTATAGATCTAGATCTCTAACTTTACTCAATTTCTTTAATTAATATTTTCTTTAGAAAACATTGTTCATCCTCATTCTCAAAAGAAACCATTTAATTCATGCAATTACTTAAAGATTTTGTTAAATTGAATTTGTAAACTACTTAATCTCGTCAAAATATACTACAAATCATTTCAAAAACATCTATTAGCTCTTTATTATGAGATTCACCATGTTAATGCAAAAGATAGCTTTAAAACCATGAATATTTAATTTTCTTGCTTAGGTCTATGAAAATTCAAATTAAAAACACTTAATAAAAATTTAATACATAAGAAAATAATAGATTTACCTTTAACTCGAAAACCTCCACGAATTTATACCAATTGAGCAAAAACGATCTAAGTTTAGGTGAGAAATTGGAGAAGAAAGAGTGATTTATTGCAAAATTGAAAGAATAAAGAGTGTTTGGATGCCAATAAAATATAAGGGATGTAGAAATTTTTGAGAGAAAATTTTCCAATCTAGATCTAACAAATTTTAAAAATGAAAAAGAAATGGAGAGAAAAGCCAACCATTTTTAAAAAAATGAGTTATTTGCCCTATAAGTCCTCCCCTATTCTCCCCTGTTCTAATAGCTTTTCTTTTAACCACTAGTTTTTAATTTACACATTTAACCTCTACTTTAACCACTATTTCAAATTAGTCTTAATTATTATTATTATTATTATTATTATTATTATTATTTTACTAATGCCCTGATTATTAATACCATAATAATTTAATTTAATTATAATTGTTTTACTATTATTAACTAATATTTATTTATTTTATCCTATTTTAATTCCTATGACACAAAATCTATTTTTTCTCTCAAACTCATAATTTAATGTCCAATTCTAGTAACTCAATTTTCGAGATGTGACACCAAAATTTCGTACAGTGAATAGTACTATTCCAAGAGAGTATACAGTGAAAATTCAAGGAAATTTGAAAAGAGATATTAAATGAATATTCTTATTGAGTTAATTTAAATTTTGTTGTGAATATGAGTGGCAGCATGAAATATTAAAAATGTATTAAATTAAAAATGTTGGGAAAATGCAAGGACTAAAGTGAAATTTGACCAAACAGAGAAAAATGAGATGATAATGATTATTTGGCATGAGACTAATTAGGAGTATGTACTAGGGTTAAGGAGTTTTTGAATCCACTAATTTGAATTAAAGTAAAATGCATATAGACTAAATTACAAATTTTCTATTTTATCGAGAAGGGTCATCAATGCAAAATTTTGCACGAACTATTAATAATTGAGGATGATAAGTGTGAATCATGAAAAACTTGAGGTACTAAATGTCGAGAATGGAATTAGAGAAATATAATAAGTAATAAGAGGCTAAAGTGCAATTTTTTTTTTGTCAAAAAGATATTTTGGTCATTTATCATTAAAATTATATTGAGAATATTAAATAGTTAGATTTATTATTGGAATCAATTTTGAGCCATTAGATTGAAATTTTGTGAAAATATTAAATGCGAACCACACAAATTACATGACTTTGACTCAAATTTTTAATTAGTAAATAAAAAAATGAAAAGGTGAGATTTTTTCTCACCCTTTCTTCCCCAAATTTTAGTAGCAACTATGGAGGAGAACCTCTCCTCTCATGGCTATTTCTTCTCCCTTTCACTCCTAGATGAGTACTATTAAGTTTCTTAAACCTTCCATTAATAACATAATTATAAGTTTAAATAATTAGTTAAATAAATAGTTGATGTGATTATGAGTTAATATGTGTGAAAAATCATGGCTTAAAATGTTGTCTTATTTTATAAGAAAGCTTTTAATAATAATAAGGCTTAAGTACAGTTGCATAACATGAATTAATAGCTGTCATAGGATTTTTAATGCCATGGTTTAAAGAAAATTGTTGTTTGATGATAAAATATTACTATTTTCCATAAATTAGTATGATATAGTAAAATGATACAACAAAGCTAAAAGTGGTAATAATAGAAAAACGAAGTAATGAAAAAGAGAAGTATGTCTGAAGAGAGTTCAAACTGAATATTAACATTAAAATCAAGTGTAATGTGGAAATTATTAAATGTGCAAGTGACGTATGAGAATTTCACAAATGTAACATCCTCGTTATGCCTCGTAGTTAGGAATAATGCTATGTCGGGTTAGGAATATTAGAAAATTTAAAAATAAATTAAATAAAAATTTCTGAGTGTTAGTGTAGGAAATAGTTAGACCTAGTAGAGAAAAATACTTTTGAGACAAGAATATTAATCCAGAATGTTGACTTAGTTGTAAGAGAATGGAAAGTATTAAGGTAAAAGTGAGGAAATTAAAAGTTTAAAAGATTACATTAAATTGGAGAAAAAAGAAGGAAGGACTAGAAGTAGATTTTATCAAAATAATGTATGATTCATACATGGTATTATGAAGAAAGAAGAATGGTAGGATGGTAATTAATTAATAAGATAATTATGGAAACATCATTATTAAGGATTAAAATGTGTTAAATGGTAATTGATGGGATAAATTGGTAATTATAATTTTGTGATTAAAATAATAGGATATTTTTATAGATTGGTGTAGAAAAATGATGAAGGACCATCCCATTATCATCTTCAACCCACGCCACTTTCATGTTTCACCCATTTCAACTTTTACTTTTATTACAATTAGGTCATTCCATCATTTTGAAGCCTTTCAAAGTTCAGTTTCTTCAAATTTTTTCCTGATTTCTTAGTAAAATCAATAGAGAAGTCTTGTAACACCCCATACTCGGCCCGAATACCGAATCCAGACTACAGAGTGCTACACTTTAATATCCAAAATTTAACTAACACATTCTTTAATATATATTCTGCCATTCATACTTAATACAATTATTATTAAAACACAATTATCTAATTGACCTCGCCACATACATGAATTTATTTAATTTATGTAACTTCAATCTAAGATACAAAATATTTTACAAAGTAGCTTTAACATGTTGAATATTTGCTTAGTTTTGAAAATAATATTATGATCATAGCTAATTACAAATTTGACTATGACCCTGAGGCTCCACTTCTAGGTTACCCCACTATATGCATATTACAAGTAAGAAGCATATCCTTCTGAGCATGGCAAATTCTGGCCTGGTTCCTCATTGAATCCTCGAATTTCCCCTTTTACTTGTGATACATAATAACACATTGTAAGTTCTAATGAACTTAGTGAGTTTTCATACTTTATCAACACAACGCTAGCACGCTTGTGTTTCATGATTCAGAATTCATGTTTGACTTGTCTGTATTATGACGGTTCGCCTTGGTGTAGTATTTACATCACAGGAACTGGCTCACTTGTACTTGGTACATCATCTTCAATGACACCATCACTTATTTACTTGCACATCCTGGGGAATAATTCATCCTACTCAACTATATTTGCTCTACTTCTAATGGCTTGAAAACATAAGATTTCACATTTGACTATACAAATTCTTGCACACATAAAGCTTCCATCAATGAGATTTAGATGTAATATCGAAATACAAATTTGTAAAAGTTTGACCTCTTGGCGGATTATCCTTACGGATTTTGCCTTCACTAGTTGCCTTTGGAAACTTCTATGCATCTAATTCTTTGAGAGAAAATCCTTGAGAATTCTTACTTGCGGACTTATGAAAGAAAACCCATAGATAATTCCCATAGCACACATTGCACAAATAAATACAAATAACCAAATAAAATAGATCTTGACGAATTGTTCTTGTTGCGAACTGTCATTAGTAGCTTGTCTTAACAGACTCAGATTCGTAGTACGAAGCTACTATAGAAAGATTGTAACGCTCGTACCCGATACCGTTACCGGAGTCGAACACGAGGTGTTAACAGACTTAATTCATTGCTTAAACAACTCAAACAATTTAGTTTTAGAAATTCTAGACAAGCTGGCTAACTGCATCACAGTCGCTTAAAAATTCATATCTCGAGTTATGAGACTCAAAATCCAATTCTGTAAATTTTCCCTGAAACTAGACTCATATATCTATTTACTAATTTTTTTCTAGAATTTTTTGCTATGCCAATTATTACAGTTTATTAGTTAAAGTCTCCCCTGTTTCAGGGTTCAACTGCTCTGACCTCTATGTATTTCGAATGAGATATCTCTCTGTACAGAATTTCAATGACTATGAAGTTTATTTCTATTAAAACTAGACTCAATAATAAATCTGTACATATAAATTATGACTTCTAATTATTTTTATAAAATTTATGGTGAATTTAAAAAGTCAGAATAGGGGATCCAGAAATCGCTCTGGCCCTGTTTTACAAAAATTTAAACATCTCATAAAATATAACTCATATACCTGTTTCGTTTCTTCCATATGAAAATAGACTCATAATTCTTCAATTCCATATTTTATTCATCATCTAATTATATCTCTACTATTTTTAATGAATTTTCAAATTCACATCACTACCGCTATCTGAATCTATTTTATGGTAAATTTTACCTATTTCATGGTTTCCATGGATTAACTAGCAATTTGACATACATAACACCAAATATGATCATAATTAGCCATTCCAATGGCTAATCATTACCAAGCATTTTTATACTACTCAATAACCATATCATAAGACCATATATACAAAATGATTATAATGCTATACATGCCATACTCAAAATATACAAGCCATTATGCCAAGATGGTATACGGATAGTGTGAGCGTGCCTCCAACCGTTCCCGATTTCCGAGCTGGCTTGTCAACACTACAAGGAATGAAAAGGAGGGAGTAAGCATAAATGCTTAGTAAGTTCACATGCAAATAGCAAGTAACATAACCATATAAGCAAACATAAAACATCATTTGCATAATCATCACCAAGACATTCATGTCATATTTTCATTTATCATCTTACCATATTGTTGTTATATCGATTTTTCAACCCGAGGGTTAAGTACATACCTGTTCAAAGTATCCATTTCACAACACTTACCAATACGTCCCTTTCATCTTGAGTATTCCTCCATTTGAGTAGAACTTTACCCGTTGAACACATCGGAATATAATTCCGATACATGGAAAGTTTGCACATAAGTGCCACATATGTAGCCAAGCTACTATGTAACCCGCCCATAAGCGAACTCGGAATCAACTCAACGAGCTCAGGCGTTCGCATCCATAAGTGAACTCGGACTCAACTCAACGAGTTCGGATGCCTAGTTACATTTCACGAACTCGGACTCAACTCAACGAGTTCGGACATTCGCATCCATAAGTGAACTCGGACTCAACTCAACGAGTTCGGATGCCCAAATATCCCAGTGACATGTCACTTGTATCCTAATCCATTCCTAAGGTTCAACGGGACCTTTTTCCCAATCATGTGTCTCAACCATCTTCCACGGAATACCGATACCGATACTCGGTAGTATTTCACATTTTCCAAGTATATCACATAATTTGACATATTATCAAACAATTATCACGAGTATAATATTTCATAATAATTATCATATCATTTAAATAACATAAAAACATTTAAAATAATAACTATGTTACCAACATTTACATATGAACTTACTTAGTATGCGAAAATGGATACTTTTACCATTTCGTCCACAACTTGGTATTTTCCCCATTTTAGCCTGAATTTCAATTTTCCTTGCTCTATCATTTAAAATATAGTCTAATTAGGACTCACATTATTCAAATTGACCCAAAATCATATTTTGGAAAAATTACAATTTTGCCCCTAAACTTTTACATATTTACACTTTTGCCCCAAAGCTCGTAAATTAAACTTCAGCTTATTTTCTTATGTTTTATGACATGCTGATCATTTTTCCCTTCTATGACAACATCAAATTCTCACTCTAACATATACTTATGACTATTAGGTATTTTTACCGATTAAGCCCTTCTGCTCGTTTTCACTTAAAACCGAGTAGCACAAGCTGTCTAACATAATTTAAAACCTCATATTCTATCATAAAACACCAAAATACACAAATTTCACCTATGGGTATTTTTCCAAATATAAACCCTAGGTTAAATTATTGCTAGCATAAGCTAAATCGAGCTATCGGGACTTCAAAAACGTAAAGAACTTGAAAAACGGGGCTAGAATGGACTTACAATCGAGTTTGGAAGCTTGAAAAATGCTAGCCATGGTTTCTCCTTGCTATATTCGGCCATGGTGAAGAAGATGAGCAAAATTGGCTTTTAATTTTGTATTTTAATTCATTTTACCCCTAAATGACCAAAATTCCCTTACTACTAAACTTTCCAAAAATTCCATCCATGTCCAATTTTTGTCCATAAACTTAGAAATATTAAAATTTCTATTTAAGACCTCCTAATTAATATTTCAAAACAATTTCATACTAGAAACTTCTAGAATGCAAGTTTTGCAAATTATTCGATTTAGTCCCTAATTTCAATTTAAGCACTTTAGGCATAGAATTTCATCACGAAATTTTCACACAATCATGCAATCATATCATAAACATCAAAATAATTATAAAATAATTATTTCTATCTCGGATTTTGTGGTCACAAAACCACTATTCCGACTAGGCCCAAAATCAGGATATTACAAAGATGTTAAGTTGAGTGGTCTGAAAAGTGCTAGAAAAGTTTTGATCAGTTGAAAGCCCTTTTGACCGAAGCTCCAGTGCTAGTTCAACCAGAATCGGGTAAAGAATTTGTTATTTATAGTGATGCATCTTTAAATGGTTTAGGCTGTATGTTAATGCAGGAAAGAAAATTCATAGCTTATGCCTCGAGATAGTTAAAGCTGCATGAAAAGAACTATCCGACACACGATCTAGAATTGGCAGCTATTGTGTTTGCATTGAAAATATGGCACCACTACCTATTCGGTGAGAAATGTAACATTTATTCTGATCACAAAAGCATGAAATATTTGATGACTCAGAAAGATCTGAATTTGAGACAGCGACGATGGTTAGAGTTACTAAAAGATTATAATCTTGTGATTGATTACCATCCGAGAAAGGCTAATGTTGTTGCTGATGCTCTAAGCCAAAAATCACTATTTGCTTTGCATGCAATGAATGCGCATATGGCTATGTCCGATGATGGTTCGATAGTAGTTGAGTTAAAAGCAAGACCGTTATATATTTAATAGATTTGTGATGCTCAGAAAGTAGATAATGATTTGTTAGCAAAGCGGGGTCAATATGATTCGAATGTTGATTCAGAGTTTCGAGTTGATACTGAGGGTTGTCTGAGGTTCAAAAACCGAATATGCGTTCCAAGAAATCTAGAGTTGATTCAAATGATTTTGAATGAAGCTCACAACAGTTGATTATCTATTCACCCGGGTAGTACGAAAATGTATAATGATCTGAATCAGCATTACTGGTGGCACGGTATGAAACGAGACATTTCTAACTTTGTTTCAAAATGTTTAGTCTATCAGCAAGTAAAAGCCAATCATCAGATACCTTCTGGGTTGCTTCAGCCGATTATGATACCTGAGTGGAAATGGGATAGAGTCTCGATAGATTTTGTATCCGGTTTATCATTGACACCGAGCAAGAAAGATGCAATCTGGGTTATTGTGAATAGATTGACTAAATTGGCTCATTTTATTCCGGTTCGTACAGACTACTCACTTGACAAGCTTGATGAGTTATATGTTTCTCAGATTGTTAGATTACATAGGGTGCCTATTTCTATTGTTTTGAATAGAGATCCGAGATTTACATTGCAGTTTTAGAAGAAACTGCAAGATACATTAGGTACGGAATTACATTTCAGCACTGTTTTCCATCCGTAAACAGATGGTCAGTCCAAACGAATCATTTAGATACTTGAGAATATGTTGAGATGTTACATTTTCGAGTTCGAAGGTACGTAGGAAAGATACTTACCTCTGATTGAATTTGTGTACAATAATAGCTTTCAATCGAGTATCAAAATGGTACCTTATGAGGTTTTGTACGGTCGTAAATGTCGTACACCATTGTATTGGATTGAGCTCAATGAAATAAGATACATGGGATTGATTTGATCAAAGAGACTGAACAGAAAGTGAAAGTAATTCATGAAAGTCTGAAAACAGTATCAGATCGTCAAAAATCGTATACAAACTTGAAACGAAAAGATATAATTTTAGATTAAAGACAAAGTATTTTTGAAAGTCTCACCATGGAAGAAAATACTCAGATTCGGTCGTAAAGGCAAATTCAATCCGAGATTTATTGGGCCGTATGAGATTATAAAGCGTATCAGGTCGGTTGTTTATAGACTGTTGTTGCCACTTGAGTTAGAAAAGATCCATAATGTATTTCATGGTTCGATGCTTTGTAGATATCGATCTGATCCCTCACATGTGATTAGTCCGTCAGATATTAAGATTAAGTCTGATATGACATATGAGGAAGAACCGATTCCTATTCTGGCTTGCGAAGTTAAAGAATTGCGAAATAAGAAAATTTTGTTAGTAAAAGTACTGTGGCATAGACACGGAGTTGAAGAGGTAATGTGGGAGCCAGAGGATGCAATGAAAGAATGTTATCTGAACCTATCATTGGTAAGATTTTCGGGGACGAAAATCCCTAAAGGGGAAAGTTGTAACAGCCCGATTTAGACCCTATTCAGAACGGTGGTTTTGGGACCACGAATCTGATTCAAAAAAATATTTTAAAAATATTTTTTTGTGTTTATTATGTGTGAATTTATATCTGTGAAATTTTCGTGTTCTAATTTTGTTGTTTGAGTGCCCGATTTAATAAAAGGGCTTAATCGCGTAAAATGAAAACTTGATAGTTTAATGTGTAAGGGCTGAATTGTTGTTGTATTTTTAAACGGAGGCATTTAATTTGCAATTAAACCATAGTTATAGGTGATGGACGGTTGTGACCTTGCATTATAATGGTTTTATATTTTATTTTAAAGGTTAATATGGAAAATTATGAATTAATAATGTTATAATAAAACATAAATTAAAAGAACCATGCATGTTCATATTTATTTTGACCGAAACATACAAAAAGAAAAGAAAAGAAAGAAACAAAGCTTAGGGTTCGGCCATTTGTTATGCTCAATCAAGGTATGTAACTAGCTCGATTTTTGATAATTTTTACGTTTTTGAGATTGTTGCAGTGCAATGTACAAAGCCCATGCTTGAATTTCTGATTTTGATGAATATTTTGAGTTATGCCATTAATGAATATTTGAGTTTTGTGATGTTAGTTGATGAAATATGAAATATATGTTTTAAATTAACATGTTTTGTATTTGAATTTTTGATGATTTTGAGTAATTAGGACTAAATTGAAAAAATAATAAATTGAGGGACTAAAATGTGAAATAAATGAAATGTCTGGACTTGTATGAACATAAGGAAGATTTGGCCTAAGCATGGTATGTGAAAATTTTGCATGTTTTGTGTTTTGTGCAATTTAGACTAAATTGTAAAAAGTGTAAAATGTCAAGGGTAAAATGGTAATTTTCCTATTTATGTGTTTTTGGACTAAATTGAGTGAAAATATGCTTGAATGAGTTCAATTTGAATATTTTTAGAGTAGGAACCAAAGAAATTGAATTTGGATCGGGGGAAAACTAAAGTTATCGATTAGCCGTCCTGTTCCGATTTTCATTATCCGAGGTAAGTTTATAAGCAAATAGATGTTGTTAATTTTAAATAAATATGAGTTTTATATGCTAAAATGGACTATGTGTAAATATATATGTGTTAGCCGAATATAAATAAGCTTGGGAGCTATGTTTACAAATTCGTTTTGACTGAGTTACGACGTCTGAAAGCCTCGTACGAACCTTAGGAATAGTTAGGATACATATGTCATGACATAGGATTTTCGATATGTGTTCTCGTGTAAGACCACGCCTAGGACTTTGGCATCGATATATGTGATTACGTGTAAGACCATATCTGGGACATCAGCATCGTATTTGATTTGTGTAAGACCATGTTTGGGACGTTGGCATCGATATATGTGATTACGTGTAAAACCATGTCTGGGACATCGACATTGTATTTGATTCATGTAAGGCCCTGTCTGGGACAGTGGCATCGATATGAGATAACATGTAAAACCATGTCTAGGACATTGGCATTGTATGATATATGTGATTATTCGAGTATCCTATTCAATTTTGAATGGTTCAATGGGCAATGATAGTTGTGATTGAAAGTGTAAAATGAGTTAAAGTGATCAGGTATGTGATATCTTATTACTTATTTGAAATAAGGTAAGTAAGTTATTTGATATGTGTTACAAATCATGGATGATGTAAATGAAAAATGTATATAAATGTGAAAAGTATATTTGGCCTTTTTATTGTATCATGTGAATATTTATGAAATGGTTCATGGATATAAGTATGTGGGTTTATGTATATTCGGTTATATAATAGTACCATGGTTTTGAAATTGAATATTACATTGGTAATAGAACCATGTATATTTAGCCATGAATAAGTTTATATGTGAAAGTATATGTTATACATGAAATTATAAGTTTGAGATTTAATGTGATTATGATAGTATAATTTAGTTTGTTTTAAATGAGTTGATTATGTCAGTTAGTTGTTTATTTGCTTATAACTTAGTAAGCTATGATATAGCTTATTGCGTTTGTTTATGTTTGCCACTGTTTTATAGATTTTGGAGATTAGTTACGAGCTCGGGGATCGTCAGTAAAGTCCATCACACTATTGACTGTTTCTGTATTTTATAAGTTGAATTTTCGAACCTATGGCATGTATAGGCTGGATTATATTTTGAAATGTTGGATTTTGGTTTATGTATAATTTGAGCCATGTAAAAATGGCTTGATTTCTATGCTTGAATTTAGTTATGTTTGATCATGGTTTAAGTTTATTTTGATTAAAATGCTAAGTGCTATGGATGAATGGTACTTGTGATATGCATGGTATAAAATATGTTTTGGCATGAAATAATAGTATATGGATTATGGTTACTTCTATTAAAAGAATAAAAGCTTGATATATATATAATTGTAGTTGATGAATGTGTTTGGATTATGGATTGTTTATGTACTTATGTATTTGGTTAGGTGATAAAATATAAGTGATAGCTATGAATTAGTTGTGATTTGGCATATATACTCATGAAATATGATGGATGTTTTGATATTTGATTCAGTTTAGTATGGTAAAGAATGTTTATACTTTAAATGTTACGTAACGAAATTATTAAGGATGTTTGAATATATATATATTGAAAGATGAATGGTTTTGTGTATGAATTATTGGACATGAGAAGTAACATATGAAATGGATATGGCTTGTGCTTAGAGCTTGATTAGTGTATTGGATATGTGTTCGTATTTTAAATATGGTAATTTTTGGCATGTGAATTGGCCGTGTATATGTGTAATTTGGTATAACGTTTAGACATAATTCTTAACTTGTAAATTAGATATGAAATGAATTGTTATTTGTGTCCGAAAATGGTTAATGTTGATATGGTGAAATGCGTATGAACTTGGTAAATTATGCAATAATATCTGACCATATGAAGATATATGTTTATGTTCCTTATATGTTTGATTGTATATTAAGTTGTAGATGTGACTTGTCATAATGTTATATGCAAATGTGCTTAGATATATATATGAGGTATGATTAGTAATTTATTTATGAAATAGACGTTTACAAATGGATAAAATGAAACATGTTTGATTATTATTTTGAAATTTGAATGTTATGATTATTGGTCATATGGGTCAACTATTGGAGTAATAATGTACATGTATTATGATATGATTAGTTGGATCAAATAAGTGATTAAATAAATAATAAATAAAATTTTTATGTATGTGATTGTGACTTATATGACTGAATAGATGGTTACTAATCGAGTTTTATTCTTATCATAAATAAGTTGGTATAATTAATTTTTATGCATGTTTTGAATTGAATGATTGTATTGAATTGTGTTATGATTGGTAATGCCTCGTAATCCTAATCCGGCGACGGATACGGATTAGGAGTGTTACACATGGTATCAGAGATAGTAGCGGGGAGAAGCTATTTCACCATAGACAAGGAAAAAAACTAGTTACATCTGAGGGAGGAAACCTGTAACAGTCTGTTTTTGGGTCAAATTAGAACAATGGTTTCGGGACCACAAATCTGAAGTAGAAATATTTATTTTATTATTTCTTTAAGGTCTACAGCATGATAGAATAATTGTGTGAAAATTTCATTAAGAAATTTTATCGATTTAGTGTTCAATTTGTCTAGAAGGACTAAATTACAATAGGTGCAAAACTTGAATCCTATAAGTTAAAGGTATCTAATTATTATAAAATTCTAAATTAGAGGTCCTTAAATGGTAATTAGACCATTAAACTTCATAATAGACAAAATGGACATGGTTAGATAAAATTCCAAAGTTTTGCATTAAGGGCATTTTGGTAAACTAATAATTAAATGATTTAATAAGCTAAAAATAAGTCAAAATTTTTATTCATCTTCATCCTCCTATGCTGAAATTTCAAGGGAGTCCATAGCTAGAGTTTTGGCCACTTTCAAGCTCGATTGTAAGTCCGTTCTTGCCCCGTTTTTCATGATTTTTATGTTTTTGAAGTTGTCTCAACCTAATCTTGCTATTCCAAGGACTAATTTGATAGAAAATCAAAGTCTAGAATTTTACCCATGTTGAATAAGCTTGTATTTTGATGTTTAATGTTAGAAAATGCATGCTTGTTGTTAGTTAAACAACATTTACAAAGTGATTTTTGATGAAAATGTCAAAAAGGGACCTAATTGTAAAAGGTTCTAAAATGTGTGGTAAAATGTGAATAAATGGAAAATGTGGGCTGCCATGAGCATGAAAAAGGTTCGACTTGGCTTGGGTAATCAAGAAATTGGATGAAAACCATTATACGAGCCTAGGGACTAAAATGTAAAACGTCAAGAGTTTATGGGAAAAAATATAATTTTTGCGATAGTGTCATTTGGGCTGAATTGAATAATGTGATGATTAAATAAGTTAAATTTGATATTATAGATCAAGAAAAACAAAGTTTGAGTTTAGACTGGAGAAAGAACAAGGTTGTGGACTAAATCAAACTAATAGCCGTTTTTGTAACCGATGTAAGTTCGTATGTTAAATAAGATTTAATATAATTGTATTTAAATGCTTTAATATTGCATGAACTGTATGATTGACAATGTGGAAGAATTTAATTCCACGAACGAGTTCGACGATGATTCGACAAGTAAGAAATCCCGTTTTAACCTTCGGAATAGAGTAGGATATAAGTGACGAGTCACTAGGGTTACCATGTGTTATGTGATTATGTGATCTGGGTGTTGGTCCTGTACATCCTACTGGCGGTTGAGTATACTGACATATGTTGCGGTTACTTGACAGTTTGTGTGAGTAGCACCGTAAAGCTACATCTGGACTGACAGCCTGTGTGAACAGGCCCGTCGATAACTCTAGAGCAAGCAATTAAGAGATATGAGACTTAGGTAGCATTGGCTACATATATGGCACTTAGTGTGCAAAATTCCTAAGTATCCGCCATTATTATTCCAAGTAGTTCACGGGTATGTCAAGGATGAGAATACGTGTAAGTTCATTTCGAGATGGTACAGGTATGTACATAAAGCTTAGGTTTATTGAATCTCGAAAAATGGTGAATTCAAGGTAAGTTGGTGAAGAAATGAATTATGATTGTGAAACTCATGGTATATTATGTTACTTGCATGATCAATGTATGGTAAGGTTTGCTTATTTCTTCTTATGTACGGACTTACTAAGCTATATAGCTTACTCAATTTATTTTTCCATGTTCTATAGTGTCGCCAAGCTAGCTCGGATTGGGGATTGTCAGAGATTCGCCTCACACTATCAAAACTATCATTTTGGGCATTGATGAAATTTAGCATTTTGAGTATTTGGCATGTATAGGGACTTGGTCATTTTGTTATATGTGTCATTATGAATTTGGCCAAATGTATTGGTTTGTAATTGTCAAAGGTTTGATGTTGCCTTTAGCCATGTAATTTGGCTCATTTTGGTTGAATTGGTTGTAAGCTTATATATTATATATATGCATGCATGTGCCAATGCCTTGTTGGTGATGTAGTTTATTAATGCTTGGTATAATGAAATGTCATGTATATTGTCAATGATGGTATCACATTAGCATGTTTTAGCTATAATTGTGAATGTTTTGGTTGCTAAGTATGCCATGAATTGTGCAATTTGTTTAAGTGTAGGTGTAAATGAGGGTGACAAATGGCTTGTGAATAGCTTCTATTTTGTCCACACGGCCTGCCCACAAGGGCGTATGACCCTTATTTATAGCAAAAATTTTCTAAGTTTCTATTTGAATTTCTAAAGTTCTTGGTTTAGTCTCAAACCGCTTCTAAAGTATTTTTTGGGCCTCGTAGGCTCGTATTAAGGAATTTATGATTAAATACGAATAGTTTTAGTTTGGATGCAAAATTTATGACTCGAAAAGGTAAGATTGCTTGAGTTATAAGTTAAGTAATGCCTCCTACCCTGTTTCGGCGTTGAATACAGGTAAGGGGTGTTACAAAACCGCTTCTCCTGATGTCCTACAAGTTCTTGAGTGTCAAACAAATTCCATTATTCCTGAGGAACCTACCTATTCTCACTACTGTGCCACTTCCTGCGGAGCCAAGTTTTGGTATAATCTGCTCCTCTTTTTTGTTCCCTACAATTAACTTCTCCTTCTGGCGAGGTGAACACCTTCGGAATCACCTTCATGTTGGGTAATATCCTTTCTCTCTATTCCTTGTCAAACAAAAGCAAAATGAGGATTTACCCCAAGGATTTAAAGAGTTGGTCAACCCTTCTTCCTCCTTCTATGATGTTCATAAACCTTCGCTAACAGAATTGGTAGGTTCATATCAAATGGTACCAGCGGAGTGCAAACTTATTAGCTAGGCCTTCCAAGAAGCCTGTAATGAACACGAGGCAAAACGGGCAGCAATTGAGAAGGCCATTCATTCTTGCGAACAAACACTTGCCCAACTCCATCAACTACACGAGGCCACGATCCATCAGAACCAAGAACTCATTGACTCTGTCTCCACTTGGGAGACTCATTGACTCTGTCTCCACTTGGGAGACTAAGTATAAATCATTAAAGGCCAATAAGAAAAGGTTGGAAAAGTGGGTCTGTCAATATAAAGCCAAGGCTAATAAGAGTAGTTTTGAAATGAAAACAACAAGGCCCTTGAGAACTACAATGTAGATACCAAGGCTAAGATGAAGAATATCTACCCAAGTTGAGATCCAACCTAATGATACATGCCCAAGTAATCGTGGGTCCTTTTTCCTCGAGTCAGGTGGACTTCACTTGCATGCAGAAACTTACCAATGCTAATCTCAACTTTGACAATCTCAACCATTTAGGCATGGAATAGGAAGAATTCCAGAAAGAATAGAAGGATTCAGGTAAACCCTTCTCCCCCAAGAACCTGAGGTAACTAGCCCGACTCTTGTAGAAGGAACTAGCTATGAGGAGGAACCACAAAAAGAATACTGCCACTCCAGCCCCACCAATTGAGGAAGGGAAATAAAATTTTGTTTTTTTAATTATACTTGCCTCTATTTCATCAATGGAAATGATTTTTTAAACTTCTTTTGACTTTCATGGTCGCTTACTTTCCTTTCTTACTTTTTCTCTTCCACTTTGCATGAACTATTCACTAGCAAGACTTAACTCCACAATATACAACACATTAATAACAGTTCGAGGAACTAAGCCAAAATTGAGTAACATGCATATAGGGGCTAACTTTCAAAACCTTACTTTCTAAGGATTAGCTAAATCAATACTCTGATACCACTAATATTGTAACACTCCAAACACGATCCGATCATCGGATCCAGACTACAAGGTTCTACACTTCATATCCAAAATTTAACTAACACATTCTTTAATATATATTCCACCATTCATACTTAATACAATTATTATTAAAACACAATTATCTAATTGACCTCACCATATACATGAATTTATTTCAATTATGTAACTTTAATCTAAGATACAAAATATTTTACAAAGTAGCTTTAATATGTTGAACATTTGCTTAGTTTTGAAAATAATATTATGACCATAGCTAATTAAAAATTTGACTATGACCTTGAGGCTATGCCTCTAGGTCACCTTACTGTATACATATTACATGTAACACCCGTAAATCGTATCCGTCGTTGAAATGGGTTTACAAGGCATTATCGATCAAAATACAACTCAGAACAGACATTCATTTCAATTCATGCGCCAAATAATATAATCATTTCAATACTAATCGTCTAGTAAAATTTTAAACCAATCTAACATGCTTCGGTTCTATAATTCATACAATTTCCAAATTAATATTCAATCATTATAACCAATGAATTATGACAATTAAAATGCTTAACTTATGACCAAGTATATTTCATTTCATATACTAATCATATATTAAGACATCCAATCATATAAATATAATTCATTAACTACCTTTCAAAAACACTATTTATAAATATGCACTTCTTCACTAGTTACTAAGTCAAGCCAAACTACATGATTTATTAATCGTTAATATATATATACAACATTAACAACTTCACTTAAGGTCAAGTATAAAATTTGGTCTTACCAAATTATGCACATTTTACCAAAATAATAACTACCAATTTACACATAAGTACCAAAACAAATCATACCATAATTACAATATCACTTGACTAATGAAATATCCAAAATATCAATCTGTCATTTACCAAATTCATAAACCACATATAAGGCACATTTTAAACTCAAGCATTTAACTTAACAAATTAACCATTAATTACTGAATCACAAACAAAACATATTATGGCCAACCTTTTAACCATATATTCGGTCGTAAAATTTATTTTTGAATAATTTAACCAATTTCACAATTTAAATCAAAACTAATTGTACCATTTATAACCGTACCTAAATGAACATCAAATGATTTACAAAACATATTTATACTTTAACATCTCTAACCTTACCTTAACAAACAATATGCAAGCTATCACATATACATAACTTAGCTTATGAAAGCATATGTATTATATCATAAATACATCATTTACCAATTTACCTCACTTAAGCCAATTTTATAATCAACCACCACAAAATATACCACAAATCATACTTCCAAAATGAGCTACTTCCTTGACCGGTTATATTTCATCATTAACACATCTCATTTTCGAATCATATAATCAACATCACAAACATATCACTAAAACACAAATCATACCTATCATATAACATGCATACCAAAATAAACTCCAACCATGTTAAATATAATCATAATTTGATCAAACCTTGGAACTAAACCTAACAAAATAAACAAGCTATTTTCGCATGGCTTATATATATACACAAACCAAAATCCAACATTTCCAAATATTATCTAGCCTATACATGCCATAAGTTCGAAATTTAGCTTAAAAAGTACCGAAAAAAGTCGATAGTGTGATAAACTTCGTTGACGAACCCTGAGCTTGTAACTTGACTCCAAAATCTATAAAATAGAGGCAAACATACACACACAGTAAGCTATCATAGCTTAGTAAGTCATAAGCAAATGAATAACTCAATGACAATATCAACTCAATTTAACCAGATCAATTCATACTATCATAATCACATTTAATTTTAAACTTACAACTTCATATACATCATATACTTTCATTTAGTCGAATATACATATATCTAATATCAAAATATCATTTAATTTCAAAGCCATAATATCATTATTTAACCGAATATACATAAACTCATATACATATATTCATGAATCATTTCATAAATATTCACATTTTATATTCATAAGGCCAAATATAATCATTCATATATGTTTGCACATAAATCACAAATATGATACTACTATACATAACCTTTGGCCAAATGTACTTTTCATATACACATATATTTTCATTTACATCATATATATTTTGCGTCACATATCAAATAACCAACTTACCTTATTTTCAAAAAGGTAATAACTATCTCATGCGTGATCACTTTAGCTCAATTTATACATTCATTCACAACTTATCATTGCCTATTCAACCATTCGGAATTGAATAGGACACTCGAATGATCACACATATCGTACAGCGCCAACGTCCAAGACGTGGTCTTACATGTAATCACATATCGATGCTACTGTCCCAGACATGGATTTACACGAATTAAATATGATGCCGATGTCCCAGACATGGTCTTACACGTAATCACATATCGATGCCACTGTCTTAGACAGGGTCTTACTCGAGAACACATATCAGAAATCCTATGTCATGACATATGTATCCTAGCTATTCCTAAGGTTTGTACGGGGCTTTCAGACGTCATAACTCGATCGAATCGAACTTGTACACATAGCTTTTAAACTTATACAAATTCGGCTTCCACATATATACTATCACATTACTCATTTCAGTATATATAGTTTGTATTTAATCAAATATAACATCTATTTGCTTATAAACTTACCTTAGACAATGATAATCGAAACGGGACAACTAATCTACAACTTTGGTTTTCCCCCGATCCAAATCTGATTTCTTTGGTTCTTGATCTAAACATATTCAAATTAAACTCATTCAAACATAATTTCATTCAATTTAGTCCAAAAACACATAAATGGGCAAATTACCATTATACCCTTAACATTTCACACTTTTTACAATTTAATCCAAATTGCACAAAACACAAAACATGCAAAATTTGCACACTCCATGCTTAGGCTGAATGCTACCCATGTTCATACGAGTCCGTTTCAATATGTCATTACCTTAACTTCTATATGCATTAAGCCTATTTCATGTCAAAATGGGACCTAATTGTAAAAGGTTGTAAAATGTGTGATAAAATGTGAATAAATGAAAAATATGGGCTTTCATGATCATGGAAAAGGTTCTTCTAGGCTTGGGTAGTGAAGAAATTGGATGAAAACCATTATACGAGCCTAGGGACTAAAATATAAAATGTCAAAAGTTTAGGGGAAAAAATGTAATTTTTGCCATAATGTGCTTTGGGCTGAATTGAATAATGTGATGATTAAATAAGTTAATATTGATATTATAGATCAAGAAAAATAAAGTTCAAGTTTAGACCGGGGAAAGAACAAGGTTGTGGACTAAATGGAACTAATAGCCGTTTTTGTAACCGAGGTAAGTTCGCATGTTAAATAATCTTTAATATAATGTATTTAAATGCTTTAATATTGCATGAACTGTATGATTGACAATGTGGAAGAGTTTAATTCCACAAACGAGTTTGACGACGATTCGACAAGTAAGAAATCCTGTTTGAACTTTAGGAATAGAATAGGATACAAGTGACATGTCACTAGGGTTACCATGTGTTATGTGATTATGTGATCTGAGTGTTGGTCCTGTATGTCCTATGTAACACCCCAAACCCGGCCCAGATGTTATGGCCAAATCTGGCGCATCACATTGAAGTGTTTTTGCGAAAACCTTGTTTTCATTGAAATCCCTTCCTTGAGATATGAAACCTTAGTTAACTTATGAAAACACTCTTTTCAGTTGTGAAAACTTTGTTTAAAACATTCGATTTAAGAAAGTTTATCAATTAAAAGTTTGGTTGCAGAAACGTAGTAAATACAAACTATGGTTTAGAAAATCCCTGTTCAACTTCTTGCAATTACAATGCTTAAGAATAATAATCCAAATAATAACAAAAAGGGGAGGCCTTATTACAATCCAGTCTAAAATCACTTAATAAATCTGGAACTAAATGCTTTTAAAACAACCAAGTCCAAGTTGTCTTGCTAGCTGGCCACCTAGAGTCCCTCCAAACATCGAACCTCCTATTGAGCATTACCTGAGAAAAATAAAAGAGAGGGTGAGTTTTCGTAAACTCAGTGTGTACACCCTCGTCGAGCAGCAAGCATTCATCAATCATCATAAAATCACACATGCAATGCAGTGCAATGCAACCCACCCTAATAATCCATTCGCTACACTTCAGCTCCATCTCCCAATACACTTCATGTGGGGATATAAATATCGACCCACCCAACCGATACACTTCAATGGTAGCCCGATTACGAAACTACTTTCATTGCAGCAAGCTGCTAATCATATAATGAGCCTAAAAACCTTTGTTGGATCCACGGTCGTCAAGCAACCATGCGTTCCTCATATACTTCCTCCGTTCCAAAATTCCAAACCCATATGCAACCTAAGCAGAATATCATATGTATGCATGTCACATCCATAAAACTTACCCTCAACACCCAGGGGTATTTTGGTCATTTTTGCCCTTAGGGGCATTTCAGTAATTTTCCCTTTCTTTACGGTTGTCACTTACCTTGGCCCGTTAAAAAATCCCGTGAGCTAAGATGAACGAATACTATGCACCAAGTAGGATTCCAGAGAAGAGGAGGTGAGTCATTAAGACCACTTAAGTACCAAGCTCTCCTTAGATCCAATCCTAGACATGCATATACTCGTTGCCACACCCTTTGACTTGTCCACGGTCGCAATAAATTAATTAAGTTTTATGTAGTCATCATATACTAGGCCCAAAACCCCTTACAAAGCCCAGTCAAATTCACATACCTATATATGGCCCACTAGGCCCAATCATGTTCATATGGCCCATTAGGCCCAAATCACCTGTATACGTCCCATTAGGCCCAATTCACATTTATATAGCCCATTAGGCCCAAATCACATTATACACATGCTCACATACGAATTTCTATCACATAACATAAATTATCAAATTTTGCCTATTATGGGCCCAACAGCCCATCAGGCCCATTTAGCCTATTCTGGCCCAGTTGGCCAGCTCACAGCCCAAGCCCATGGAATCGCCCACGCACTCACAAGTCTGCCGTAGCCAAACTTTCGACTTTTCGACATTTCAGCTTTGCAGCTTTTGCCGATTCATTGTGTGTGCAGTGTGTGTACACACCTGGTAATAGAGCGTGCTGCGATTTCCCTTAGTCGTAAACCTACAAATGATATCACCCTTCAATTAATCGTATGCTTAATACATATTTTACCCAAAATCGAAACCTCACCTTAACCTTACCTTGAACACCAATCCCTAGTAGCTTTTCCTTGATCACGTATTCCCTAGATCTGCATTAATCTTACTCATTAAAATCGAATACTAGGGGACTCGCATCCAACATAATTCACCCCCTTATCTCACTTAAGACCATTCGGCCAACCTTAGCCAACAAGAGAGGAATACTTACCAAAATCGCAAAACACCTTAGGAGCAATTTCGGCAGAGAGCTAAGATCCAAGATCCGATACTAATTCCCTACCACAGTTGATTAAAAAGAGTGAGGAAAGAACAACGTAATAGATTCTTAGCAAAACCGATTGGGAGAACAACACTTACACTAGATTTAACCCAAGTTGAAGGAGTAGTAATTGCATCAAGGGTATTCGGCCAAAGAGTATTCGGCCCTTAGGAGATTCGACTTTCAAGCTTAGTATGGTGAATAAAGTTTATTTAGCATAGATTAAAGAAGAAGAGTAGAAGAAGAATAGAAAATTGGCGCAAGGAAAGAAAGAAAGAAGCAAAAGTTTTCAGCTTTTTGGATCTTGAAGAGAAAAGGGTTTTTGATAACAAAGTGAGAGAGATTTCGGCCTTAGCCTGGAAACCTTGCATTCGACACCTATTTATAACCCCTATAGCTGAATTGCCTGACCCTCAATTCCCCATTCAGCTCCATCACTTCCCCCTTCTCATCTCTTTGTTTTTCTCCTTGATAACCCCTTGATCCTTTCCTCAAATTTCTCTTCTGAACACTCCCCTTGGAGTCCATCTTCACGCCACATCCACCCTTCTAGAAGGCCAAAATTAAGCTTCTAAAAATACTAAGCTAGGATTCAAACCTTGGACCTTCTTGCTAGCCACTAACGCCACCTCCCTACACTCTAAGTGGTGTCACTTAACCACTCCTCCACAAGGATTTTTTGATGCCATTTTCCCCTATTTTTATTTAAAAGCCCAACTATTCCCAACCCTGGTTCTTTTAATAATTAAATTAAAATTCCTCTATCACAAAACTCGAACCCAAAACTTCTCCAACATACCTAGACACTCCAAATTCCTTAAACCCTTATAACCAACATGTCATTTGTCACTTTCTTATTCACTTTAAAAAAAATTTTTATGAGACCCAAAGCCCAAAGCCCAAAGCCCAATTCATCTAGGCCCAAAAATTGGGGCGTTACATCCTACCAATGGTTGAGTATACCGACATATGTTGTAGTTACTTGACAGCTTGTGTGATCAGCACCTTAATACTATGTCTGGACTGACAGCTTGTGTGAGCAGGCCTGTCGATAGCTCGAGAGCTAGCAATTATGAGATATGAGACTTAGGTAGCATTGACTACATATGTGGCACTTAGTGTGCAAAATTGTTGAGTATCTGTCATTATTATTTCGAGTGGTTCAATGGTATGTCAAAGATGAGAATACGTGTAAGTTCATTTCGAGATGGTACAGGTATGTACATAAAGCTTAGGTTTATTGAATCTCGAAAAATGGTGAATTCAAGGTAAGTTGGTGAAGAAATGAATTATGATTGTGAAACTCATGGTATATTATGTTACTTGCATGATCAATGTATGGTAAGGTTTGCTTATTTCTTCTTACGTACGGACTTACTAAGCTATATAGCTTACTCAATTTATTTTTCCATGTTCTATAGTGTCACCAAGCTAGCTCGAATTGGGGATTGTCAGAGATTCGCCTGACACTATCAAAACTATCATTTTGGGCTTTGATGAAATTTAGCATTTTGAGTATTTGGCATGTACAGGGACTTGGTCATTTTGTTATATGTGTCATTATGAATTTGGCCAAATGTATTGGTTTGTAATTGTCAAAGGTTTGATGTTGCCTTTAGCCATGTAATTTGGCTCATTTTGGTTGAATTGGTTGTAAACTTATATATAATATATATGCATGCATGTGCGAATGCCTTGTTAGTGATGTAGTTTATTAATGCTTGGCATAATGAAATATCATGTATATTGTAGATAATGGTATCGCATTAGCATGTATTAGCTATAACTGTGAATGTTTTGGTTGCTAAGTATGTCATGAATTGTGAATTGAATTTGTGTAAGTGTAGGTGTAAATAAGGGTGGCAAATGGCTTGGTAAATAACCTCTATTTTGTCCACACGAGTAGACACACGGGCGTGTGTCTAGGCTGTGTGTTACACACGGCCTGTCCCATGGGCATGTGTTTCGGCCGTGTGTCCCCTGCACCTTAATTTTTAGAAACAGTATGCTCAGAATTGAGCACACGGGCAGATACACGAGTGTGTGTCTCAGCTGTGTGAGAGACATGGCCTCATACACGGGCATGTGTCCCAAGCATGTGAAGTCTGCATCTATTTAATAAAAAATTAATTACCCACATGGCGTAGTAGATGGGTGTGTGACTTGGCCGTGTGACATCAATTTGTACATGCATTGCAAGTCAGAGAGTTACATGGGTTAGGGACACGGGTGCGTGTGACCACACGGCCTGCCCACACGCGCGTGTGATTCCTGTTTATGGTAAAAAATTTCTAAGTTTTTGTAAGAATTTTTAAAGTTCTCGTTTTAGTCCTAAACCTCTTCCAAAGTATGTTTTGGGCCTTGTAGGCTCGTATTAAAGACTTTATGATTAAATTAGAATGGTTTTAATTTGCACGCAAAATTTATGACTCCAAAAGGTATGATTGCTTGAGTTATAAGTCTTGTAATGCCTCGTTCCTTATTTCGACGTTGAATATGGGTAAGGGGGTGTTACATTTAGTGGTATCAGAGCTATGGTTTAGTCAATTTTTAGACTAACGTAGCGTGTGTGAGAGTCTAGCTATACATGCCATATATAATTTTTGATAGTGTGACGACTCCTGATAAATTAAATTGTGTTTTCATCTAGTAAATGGATCCCAAAAGAGAGGTAGCTATGATGTTGAAAGTAATGTGCCGACTCCCTCTCAAGGGACAGTGCCATCTGAAAGTAGACTGGTCACGATTAGTCAGGGAGGAGAGGCTAGGGAAGCCTTATTCCAAAGGATGAATGAGTGGTTTGCTAAGTTTGTTCGAACAAATTCGACTGCCCAACATCCTTCACCCTCGCCTAAACCCCAATCGGTTCCCGTAGCTCCCCAAGGTGTGGAATTGTTAAGACTAAATAAGCCTCTAGTTGATAAGATTCGAAAATAAGGGGTTGAAGAATTTAGAGCCAATATTGATGACGATCCTGAGAAGGCAGAGTTTTGGCTTGAGAACTCCATCAGGTTACTTAATAAGCTTTCTTGCACACTGGATGAATGCTTGAAATGTGCTATATCACTACTGAGCGACTCAGCATACCAATGGTGGAATACTCTTGTATCTGTGGTACTGGAAGAAAGAGTTACCTGGGATTACTTCCAAGAAGAGTTCAGAAAGAAATATATCAGTCATCAGTTCATTGATCAGAAACATAAAGAGTTTCTAGAATTGAAATAAGGCCGTATGTTTATGACTGAATATGAACGTGAGTTTGTCAAGCTCAGTAAGTATGCTCAAGAATGTGTTTCCATCGAGGCTATCATGTGCAAAAGATTCGAAGATGGGTTGAATGAAGATATCAGACTGCTAGTTGGGATTTTAAACTTGAAAAAAATTGTCGTGCTAGTCGTCCGAGCTTGCAAAGCTAAAGAGTTGAGCAAGGAAAAGAGAAAAGCTAAGTTTGAGGCTAGAGACTTAAGAAAAAGACCGATGAATAAGTCATTTCAATCTTTGTCAAAGAAGTCGAGGGATTTGTATACTCGTTTGAATACTTCAGTTGGGTATCCCAACAGAGATCGTGAGAAGCAATATTCGGGATCTAAGGCCCAAACTACGTTAATAGCGAGCATTGGTAATGCTAGGTCTAATAGACCTGAAGGTCAGCGTTGTGGTAGATGACATCCCGGTGAATGTAGGATGAATAACCGGACTTATTTTAAATGTGGTTCCCAAGATCACTTCATTTGAGATTGCCTTGAAATGACTGAGAAAGATAGTTTTCAGAATGCAAAGCTGAGTAACACTGCCATTAGAGGGAAGCCACCGAGAAATATTAGAAGTGGGAATAGTAGCAGAGGTGTGACAACAGAACTGCGAGATCAGAAGTTAGAGCACCTGCTAGAACCTACGCTATTCGCGCTCGCGAAGATGCGTCATCCCTTGATGTGTTCACTGGTACATTTTCTCTCCATGATACTAATGCAGTTGCATTGATTGATCCTGGATCGACTTATTCTTATAGTTGCATGAATTTGGTATCTAGTAAGAATTTTCGTGTTGAGTTTACTGAATATATAATTAAGGTGTCGAACCCCTTAGGCAAATATGTTCTAGTTGATAAAGTTTGCAAGAGTTGTCCTTTAATGATTCGGGGTCACTGTTTTTCGGTTGACTTAATGCTTTTACCGTTTGATGAGTTTGATGTAATTCTTGGAATGGATTGGTTGACTTTACATGATGTCATAGTAAATTGTAAATGAAAGACTATTGAATTGAAATATCAAAATAATGAAATTCTTCGGGTTGAAATGGATGAGTCGGGTGAGTAGCCTATTGTGATTTCATCGATGTCAGCTCAGAGATATGTAAGAAAAGGTCGTGAAGCATTTTTTGCGTATGTACTGAATATGAAAGTGTCTGAATTAAAGATTGAATCTGTGCCGGTAGTTTGTGAATATCCGAATGTGTTTTCAAAAGAGTTGCCTGGATTACCACTGATCAGAGAGGTTGAATTTACTATTGATTTGGTACCGGGAACTTCACTGATATCAATAGCTCTCTATAGAATGGCTCCGATTGAATTGAAAGAATTGACAACTTAGTCGCAAGAGTTGACAGATAAAGGTTTTACGAGACCGAATTTTTCGGCCTGGGGTGCACCAGTGTTGTTCGTCTAGAAGAAGGACGGATCCATGAGACTTTGTATTGATCATCGTCAGCTTAACAAGGTTTTGATAAAGAACAAGTATCCTTTACTAAGAATTGATGATCTGTTTAATCAGTTGAAAGGGGTAATAGTGTTCTCAAAGATAGATTTGAGGTCCGGCCATTGTCAGCTGAGAGTTGAAGACTTGGATGTGTCGAAAACCACGTTCAGAACGAGGTATGGGCATTATGAATTTCTTGTTATGCCTTTTGGATTAACTAATGCTCCTGCCATTTATATGGATTTGATGAATCGGATCTTCAGACCATATTTGGACAAGTTTGTCGTCGTGTTTATTGATGACATTTTGATTTATTCCTGAGATGAGTCTGATCATGCCGAACATTTAAGGATTGTATTGCAGACTTTGTGAGATAAGAAATTGTTTGCTAAGTTCAGAAAAAGTGAAATTTGGCTCCAAGAAGTCAGATTCTTGGGGCACATTGTTTCAGTCGAAGGTATACGAGTTGACCTGAGTAAGATTTCAGCAGTTGTTGACTGGAAACCACCGAGGAATGTATCCGAAGTTAGAAGCTTTTTGGGCTTAATTGGTTATTATCGATGCTTTGTTAAAGGATTTTCGATGATTGCTACACCCATGACCAAATTGTTACGAAAGGATGTGAAATTCGAGTGGTCTGAGAAATGTCAAAAGAGTTTTGAATAGTTGAAAGCGTTATTGACTGAGGTGCTATTGTTAGTGCAACCTTAGTCGGGAAAGGAATTTGAGATTTTTAGTGACGCATCATTGAATGGCTTAGGTTTCATGTTGATGCAAGAAGGTAAAGTGATAGCTTATGCCTCGAGATAGTTGAAACTACACGAAAAGAACTATCCGACGCACGACTTGGAAGTAGCTGCTATTGTGTTTGCTTTGAAAATTTGGAGACACCATTTATTCGGTGAGAAATGCCATATCTTTACCGATCACAAGAGCTTAAAGTACCTGATACCTCAAAAGGACTTGAATCTGTGACAACGGAGATGGCTTGAGGTAGTAAAAGATTATGAGTTGGTAATCGATTATCACCCGGGAAAGGCGAATGTAGTTGCCGATGCTTTAAGTAGGAAATATTTGTTTGCTTTGAGAGCGATGAATATGCGACTAACTTTATCTGGTGATGGTTTGATTCTAGTTGAGTTAAAAGCTAGATTGGTATTTCTTCAACAAATTTGTGAAGCTCAGAAATGTGACGAAGAACATCAAGCTAAAAGAGTTCAGTGCGAATCAATTATTGATTCAGACTATCAAATTGGGACCGATGATTGTTTGATGTTTCGAGGTAAGATTTCTGTACTGAGAAATACTGAAATTATTCAGAAAATTCTTCACGAAGCACACACTGGTTGTCTGTCTATTCATCTAGGAAGTACGAAGATGTACAACAATTTGAAGAAATTATATTGGTGGTCGAAAAAGAAACGAGATAATTCTGAATTCGTATCAAGATGTTTAATTTGTCAACAAGTAAAGGCCGAACATCAAGTACCTTCGGGTTTACTTCAACCTATGATGATTACCGAGTGGAAATGGGATAGAATTACGATGGATTTCGTAATTGGATTACCTTTGACAACGAAAAAGAAAGATGTTGTTTGGGTCGTTGTTGATAGATTGACAAAATCAGCTCATTTTATTCTGGTACGTACCGACTATTCACTTGATAAGCTAGCTGAATAGTACATTGCTGAGATTGTTAGATTACACGAGGTGCCTATTTCTATTATTTTGGACAAAGATCTTGTAACACTCCCTTACCCGAGACCATCGCTGGAGTCGAGTATGAGACATTACTAAACTTATTTTAGCATTTAAACAAGTTCAAACAATTTATTTTAGAATTTCTAGACAAGTTGGCTAACTGCATCACAGTCGCTAAAAAAATCATATCTCGAGTTAAAAACCTCAAAATCCAATTCCGTAAATTTTTAATGAAACTAGGCTCTTATATCTACTTACTAACTTTTTTCTAGAATTTTGGGTTGGGCCAATTAGTTCAGTTTATTAGTTAAAGTCTCCCCTGTTTCAGGGTTTGGCTACTCTGACCCCTGTGTATTACGAATTAGATATCTCCCTCTACAGAGTTTCAATGACTATGAAGTTTGTTTCTAATAAAACTAGACTCAATAAGGATTTCATACATGTAAGGTAAAGCTCCTACTTGTTGTTTTACAATTTATGGTAAATTTTTAAATTCAGAATAGGGGATTCAGAAATCGCTCTGACCCTGTTTCACCAAAACATAAATATCTCGTAAAATAAAACTCTTTTACTTATTTTTTTTATTCCACATGAAAATAGATTTATTAAGATTGAATTCCATATTTTATTCATCATCAAATTATATCTCTACTATTTTTAGTGATTTTTCAAACTCACGTCACTGCTGTTGACTGATTTTGTTTTGTGGCCAATTTTACCTTTCCAAGGATTTTCATGGTTTAATTAAGACACAAAGCATACATGTTATCATATATAAACTTGATTAGCCATTCCAATAGCTAATCATTCTCAAACATTTTCAATCCATTCATGGAAATATCTTAAGATTATACACACAAAATGATTGGAATGCTATACATGCCATATTTTCAAAAATTACAAGTCATTATACCGCAATTGTCCAGTGATAGTGTGAGCGTGCCTCCGACCATCCTGATCTCCAAATTGACTTGTCAAAAATATAAAGAATGAAAAGAAGGGAGTAAGCATAGATGATTAGTAAGTCCATATGCAAATAACAAATAACTTAACAAAGCAACTATACCAACCAACATTAGCATAATATCACCAAAACATATATCACATTTCTATTCATCATTCATCATCTTACCATATTATTGTTGTTGTATCAAGTCTCAACCCGAGGGTTAAGTACATACCTATCCAAAGTGCCCATTCCACAACACTTACCAATACGTCACTTGTATCTTGAGTATTCTTTCATATTACTAGAATTTTACCCGTTGAACACATCGGAATATAACTCGGATACATGGAAAGTTTGCACATAAGTGCCACATATGTAGCCAAGCTACCATGTAACCCGCCCATAAGTGAACTCGGACTTAACTCAACGAGATCGGGCGTTCGCATCCATAAGTGAACTCGGACTCAACTCAACGAGTTTGGATGCCTAGTTACGTCTCACGAACTCGGACTCAACTCAATGAGTTCGGACATTTGCATCCATAAGTGAACTCGGACTCGACTCAATGAGCTCGAATGCCCAAGTATCCTAATATATTCCTAAGGTTCAATGGGACTTTCCTCGTTCGTACTCCTTTACCATTCTCCTTGGAATACCAGTGACGATACTTCGGTAGTTTTTCACATTTTTCACATAATTCATAAAATTTTTGCATATTGTCCAACAATTACCACAAAGCATAGAATCGCATAATAACAATCATAATATCTTATAAATAGCATTAAATGATTTAAAATAACGGTTATATTACAATATTTACATATGAACTTACCTCGGTACAATATGTTAGAAATCAAGCCTATTCCTTGGAAACTTTATTTTTCCCTCGATCACGACTTGAATCTCTTTTCTCTTGATCTATAATAAAAAAATTAGCTTATTTAATACTCACATTTATTAAAACAGTCCTTGACTCAAACTTTGAAAAAATTACATTTTTGCCCCTAAACTTTTGCATATTTACACTTTTACCCCAAAGCTTGGAAATTAAACTTCATCCTATTTTCTTATGTTTTATGACATGCTGATCATTTTTCCCTTCTATAGCAACATCAAATTAACACTCTATCATGTATTTATGAACATTAGGTATTTTTATCGATTTTGTCGTTTTACTCGTTTTCACGTAAAATCGCTTAGCAAAAGTTGTTTAACACAATCTCAAACTTCATATTCTACCATAAAACATCAAAATAAACACATTTCACCTATGGGTATTTTTCCAAATATAAACCCTAGGTCAAATTATTGGTAGAAATAGGTAAACCGAGCTACGAGGATTTCAAAAATGTAAAGAACATTAAAAACGGGCATAGAAATCACTTACAATCAAGGCTTAAAAATGCTGAAACCCTAGCTATGGTGGAGAGCAAAATTCATCAGCAACTTATGGAGAAGATCATTTTTGTGTTATTTTTCCCATTTTATTTCATTTAATATCCAAATGACCAAAATGCCCTTCCTTACTAAGCTTTCAAAAATTCCATCCATATCCAATTTTTGTCCATAAACTTAAAAATTGGTTAAATTGATATTTAAGACCTCCTAATTAATATTCCAAAGCAATTTCATACTAAAAACTTCTAGAATGCAAGTTTTGCAACTTATTCAATTTAGTCCCTAATTTCAAATTAAGCATTTTATGCATAGAATTTCTTTACGAAATTTTCACACAATCATGCAATCAAATCATAGACCTCAAAATAATCATAAAATAATTATTTCTATCTCAGATTTTTGGTCCCAAAACCACTATTCCGATTAGGCCCTAATTCGGGATATCATAGATCTGAGGTTTACGTCTCAATTTTGGAAAAAAGTTGTAAGAGGCTTTGGGCACAAAGTTGAGCTTTAGTACCGCATTTCATCTGTAAACCGACGGTCAATCTGAAAGAATGATTGAGGTTCTCAAAGATATGCTTCGCTATTGTGTTTTAGAGTTTGAAGGTAGTTAGGAAAAATATCTACCTTTAGTCGAATTCGCTTATAACAATAGTTTTTAGTCGAGTATAAAAATGGCACCGTATGAGGCATTGTAAGGTCAAAAGTGTCGAACTCCGTTGTACTGGGTCGAGCTCAATGAGAAACAGATTCATGGGGTTGATTTGGTTAGAGAAACCGAAGAGAAAGTAAAAGTAATCTGTGATTGTTTAAAAGCAGCTTCGGGTTGACAGAAATCATATGCAGGTTTGAAACTAAAGGATATTGAATTTCAGATCAGTGATGAAGTGTTCTTGAAAGTATCTCTGGAAGAAAATCCTTAGATTCAGTCGCAAGGGTAAACTGAGCCTGCATTTTATTGGTCCGTATGAGGTCATTGAAAGAATAGGGCCGGTGGCATATAGGTTAGCTTTACCAACAGAGTTAGAAAGGATCCACAATGTGTTTCATGTATCGATGTTGTGCCGTTATCGGTCAGATCCTTCGCACATAATTTCACCGACAGAGGTCGAGATTCGACCCGATATGACTTATGGTGAAGAGCCGATCAAGAATTTAGCTTGAGAAGTTAAACAATTGAGAAATAAAAGCACAACCCTAGTAAAAGTCTTGTGGCAAAGACATGGGGTCGAAGAGGCTACATGGGAACTCGAGGAAGCTATAAGAAAACTGTACCCAAATGTAACACCCCTTACCCGTATCCGTCGCCGGAGAGGTAAGGATTATTACCAAACAAACACTGATCTCATTCAATCATATTATAGTAATTCTCGAGGGCATATTTAAGAAAGCAAAATTCGTTTATACTAAGTGCAAAGAAGTCATCACAATTTAATAAATACATTAAATCATTCCTAAGTTTCATTCACATTAAAACATTTCAAGTATTAATCACTTATCATCCACACATGCATAAGAATTATGAGAAACACATATGGTAACTTAACAAGCCATTTTCGCATGGCTAAACACATATATATATATAAAAGATATTAAATTAACATCCAAAGTCAATCCTATACATTCCATTATCAAAATTTCAACTAAAAGTGTACCAAAAGGCTTAGATAGTGCAGACGACTTTGACTTGACACTCCGAATCCGATAATGATTTAACAAATCTATAAAACAGAGAATTAAAGCAACAGAATAAGCATTTTGATGCTTAGTAAGTTTTAAGTAATGAAATCATTTACAACTACAGCATAACTTTCATGCGACTCAATGAATAATTGCATATACGCATATCCCCAAAATCATACTTACTTCACGCTTCAACTATTATATTCATACACTCAGGATCAAACCTAACTAAAAGCCGGAAGCTTGCTAATCAATTGAACGAATATTATTTAAAAGGAATCAACTTTTCCAATGCATATACGAAACAACCTTATCGTTTGGATTTATGAGCGTATTAATTGAAGTTATTACAGCAAGATCGCTCATTTCCAAACCCAAGTACCTTCGGGATTTAGCCCGGATATAGCAATTAGCACAAATGCCTTTGGGATTTAGCCCGGATATAGCAACTAGCACAAATGCCTTCGGGACTTAGCCCGGATATAGCAACTAGCACAAATGCCTTCGGGATTTAGCCCGGACATAGCAACTAGCACAAATGCCTTCGGGACTTAGCCCGGATATAGCAACTAGCACAAATGCCTTCGGGATTTAGCTCGGACATAGCAACTAGCACAAATGCCTTCGGGACTTAGCCCGGATATAGCAACTAGCACAAATGCCTTAGGATCTTAGTTCGGTTATCATCCGAATAATCATGCACATATATCAATATATCATAACACATCTGTATTTCATTTTCATTACAAGAACTCAAGCACAAGACACTTATCAACCATTTCAAATTTTCGGCTCAATAGCCACATACAAAGAGCATGACTTCGATTTGCTTTATAACATGATCTATATACACATTCGGCTACCAGTCATAAGTATAAACTAATTACCTCGATACTTAATTCAAGTAGAATCATTATATCACCATTTATTTGTTACGCTTATATGTCATGATTTAATCAAATCATAAACTAAGTTCCATTACTCAAAGACTTACCTCGGATGTTGTCGAACGATTTCAACGGCTATTCAATCACTTTTTCTTTTCCCCTATCCAACTTTGATCCTCTAAGCTCTTGAACTAAATCAAACAATTTACTTCCCAATCAAACATAGTCATACGACATCCATATACATTTTAAAACCAATTCACTTGAATTAATTGTCCACTTAGGTCTATCACCATTTCATTTTCAAATTTGTATATTTGGTAAGTCGCATTAAACAATTATACATATAGTTTTAATATATTTTATACTAGCCGAAATGTACCATCAAGATATACTTTACTCAAATAATTTACCTTGCCCGAATATTCAAGATCAAATATAATACCACAATAACCCAATATTCCAACTCAATAAATCAACACATATGACTGAAATTACGAATTCAATATAACCTCACGTGTATCGAATGTATATAAATATAAGTTTAGTATAAACTCACATGTAACTAAATACACATGTTCAATATAAATTCACATGTAATCGAATACTCAAGTTTGATATAAGCTTACTTGTATTTACCTATTTGGCCGAACATGTACAATGTTTTGTAGCTTAATAATTATAATACAACATCATGTATTTATAATATTTATGCGGCCAATTATCCATGGTCATACGCACACACAATCAAAAATAAATACCAAAATTTTTATATCCTTTATGCCCTAAGCCGAATACACTTGCCATGTTCACTTACATTTTTCAACAATTTCTTCTTTAATCAAACGCATATTCGACTAGAACAATGAAAATTTTCAGAAAATTTTTTTTATTTACCACCTAATCGATTAGAACATATTTAAGCATTCTTTTCATTTTATTAACTCAAACCACATACATTACTCAAGTCCAACAATTTCATATTCGGCATTAGCATCAAACATAATAGCCGATTCTTCCCACTTTGAATCTATGCATCTATTTGATCATAGTTTGTTCAAGCACTCATACAACAAGATTCATCCAATTTAACAAGAAACAAAAACCTTATTTCTCCATAGCTACTATGGCCGAAAGTTCTAGACATCTCAATACCGAAATTTCTAACATGGGTTACCTTAAGAACTTGGTGATTAGTTCAAATTTATCTAACATTTCAAAAATTTACATGAATTTCATACCTTAATGAAGACCTAAATGACCGAATGGCTCCTTTCTCCCCAATTCTTCTTCTCTTTCGGTTTTTTTGAATGAACAAGGTGAATACTTTGTTGTTTTCACCCACTTACTATTTTATTTCTTTATTTTATTACATTCATTCATGATAATATGGCATTTAACTAAATAAAGCTAATAAAAATTATCATATTTTATAATATAATAGTAACATGGCCGGCCACTAACTAGAAATGGGTAAATTAACATGCAAAACCATTCCTTTAAACACATGCATTATTAAACCATTAAAAATTAACCAATCACATTTCAAAAGTATCACATATAAGTCCTATTGAATAAATTCACATGCAAATGACCAAATCCAAGCTTGAAACTTTCACACTTGTATTTACTCACTTCATAAACATGAAATATAACTTATAATTATTTTTATAGCTCGGTTTTGTGGTCCCGAAACCACTTTCCGACTAGGGTCAAATTAGGGCTGTCACAACTCTCCCCCACTTAAGAAATTTTCGTCCCCGAAAATCTTACCAGTGAATAGATCTGGGTATCGCTCCTTCATAGAGGTCTCAGTTTCCCAAGTAGCTTCTTCGACTCCGTGTTTGAGCCATAACACTTTTACTAAAGAAACCTTTTTGTTTCGTAACTCTTTCACCTCACGAGCTAGAATACGAATCGGTTCTTCTTCATAACTCAAATCAGATTGAATTTCGACTTCTGATGGATTAATTATGTGTGAAGGATCAGATCTATAACGTCGAAGCATCAAAACATGAAAAACATTGTGAATCTTTTCAAGTTCAGGGGGTAAAATCAATTTATATGCAACAGGCCCAACTCGCTCGGATATTTCATATGGCCCAATGAACCTCGGACTCAATTTGCCTTTACGGCCAAACCTGAACACCTTTTTCCAAGGTGAAACTTTAAGAAACACTTTGTCTCCAACCCGATATTCAATGTCTTTTCGTTTCAAATCCGCGTACGACTTCTGTCGATCTGAAGCTGCTTTCAGACTTTCACTGATTACTTTTACTTTCTCGCTTTCAAAGATCTTTAATCAAATCAACCCCGAAGATTTTACTTTCACTAAGCTCGGTCCAAAACAACGGTGTACGGCATTTACGACCATACAAAGCCTCGTAAGGTGCCATCTTAATGCTTGATTGAAAACTATTATTGTAAACGAATTCAATCAAAGGTAAATACCGTTCCCACGAACCATTAAACTCAAGGATGCAACATCTCAACATATCCTCGAGTATCTAAATTATCCGTTCGGATTGACCATTAGTCTGGGGATGAAAAGCGGTGCTAAAGTGCAACTTGGTACCCAAAGCTTCTTGCAACTTCTTCCAAAATCGCGATGTGAATCTCGTATCTCTATCTGACACAATAGAAATAGGTACTCCATGTAACCTAACAATCTGAGATACATACATTTCAGCTAGCTTGTCAAGGGAATAATCCGTACGTACAGGAATAAAATGAGCTGACTTCATCAGTCTATCCACAACAACCCAGATCGCATCTTTCTTGCTTGATGACAATGGCAACCCAGATACAAAATCCATCGTGACTCGATCCCACTTCCATTCTGGTATCATGATCGACTGAAGTAATCCTGAAGGCACTTGATGTTCTGCTTTCACTTGTTGACATATCAAATACTTCGAAACAAAGTCAGAAATGTCTCGTTTCATACCGTGCCACCAAAACAGACGTTTCAGGTCGTTGTACATTTTCGTACTCCCTGGGTGAATTGACATTCGACTGCTATGAGCCTCATCTAAAATCATAGAAATAAGTTCTGAATTTCTTGGAACACACAATCGACTTCTGAACCTCAAACAGTCGTAGTCATCAATTTGAAACTCTGATTCCATATTTGAGACACATTCAGCTCGTTTAGCAACCAATTCATCATCGACTTTTTGAGCTTCACGAATTTGATGAATCCACAGTGGTTTAGCCTTTAATTCTGCTACTAACACTCTATCGGATAAAATGGATAGGTGTACATTCATTGCTCGCAAAGCAAACAGTGATTTCCGACTTAAAGCATCGGCAACTATGTTAGCCTTTCCCGGGTGATAGTCGATGACAAGCTCATAATCTTTCAACAACTCGAGCCAACGTCTTTGTCACAAATTCAATTCTCTCTGAGTCATCAAATATTTGAGGCTTTTGTGATCCGAATATACATGACACCTCTCTCCAAACAAGTAGTGTCGCCAAATTTTCAAAGCGAAAACAATTGCAGCTAATTCGAGGTCATGGATTGGATAGTTCTTTTCATGTGGCTTCAATTGCCTCGATGAATAAGCTACCACTCGACCTTCTTGCATCAATACACAACCCAACCCAAGTAAGGATGCATCACTGTAAATGACAAACTCTTTGCCTGATTCGGGCTGCACTAGTACTGGAGCTTCAGTCAAATAAGTTTTTAGTTGATCGAAACTTTTCTGACATTTTTCTGTCCATTCAAACTTAACATCTTTCTGAAGTAGTTTCGTCATTGGTGTGGCTATCATCGAGAAACCCTTTACAAACCGTCTGTAGTAACCGGCAAGTCCCAAAAAGCTCCGAACCTCAGTATTATTTCTCGGAGGCTTCTAGTTAAGTATGGCTGAAATTTTGCTCGGATCAACTCGAATACCCGATGCAGATACCACATGACCCAAAAAACTAACTTCTCTCAACCAGAACTCACATTTACTGAACTTAGCATATAACTGCTTATCCCGTAAAATCTGTAACACTAATCTCAAGTGCTCAGCATGTTCGGTTTCATCTCTCGAATAGACCAAAATGTCATCAATAAACACAACTACGAACCGATCCAAATACTGTCTGAAGATCCGATTCATCAATTCCATAAATACCGCAGGGGCATTAGTGAGTCCAAATGGCATCACTAAGAACTCGTAGTGACCGTATCTCGTTCTAAAAGCAGTTTTGGGTATATCTGAATTTCGAACTCTCAACTGATAATAACCCGATCTCAAATCTATCTTTGAAAACACTGAGGCTCCCTTTAGTTGATCAAACAAATCATCAATTCGCGGTAACGGATATTTATTCTTTATCGTCACTTTATTCAGCTGACGATAGTCGATGCACAACCTCATGGTTCCGTCCTTCTTTTTCACAAACAATACTGGTGCACCCCAAGGTGAGAAACTCGGTCGAGCGAAACCCCTATCCATCAACTCTTGCAACTGAGCTTTCAATTTCTTTAATTCTGTTGGTGCCATACGATACGGAGCTATCAAAATCGGTGTAGTCCCTGGTACAAGTTCGATGCCAAACTCTACCTCTCGAACAGGTGGTAACCCCGGTAATTCTTCGGGAAAAACATCCGGGTATTCACAAACCACTGGCACAGGCTCAAGCTTCTTTTCTAACTCTTTGCCATCAAGTACATACACAAGGTATGCTTCACATCCCTTTCTTACATATTTTTGAGCCAACATCGGAGATATAACTGCGGGTAATCCATTCAAGCCAGTAGACTCAACTCGTATTATCTCATCATTTGCACATCTCAAATCAATGGTCTTTCTTTTGAAATTCACAATTGCATCATGTACGGTCAACCAATCTATACCGAGGATAACATCAAATTCATCAAACGGTAAAAGTATCAAATCAGCCGGAAAGCAGTAATTTCGGACTACTAGGGGACATTTCTTACACACTTTGTCAACAAGCACATAACGACCCAAATGATTCGATACTCGAATATCGAACTCAGTAGACTCAACAGGTAAAGTCTTACTGGATGCTAAAGTCTCACATACATAAGAATGAGTAGAACCAGGGTCAATCAAAGCAAGCACATTAGTATCAAGAAGAGTGAAAGTACCGGTAATAACATCAGGCGAAGAAACATCCTCACGTGCACGTATAGCATAAGCTCTGGCAGGAGCACGAGCCTCAGATTTGGTGGTAGCGTCTTTAGGCCCTCTCTGACCGCCACTAGCGTTCCCCGGGTTTCTAGGGGGGCTACCTCTTGCTGTAGTATTATTCAGTTTCTCACTCTGGTTCACATTCTGTTCAAACAATCTCGGGAAATCTTTGATAAAGTGGTCGGCTGACCCGCATTTATAACAGGAGCGATCACGAAATCTACAACTCCCCGAATGCCATTTGCCACAATACTTGCACTCTATTCTATCCCGACGATCATTTCCAACACTAGCAACTGAAGTGGCTCGTGTACTCACTGGGGGTTGATCGCGGTCTCGTCTGGAAAAACCCAAAGTGTTCTTTACTCGGCCTGAATCATCTCGAAATTTCTTTGATGATTGATGAAAAGACTTTCCTAAAGATCTTTTACGAAATTCTCCAGTTCCTACATCAGCTTTTTGTTTTTCTTTTCTAAGTTCTTCGGCTTTACAAGCTCGCTCAACAAGTACTACGAACTCTCGTATTTCAAGAATGCCAACAAACATTTTTATATCTTCGTTCAACCCGTCTTCGAAGCATTTACACATGATAGCCTCGGACGAAACACATTCCCGAGCGTATCTACTAAGTCTGACAAACTTTCGCTCATAATCAGTAACTGACATAGAACCCTGCTTAAGCTCAAGAAATTCTTTCCGTTTCTGATCGATGAATCTTTGACTGATATATTTCTTGCGGAACTCGATTTGAAAGAATTCCCAAGTAACCCGTTCTCTCGGCACGATGGAAATCAAAGTATTCCACCAATAATAGGCAGAATCACGTAGTAAAGATATAGCACACTTCAGGCATTCATCGGGTGTGCAAGATAGTTCATCAAAAACCCGAATAGTGTTGTCTAACCAAAATTCAGCTTGCTCCGCATTATCGTTGTCTGTAGCTTTAAATTCAGTTGCCCCGTGTTTCCGAATTCTGTCTATCGGGGGCTTATTTAACCTCAGCTGATCAATCACCGGAGGTATCGCGGGTGCAGGGGGTGTATTAGTCGGGGGTGGGGGTTGTGGAACAGCCGTATTAGTTCGAATATACTGATTGAACCAATCATTCATCACGCTATAAAAAGCCTGTCTAACTTCATCATTCTGATTACTAGCAATAGGTTGAGAGTCCACCGGTGCTGTCCCATGCGCGGGAGCAGGTGCTACACTCTCAACATCATCAGCTACCGCTTGATTGGGATCGAGATCCTTTACTATATGTAAACACATTTTTAACAGTCAGAAATCACCACACTATCAAATAAACACATAATGGCATGTATAGCTAAACCCACTTGTATTACGGTAGTCCTAGAATCGACTAAACCGTAGCTCTGATACTAATAAAATGTAACACCTCTTACCCGTATCCGTCGCCGGAGAGGTAAGGATTATTACCAAACAAACACTGATCTCATTCAATCATATTATAGTAATTCCCGAGGGCATATTTAAGAAAGCAAAATTCGTTTATACTAAGTGCAAAGAAGTCATCACAATTTAATAAATACATTAAATCATTCCTAAGTTTCATTCACATTAAAACATTTCAAGTATTAATAACTTATCATCCACACATGCATAAAAATTATGAGAAACACATATGGTAACTTAACAAGCCATTTTCACATGGCTAAACACACACATATATATATAAAAGATACTAAATTAACATCCAAAGTCAATCCTATACATGCCATTATCAAAATTTCAACTAAAAGTGTACCAAAAGGCTTAGATAGTGTAGACGACTTCGACTTGACACTCCCGAATCCGATAGCTGACGAACAAATCTATAAAACAGAGAATTAAAGCAACAGAATAAGCATTTTGATGCTTAGTAAGTTTTAAGTAATGAAATCATTTACAACTACAACATAACTTTCATGCGACTCAATGAATAATTGCATATACGCATATCCCCAAAATCATACTTACTTCAGGCTTCAACTATTATATTCATACACTCAGGATCAAACCTAACTAAAAGCCGGCAGCTTGCTAATCAATTAAACGAATATTATTTAAAAGGAATCAACTTTTCAAATGTATATACGAAACAACCTTATCGTTTGGATTTATGAGCGTATTAATTGAAGTTATTACAGCAAGATCGCTCATTTCCAAACCCAAGTACCTTCGGGATTTAGCCCGGATATAGCAACTAGCACAAATGCCTTCGGGATTTAGCCCGGATATAGCAACTAGCACAAATGCCTTCGGGACTTAGCCCGGATATAGCAACTAGCACAAATGCCTTCGGGATTTAGCCCAGACATAGCAACTAGCACAAATGCCTTCGGGACTTAGCCTGAATATAGCAACTAGCACAAATGCCTTCGGGATTTAGCTCGGACATAGCAACTAGCACAAATGCCTTCGGGACTTAGCCCGGATATAGCAACTAGCACAAATGCCTTCGGATCTTAGTTCGGTTATCATCCGAATAATCATACACATATATCAATATATCATAACACATCTGTATTTCATTTTCATTACAAGAACTCAAGCACAAGACACTTATCAACCATTTCAAATTTTCGGCTCAATAGCCACATACAAAGAGCATGACTTCGATTTGCTTTATAACATGATCTCTATACACATTCGGCTACCAGTCATAAGTATAAACTAATTACCTCGATACTTAATTCAAGTAGAATCATTATATCACCGTTTATTTGTTATGCTTATATGTCGTGATTTAATCAAATCATAAACTAAGTTCCATTACTCAAAGACTTACCTCGGATGTTGTCGAACGATTTCAACGGCTATTCGATCACTTTTTCTTTTCCCCTATCCAACTTTGATCCTCTAAGCTCTTGAGCTAAATCAAACAATTTACTTCCCAATCAAACATAGTCATACGGCATCCATATACATTTTAAAACCAATTCACTTGAATTAATTGTCCACTTAGGTCTATCACCATTTCATTTTCAAATTTTTATATTTGGTAAGTCGCATTAAACAATTATACATATAGTTTTAATATATTTTATACTAGCCGAAATGTACCATCAAGATATACTTTACTCAAATAATTTACCTTAGCCGAATATTCAAGATCAAATATAATACCACAATAACCCAATATTCCAACTCAATAAATCAACACATATGACTGAAATTACGAATTCAATATAACCTCACGTGTATCGAATGTATATAAATATAAGTTTAGTATAAACTCACATGTAACTAAATACACATGTTCAATATAAATTCACATGTAATCGAATACTCAAGTTTGATATAAGCTTACTTGTACTTACCTATTTGGCTGAACATGTACAATGTTTTGTAGCTTAATAATTATAATATAACATCATGTATTTATAATATTTATGCAGCCAATTATCCATGGTCATACGCACACACAATCAAAAATAAATACCAAAATTTTTATATCCTTTATGCCCTAAGCCGAATACACTTGCCATGTTCACTTACATTTTTCAACAATTTCTTCTTTAATCAAACGCATATTCGACTAGAACAATGAAAATTTTTAGAAATTTTTTTTATTTACCACCTAATCGATTATAACATATTTAAGCATTCTTTTCATTTTATTAACTCAAACCACATACATTACTCAAGTACAACAATTTCATATTCGGCATTAGCATCAAACATAATAGCCGATTCTTCCCACTTTGAATCTATGCATCTATTTGATCATAGTTTGTTCAAGCACTCATACAACAAGATTCATCCAATTTAACAAGAAACAAAAACCTTATTTCTCCATAGCTACTATGGCCGAAAGTTCTAGACATCTCAATACCGAAATTTCTAACATGGGTTACCTTAAGAACTTGGTGATTAGTTCAAATTTATCTAACATTTCAAAAATTTACATGAATTTCATACCTTAATGAAGACCTAAATGACCGAATGGCTCCTTTCTCCCCAATTCTTCTTCTCTTTCGATTTTTTTGAATGAACAAGGTGAATACTTTGTTGTTTTCACCCACTTACTATTTTATTTCTTTATTTTATTACATTCATTCATGATAATATGGCATTTAACTAAATAAAGCTAATAAAAATTATCATATTTTATAATATAATAGTAACATGGCCGGCCACTAACTAGAAATGCGTAAATTAACATGCAAAACCATTCCTTTAAACACATGCATTATTAAACCATTAAAAATTAACCAATCACATTTCAAAAGTATCACATATAAGTCCTATTGAATAAATTCACATGCAAATGACCAAATCCAAGCTTGAAACTTTCACACTTGTATTTACTCACTTCATAAACATGAAATATAACTTATAATTATTTTTATAGCTCGATTTTATGGTCCCGAAACCACTTTTCGACTAGGGTCAAATTAGGGCTGTCACACCAAACCTCTTTTCTGGTAAGATTTTCGAGGACGAAAATCCCTAAGGGGGAGAGTTGTAACAACCTATTTTTAGGTCAAATCGAAACAGTGGTTTTGGGACAACAATTTGAAGTAGAAATATTTATTTTATTATTTCTTTAAGGTCAACAGTATGATAAATAATTGTGTGAAAATTTCGTTAAGGAATTTTATCGATTTAGTGCTCAATTTGTCTAGAAGGACTAAATTGCAATAGGTACAAAACTTGAATTCTATAAGTTAAGGGTGTCTAATTGTTATGAAATTCTAAATTAGAGGTCCTTAAATGGTAATTAGACCATTATACTTCATAATGGACAAAAATGGACATGGTTAGATAAAATTCCAAAGTTTTGCTTTAAGGGCATTTTGGTAAACTACTAATTAAATGATTTAATAAGCTAAAAATAAGTCAAAATTTTTATTCATCTTCATCTGCCTATGTCAAAATTTCAAGAGAGTCCATAGCTAGGGTTTTGGCCACTTTCAAGCTCGATTGTAAGTCCATTCTTGCCTGTTTTTCATGATTTTTATGTTTTTGAAGTTATCTCAACATAATCTAGCAATTCCAAGGACTAATTTGAAAGAAAATCAAAGTCTAAAATTGTACCCATGTTGAATAAGCTTGTATTTTGATGTTTAATGTTAGAAAATGCATGTTTGTTGTTAGTTAAACAACATTTAGAAAGTGATTTTCGATGAAAATGTTAAAAAGGGACCTAATTGTAAAAGGTTGTAAAATATGTTGTAAAATATGAATAAATGGAAAATGTGGGTTGTCATGAGCATGAAAAGGTTCGGCTAGGCTTGGTAATGAAGAAATTGGATGAAAACCATGATACGAGCCTAAGGACTAAAATGTAAAATGTTAAAAGTTTAAGGGCAAAAATATAATTTTTGCGATAGTGTGTTTTGGGCTGAATTGAATAATGTGATGATTAAATAAGTTAAATTTGATATTATAGATCAAGAAAAACGTAGTTCAAGTTTAGATCAGGGAAAGAACAAGGTTGTGGACTAAATCGAACTAATAGTCGTTTTTGTAACCGAGGTAAGTTCGTATGTTGAATAAGCTTTAATATAATTGTATTTAAATGCTTTAATATTGCATGAAATGTGTGATTGACTATGTGGAAGAGTTTAATTCCACGAACGAGTTCGATGATGATTCGACAAGTAAGAAATTCCGTTTGAACCTTAGGAATAGAGTAGGATACAAGTGACATGTCACTAGGGTTACCATGTGTTATGTGATTATTTGATCCGTGTGCTGGTCCTGTACGTCCTGCCGGTGGCTAAGTATACCGACATATGTTGTGGTTACTTGACAGCTTGTGTGAGTAGCACCGTAAAGCTACGTCTGGACTGACAGCTTGTGTGAGCAGGCCCGTCAATAGCTCAAGAGCGGGCAATTATGAGATATAAGACTTAGGTAGCATTGGCTACATATGTGGCACTTAGTGTGTAAAATTCCTAAGTATTCAACATTATTATTCCGAGTGGTTCACGGGTATGTCAAAGATGAGAATACGTGTAAGTTCATTTCGAGATGGTATAGGTATGTACATAAAGCTTAGGTTTATTGAATCTCGAAAAATGGTGAATTCAAGGTAAGTTGGTGAAGAAATGAATTATGATTGTGAAACTCATGGTATACTATGTTACTTGCATGATCAATGTATGGTAAGGTTTGCTTATTTCATCATGTATGGTAAGGTTTGCTTATTTCTTCTTACATACGGACTTACTAAGCTATATAGCTTACTCCGTTTATTTTTCCATATTTTATAGTGTCGCCAAGCTAGCTCGGATTGTGGATCATCGGAGATTTGCCTCACAGTATAAAATTATCATTTTAGGTATTGATGAAATTTAGAATTTTGAGTATATGGCATGTATAGGGACTTGGTTATTTTGTTGTATGTGTCATTATGAATTTGGCCAAATATATTGGCTTGTAATTGTCAAAGGTTTGATGTGGCCTTTAGCCATGTAACTTGGCTCATTTTGGTTGAATTGGTTGTAAGCTTATATATTGTATATATGCATGCATGTGCCAATGTCTTGTTGGTGATGTAGTTTATTAATGCTTGGCATAATGAAATGTCATGTATATTGTAGATGATGGCATTGCATTAGCATGTATTAGCTATAATTGTGAATGTTTTGGTTGTTAAGTATGCCATGAATTATACATTGAATTTGTTTAAGTGTAGGTGTAACTAAGGGTGACAAATGGCTTGGTAAATAGCCTCTAATTTTTCCTCACGAGTAGACACATGGGCGTGTCTCTAGGCCGTGTGTGACACACGACCTGTCCTATGGGTATGTGTGTAACACCCCTTACCCGAGACCGTTGTCAGAGCCGAGCACGAGGCGTTACCTGACTTAACTTACTAATTCGGGGCATAAAATTTGATTTTAAAATTAATTTATTTACATTCATTCAATGTCCCTAAAAAGGGCCCTCGAGACCCTAAAACATGCAATTGAAACGGTTCGGGACCAATCCGGGAACATTAAAAATTTTCTGAATACTTTGACAAATTAAAACAATTTATTTCATTATTCCTTATAAAACTTCCCACCTATGTCATAGTCACTAAATAAATCATAACTCGAGTCAAAAAACTCAAAATTTAAATTCATGAATTTTCCCTAAAACTAGACTCATATATCTTCTTACTAATTTTTTCCAGAATTTTTGGTCTAGCCAATTAGTACAGTTTTTTAGTTAAAGTTTCCACTGTTGCATTTTTTGACTACTCTGACCTCTCCTCACTACGAATCAATTTTCTCCCTGTAAAGAATTCAAATAACCATGCTGTTTGTTTCTTTTGAAAGTAGATTCACTAAGGAATCTATAAATATAAACTATAACTCATAATAATTTTTGTACAATTTTTAGTGAATTTATAAATTTAGAACAGGAGATTTAGAAATTGCTCTGACCCTGTCTCACTAAAATTCAAATATCTCTTAATATACACTTCTTTTTCTTACTCTGTTTCTTTTATATGAAAATAGACTCAATAAGATTTAATTCTATATCTCATTAATCACCTAATTCCATTTCTAGTATTCTTGGTGATTTTTCAAGATCACGCCACTGCTGCTGTTCAATACTGTTTTAATGCTAATTTCACTTTTTCATAATTTCTTTGTATTAACTACCATTTAGGCATACATAACATCGAAAAATTTTCTTCATTAGCCATTTCAATAGATAATCATTATCAAATATTTACATATCATTATTTAGCCATATCATAAGGACATACACCCAAAATGGCTAAGTCCCTATACATGCCATAAACTAGAACGTTTGTAAACGAAGATACCCATTTGGTAACTTGATAGTCGATAGTGTGAAGTGATCTCCGACGACCTCCAACCCGAGCTTGCTTTTAAGTACTCTAGAACATGGGAAAGTGAAAGAACTAAGCTTATAAAACTTAGTAAGTTCACATGTAAAATAATAAGCATTAGCAATCAATTTAGCTTACTACTATGCTGTCATAATTTGCTTAAATAATGTTTAGTTCTTACTTTCCCATCTTACTCATCGGTAACCTTACCAAAGGCTCAGAATACAAAAGGTACCTTACTTAATAGCTTGCTTACATACCTGCAACATCTCACTTAACACATGAGTACTCTTTCATAATATAGGCATATTGCCAATTATGTCATAAAGTGTCACAAGCATAACTGAAAACTCATCACTTACTTAGTACTTGATAATCTCAATTACTTGCAATCTCAATATTAAATAAGCCTTAAATGCATACCTGTACTCTTTCTTCATGTTCTTACTTTGTCTTTTCTTTGACTTACTCTTTGGATTACTCGGGAACTTTTACCTTTTTGAACTTACCATTGCCATGTCTTGACATGGTCTTACGTGGTATCCTTGCCTTATGAACTCACCAATGCCATGCCTTGGCATGGTCTTACATGGGACCTTTTCCTTATAGTAACTCCTCAATGCCATGTCTTGACATGGTCTTACATGATTTCCTTGCCTTATAAAACTTATCAATGACATGCCTCGGCATGTTCTTACATGATATTCTTATCTTACCAAATGCCATGTTCCAAACATGGTCTTACATGGTATCCTTGTCTTACCAAATGCCATGTTCCAAACATGGTCTTTCATGGTATCCTTATCTTAGTGCCAAAGCCACATCTTAATATGCTCTTACATGGAGTCCTTAATCAATGCCGATGCCATGTCTTGACATGGTCTTACACGAGATCCTTGCCTTACCAATGCCATGTCTTGACATGATCTTACATGGTATCCTTAACCATCAATTCCTCCTTAAATGCCATGTTATGAACATGGGCTTTTTCGTCAATTCTTCCTTAATTGCCATGGTACAACCATGGACTTTGAGATATCAATGCCTTGTCAAGTCATAGCTGAAACATACTTGCTCAAATTCTCAAGGTTAGTCGCATAACTCAATAATAACAATACTAATAACAATAATTGCATAATAATAAAATGCTACTCAACTTACATACTTACATTCTCAATCTAATCATATCATCAACTTAACTTATTCTCATCAAACTATGCTAGTCAATACTTTCTTGTTATCATACAAAGCCATAATACAAAATATGGTCTTACATATAAATTATACAAGTTCTCTTTCCAATATCGAATTTTATCGAACATTAATCATTATATCTGAAACTCAATAGTAAAGTATTTATGGCCAAAATATCAGTTTATCATTCAAAACTTACCCCGATACCAAAACGACCATTTTACCAACTTTCTTGATTTTTAGTTTTTCTCCCGTTCTAGGTCCAAATCTCACTTTTCGGGATCTAAAACATCATATTTCACTTATTTAATTAATTTACTATTCAAAACATTCCCTAACTCAGAATTTAGAAAAATTACAATTTTTCCCCTAAACCTTTACAGAATTACAATTTTGCCCCTAGACTCAAAAATTAAAATTTATTCACTTTTCTTATGTTTTATGACACTCTGAACATTTTTCCCTTCTATGGAAACATCAAATTCCCACTCTATCATGTACTTATGAACATTAGGTATTTTTATCGATTATGTCGTTTTACTCGTTTTCACTTAAAATCACTTAGCAAAAGTTGTTTAACATAATTTCAAGCTTCATATTATACTATAAAACATCAAAATAAACACATTTAACCTATGGGTATTTTTCAAAATATGAACCTAGCATGAATTATTGCTAGAATAAGCTAAATCAAGTTATCGGGACTCTAAAAACGTAAAGAACATTAAAAACGAGGCTAGAAAGGACTTACTATTGAGCTTGGAAAGCTTGGAAACCCTAACCATGGCTTCCCCCATGCTATATTCGGCCTCCATGAAGAAAATGAACCAATTTTGGCTTTATTTTCCCTTTTTAATTCTTTTAATTACTAAATGACCAAAATACCCTTAAAGGCTTTTCTTTCAAATTTGTCCTATTCTTGCCCATTTTTGTCCAAACTTAAATATAATAGTCTAATTACTAGATAAGGACCTTCACTTTAAGAACCCATTTCAATTAAATCCCCTTTATTATCTAGAACACACATTTTGATAGTTTTGCAATTTAGTCCTAATTATCAAATTAGACACTTATACATAAAATTTCTTCACGAAATTTTCACACAATTATTCAATCAATGAATAAACCTTAAAACTTGATCGGAATAAATTTTTTTGACCTCAGATTCATGGTTTCGCAACCACTATTCCGTTTTGGCCCTATTTCGGGATGTTACAATGTGTTCCGGTCGTGTGTCCCCTGCACCTTAATTTTTAGAAACAGTATGCTCATAATTGAGAACACAGGTAGAGACATGAGCGTATGTCTCAGCAATGTGAGGGACACAGCCTCAGACATGGGCGTGTGTCCCGAGCTGTGAAGTCTACACCTATTTAATAAAAATTTAATTACCCACATGGCCTAGCACACTAGCGTGTGACTTGTTCGTGTGACATCAATTTGTACATGCATTGCAAGTCAGAGAGTTACACAGGTTAGGGACATGGGCGTGTGTGAGCACACGGCCTACCCACATGGGCGTGTGACCCCTATTTATAGTAAAAAATTTTCTAAGTTTTTGAATGAATTTCTAAAGTTCTCAGTTTAGTCCCAAACCTCTTCTAAAGTATGTTTTGGGCCTAGTAGGCTCATATTAAGGACTTTATTATTAAATACGAATGGTTTTAATTTGGACGCAAAATTTATGACTCAAAAAGGTATGATTGCTTAAGTTATAGTCCGGTAATGCCTTGTACCCTGTTTTAGCATTGAATACGGGTAGGGGGTGTTACAAAACCGCTTCTCCTGATGTCCTGCAAGTTCTTGAGTCTCAAACAGATTCCATTATTCCTGATGAACCTACCCATTCCCATTATTGTACCACTTCTAGCGGAGCCAAGTTTTGGTCTAATCTGCTCCTCCTTTTGGTTCCCTACAATTAACTTCTCCTTCGGGAGAGGTGAACACCTTCTTTTCTTGGTGGACTCACCTTCATGCGGGGTAATATCCTTTCTCTCTATTCCTAGTCAAACAAAACAAAGATGAGGTTCAACCCCAAGGATTTAAAGAGTTGGTCAACTTTTCGTCCTCCCCCTATGATGTTCATAAACCTTCACTAGCAGAATTGGTAGGTTCATATCAAATGGTACCAGCGGAGTGCAAACTTATTGGCTAGGCTCCCCAAGAAGCCTATTATGAACACGAGGAAAAATGGGCAGAAATTGGGAAGGCCATTCATTCTGGCTAACAAACACTTGCCCAACTCAACCAACTACACGAGGCCACGATCTATCAAAACCAAGAACTGACTGACTCTGTCTCCACTGGGGAGACTAAGTATAAATCATTGGAGGCCAATAAGAAAAGGTTGGAAGAGTGGGTTCGCCAGTATAAAGCCAAGGAAGCTGAATGGAAGGGGAAGATGAAAGCTCTTGAGGGGCAATGCCTTGTTGATCTTGAGTAGTTGTGAAATGAAAACAGCAAGGCCCTTAAGAACTATAATGTAGATACCAAGGCTAATATGAAGAATATCTGCCCAAGTTGAGATCTAACCTAATGCTACATGCCCAAGTAATCGTGGGACCTTTCTCCTCAAGTCAGGTGGACTTCACTTGCATGCAGAAACTTACCAATGCTGATCTCAACTTTGACGATCTCAACCCTTTAGGTGTGGAATAGGAAGAATTCCAGAAAGAATAGAAGGATTCAGGTAAACCCTTCTCCCCCAAGAACCTGAGGTAACTAGCCTGACTCCCGTAGAAGGAACTAGCTATGAGGAGAAACCACATAAAGAATACTGCCACTCCAGCCCCACCAACTGAGGAAGGGAAATAAAATTTTGTTTTTTTAATTGTACTTGCCTCTATTTCATCAATGGAAATGATTTTTTAAACTTCTTTTGACTTTCATGATCGCTTACTTTCCTTTCTTACTTTCTCTCTTCCACTTTGTATGAAGTATTCACTAGCAAGACTTAACTCTACAATACACAACACATTAATAACAGTTCGAGGAACTAAGCTAGAATTGAGTAACATGCATACAGGGGCTAACTTTCAAAACCCTACATCTTAAGGATTAGCTAAATCAATACTCTGATACCACTAATATTATAACACCCCAAACACGATCTGATTATCGGATCCAGACTACAAGGTTCTACACTTCATATCTAAAATTTAACTAACACATTCTTTAATATATAGTCCACCATTCATACTTAATAAAATTATTATTAAAACACAATTATCTAATTGACCTCACCATATACATGAATTTATTTCAATTATGTAACTTTAATCTAAGATACAAAATATTTTACAAAGTAGCTTTAACATGTTGAACATTTGCTTAGTTTTGAAAATAATATTATGACCATAGCTAATGAAAAATTTGACTATGACCTTGAGGCTATGCCTCTAGGTCACCTTGCTGTATACATATTACAACTAAGAAGCATGTCCATCTAAGCATGGTAGATTTTGGCCTGGTTCCCCCTGAATCCTTGAATTTCCTCTTTTATCTGCAATACATAATAACACATATGTAAGTTCTAATAAACTTAGTAAGTTTTCATACCTTATCAGTACAACACTAGCACACTTGTATTTCATGGCTCATAATACATGTTTGACTGTCTATATTACGACGGTTCACCAATCTTATTAGCGTAGTATATATGTAACACCCCTAACCCGTATCCGTCGCTGGAATATAGTTTGAGGCATTACTGAACAATACACATCATTCACATACATAACACATACATTTATGCATTCATAATAAAAAATCCATTCAAAACATTCACATCGTCCCTTATAAGACCCTACGAGACCTTAAAACATGCTTAAAATAGGTTCAGGACTAAACTGATAACTTTTAAAAACTTAGGGAAACTTACAAAATTTTCATGCATACAGGGTTCACAAGCCCATGTGAACAGGCTATGTGCCTCACATGGCCACTCGACAAGTCCGTGTCATAGGCTGTGTGAAAATAGGGCATACATACTGACTTGCACCATACGGCTGGAGACACGCCCGTGTGCCATGGTCGTAGGAAAATTGGAGGGTATATTGACTTGGGTCACAAGGCCAGTCACACGCCCATATGCCAGTATGTCAAAGTCGTGTAACTCTGTAACTTGTTTAACTAAGATTCAGGGGTCACACGGTCGAGTCACACGCCCATGTGCTCAACCGTGTGGCACGAAAATAGGCTTGATTTAAGCCATTACTCCTACCTGTCATTCATGTACCTAAAAGCATTCATTTGACACCATCTTCACATACAATGGGCAACCAAAAATGACCATTTCATGTGCATTTCATGCCATTTATAAATCATATTTCCCGTGTTTCTAGGTGGTCTACCTCTAACTACAGTGTTACTCAGCCTCGTGTTTTGTACTGTATCTTGCTCAGCCAACTTAGGACAGTTACGAATGAAATGATCTAATGATCCACATTTAAAACAAGCCCGATTATTCAATCTAAAATCACCGAAATGCTATTTTCCACGCTGGCTACATTCAGGTCGATTTGGTTTCACACTTCCGACACTAACTATTGAAATAGCCGGAGCTTTAAAGCTCGAATGTTGCCTTTCACGATCTCTATTTGAATATCTCACTGATACATTAGAATGATTGAATGAGTCTTAGAATTTCTTTGATGCAGATTGATAAGATTTACTAGTTGATATTTTTCTCGAATCTTTTGCTTCAAAATCAGCTTTTCTCTTTTCTTTATTAAAATATCCAACTTTATAGGCTCGTTCAGCTAAAACGACAAATTCTTTCAATTCAAGAATCCCAACTAATAGTTTTATATCCTCATTCAGCCCATCAATGAACTGTTTACCTATGATTTCTTCAGTGGAAACATATTCTCGAGCATACTTGCTTAAACGTTCGAATTCTCTTTCGTACTCAGTGATAGTCATCCAACCTTGTTTCAATTCTAGAAACTCTTTATGCTTATAATCGAGGAATCATTGAATTATGTACTTCTTTTGGAACTCAAATTGGAAGAACTCCTAGGTAACCTGTTCTCTAGGAACCACATATACCGACATTTTTCGCCAACGGTACGCATTATCTCTCTGCAAAGATACAACACATTTGATACATTCATCAAGAGTACAAGACAATTCATCGAATACTCGTATCGTGTTCTCGAGCCAGAACTCAACTTTCTTATCATCATCATCAACGGAAACCTGGAACTCTTTAGCCCCGTGTTTCTGAATCTTATCTACTGGAGGCTTATTCAACCGCGTCAAATCTATAACTTGAGGAATAACAGGGTTTTGTTGAGGAACAGTGGGGGTGGAGGTTGTTAAGCAACTGGATTCATTCGAACAAACTTCTTGAACCACTCACTCATAATATGGAAAAATGCTTGTTTAGCCTATCCCTCGTGACTACTCAAAATTAGCCTAGAATTAGCCGACATTGCCCTATGAGCGGGAGCGGGCACATTACTTTCCACATTGTCAGCTAAAGCTCGTTCGGGATCCATTTACTATATGAAAACACACTTTAAGCTGCCAGGAATCATCACACTATTACATTTTATATATAAGGCATGTATAGTTAGACTCTCACACGCTACGTTAGTCCTAGAATCGACTAAACCATAGCTCTGATACTAATAAAATGTAACACCCCTAACTCGTATCTGTCGCCGAAATAGGGTTACGAGGGATTACTAAAAAATACACATTATTCACATACATAACACATACATTTATGCATTCATAATAAAAAATCCATTCAACACATTCACATTGTCCCTTATAAGGCCCTATGAGACCTTAAAACATACTTAAAATAGGTTCGGGACTAAACTAATAACGTTTAAAAACTTAGGGAAACTTATAAAATTTTCATGCATACAGGGTTCACACACCCGTGTGTCATGGTCGTGGAAAAACTAGAGGGTATACTGACTTGGGTCACACGGTCGGTCACACGCCCATATGCCAGCTTGTGTGCCACACACGGCCAGTAAACACCTGTGTGTCTAAGCCGTGTAACTCTCTAACTTGTTTAACTAAGATTCAGGGGTCACACAGTTGAGTCACATGTCCGTGTGCTGAACCGTATGGCACGAAAATAGGCCTGATTTAAGCCATTATTCCCACCTATCATTCATATACCTAAAAGCATTCATTTGACATCATCTTCACATACAATAGGCAACCAAAAATGACCATTTCATGTGCATTTCATGCCATTTATAAATCATTCTTTCAACCTCCTAAAAACATAACCAAAAACATACCAATTCAATATGTCATTACATTAACTTTTATATGCATTTTCTTACCATCTTATTAACTATATCAAGTCTCAAAACATATCAACTCATCATCTTAAAACCAAGCCAAAATATGCCATTTCTGAACTATGCCACATCATTTGATAATTAGTCAAATCAATTAACTAACTAGCCAACACATAAACCATACCAAACATGTCAAAACACAAGGCCATATATACATCCCATATTACTTACCAAAATCATAAATTAAGCCAACTCAAATGGCTAAATACACACCCACATTTACAAGCCAAATCTCATGTCTAATATCATAACTCAAAACATATCATCATATCACTAGCCTATACATGACATATACCATATTTACAAAGCATCCAAAAATACCAACAAGTAGTCGATAGTGTGATGATGGTTTCTGATGATCCTCAATGTTTGAGCTAGCTTTGATAATCTATAAAATAGGGAAGAATACACAAAGTAAGCTTTAAAAGCTTAGTAAGCCATATACAAATAAAACTACCACATATATCAACATCATTTCCATCAATAGGCAAACCATGAGTAAGCACATATAAATTCAAAAACCTTTCTTATTGTACACATATTCAATATCATGAGTGAATTCATCAAATACTTCCCTTCTCACTACTTGTATGAATCTCGTACGTACCTGAGTCACTTAACTTATTCACACATTCTTTCTCGACTTGACTTGGTCCGTTGAACCTTTCAGAATTGTTAAGGATACTCGAAAATCACTTATAGCTCGTACAATGCCATATCCTAGATATGGTCTTACTTGTTATCACATATCGGTGCCAATGTCCCAGACATGGTCTTGCACGAAATCATATAATGATGCCAATGTCCCAGACATGGTCTTACACATAATCACAATACAATGCCAATGTCCCTGACATGGTCTTACATGTAATTACATCTTGGTAATCCTAATGTCATGACATTCGTATCCTATACTATTCCTAGAGTTCGTACGGGACTTTCGGATAACATAACTTCATCGATTCTTGCTCGTATTTACTTGTTTAACATTCATAGCAATTCAATGACAAATAAACATTTATAAATCAATTTAAAGGTATTTATTTTCATATGAACTTACCTCATATATACGATGAACGGATCGGATCAGATCGACTACTTGACAACTTTCGCTTTCCCTCGATCTAAATCTGATTTCTTTCTTTCTTGATCTATATAAATTCAAATTTACCTCATTTAATCATCAAATCATTCAATTTAGTCCACAAACACATATTTGGGCATTTTTATACTTTAGACCTAAAGTTATACATTTTTACAATGTAGTCATTATTTCACAAATACACAAAATTCACACAATTCAACAAGACCCATGCTTGGCCAAATTACCACAGTGCCCCTAGTAGCCCATATTTCACATTTCAACCACATAATTTACACTTTGTACAAACTAATCCCTAAAATGCATTTTTAGCCAAAATCACTTAATAAAACATATTAATCTAACATTTATCTTCCATTTTTCATCATAAACCATCACAAAGAACATAGATTCAACAATGGAACTTCACAAAATCAACAAAAAATTTGAAAATTAAGACACGGGCTAGCTAGTACTCAAAGGAATGATCACAAAAACGTAGAAATCAGAAAAATCGAGTCAAATTGGACTTACAATTGAGAAATGAAGTAGACGAACTTAAAAACCTAAAAATGGATTCTTCTTCTCTTCATATTCGGTTGAAAAAGATGAAGACTATGGCTTTTCCTTTGTTTTCTTTAATTTAATATCAATTATTTACAAATTACAACATTACCCTTAATTAAAATCCATCAAATTTAATGATAATATGCCCATTAATGTCAATTTCAACTATAAATGGTCTTATAACATCATAAAGACCTTTCATTTAATAAACCATAGCAATTAAGCACTTTAAACAAGTAGAATGCAACTTTTGCATTTTACTCGATTTAGTCCTTTTATCAAATTAAGCATTCAAACGCTAAAATTATTTCACGAAACTTTCACACACATATAATCACATGATATAAACATAAAAAAATAATATTAAAATGATTTTCCAGCCTCAAATTTGTGGTTCCAAAACCACTGTTCTGATTTAGCTAAAATCGGGCTGTTACAATTTACATCACACGAACTGGCTCACTTGTACTTGGTAACTCATATTTAATAACACCATAAATTATTTAATTGAGCATCTTGGAGAAAAATTGATCTTACTCGACTGCATTTGCTATATTACTGATGACTTCAAAACAAAAGATATCACATTTACCTATACAAAGCTGTAACAGCTTATTTTTAGTCAAATCGGAACAGTGGTTTTGGGACCACAAATATGAAGTCAAAATAATTATTTTATTATTATTTTAATTTCTAAAACATGATAATATGTTTGTGTGAAATTTTCGTTAAGAAATTTTATCATTTGATTAGTTAATTTGTGAAAAAGGACTAAATCACATAAAGTGTAAAAGTGAAGTTCCATTAGCTAAAAGTCTCTAATAGCTATGGAATTCTAATTTAGAGGTACTTAAGTTGTAATTATACCATTTGAAATATAATTGGACATAGATGGACATCATTTGGATGATATTAATGAATTATCATTAAGGTTAAAATAGTAATTAGTATAATAAACTTAAAATAAATAAAACAAAAATCAAATTTGGTTTCCATCTTCTTCATTGCTGTGAATTGAAGAGAAGAAAGGAAAAAAATTTAGGGTTACATTCAAAATTTTCATTTCTATCAATTAAGGTATGATTTTTGTCCCGTTTTTAATGATTTCTACGTTTTTGAGATCGTTGCAACTAGGTCTAGCTAGCCCAGGGACTATTTTGCAAAACTGTTAAAGATTGTGAATGTTGCCATTGATGAATACATGAGTATTTTGATGTTTAATGATAGATTATGAATGTTTGTTGATAATTATACAAGTTTTGTTAAGTAATTTTTAGTGAAAATGCAAATTAGGGATTAAATTGTGAAATATGGAAACTTTGTGGTCAAAATGTGAAATAAATGAAAAATATGGGTTGCTAGGGACTTATTTGTAATTTTTATAGCATGGGTTGTGGTTAAATTGCATGAATTTGTGTTTTTATGAAATAAGGACTAAATTGCAATAGTTGTGAAACATTAGGGGCAAATGTGTAAAAGTGCCTTAATGTAAATTTTGGACTAAATTGAATAGAGTGATGATTAAATAAGCTGAATTTGATATTATATAGATCAAGAAAAAAATAAATCTGGATCTAAAACGGGGGAAAAACAAAGTTCTCGACTAATCGACCTGTTTAGCCGTTTTTACATCCGAGGTAAGTTCGTATGTAATAAGTTTTATTGTGAATATATTTTAAATGCTTTGATATTGCATAAACTGTGAATATGAGACTACAGACATAGTCGACAATGATTTGAAGAGGATTTGGCATTAGAAATCCCAATTGAACCTTAAGAATAAATGAGGATACGAAGGACATGTCATTAGGAGCTTCATTGATTTGGCTTTGGGCTATGATATTAGCACTTCGGGTGTGATCTTCTTTGATTTGGCTTCGGGCCATAATATTGACACCTAGGGTGCGAGAATTTTGAGTATCCAACTTTTATTCTAAATGGTTCAACGGGTAAATTGAAGATGTGAAATGGTGAGAAATAGATACATATCAGTTCAAGTATGTTTAGAAATATATATGAGTGATGAATCAATGGAAGTTGTGAGTTTATGATCAAGTATGTGATTAAGTTCATGTTAGTTTGAGATCATTGTATTGTTGCATATTATGTCATTTAATTTGAATTGATAAATGAATGGTTGTAACGCCCCGAATTTGGGCCTAGAAGTATTAGGCCTTGAGTATGGGTCCGTAAGGAGGTTGTATATAAGTATTTAATTGTGCAAGGAAATGACACAATTAAATGTCTACTTTGGTGGTTAATGGCCCTGAGAAGTGTTGGAGAAATCTTGGGTTCAAACCTGGGCTTTAGCAAAAAATTTGCTATTAAGTGAATAAAACCCTAGATGCTTGGATGACGGCCTTTTAAATTATTGTGTTAAGTAAATGACACAAGGAAGCATGTGGTCTAGTGGTTGTGGCGTCATTAAGGTTGCAAGGGAGCCTGGGTTCAAGTATTGGCTCTTGCAATTTATTTTTGTTTTTCTTTTAAAGGAACCTGGACTTTGGCCTATAGACCTTATAATTAATTGAGGATAGGATATGACACAGAAAGAGCCTGTGGTGGAGTGGCAAAGTGGCATGTTGTGTAACTGTGAGGTCTAAGGTCCAAGTCTTGGGATACACAGTGGAGTATTTATTTTGCTATTTGAGCTGTGTAGGAGGTGGAGTTGGACTGGAACTCTGTGGTTGAAGTGGTCATAAGAATGAGGAATTTTCCTAATGGTTGAAAGCAATCCCACATCGGGAAGCTAACATGAGAATTGCTGAGAAGCTGGCTTTAAATAGAGCTGAACCAGATGAGTTGGTGAGGAAGACTCAATGTAGGATGTGCCAAGGTTGGTGATCATGGATTTCGGCGCATTCTTATAAATAGGTGTTGTATTCGCGCCCTTCTTTGTTAGAAGTCGGCAGAAGCCGAAAAGTCAAAACTTTGGCATTTGAGGCTTCACGAGCATGCGATCGCTCATGTGGTAATTCGAGCCCATAGAACATGGGCGATAGATTGTAGAGAGGCCGCCACGAGTGTTCTCGTGTCCTGGGGCTGTTCTGGGCCTCGATGGGCCCGTGGGCCTGCTTGTGTAAATCTAACTGTTAGGTTGGAAGTAGTTGAACTTGTCATGTCGTGTGCATGGCATAGGCTGTTAAGGGCTTCGTTGGGCCAAAATGGGCCATGTGGGCCCAATGGGCTTGTGGGCCCCACACAGATTAAATCCACGGTAAGTGATAAATGTTGGACTGGGCTTTGTAGGTCACATAGCTGTAACTGACTTTGGGCTAAATGGGCCACATGAGTGTGCGGGCCCACTTGGGCTAAATAATGGGCCTTAGACCCATTTGCACCGTTAGGTCTATTTAGGTTACTTAAGTTGCTCGAGGCGAATGTGGACCTTCTGTTGGGTCGTTAAGACCCCTGATTTGTAAAATTATCGAAATACCCCCGATTTGTAAAATTACTGAAATACCCCCTATTTGTAAAATTACCGAAATACCCTCGATTTGTAAAATTATCGAAATACTCTCAATTTGTAAAGTTACCAAAATACCCCTGATTTGTAAAATTACTGAAATACCCTTGATTTGTAAAATTATTAAAATACCCTTGATTTGTAAAATTATCGAAATACCTTCGATTTAAAAAATTATCGAAATGCCCCCAGTTTGTAAAATTATCGAAATACCCCCGATTTGTAAAATTACCAAAATACCCTTCAGTTTGTAAAATTATCGAAATACCCTCATATTTGTAAAAGTACCGGATTACCCTTGTAGTTTAAAATTACTGAAATACCCTTGTAGGGTAAAATGCCTGTTTTGCCCTTGTGGGTAAATGACTGACTTGGACTTTGAATTTGACAGATTTGACTGTGATAGTACGACTGTGATTTAATTGACTTGACGGTGGTTGTAAAACTGATATGCTTTTAATATATGTTCAAAAGATTGTTACTGAGCATGGCCATTTTGCATACACGTGTGATGATTGAGCATGACATACACGACATATTGCATGGGGTTGGGACATTGATAAGGAGGAAGTTCTGATAGGATCGCACAGGTCGCATGAGACGATTGTGGATCCAGTATTGATCGGTTAAGGTCGCACGGGTCGCACGAGACGACTGTGGACTGATGGATGGCTTAGTGCCACTTAATCTGATTGTGGCTTTGTGCCAACCTAAAAATGGCTCTATGCCATCTTGACTATGGCTTTGTGCCAAACATATTTACTTGTGGCTATGTTCCTAACATACTTATGGATGACTCTGTGTGGATCATGTTTACCCAAGGCTGTGTGCCGATTATATTACCGTCGCTGATGGCTATGTGCCAAACATAATACAGTTACCGATGGCTTTGTGCCAATTATAATTCCGCTACTGAAGGCTTTTTAAGCCCAATATATGATTAGCAGCTTTGCTATAATGAAGGTAGTACCACAACAGGGCTACCATTGATGAGTATCAGATGGGTGAGTCGATATTTTTATCCCTGCATGATATGTACTGGGGGATGGAGTTGATATGTAACGGTTGGATTATTGGGATAGAATAGCATGCATCCATGCATTCACACATTCTGTTCTATTATTGGTTTGGGATGGGCCCAATTGATTCTGTTATGGGCTGTGACCCAAATGACATTATAATAGGTTTTGGCCCACGTATGCTCTAAACTAGATCATGCATCACATCATTAACGGGCTCTAGCCCAAATCAATTTTCGTTTTTGTTTCAGATCTCGATTGTTACTCTAGTAAGGGGATTACACACTGAGTGTTCGTAAACTCACCCCGTTTATTAACCGTGCAGGTAATCCCCAGCGTTAGGTGGGTTGGTGTTGCAGAGGGACTCAGAGACGACCACGCAACTGCACATGTTTTTCCATTTCGTCTATTTAGTTAAGCACTTTGGTTTTGATTTAGGTTGTAATAAGGCCTCTTTATTTCCTTAACCTTTTATTTGGAAAGTTTATTTAGTATGTCTAATATCTGTTAGAAGTAGGACATGATTTTCCAAAACAACAACTGTTTTCAAAACACTACGTTTTCGCGACTTAACTTTTAAACATCACGTTTTCGTAAATCGATTACTTTTAAAATTAGCTTCTGCAAACTAAGAAAGGAATTTTGGAAATAAAATGAAGAATTTTTCAATGTACTACGTTTTAAATAAGAAGGGTTTCTAATGAAAACATGGTTTTCGAAAAACACTTCAATGTGACACGCTAGATTTGGGTCTAACTTCTGGGCTGGGTTTGGGGTGTTAAATTTAGTGGTATCAGAGTCAAGTTACAAAAATCAATTGTGGAATGGGTTTTAAAATTGGATTTCTGAAAGAATTGTTTCAAAAAGGTTCGAAAAGATTTGAAGTATTTGAAATGTTTTTCTGAGTATTGTCCTAAAAGTGTGGTTATCGAGTCTCCGGCGCCGAATCCCTAAGTTTTCTGTTAGACTGTACTTAAAGTTAGATTTTGTATTTATTCAGTGTATGTTCTGGAAATCAGATTTTATTTAAGTTACCAACAGTATTGTGATGGATTTTGAAGGAAAGCAAGGTCGCGAGGAGTTGCCCGTCTCCCCAGAACATGAGATGGTTCAGGAAACTGTAGTCAAGGTAAGTTCGCCAACTTCGAGTAACAATAACCCTAAGCTTGGTACGGAGGCACTGACTCGGTTGGTAAGGGAAGTGCTAGAAGAAGTGTTCGAGGCAAGGGTTAAGGCATTTGGTGAAACACTTCAGGCTAGGCGCTTGGAGTGCAGCAGGAAGAGGGATCACAATCCACTGAAGTAGAAGCCCGTTTTGTAAAACGCGTTAAGACGCGTCTGAACTTTCCAACTTGCGAGCGTTGCAAAAGGTGCCATCCGGGTGAATGCTAGAGAAAGTCAGGAGCGTGTCTCAGATGCGAGTCTAAGGAGCATCAAGTTCGGGATTGCACAGTTCCTTTTAAGTCAGGTGTGTTTTGTTTGGATATGATGTTTGAATATAGAAATTGTATGCATGTGTGGTAAATATCTGTTTGCTTCTGTGGTTAGATGTTTGGTTGGGTGTGAGAGGTTTTGAGATTAAGTTAAAAGTGTATTAGTATAGTTTGGAATTAGAGTGCACAGCAGGAGCGTAGTGGTGTAGGTTGAGCTAAGCGCTTGTTTAGATAGTTGGAAATTTCGAGGATGAAATTTCTTTAAGGGACTAGAATTGTAACACCCAAAATTTGGGTCCAGAAGTATTGGGCCATGAGTATGGGTCCGTAAGGAGGTTGTATATAAGTATTTAATTGTGCAAGGAAATGACACAATTAAATGTCTACTTTGGTGGTTAATAGCCCTGAGAGTGTTGGAGAGATCTTGGGTTCAAACCTCAGCTTTAGCAAAAATTTTGGTATTAAGTGAATAAAACCTTGGGTGCTTGGATGATGGCCTTTTAAATTATTGTGTTAAGTAAATGACATAAGGAAGCATGTGGTCTAGTGGTTGTGGCGTTATTAAGGTTGCAAGGGAGCCTGGGTTCAAGTATTGGCTCTTGCAATTTGTTTTGGTTTTTCTTTTAAAGGAACCTGGACTTTGGCCAATAGACTTTATAGTTAATTGAGGATAGGATATGATATAGAAAGAGCCTGTGGTGGAGTGGCAACGTGGCATGTTGTGTAACTGTGAGGTCTGAGGTTCAAGTCTTGGGATGCCCAGTGGAGTATTTATTTTGCTATTTGAGTTATGTAGGAGGTAGAGTTGGACTGAAACTCTGTGGTTGAAGTGGTCATAAGAATGAGGAATTTTCCTACTGGTTGAAAGCAATCCCACATCGGGAAGCTAACATGAGAATTGGTGAGAAGCTGGCTTTAAATAGAGCGAACCAGATGAGGTGGTGAGGAAGACTCAATGCCAGTATGTGCCAAGGTTAGTGATCATGGACTTCAGCACGTTCTCATAAACAGGTGTGTATTCGCGCCCTTCTTTGTTAGAAGTCGACAGAAGCCGAAAAGCCAAAACTTTGGCATTTGAGGCTTCACGAGCGTGCGATCGCTCGTGTGGTAATTCGAGCTTATAGAACATGGGTGATAGACTGTAGAGACCGCCACGAGCGTCCTCGTATGCTGGGGCTATTCTGGGCCCGTGGGCCCGCTTGTGTAAATCTAACTGTTAGGTGAGAAGTAGTTGGGCTTGTCATGCCGTGTGCATGGCATAGGCTGTTAAGGGCTTCGTTGGGCCGAAATGGGCCATGTGGGCCCCACACAGATTAAATCCACGGTAAGTGATAAATGTTGGAATGGGCTTTGTAGGTCACATAGCTATAACTGAATTTGGGCTAAATGGGCCATACGAGCGTGTGGGCCCACTTGGGCTGAGTAATGGGCCTTAGGCCCATTTGTATCGTTTGGTCTATTTAGGTTACTTAAGTCGCTCGAGGCAAATGTGGACCTTCTGTTGGGTCGTTAAGACCCCTGATTTGTAAAATTATCGAAATGCCCCCATTTGTAAAATTATAAAAACACCCCTATTTGTAAAATTACTGAAATACCCCCATTTGTAAAATTACAAAAACACCCCTATTTGTAAAATTACTGAAATACCCCCATTTGTAAAATTACCAAAATACCCTTAATTTGTAAAATTATCGAAATACCCCTAATTTGTAAAATTACTAAAATACCCTCAATTTGTGAAATTATCGGAATACCCCTAATTTGTAAAATTATTGAAATACCCCTATCTTGTAAAATTACTGAAATACCTCCAGTTTGTAAAATTACCAAAAAGCTCTTGATTTGTAAAATTACCAAAATACCCCTAGTTTGTAAAATTATCAAAATACCCCTGATTTGTAAAAGTATCAGATTACCCTTGTAGTGTAAAATTACTGAAATACCCCTGTAGGGTAAAATGACTGTTTTGCCCTTATGGGTAAATGATTGACTTGGACTTTGAATTTGACTGATTTGACTATGGTTGTACGACTGTGATTTAACTGACTTGACGGTGGTTGTACAACTGATATGCTTTTAATATATGTTTAAATGATTGTTACTGAGCATGGCCATTTTGCATACACGTGTGATGATTGAGCATGACATACACGACATAATGCATGGGGTTGGGACATTGATATGGAGGAAGTTCTGATAGGATCATACGGGTCACATGAGACGAGTGTGGATCCAGTATTGATCTGTTAAGGTTGCACGGTTCGTACGAGACGACTATGGACCGATGGACGGCTTAGTGCTGCTTAATCTGATTGTGGCTTTGTGCCAACCTAAAAATGGCTCTGTGCCATCTTGACTATGGCTTTGTGCCAAACGTATTTACCTGTGGCTATGTGCCTAACATACTTTTGGATGACTCTGTGTGGATCATATTTACCCAAGGCTGTGCGCCGATTATATTACCGTCGCTGATGGCTATGTGCCAAACATAATACAATTACCGATGGCTTTGTGCCAATTATAGTACTGCTACTGAAGGCTTTTTAAGCCCAATATATGATTAGTAGCTTTGCTGTAATGAAGGTAGTACCGCAACCAGGATACCATTGATGTGTATCGGATGGGTGGGTCGATATTTATATCCCCACATGATGTGTACTGGGGGATAGAGTTGATGTGTAACGATTGGATTATTCGGATAGAATAGCATGCATCCATGCATTCACACATTCTGTTCTATTATTGGTTTGGGCTTGGCCCAATGGATTTTGTTATGGGCTGTGACCCAAATGACATTGTAATAGGCTTTGGCCCACGTATGCTCTGAACTAGACCTGCATCTTTATTATCGTAACGGGCTCTAGCCTGCATCGCTTTCATTTTTGTTTTTGTATACTGACTGTTACTCTAGTAAGGGGATTACACACTGATTTTTTGTAAACTCACCTCGTTTATTAACCGTGCAGGTAATCCCCAGCGTTAGGTGGATCGATGTCGCAAAGGGACTCGAAGACGACCACACAATTGAACATGTTTTATTATTTCGTTTATTTAGTTAAGCACTTTGGTTTTGATTTGGGTTGTAATAAGACCTCTTTATTTTCTTAAACTTTTATTTGGAAAGTTTATTTAGTATGTCTAATATCTATTAGAAGTGGGACATGGTTTTCCAAAACAACAACTATTTTCAAAACACTACGTTTTCACGACTTAACTTTTAAACATCATGTTTTCGTAAATCGATTACTTTTAGAATTAGCTTCTGCAAACTAAGAAAGGAATTTTGGAAATAAAATGAAGAATTTTTCAATGTACTACGTTTTAAATAAGAAGGGTTTCTAATGAAAACATGGTTTTCGAAAAACACTTCAATGTGACACGTCAGATTCGGGTCTAACTTCTGGGCCAGGTTTGGGGTGTTACAATAGTGATATTTGCTTATTATTGTTATACGAGCTTACTAAGATATAAAGATTACTTTGTTTATTTTACCGTGTTTTAAAGTAATTTCAAAGCTGGCTCGGATTCGAGGATCGTCAGAGACATCATCACACTATCCTATTATCACTTTGGTACCTTTTGAGTTTATGTTTGAGTATATGGCATGTATAAGGAATTTGGTTATTTTTGGTATATCTGGTAATGTGTTGTGCCATTAAAATTGGTTTGTAAATGCTTATATTTTGGTTTGTAAATATAGCCATGAGAGTTGGCCTAATTTGGTTGGTTTGATCATGTATATATATATGTATATAGTTTGTGTGATGTATTGAATGTTGGATATGTGATGCTTGTGGATAATTAGTGTTATGGTTAGCAAATGGTTGAAATATGAATATTGGTATGCTAGTGAATCTAGGCATTAATGCACATTTGAGTTTGGTATGAATTTAGATGGCATATTGTGGCATTGATATGTTTTGTATTGGTTGGTGTTGGAAATGGTATGAAATATGCTTAAGAGAAGTTGATTGAATGCCTATTATATGCTATGTTTTGTGCCATTTGAAATGAGACTGGGTGAGCACAAGTTTGGGAGGCAAATTGGCTTGGTAAATAGCCTATTTTTGTTTACACAGGCAGAGATACGAGCATGTGTCTCAGCCATGTGTGACACACGGTTATGTTACACGGCCGTGTGTCCCCTAGTGTTGAAATTAAAATCAAGTCAGTATGTTCCACACAGCCTCACACACGGGCGTGTGACTTGGCCATGTGGCATAAGTCAGTATACCGTATAGGTCTGGCACGACTTGTAACACCCTAAACCCAGCCCAGACGTTATGGCCGAATCTAGCGTGTCACATTGCAGTGTTTTTCAAAAAGATGAACTAAGTTGGTAAAGATTAGTTAGATCTCATTGTGATCTGGTAAAAACTTAAGTAGGTTAAATACCTTGCACTATCCACTCAACTAGTTGAAGCATTAGTCATATTAAATTGCCATTATTTATTAAAACGATTTAAACGTGGAAGCTTTTCAATACTTTGAAGGTTAAATCGTGTGTCATTGAAAACAATCGATATTTTGAAAACTCCTTTTCCCTTAGGCTAGCATTTTAAAGTAAGTAAGCAAATGTCCAATTAAAATTTAAAATCCATAAAAGGCCTTATTACAGAATTAAAAACCCAAAACAAAAATCCAGTAAAAAATAAAACATGCGTAGCATAATTACGATCATGTGGCTACCTCCGAGTCCCTCACAACACCAAATCCTTTAAAGATGGGGATTACCTGCACAGTTAGAAAGAAAGGTGAGTTTATAAGGAACTCAGTATGTAATCCCCTATAAACAACCAAAATATAGTACGCAGTGACAGTCTAGGCCCGAGCCCATAACAGAAACAGTAACAGTGTCAGTGTAGTAATGCTACAATGAAACCCACCCCAATCCTGCTAGACACACCACTCCGTACCACCAATCACACCATATAGGGACAAATTCGACCCACCCAGCCAGACACACCCATATCGATGATCGCAAGCAAAGTCGCTAATATGATATCGCAAGCAAAGTCGCTAAGTAATCGATAAAGGCTAAAAGCCAACAGTACAATATACTTCCTCCATAAATAATATCCTAACCCCATACAATATGTCATGTCATATTCTCATACGTGAATGCAGATTGTCATGCTCAGAGAGAACAGTCAAATTATGGTATAAATCAGTCTTTTACCCTTGATGGGTAAAATAGTCATTTTACCAAATAGAGGTAATTTGGTCATTTTACCTGCCTTGGGGTCTAGGTACTCTTAACGACCCATCAGAAGGTCTACAGTTGCCTTGAACGACTCGTGTAACCTCAATGGTCCTAACAGTGTAAATGGCCCCAAGGCTTATGCTGCGGCCCAAGTAGGCCCACACGCCCGTGTGGCCCATCAAGCCTAAAAATTACCACGACCATGTGAACTACATAGCCTAGTCCTGTATTTATCATATATTGCAAAATTTATCCGTGTGAAGCCTAGAAGCCCATTGGGTCCACATGACCCATTTTAGCCCATCGTGGCCCAGAACGGCCCAAACCTATGAGAACGCTCATGGTGGCCTTTATAGTCTAACACCCATGTTTCGTGGGCTCTGTTCACCACATAAGCGATCGTATGCCCATGTGACATCTATCGCCATATTTTTTTGGCTTTTCGGCTTTTGTTGATTTACAGTATATATGGTGGGATTACACAACTGCTATGGATTTGTACTTGGAACACTTCTGAAACCGAACACCTATGAACACAATAGCCCCATCATTAGTTCATATACACGGTTAATCCAAACCATAGAATTGGAGATACTAAACTCTATTCCTCACTACTTACCAACCACACAATCGTAAAATATCCACTTGAACCCGAACCAACACAATCTCTCCAATGCTTAACCTTCAGCCAAAATAGTTTTCTGATTCATAAGAATCTATACCCTACATAAACAAATTGAGAACGTTAAGTGCTTACCATGAGTGAGAGGATCACTTGTTGAGAGAGAACAATCGACCTAATCCTTAGGCTATAGCCATCGAATCCCCTAGCAATATTCTGCAGAACCACAGTGTTAAATGGAAACCATAGCTACGGCAGAAGAGGGAAGGAATGAACAAAACAAAATCAAATAAACAGTACTTACCACCAAGGTCGACATATAAGAATAAGATAAAGAATCGGTTCCCGGAGGGTCAATACAAAAACAATATTAGGCCAACAAAAGTAAAGCTGCACCCAAAAAAAGGAATGAAGAGGAAATGAGAAACTCGGTCACCCTAGGCTAAAACTGAAATGGTTAGAGAGGAAGGGAAGTAATAGATATTCGACCAAAAAGGGAAGCCGTTTGAGAAAATGTGTGAGGGAGAAGACAAGCCGTGAATTTAAGATTAGATGAAGTAGTAGAATCGTAGGCCACTATAACCTAATAGGTACTTTCCAGTAGCATGGTACGGCTTCAGAAGCAAAAGAAAAGCCCCAAATAGCATAAACCCAAGAGAAAAAGAAAGATAGAAAAGAACCCCAACAGAGTAATCAAAATTGAAAGTCCTATGGAGGAGTCACTTAGTCGAAAGTTCCTATACACAACACCCCACATTTGACACAACTCCAGTAAACCTCAAACTCCCATTTTCTCTCCCCTTATCCCTCTCTTAAAATCTCTCCACAATCCTCTCCTTGATTCTCTCCACATAACACTTCGTGACCAAGTCAAATTTCACTTAGTAGAGTTTCAAACAACATCTACTTCTTGCACGGCAAGAGTAGCAAAATAAATACTCTTTTACACTGCCATGACTTGAACCTCAAACCTTCAGCAACTACCACACGCCACTTACCACAGAACCACAACCTCATTTGTGTCACATTTCAACCACAATTATTTATAAGATCTACATGCCAATGTCTAGATTCATTCAAGGTAAAAACCAAAAATTTTGCAAAAGCCAAGACTTGAACCCAGGCTTCTCTAATACCCCCAAACACACCTAAAACACTTCTAGCCATTAAAACAAACATGCAACTTGTGTCATAACATGCGCAATTACAAGCTTTACATTTTTGGGGCATTACAACTCTACCCCCTAAAAGAAATTTCAGCCTCGAAATTTACCTGATCAAAATAGGTGAGGGTACTGCTGACGCATCGCCTCCTCAGGTTCCCACATGGCCTCTTCTGAACTATGATTGCGCCATAGCACTTTAACCAGTGGAATAGACTTCCTCCTCAGTACCTTAACGTCACGATCCAGTATCTACACCGGTTCCTCCTTGAAGGTTAGATCTAGCCTAACCTCGATCTCCTCAACTGGCACTATATGTGTGGGATCAGAGTGGTAGTGCCTCAGCATGGAGACGTTGAAGACATCATGGATTTGGTCCAACTCTAGAGGCAACTCAAGTTGATAAGCAACCGGTCCCACACGCTTCAGTATGTGATAAGGCCTAATGAACCTAGGGCTAAGCTTGCCCTTCCGCCCAAATCTTAATATCTTCTTCCATGGGGAGATAGTAAGAAATACGAAGTCCCCTATGGAATACTCAATCTCTCGGTGTTTAAGATCCGCATAAGACTTTTGCCTATCAGATGCTTCTTTCAACCGTTCTCGAATCAGTTTTACCTTATCTTCGGTATCAGATACTAACTCTGGCCCCATAATTCACCGCTTGCCCAACTCAGTCCAACACTTAGGAGTACGACACCTACAACCATAAAGTGCCTAGTACGGTGCCATCTGAATGCTGAACTGGTAGCTATTGTTATACACAAACTCCATTAGCGGCAAGTATTCTTCCCAATTGCCTCAAAAATATATTACACAACTCCTTAACATATCTTCCAGTATCTGAATCACCCTTTCTGACTAACCTTCTGTCTGAGGGTGGAACACAGTACTGAAGTCCAACCTTGTACCCAGTGCTTCTTGTAACTTCTTCCAAAATTGAGACGTGAAACGAGGATCTCAGTAAGATATTATGGAAACCAGCACCCCATGTAGTCTTACAATCTCAGCCACATATAGCTTAGCCAGTTTCTACAATGAGTAATCAGCACAGACCGGTATGAAAAGGGCAGACTTGGTCAACCAATCTACTATGACCCATATCGAATCTTTCTTAGTAGGCGTTAAAGCCAATCCAATAACAAAGTCCATGGTCACCCTTTCCTATTTTCAAAGAGGAATCTTAACTGGCTGTAATAACCCAGAAAGCAGCTGATGCTCAACCTTTACTTGCTGGCATGTCAGACACTTACTTATTAAATCTTTAACTTCACGCTTAAGTCCTAGCCACCAATATAGTTAGCGAAGGTCTCGGTATATCTTGCTTCTGCCAGGATGTATAGCATAAAGACTACTATCCGCTTCTTGCAGTATAGACTACCTCAAATCAGAATCCCTTAGAACACGAACTCTCCCACGAAAACATAATACCCCTTCACTATTTAGCCCAAAATCAGAAGTTTCCCTATTCTCAATCTGCCGAAAACGTGGAACCAGTGACTCATCCAACAATTGTTTACCCTTAATCTGTTCAGTCCACGTAGGTTTAACTTGAAGCTCAGCTAATAACCCACCATCATCAAACAAACTTAGGCGTGTAAACATCACCCTTAGATCAGACATAACCCTATGGCTTAGTGCGTCAACCACCACATTCGCCTTACCAGGATGGTACTCAATTAAGCAATCATAATCCTTAAGCAGCTCGATCCATTTTCGCTGCCTAAGATTTAACTCTGTAACAGCCCGATTTAGACCCTAATCGAAACGGTGGTTTTGGGGCCACGAATCCGAGTAAAAAAATTATTTAAAAATTATTTTCTGTGTTTATTATGTGTGAATTAATATCTGTGAAATTTTCGTGATTTAATTTTGTTGTTTGAGTGTCCGATTTAATAAAAGGGCTTAATCACGTGAAATGAAAATTTGATGGTTAAATGTGAAAGGGCCAAATTGTTGTTGTCTTTTTAAATTGAGGTATTTAAGTTGAAATATTACCATAGTTAAATGTGATGGACGGTTGTGACATTATAACATAATGGTTTTATATTTTAGTTTAAAGGTTAATTTAGTAAAATATATAATAATATGTATATAATAAAACATAAAGTTAAAAGCCATTTGTTTACCTTCCTTATTATGACCGAATAACAAAAATAAAGAAATAAAAACAAAGCTTTAAGGGTTCGACCAAAGACTAGCTTGATTAAGGTATGTAACTAGCTCAGTTTTTGATAATTTTTACGTTTTTGAAATCGTTGCAGTGTAATGTACAAAGCCCATACTTGAATTTATGATTTTGATGAATATTTTGAGTTATGCCATTGATTAATAATTGAGCTTTGTGATGTTAGTTGATGAATTATGAAAGATATGTTTTGGATTAATATGTTTTGTATTGGAATTTTTGATGAAATTGAGTAATTAGGGCTAAATTGCAAAAATAATAAATTGAGGGACTAAAATGTGAAATAAATGAAATGTATGGACTTGTATGAACATGGGTAGTATTCGGCCGAAGTATAGTATGTGCAAATTTTGCATGTTTTGTGTTTTGAGCAATTTGGACTAAATTGTAAAAAGTGTAAAATGTTAGGGGTAAAATGGTAATTTTCTCATTTATGTGTTTTTGGACTAAATTGAGTGAAAATATGTTTGAATGAGTTTAATTTGAATATGTTTAGATCAAGAACCAAAGAAATTAGATTTGGATCGAGGGAAAACTAAAGTTGTCGATTAGTTGTCCCGTTTTGATTATTATTGTCTGAGGTAAGCTTATAAGCAAAGAGCTGTTGTTTATTTTATATAAATATGAGCTTATTATGCTGAAATGAATTATGTGAAGTATATATGTTGTTAGCCAAATGTGTTTATGCTAGGGAGCTATATTTACAAATTTCGTTTCGACCGAGTTATTTGAAAGCCCCGTATGAACCTTAGGAATAGCTAGGATACATATGTCATGACATAGGATTCTAATATGTGATGTGCGAGCAAGACCATGGCATCAATATACGTGTGCGAGTAAGACCACATTTAATACATTGGCGTCGATATGTGATTCTGTTATATGTGTATGAGTAAGACCCTGTCTGGGACAGTGGCATCGATATGTGATTACATGTAAGACCACGTCTGGGACGTTGGCATTGTACGGTATGTGTGATTATCTGAGTATCCTATTCAATTCCGAATGGTTCAACAGGGAATATCAAGCTAAGATCGAATGCGAAATCGAGCTAAAATGTCAGGTATGTGTTAAGTTAAATGACTTGAAAGATAAGGTAAGTATATACTTAAGATAAACATATGAAACATGCATTATGAATGTAAGAATTATATATGCTTATGAACATATGTGTATTTGGCCAAGTTAATATAATTAGATATTGTTCATGTGATGGTATATGAGTTTCAAACATGAAAAATGTGTAATTGATTAAAGATTATTCGATTTGGTTTAATTGATTTAATACTAATGTTCATTTGATTATTATTGCTTATGACTTACTAAGCTATGATAGCTTACTGTGTGTGTTTATGTTTGTCTCTATTTTATAGATTTTGGAGTCTAGCTACGAGCTCGGGGATCGTCAGCAAAGTCTATCACACTATTGACTGTTTCGGTATTTTTATAAAGTTGAACTTAAACCTATGGCATGTATAGGCTAGCTTATGTTTATATATATATTTTAGGGTTATGTAATTATGAGCCATTCGAAAATGGCTTATTATTTTGTTAAGTTTGGATTTTATGTTTTGATCAAATTATGGTTATGTTTGGTTGTGGTTTTGGTGGTCAGGTTATGGTTTATACATAGATAAATATATGTGAATTTGGTTGATATGTTTGTTTAAGGTTTTTCTATGTGAGTTGGTCTTTGGCTTTATGGTTTGACTTGATTAATAGGTTAATTGATGATTTAGCAATTTGAAATGAGATAATTATATTTTTGTAAATATGTTCCTTTGGTCTATATGTTTGTGATGTTTAGTTAAATAATTCGGCAATAAAAATGGTAAGTATAAGGTATAATCAGTTTAATAGTTAGTTCATTTTGGAAGTATGAAATGTGGTATAATTTGGATGGTGAATGATGGTAAATTTTGACTTAGTATTGAGATAAAATAATGCATATATATTTGAATCAATATTGGCTTATTATGTTGGGGAGCTAAATGGCAAGTAATGAATATGTTATATAATTGTTTTGATTGATTATATATGGTATTATTTTTGTATATTCGTTTATGTTTAGATCTAATGTGGGAATTATGTTTCATGGTATACATGTGATGTTTTAATATGTAATTTTAAGCATAGTAATAAGCATATGAAATAAGTGTACTTTTTGGTTGTTTTTGGTACCAAAATGGCTGATTTAATTATGTTAAGTTCAGTTTTTAAGTTTGACTATACTGTGGATATACTCGATTTTTGGTTTGATGTTTTAGCCATTATAAATGTTTATACGTGAGCCATGATTAATATACATTCTAATGTTGATGAAATTATGCCAAAGTATATATGTTTGGTATCATTAGTACGATGTGAAATTGTGGTTGGATATTTTGTTGAGTGATATGTTTAATATATAAGTGGAACATATTAAGTAAATGGCTATGGTTTGAAGTATGAATATTCGGTTATGTAATGAAGTAGATATGAATAATATTTGTATGTTTTTGATCATTGATTGTAAATATGATTTTAGGTGTAAAGAATAGCTTGTGAAATGACCATGATTGATTTGGCAAATAGGTGAGTTAATTTTCGATGAATGTTAGATAATTGGTGTGATAAATATTTGATATTAAAGTTGGATTATTTTGGTTATATGGATATATATATACTTAGTCGAATATGTGATTATTGAATTAGTTTTGAATATGACTTTTGTTATTTTGTTTGATATGTGATAATAGCATATTAAAATTCAGTTTTGGTATGCTAAAAATGTTGGATGAATAATTATTATGTATTAAACCTATATATATATATATAATTGGTATGTTGGTGTGAAAGTTATAATAATATGTTAGAGTATTTGGTTTGGTTCTTGGAGATATTTTATGCGTATAAAGTGATAGAGGATAATGGAAGTTGATATTATATAAGGCATATGTATTTAGCATGTTATATATATACTCGGCTAAAGTTTTAGTAAATGACCATATGAATAGTAACTTAGGTTTTTAATAATTAAGTTGGTTTAGATAAAATTTACAATAAGGTTGCATGTATGTTTGGTCTTAAGTAATGAGTAATGAGATGTTTTAATCCATATGCTTATATCCGGCCATTTGATAACGATTATGGTTGAATGTTATTTAATTTATGTGTAACCTGTAATATTTGGTTTGATTTAGTATATGTTCAAATGTAGTGTATTAAATGATCAATTTCTTTATTTATCCATGATTGTCCGGATGTTGTGTTTCGTTTGATAATACCTCATAACCCTTTTTCGACGACGGATACAGGTTAGTGGTGTTACAAACTCCTTCTGAGTACAGAGGTACTTGAGGCTCTTGTGATCCATGTAAATAATACACTTCTCACCGTACAAATAATGTCTCCAAATCTTTAGTGCGAATACCACCGCGGCCAATTCCAAGTCATTAGTAGGGCAATTCACCTCATGGGTCTTAAGTTGGCAAGATACATATGCCACCACCTTACCCTCTTGCATCAACATACATCCCAAATCGACATGTGATGCATCGCTGTAGACAGTGAATTCCTTCCCAAATTCTGGCTGTATCAAGATAGGGACCTCAGTTAGAACCTTTTTATGTTTTTCAAAACTCTCCTGCTGCTTATCAATCCAGTTAAACGGTACCCCTTTACGTAGTAACTTAGTTAGAGGTGCAGCAATCAACGAAAATCTCTCTACAAATCATCTATAATACCCTGCCAGACCCAGAAAACTTCGAATCTCAGATACCAAATTAGGTTGCTTCCAATCCAGAACTGCTTCAATTTTTCGAGGGTCAACCCTAATTCCCTCAGCAGACACCGCATGTCCCAGAAAGGTTACCTCTCGAAGCCAGAACTCACGCTTGCTGAACTTAGCGTATAACTGCTTCTCCCTTAGAATCTGCAGAACGACTCAGAGATGTGCATCATGTTCCTCTTCGGTTCTTGAATACACCAAGATATCATCTATAAATACCATTACGAATCGATCCAGATAAGGCTGGAACACTCGGTTCATCAGATCCATGAAGGCAGCTGGTGCATTTGTTAGCCCAAACGGCATCACTAGGAACTTGTAGTGGCCATAATGAGTCCTAAATGCTGTCTTGTAAACATCAGCCTCTTTAACTCTCAGTCGATGATACCCAGAATAAAGATCAATCTTGGAGAACACCGCAGCTCCTCGAAACTGATCGAATAAATTATCTATCCTCGATAAAGGGTACTTGTTCTTGATAGTTAGTTTGTTCAATTGTCGTTAGTCGATGCAGATGCGCATAGAACCATCCTTCTTTTTCACAAATAACACCGGTGCTCACCAATCACAATTACCTCCTCATCCTCAGTAGTCTTTAGTACAAACGCTTAGCAGCACAATCTAAACTTGCTCAGTGTTTTACCAGCCAATCCATACAAAAGATTAGGTCAAATTCACCAAAAGGTAACTCCACCAAATCTGCCTGAAAGGTAACCCCTTGAACCTCCAAAGGCATATCTTTGAATAACTTGTCTACTCTTATCGACTGTCTCAATGGACTGATCACGATCATCACACTAGCAATATTCTCACCCAGGATATCCATTATCCCAGACACAGTACATACAATGTATGAATGCGTAGATCCAACATCAATCAGAGCAGTATATGGTTTATTATAGATAAAGAATGTACCAGTTATCACATCAGGAGCGTCACCATCCTCTCGGTGATGTGCAGCATAGACCAGAGCTGGCTGCCTCGCCTCAACATTACCAGCACCTCTGCCTGGTGCTCCACGACCTTGGCCCAAACCATTTTCACTTCTGGCCTAACCACGGCATCTCGGTGGCTATTGAGCACCTCTCGTTGGTTGAACAAAACTCTGACTTGCAGCTTGCATCTGTACAGGCCTCTGTGGATAATTTTTGACATGATGCTCCATTGACCTGTACCTGAAACATGCCCCAATCCTCTTGCAACACTCACCCTAATGCTGTCTCCCATAATCTGCGCAGGGCTGCAATCTAGTAACAGCAACAGGAGCCCCAACTCAAACTGGCCATCAAATCTGGCCTTTTTCTTAGGCCTACCAAAAGAACCTGAGGACTCTGGATCCCTTCTATTTTTACCCTTTTCCTTCTCGCAATTCTAGCGTTCAGAGTGCTTTACATCCTTGGCGATTTTTGTCTTTTCTACTAGGGCAGCAAAGTCTCGCTCCCTCTGGGGAGCTATCAGTACCCATAATTCATCTCAAAGGACATCCTCGAAATGAACATAGCGTTCATAATCGGTTGCCAGCATCCCTCGTGTGTAACGGCTAAGTCATAGGAACTCCGCCTCGTATTCTGCCACAGTTTTACCCCTTGACTCAAGTATAGAAATTCCCTTCTTCAGGTGTCTACATAACTTGCACCCATATATTTTCCTTGAAATTCAATTTTAAAGAATTCCTACGTTAACCGGTCGGCCTGAGTACCTTCTTTCACGGTGAGCCACCACTGATAGGCCTCGTCTCGCAGTAATGACACTGCACGTTTTAGTTTTTGCTCAGAAGTGCAGTTGAGATCATCCATTATTCTCTCCGTGGCCTACAACTAGTATTCAGCCACATTAGGGGCTACACTAGCAATACTCTTAAAAATTTCATCTCCATTTGACCAAATTCGTTCCGAAATCGACCCACGGCCCACAGCACCAGTACTAGTCCCAGCGACCCTTTTCAGAATTCAGAGCATAGCTTGGGATAGTGCCTCATCCCCAGCTGCTTGACCATAAGATCTTGTTTGAGTCACCGGTGAAGCTGATGCCACCCTAACCCCAACGTTAGGCATGTGGCCCGATGCCGAAGACTCAGCCCTAACACTTCCACGACCTCTACCGCGGCCTCTTGTACCCCTTCCACGAGTACCTCTAGTGCTCACATCAATTCTCGTATTATCTAATTCAACAATTTTATGCATATTAAATTACAGTTTCAATTTTTAGCAGATTTCTTATGAAAAGCGGTAATTAGAGTTTGTTCTCGTAGATCGAAGTTTTCACTATAGTTTTCAGTCTCCTACAGTTTCTAGTTTACTCTAAAGAGTTTTAGTATAATCCTTTATCTATAGTAGTCTCAATATTTTCTACCTACTATATTCCAGTTTAAAACAGTCAGCAGTACCAAGAAAACTTACAAATTCGGCGCCGGAGACCCGGTGTGCCACACAATTTATAAACCTTCCAACACCCTTCAAGTCTTTCAAAAAAAATAACTTTCCAAAATTTTGCAACGATGATAAAAACCCATTCCACAGTCGAGTTTTGTAACCTGGCTTTGATACCACTAAATGTAACACCCCAAACCCGGCCCAAATGTTATGGTCGAATCTGGCGTGTCACGTTGCAGTGTTTTTTTGAAAAGATGAACTAAGTTGGTAAAGATTAGTTAAATCTCTTTGTGATCTGGTAAAAACTTAAGTATGCTAAATACCTTGCACTATCCATTCAGCTAGTTGAAACATTAGTCATATTAAATTTCCATTACTTATTAAAACGATTTAAACGCGAAAGCTTTTCAAAACTTTAAAGGTTAAATCGTGTGTCATCGAAAACAATTGATATTTTGAAAACTTGTTTTCCCCTAGGCTAGCAGTTTAAAATAAATAAGAAATCCATAAAATCCATAAAAGGCCTTATTACAGAATTAAAATTTAAAATCCATAAAAGGCCTTATTATAGAATTAAAAACCCAAAACGAAAATCCAGTGAAAAATAAAACATGCGTAGCATAATTACGGTCATGTGGCCACCTCCGAGTCCTTCACAGCACCAAATCCTTTAAAGTTGGGGATTACTTGCACAGTTAGAAAGAAGGGTGAGTTTACAAGAAACTCAGTGTGTAATCCTCTATCCAATAGCTAGAATACAGTACGCAGTAACAATCTAGGCCTGAGCCCATAACAGAAACAATAACAGTGTCAATGCAGTAATGTAATTGTGAAACCCACCCCAATCCAGCCAGACACACTACTCCGTACCACCAATCACACCATGTGAGGACAAATTCGACCCACCCAACCAGACACACCCATATCAGTATCGCAGTAAAGCTACCAATAATCAGTATAAAGGTTAAAAGCCAACAGTACAGTATACTTCCTCCATAAACAATATCCCAAACCCGAGCAAAATGTCATGTCATATTCTCATACGTGAATACAAATTGTCATGCTCAGAGAGAACAGTCAAATTGTGGCATAAATCAGCCTTTTACCCTCGAGGGGTAAAATAGTCATTTTACCCAGTAGGGGTAGTTTGGTCATTTTACCTGCCTTGGGGTCTAGGTACTCTTAACGACCCATCAAAAGGTCTACAGTTGCCTCGAGCGACTCGTGTAACATCAACGGTCCTAACAGTGTAAATGGCCCTAAGGCCCATTATGCGGCCCAAGTAGGCCCACACGCCCGTGCGACCCATTAAGCCTAAAAATTACCACGGCCATGTGAACTACACAGCCCAGTCCTGTATTTAGCATATATTGCAGAATTTATCCATGTGAAGCTCATAAGCCCATTGGGCCCACATGACCCATTTCGGCCCGTCGTGGCCCAGAACGGCCCAAATCCATGAGAACGCTCATGGTGACCTCTACAGTTTAACACCCATATTTTGTGGGCTCGGTTCACCACACGAGTGATCGCACGCCCATGTAACCTCTATCGCCATATTGTTTGGCTTTTCGGCTTTTGTCGATTTACAGTATAAGCGATGAGATTACACAACTGCTATGGATTTGTACTTGGAACACTTCCGAAACAAAACACCTATGAACATAATAGCCCCATCATTAGTTCATATACACGGTTAATCCAGACCATAACCTTGGAGATACTAAACTCTATTCCTCACTACTTACCAACGTCACAATCGCAGAATCTCCACTTGAACACGAACCAACACAATCTCCCCAATGTTTAACCTTCGCCCAAAATAGTTGTCCGATTCATAAGAATCTATACCCTACATAAAAAAATTGAGAACTTTAAGTGCTTACCACGAGTGAGAGGATCACTTGTCGAGAGAGAACAATTGGCCTAATCCTTAGGCTATAGCGATCGAATCCCCTAGCAATATTCGATAGAACCACAGTGTTAAATGGAAACCATAGGTACGGCAGAAGAGGGAAGGAATGTGTAACGCCTCGAGTTTGGGCCTAGAAGTATTGGGCTTTGAGTATGGGTCCGTAAGGAGGTTGTCTATAAGTATTTAATTATGTAAGGAAATGACAATTAAATGTTTGCTCAAGTGGTTAATGGCTCTGAGAAGTGTTAGAGAAATCTTGGGTTCAAACCTGGGCTTTAGCAAAAAATTTGGTTGTAAGTGAATAAAACCCTAGATGCTTGAATGAAGGCCTTTTAAATTATTGTGTTAAGTAAATGACACAAGGAAGCATGTGGTCTAGTGGTTGTAGCGTCATTAAGGTTGCAAGGGAGCTTGGGTTCAAGTCTTGGCTCTTGCAATTTATTTTGGTTTTTTCTTTTAAAGGAACCTAGACTTTGGCCTACAGACCTTATAATTAATTGAGGATAAAATATGACACAGAAAGAGTGTAACACCCCTTACCCGTGTTCGACGCCGGAACAGGGTACGAGGCATTACCGGACTTAATCACTAATCATCGTATAAAAACCGATTCATAATTTCACTCTAATTTAAAACTTTTTCAAACACATTCAAGCTGTCCCTTAAAAAGAGCTTACAAGGGCCATATCATACTTTAATTCAACCACACACATAGGCAAGCATGCACATTCATAAATTGCATCATTTAATTAATAACATAATCAAGACTATCTACATTAAATGACTTTATACAATAGAGACCTTCAAATAACATAGGTCAGTATTTTAGGCCAATTCCTAGCAACCTAGTAACAATTAAACGAGTCTCCATATATTCCAAAGACTCAAAAATACTTTAAAACCTTTATATATCGATCAATAGTTTGATAGTGTGATTTAACCTCCGGCGACCTCCAACTTGAGCTAACATCTGAAACACTATAGGAAAAAGGAAAGGAAGGGAGTAAGCATTATAGCATAGTAAGTAAGTATGTAAATATTAATAAACAATACATTATCATACTTTAAATGAAGTCACAATATGTTCCCGGAATATTACCATCACAAACACACACATACTTTCACTATTACAATCATAAACAGGTTCAAAATAAGCTGTCTAGCAGAGTACCAGCAGCTAAATTATTTATTTCTGAAGCTACAGAACTCCAAATTACAAACCGTTAATTTTTCTTGAAACTAGATTCACGTATATTCTTACCATAAAATTTTCAGAATTTTTGGTCTAGCCAATTAGTACAGTTTATTCATTGAAATTACCCCTATTTCACTGCTCAACTGTTCTGACCACTCTTCACTACGAATCAATTTTATCCTTCTACAGAATTCAAAGGATGTTCTCATTTATTTAATTTAAAACTAGACTCATTAAGGATTTCAAGCATATAAACTATATCCCCTAATTATTTTTTTACAATTTTAATGATTTTTCCAAGTCAGAATAGGGGATCACGTAGTCATTCTGAACCAGTCTCTCAAAAACTTAAATATCTCATAATATAGAATTCCTTTGCTTGCTTTGTTTCTGTTATATGAAAATAGACTCATTAAGCTTTAATTTTATATCTCATTCAGTCTCTGATTAAATTTCTACTATTTTTGGTAAATTTTTAGATTCACGTCACTGCAACTATCCATAACAGTTTTATTGTCAATTTTGATCTTTCACACTTCAATTGTATTCATCACTTACCCATAACAATCTTTCCAATTTCCAATCACATATCAAGCATATTGCTCATAAGTTACACATGTATATACTTACACTTATCATCACAAAGTCATACACAATTTCATTTAATCAATTTCCCAGTTGAACATTTCGGAATAATAACAGATACGCGATGGTATCGCACACAGCCCACCTTTAAAATTGAAGCTCTCTTGTACACATAGTGGCCTTCACTTAGCACCACTCATGTGACCCAGCTCGATTGTACACATAATTTTGGCTCTCTTGTACACACGGTGAACACTTAGTACCACCCATGTGACCTAGCCAGTTTATCTCGTAGCTCTCTTGTCTACATGGTGTCCTTCACCTGGAACCACGCATGTGACCTAGCTACATATATCCCGTAGCTCTCTTGTCTACATGGTTTACACATAGTATCACCCATGTGACCTAGCTACATCATAATATCTCGTAACTCTCTTGTACACATGATGTACACTCAGCACCATACATGTGACCTAGCTACATACCATCTGTATCATCCAATCTTTCCGAAGGTTCAACCGGGATTTCTCTCTCTTTCTAATACTTGATTCCATACTTCCAATAGTCAATTATTATTCAAAAATCAGCTACAATACATAAAATATGCTGAAATATAAAAACATGATAAAGATAATGTATTATTTACATACAAACTTACGTACTTTCTCATTTCCATGTCGAATTAATATTGAACATTTAAATCATCATAATTATACTTACTTTCAACACCTCGACAATCATAGTAAATATATCAATTTTACATTGAAACATGCATAAATTAATGCTTATTATACATATGAACTTACCTTAATACTAAAACGATCATTTTACCAACTTTCCTGATTTTCGATTTTTCTCCCATTCTAGGTTCAAATATCATTTTCCGGGATCTAAAATATCATATTTTACTTATTTAATTAATGTACTATTCAAAACAGTCCTTAACTCAAACTTTGGCAAAATTACAATTTTGCCCCTAAACTTTTGCATATTTACACTTTTTCCCCTAGGCTCGGGAATTAAACTTCATCCCTTATTATTATGTTTTATGATATGCTGATCATTTTTCCCTTCTATAGCAACATCAAATTCTCACTCTATCACATAGTTATGAACAATAACAACTTTTACCGATTAAGCCTTTTACTCATTTTTGCTTAAAACCGCTTAGCAAAAGTTGTTTAACATAATTTCAGCCTTCATATTCTACCATAAAACATCAAAATAAACACATTTCACCTATGGGTATTTTTCCAAATATGAACCCTAGCTTAAATTATTGCTAGAATAAGCTTAATCAAGTTACCGGGATTCCAAAAACGTAAAGAACTTGAAAAACGGGGCTAGAACGGACTTACTATTGAGCTTGGAAAGCTTGAAAACCCTAGCCATGGCTTCCCCCATGCTAATTTAAGCCTCCATGAAAAAGATGAGTCAATTTTGGCTTTATTTTCCCTTTTCATTTCTTTTAATTAACAAATGACTAAAATGCCCTTAAGGCCTTTCTTTAAAATTTTGTCCTATTCATGCCCATTTTTGTCCAAACGAAATATAATGGTCTAATTATCATTTAAGGACCTCCTCTTTAAACCCCCATTTCAATCAAGTACTTATAAATTAGAACACATACTTTGCAACTTTTGCGATTTAGTCCTAAAAGTCCAATTAAGCACTTTATTAGTAAAATTACTTAACAATATTTTTACACAATATTTTAATCAATAAATAAACCTTAAAACTTAATTGGAATAAATTTTTTGACTTCGAATTCGTGGTTCTAAAACCATCATTCCATTTAGGCCCTAAATCGGGCCGTTACAGCAACTTCTGCAAAGAAGCCCTAATAGGCAAATTAAACATGCAATCTATAAAATTTCTTATCAATACTCTAACACATGCATCTAATCACTCGGTAAATCATAAAAATTAATCGAAATAAACTTTTCTATCTCAGATTTGTGGTTTCACAACCACTATTCCATTTATGCCCTATTTCAAGATGTTACAAAGAGCCTGTGGTGGAATGGCAAGGTGGCGTGTTGTGTAACTGTGAGGTTTGAGGTTCAAGTCTTGGGATGCACAATGTGGTATTTATTTTTCTGTTTGAGCTGTGTAGGAGGTGGAGTTGGACTGGAACTCTGTGGTTGACGAGATCATAAAAAAGTAAGGAATTTTCCTAATGGTTGAAAGTAATCCCACATTGGGAAGCTAATATGAGAATTGGTGAGAAGTTGGCTTTAAATAGAGCGAATAAGAAGAGTTGGTGAGGAAGACTCAATGCAGGATGTGCCAAGGATTGGTGATCACTGGTTGTACGAGGGATTATTTCATACTTGCTTAACCAAGGTTGGTGATCGTGGACTTCGACAAGTTCTCATAAACAGGTGTGTATTCACGACATTCTTTGTTGGAAGTCGACAAAAGTTGAAAAGCCAAAACTTTGGCATTTGGGGCCTTACGAGTTTGCGATCGCTCGTGTGGTAAACCGAGCCCACAAACATGGGTGTTAGACGGTATGCAGAAATAGACTGAGCCTGAGCCCATCACAGACACAATATCAAGTGGCCTTAGCCCATTAACAGAATCAGGTGGGCCTAAGCCCGTTACAAAATCAGTAACAGATGCAGTTATATAGACAAAAATCCAGCCCAATCCAACCAATACACCACCCGTACCAACAACACACCATGTAGGGATAAAATCGACTCACCTAGCCAACACACCAAGCATAGCACCAGTTGCAGAACTAAGTCAACAGAACGGCTCAACGCCGTAGACAGAACGACTAAAGGCCATAAATATCACAGCAACGCTGCCACTTAACAAAACGACTATAAGCCATAAGTCTCGTAGAAAGGCTGAAAGCCTTGTACAGAATGGCTACGAGCCGTACACTTCCTCTGTCAATATTAACCCAACACCATGTAGGATGACATGTCACAATAAAATACGTGAATGTAGGATTTCATGCTCGGTATCAATCATATAACTATCATACATACATCAGTCAACCTACCACTAGGGGTGTAACATACATCTCGTCAGTTAGGGGTAAAACGGTAATTTTACCCCAGGGGTATTTTTGTCATTTTACCAATATTGAGGTCTCGATACTTATTACGACCTCTTAGAAGGTCTATCGTCACTTCGAACAACTCAGATAACCTACATGGCCAGAACAGTGTATATGGGCCCAAAACCCGCTATTGGGCCTAAGTGTGCCCACATGCTCGTATGGCCTATTCCGTCTAGATTCATATACAGCATCGCGAGCCTCACAAACCAACCTATCAATGATCACTTATCAAGGATTTAACCCGTGTGGGCCCACAAGTCCATTGGGCCCACGCGGCCCTTTTTGGCCCATTGAGGCCGATAACGACCCTAGTCCATGAAAACGCACGTGGTGGCCTCTACAGTCTGCTACCCACGATTTAGGGCTCGATTTTCCCCATGTGTGTTCGCACACTTGTGAGACCTTGAATGCCGAGGTTTCGACATTTTGACTTTTCGACTTTTGTTGATTCATAGTTAAACAGGGGTGTGAATACACACCTTTTTCAGCTTTTCGATAGTAATGGTTTACAATGTACAGTTACACACCTTTTTTTGTAGAATCGCGCGAGAAATCTCCTAGTTCCAACCCTACATCAATCAATGTTTCTGGTTAACGTCAATACCTTTTACTAACACTTAATCCCAAAATAATGGCATTGACACTCACCTTACCCGAAGTGATTCGGTCTGCTTGTAATGTTACTCGAAAGATGACTACGCTCTTTCCTACCAAAATGTTGTAATAACAAAGGAATCCATTAATCAATAAACATATGATCTAGCACTTGAATCTATTTTATTGCTTAACAAAACCCCAAATCCAAAGATAGGGCATTCGACCAACCCCAAACTGCTAGACCAAAACGCTTAGCTTAAATCGCGTGGTAAGAAAACAGTTCTAGTGACTACCTTTAGAAACTCCTTCGCTTCACCGAAAACCAAGAATCCAACAACCACCACCCCATAAGGAAAAGATCATGATTTCAGAAATCTAGGTACATGAAGAGACATAGGTAATCGGCTTTTAGAAAAGATAGAAGAACGTGCTTGGACACATATAACTATAACAGAAAAACAAGAGAAAACCTGCGAGTACCTACCAGTCTGTCAACACCCTTGTAATCCGAAATCGTATGTCCCTAGCAGAAGAGAAAAGCAATTTGCCAAGAACCGAGTATAGAGGGTATGTCGAGAGGAAAAGCAATGAAGAAATTAAAAGGGCAATCAGTTGGGGAAGAACTGAAAAGAAATCAGTATAGTGAAAGAGATGATGGTAAGGGAAGTGATTGGGACAAAGATGAAGAAGAGAGGATACAAAGATAGTATATTCGGCCAGGAAAAAGAGAAGTAGAAATAAAAGTGAACAAAGAAAACTATCAAGAAAGGTTGTATTTGACAACACCAATTAGCTTCCCAAATGATCAATTCAACGACAGCAATAACCCAAAACGGAGAGCAAAAAGAGATATCTTTCGGCACTAAGAGTCACAAACAAAAAATGACCAAAACTCACCAAAATGAGAGGAGAAACATCTCATAGCTGAATTTACATACTCCAACCCTCCAAACGGCTACAATTCTCCCTAATTTGAAATCCATGATTCTCTTCTAAAATCTCTCCCTTTATCCCTCCTTGAATCACTCCTCACTCCTCACTTCTCACCACTCTTCACAACTCCTCCATTAGAATTTCACTGTAACACAGCCACTGGCTGAAACCAAGTGTAAAATAAATACCCCAATTGTGCTTCTCCACGTTCGAACCTCAGACCTTGAACACCATTCCACACGCCACTTGCCTCCCTGCCACAAGCTCTCTTGTGTCAAATTTTATCCTCAATTAATTATAAGGTCTATAGGCCAAAGTCTGGGTTCCTTTAAAAGAAAAACCAAAATAAATTGTAAGAGCCATGACTTGAACCTAAGCTCTCTTACAACCCTAATGATGCCACAACCACTAGACCACATGCTTTCCTGTATCATTTATTTAACACAATAATTTAAAAGGCCTTTGTCCAAGCATCCAGGGTTTTATTCACTTAAAACCAAAATTTTTGCTAAAGCCCAGGTTTGAACCCAGGACTTTTCCAACTCCTCTTAGGACCCTTAACCACTTGAACAGATAATTAATTGTGTCACTTTCTAGCTCACATAAACTTTTATGCGCAATTTCCTAACCGTTCCCTTGCTTAAAGCCCAATACTTCTAGGCCCAAATTCCTGGGCGATACAATTCTACCCCCTTAAAGAAATTTCGTCCTCAAAATTTCTAACTATCTGAACAAACACTTAGCTCAATCTACACCACTACGCTCCCGTTGTGCACTCTAGTTCCAAATTAAATGTAGTACACTATGGTTAAAGTACGTACCAGTATTCATGTCTAGAGCATCTCCGACCTCTCAGTGACGTGCTGCATAAACCAAAACTGGTAGCCTCGACTTATCTTGACCAGCACCTCTACCTAGTGCTCCACGACCCACTCCATTTCCACCCCTGGCTTGACCACAACCTTTTGGCGGCTACTGTCCACCACTCGCTAGCTGAGCAACACCCTGCCCTGTAGCTTGCATCTGTTCAGACCTCTGTGTACAATCTCTTACAAAGTGCCCCCACTGATCTACACCTGAAGCACGTCCTATTTCTTTTTCGACACTCACCCTGATGATAACTCCCACAACCCGCACAAGGCTATGATCTAGTAACAGCAACAGTGGCCCTAACTCTAACTGGCCCTTCCATTCTGGCCTTTCTCTTAGGCATCTGATCCAAATTAGAGGGTTCTAAATCCCTCTTATCCCTGCTCCTTTCTTTTTCCTAGTTCTGACACTCGACGCGCTTTACCTCCTCAGCAATCTTAGCTTTCTCTACTAACGCGGCAAAGTCCTGCTCCCTCTGTGGAGCTATCAACACTCGAAGGTTGCACTGAGGCCGTCCTAAAAAATTTTGCCTCATACTCAGCCATAGATCTGTCACCTTGAACCAAATTCAGAAATTCTTTCCTACGAGTGTCGATATAGCTGGCGCCCACATACTTTCCCAAAAATGTGGACTTGAAGAACTTCCAGGTCAATCGATCAGACAAGGTACCTTCTTTTACCGTAAGCCACCACTGGTAAGCTTCATCCCTTAGTAAGAACACAACACCCTTCAAATTTTGTTCCGGTGTGCAGTCGAGGTTGTCCAAAATTCTTTCGGTGGCCTCCAGCCAGTATTCTGTCACACTCGAGGCCACCCTAGAAACTTCCCTAAAGATCTCTACTCCATTTGACCGGAGTCGTTCTGTAATCGACCAGCAGCCCGCAGTAACGGTATTCAACTTAGCAGTACTAGCAACCCTTTCCAAAATACGAAGCACCGCCTGGGACAGCGCATCATCCCTAGCAGCTTAGTCGAACGACCCAGTCTTAGCCACCGGTGAAGTCGATGCCTCCCTCACCTCAACGTTTGGCATGTGACCTGATGCCGAAGATCTAGTTCTAGCACCTCACGGCCTCTACCGCGGCCTCTTGCACCCCTTCTAGTGCTCATTTTCACTATGCGTATTATCTAGTTTAAGAATTTTATGCAAATTAGTTATAATTCTAGTAATTAAGCAGATGTCTTATGAGAAACAACAGTTTAGAGTTTGTTTTTGCATTCGCAAGCTCACTATAGTTTTTCAATTTACTCTATCTATGGAGTTTCAGTGTAGTGCTACTATCTATAGTAGTTTGTTTTTGCATTCGCAAGCTCACTACAGTTTTTCAATTTACTCTATCTATGGAGTTTCAGTGTAGTGCTACTATCTATAGTAGTTTCTCAGTATAACATTTTAGTCTATAATAGTAAACAGAGTCAGAGAATTTACAGATTTGGTGTCGGAGACTCGATGTGCCACACTTTCCAGAACCATACCTCAAAACACTTTACATATTTGAAAACAGCCTCATGAAATGCAAAATTTTGAAAACCCATTCCATAGCTGAGTTTTACAACTTGGCTCTGATACCATTAAATATAATACCACAAACTCGGCCCAGACATTATGGCCGAATCTAGCGTGTCACATCAAAGCATCATTCAAAAATTGAGTTGTCATTAAAAGTTCATTTCTATGATTAAAACCTTTTGCTCGAGGGTAGCAAATCATCTTGTTAAAAACGTTTACTTAATGTCTGGCATTAATACTTTAAGTTATTTCAAATCGCGAAAGCTACTAAAGTTTGAAACATGAAAACGCCTGTTTTTAAGTGTTTTTGAAAATAGTTATTAATTTTTGAAAATTCGTGTTTAGTAGTTTTAAATAAGAAAACAAAAAGCCCAATTAAAAATTTAATCCCTCAAAGGCCTTATTACAGAATTAAAACCCCAAAATATAAAATTTAAATAAAAAGTCTACAACAGAGCATCAACGGTCGTGTGGCCACCTCCGAGTCTCTTGCGGCTCCAAATCGCCTATGGCTAGGGACTACCTGTGCAGTTAAATAGAAGGGTGAGTTTGCAAAAACTTAGTGTGTAATCCCTTATAATACAAATAGTCAGATATATGGTATGCAGAAATAGACTGGGCCTGAGCCCATCACAGACACAGTATCAGGTGGCCTTAGCCCATTAACAGAATCAGGTGGGCCTAAGCACATTACAGAATTAGTATCAGATATAGATATGTAGACAGAAATCCAGCCCAATCCAACCAATACACTACTCGTACCAACCAACACACCATGTGGGGATAAAATCGACCCACTCAGCCAACACACCAAGCTTAGCACCGGTTACGGCACTAAGTCAACAGAACAGCTCAACGCCATAGACAGAATGGTTAAAGGCCATAAATATCGCAGCAACGTTGCCAGTTAACAGAACAGCTATAAGCCATAAGTCTCGCAAAAAGGCTGAAAGCCTTGTACAGAACGGCTACGAGCCATGCACTTCCTCCGTCAATATTAACCCAACCCCATGCAGGATGACATGTCATAGTAACATACGTGAATGCAGGATGTCATGCTTAGTATCAATCATATAACTATCATACATACATCAGTTAACCTACCACTAGGGGTGTAACGGACATCTCGCCAGTTAGAGGTAAAACTTTGATTTTACCCCAGTGGTATTTTGGTTATTTTACCAATATTGGGGTCTCGATACTTATTACAACCTCCTAGAAGGTCTATCATCACTTTGAGTGACTCAGATAACCTACATGGCCAGAACAGTGTATATGGGCCCAAAACCCGCTATTGGGCCAAAGTAGGCCCACACGCTCGTGTGGCCCATTTAATCCAGATTCACATACGGCATCGCGAGCCTCATAAACCAACCTATCAATGATCACTTATTGAGGATTTAACTCATGTGGGCCCACAAGCCCATTAGGCTTATGTGATCCATCGAGCCCATAACGGCCCTAGTCTACGAAAACGCACGTGGTGGCTTCTACAGTCTGCTACCCACGATTTGAGGCTCAGTTTGCCCGAGGTTCCGGGATTTTGGCTTTTGCCGATTCATAGTTAAACAGGGGTGTGAATACACACCTTTTTCAGCTTTTCAATAGGAACGGTTTACAATGTACAGTTACACACCTTTTTTTGCAGAATCGCACGAAAAATCTCCCAGTACCAAACCTACATCAATTAATGTTTCTAGTTAATGTCAATACCTTTTACTAACACTTAATCCCAAAAGAATGGCATTGACACTCACCTTATCCAAAGTGATTCGGTCCGCTTGTAATGTTACTCAAAAGATGACTACACCCTTTTCTGTCGAAATGCTGTAATAACAAAGGAATCCATTAATCAATAAACGTATGATCTAGCATTTGAATCTATTTTATTGCTTAACAAAACCCCAAATCCAAAGATAAGGCATTCGACCAACCCCACAGTGCTAGACCAAAATGCTTACCTTAAATCGTGTGGTAAGAAAACAGTTCTGGTGACTACCTTCAGAAACTCCTTCACTTCATCGAAAACCTAGAATCCAACAACTGCCACCCCATAAGGAAGAGATCATGATTTCGACAATCCAGGTACATGAAGAGACACAGGTAATAAGCTTTTAGAAAAGATAGAAGAACGTGTTTGGACACATATAACTATAACAAAAAAATAAGAGAAAACCCAAGAGTACCTACTAGTCTATTAACACCCTTGTAAACCGAATTCGTATGTCCCTAGCAGAAGAGAAAAGCAATCTGCCAAGAACCGAGTACAGAGGGTATGCCGAGAGGAAAAGCAATGAAGAGATTAAAAGGGCAATCGATTGGAAAAGAACTGAAAAGAAATCAGTATAGTGAAAGAGATGATGCTAAGGAAAGTGATTGGGACAAAAGATAAAGAAGAGAAGATACAAAGATACTATATTCTGTAACAGTCTGGTTTAGACCCTAATCGGAACGATGGTTTCGAGACCATGAATTCGAGTTAGAATAATATTTAAATATTATTTTCCATGTTTATTATATGTGAATTTGCATGTGTGAAAGTTTCGTATGAAAATTTGATCGATTGTGTGCTTAATTTAATAAAATGACTTAATCGTGTAAAATGAAAATTCGATGGTTATATGTAAAAAGGGCCAAATTATGATTGTCTTTGTAATTTGATGTGTTTAAGATCCAATTTGTCCATGATAATATTTAGTGGACGGTAGTGACCTTAATTTATAATTGTTTTATATTTATGTTTAAAGGTTAATATGGTAAATTATAAAATAACATATGTTATAATAAAACATAAAAAATTAAATAAGCATGCATAATTCTTGTTCTTGCCAAAATTTGAGAAAGAAAGAAAGAAAATATAGCTTTGTGATATTCGGCCATTCTAAAGCTTGATTCAAGGTTAATTTGGTTTCAGTTTTTGATAATTTTTACGTTTTTGATATCGTTACTTCGAATACTATCCGACCCATTCTAGAATTTTTTATTTTGATAAATGTTTTGAGTTCTGACATTGATGAATAATTGTGTTTTTTTATGTTTGATGATGAAATATTAAAGATATGTGTTAGAATAACATGTTTTGTATTGCAGTTTTTGATGATTTTGAGTAATTGCGACTAAATTGTAAAAATAATAAATTGAGGGACTAAAATGTGAAATAAATGAAATATTTGGACTAGTATGAGTATAAGGAAGACTCAGCCTAACTATGTTGTTGTGAGATTTTGCATATTTTGTGTTTTATGCAATAGGGATTAAATTGTGAAAAATGTGAAATATTAGGGGTAAAAGTGTAATTTTCCCATTCATGTGTTTTTGAATGAATTTGGTTGAATATTTGATTTAATAAGCTTAATTTATATTAATTTAGATCAAGAAAAGAGAAAATCAGATTTAGATCGAGGGAAAAATAAAGTTGTCGACTAGCCGATACGTACTAGTTTTTCATCATCCGAGGTAAGTCTTTAAGAAATTAATCATGATCCATTTTGAATGTAAAATGTTTTACTATGATGATTCAAAATTTATGGAATTATAGTATAGTTAGTCGAATGTGATTAAGCATGGAAATAAGGTATTTGAGCTAATTCGACTGAGTTATAACATTTGAAAGTCTAAATGAACTATATGGCATATTTGGAATTTTTGATATGTGAATTGTGTATGAGACGACTTTATAATAGTGATACTCGAGCTTTGAGCTAGCAAGCCTTGTGCTGGTGAACTAAATATGGCTTTATGTCTAGCAAGCTTATTGCCGGTGTATAAAATCATACTTTTAGTCTAGCAGGCCTTGTGCCAGTGTGTGATACAGGCTTAGACCTAGTAGGCTTTATGCCAGTGATTTATTATAAGTTTATGTCTAAAAGACTTCATGCTGATGTGGTATTTGAGTAAGTAAATCGAGCTAAATGGCCAGGTATGAATTAACTTGGTACCTATGAGAGATAAGGTAAGAATGTACCTTGAATAATTTTGTTAATTCATGTAAGATAGAAATGAAAAATATATGTGAGATTAGTATGTGAATTCGGCTTTGTGACTAAATGATTTGATCATCAATGAAATGATTCTTCATTATGTGTATATGTGTGACTATGTATATTCGGCCATGTAGGTAATGTACATATGTGATGATATATATGATTTTGTATAGTCGGCCAAATAAGTGATGTTTGAATATGAAGTTAAATCTTGTTTTGTGAGCTTGTATAAATGAGTGGAAGTATATTGTATGTGTAATGATATTTAGCTTTGAAAGTTGAATGTAAATTTGTTAAAATTTAATCTTATAAGTATTTGGCTAAAGTGATTGTTTTGTTAAATATGTATGGTTATGGAATATATAAGTTGAGACTAATTATGACATTGATATAGTAAATTGGTTTAGTTTAAATTTAAGAACTTGACTATATTATTGAGTTGATATTTTCTTACGACTTACTAAGCTACGATAGCTTACTGTGTCTATGCTTATTCTTTGTTCTTATAGATTTTGGAAGTTAGTTATAGGGTCTGGGATCGTCTGTGAAGTCATCCACACTATCGTCGACCTTCGGTACTTTTAGAAGTCTTATTTCTAGCTTATGGCATGTATAGGCTAATATGTATTTTGTTTGATTTTGGCTATGCATAATTTAAGCCATGTGAATATGGCTTAACTACTAAGTTTTAATTTGGTTATGTTTTGTAATGTTTAATCCGATTTGGTTATAATGTTATATACTATGAACGAATGGTATATGTGATTTGTATTATACGTTTTGGAAATGGCTTGATAATGGCTGGTGAACTTGATTATGGTTGATGAGTTGGTCATGGTGTATATAAATTTTCATAAGTATGGTTAGATGATTCGGTTTTGGTTGTATATAGATAGAGCATATAGATGAAATTGGTTGATAAGTTTGATATAAGTGTTAAAATGTGAATGGGCATTTGATGATATATATATAAGTTCGAATATGGTAAAGGTTATTTATGATATGTTATATCTTGTAAAGGTTTTGTAATTTGGCTTAACAATTGAGTACGATGTTGATTATATATATATGTACATGTGTATGTATATGTAATCGAATGATGCTTGTCATTATGATTCAGTTTGTAATGGAAGTGTATATGCGTATATGATGCTTATGTGGTTGGTAAAATAGGTACAATTGATGAAGTCAAATATTGAATAGGTATTAGATATGTTTTGTTAGTAAATTGTATATTTAATAAATAACAAGTATGTTTATATATATATTTATTTGCAGATATGTAATTAGTATAGTTTTAGTTTAAGATTAAAAGATGGTATTTGTATGAATTTAATGTTTAATGAAATATTTTTGATCATTTGTGAAGTTGATAATGTCATTTATGCTAAGGGATAAAATGCTTTGTGATACTATTTATTTAGTTATATGATCCACATGTATATATATATATGAATATGACTTGTGTTAGCATGAGAATGTTTAGAACTGTACTTATATTCAGTAATGCCTCGTGACTCTAGTCCGGTGACGGATACGGGTTAGGGGTGTTACATTTTATTGGTATCAGAACTACGGTTTAGTCAATTCTAAGACTAACGTAGCTTGTGTGAGTCTAGCTATACATGCCATAATATATACTGCGATAGTGTGATGACTTCTGACATTTGAAAATGTGTTTTCATATAGTATATAGATCCCGATAGAGCTGTAGCTGATGATGTCGAGAGCATAGCGCCGGTTGATTCTCGACTGACCTCGAGTAACCAAGAGGGAGAGGCTAAGCAAGCCTTCTACCAAATGATGAATGATTGGTTTACTCAATATATCCAGACTAATCCAGCTGCACAACAATCTTCACCCTCGATTAATCCATTTTTGATACCTGTTATACCTCAAGTGAGTGATCTGTTGAGATTGCTTAAACCACATGTTGATAAAATCAGAAAATACAGGGCCGAAGAGTTTAAAGCTACTGATGATGATGATGTTGAGCAGGCTGAGTTATGGCTTGATAATACTATCTGTGTGTTTGATGAGTTATCTTGTACGCCAGATGAGTGTTTAAAGTGTGCCATATCCTTGTTACGAGACACCGTATATCACTAGTGGAATACACTAGTATCAGTGGTTCCAAAAGAGTGAGTAACCTGGGAATTCTTTTAGACTGAGTTCCGTAAGAAATACATTAGCCAGATATTTATCGACCAGAAACACAAAGATTTTTGGAATTAAAACAGGGTCGTACGACCGTAACTGAGTATGAGTGAAAATTTGTGAGACTCAATCGATATGCTCATGAATGTGTTTCAACCGAAGCTACCATGTGTAAAAGATTCGAAGACGGTTTGAATGAAGACATTAAATTGTTGGTTGGCATACTCGAAATCAAAGAGTTCGTGGTACTTATTAAGCGAGCTTGCAAAGCTGAAGAGCTCGGAAAAGAGAAAAGAAAAGATGATTTTGAAGCTAGAGATTCCCGTAAAAGATCATCAGGTAAAAATTTTCTGTCCGCATCGAAGAAGTTTAGAGATGATTCAGGTTGATCTAAAGCTACTTCAGACTTTTCTAGACGAGATCGAGACCGACCTCCTGTGAGTTCTCGAGCCACTTCAATTGCTAGTGCTGGCAATGTTCGGCAGAATAGACTCGAGTGTAAGCATTGTGTAAATGGCATTTTGGAAGTTGCAGATTGTATGATCAATCTTATTTTAAATGTGGATCGATGAATCATTTTATCCGAGATTGCCTGATGTTAGTCGAGCAAAATACTGTTTAGAATGTGAGACCGAGTAATATGTCATTGTGAGGCAGACCACCCAAACATTTGGGTAATGTGAGTGACAGTCAGAGAGGGACGAAAGATACAGCAGTTCAATCTGAGGCTCGTGCACCTGCTAGAGCATATGCTATACAAGCTCGCGAAGAGGCTTCTTCCCCAGATGTTATTACCAGAACTTTCACTCTTTATGATATTAGTGTTATTGCATTGATTGATCCTGGTTCGACTCATTCATATGTGTGTCAGACATTAGTATCTAGTAACACTTTGCCTGTTGAGTCTACTGAGTTTTTGATTCGAGTATCAAACCCCTTGGGTCGGTGTGTTCTGGTTGACAAAGTGTGTAAAAATTGCCCGTTGATGATTTGAGATTCATGCTTTCCGGTAGATTTAATGTTGTTACCTTTGGACAAGTTCGATATAATTTTGGGTATGGATTGGCTGGCTTTGCATGATGCCATTGTGAATTGCAAAAGAAAGACCATTGATTTGAAATGTAAGAACAACGAGATTATTCGGATTGAATCTAATGATCTGAGTGGTTTACCAGTAGTAATATCTTCGATGTTAGCTCGAAAGTATGTGAGAAAAGGTTGTGAAGCCTACTTTACTTATGTTGTAACACCCTGAATTTGGGCCTAGAAGTATTGGGCCTTGAGTATGGGTCCGTAAGGAGGTTGTATACAAGTATTTAATTGTGCAAGGAAATGACACAATTAAATGTCTACTTTGGTGGTTAATGGCCCTGAGAAGTGTTGGAGAAATCTTGGGCTCAAACCTGGGCTTTAGCAAAAATTTTGGTATTAAGTGAATAAAACCCTGGATGTTTGGAGGATGGCCTTTTAAATTATTGTGCTAAATAAATGACACAAGGAAGCATGTGGTCTAGTGGTTGTGGCGTCATTAAGGTTGTAATGGAGCTTGGGTTCAAGTCTTGGCTCTTACAATTCATTTTGGTTTTTCTCTTAAGTGAATCTGGATGCTGGCACATATGTCTTAAAGTTAATTGTGGATGTTTTTATCATAGAAAGAGCCTGTGGTGGAGTGGCAAGGTGGCGTGTTGTGTAACTGTGAGGTCTGAGGTTCAAGTCTTGGGATGCGTAGTGGAGTATTTATTTTGCTATTTGAGCTGTGTGGGAGGTGGAGTTGGACTGGGACTCTGTGGTTGAAGTGGTCATAAGAATGAGGAAATTTTCCTAATGGTTGAAAGCAATCTCATATCGGGAAGCTAACATGAGAATTAGTGAGAAACTGACTTGGAATAGAGCAAACCAGATGAGTTGGGGAGGAAAACTCAATGCAGGATGTGCCAAGGTTGGTGATTGTGGACTTCGGCGCGTTCTCCTAAACAGGTGTGTATTCGCGCCCTTCTTTGTTAGAAGTCGACAAAAGCCGAAAAGTCAAAACTTCGGCATTTGAGGCTTTACGAGCCTGCGATCGCTCGTGTGCTAAATCGAGCCCACAGATCATGAGCGATACACTGTAGAGGCCGGCACGAGCGTTCTCGTGTGCTGGGGCTATTCTGGGCCTCAATAGGCCCGTGGGCCCGCTTGAGTAAATCTAACTGGTGGGAAGTAGTTGGGCTTGTCATGTCGTGTGCATGGCATAGGCCGTGTGGGCCTAATGGGCCCGTGGACCCCACACAAATTAAATCCACGGTAAGTGATAAATGTTGGACTGGGCTTTGTAGGTCACATAGTTGTAATTGAATTTGGGCTAAATTGGCCACACGAGCGTGTGGGCCCACTTGGGCTAAGTAATGGCCCATTTGCACTGTTAGGTCTGTTTAGGTTTCGTAAGTTGCTCGAGGCGACGGTGGACCTTCTGTTGGGTCGTTAAGACCCCCGATTTGTAAAATTATCGAAATACCCTTGATTTGTAAAATTATCGAAATACCCTCAATTTGTAAAATTATCGAAATACCCTCAGTTTGTAAAATTACCAAAATACCCTCAATTTGTAAAATTACTGAAATACCCTTGATTTGCAAAATTACCGAAATATCCTCAGTTTATAAAATTACCAAAATACCCCCGATTTGTAAAATTATCGAAATACCCCCAATTTGTAAAACTATCGAAATACCCTTGGTTTGTAAAATTATCGAATTACCCTTGTAGTGTAAAATTACTGAAATATTCCTGTAGGGTAAAATAACTGTTTTGTCCTTGTGGGTAAATGACTGACTTGGACTATGAATTTGATTGATTGATTGTGATTGTATGATTGTGTTTTAACTGACTTGACTGTCGTTGTAAAACTGATATGTTTTTAACATATGTTTGAATGATTGTTACTGAGCATGGCCATTTTGCATACACATGTGATGATTGAGCATGACATACACGATATATTGCATGGGGTTGGAATTGTGAAATGGAGGAAGAAATTGATGATCGCATGGTTGCTTGACGACCATGGATCCACCAGTAGCTTTTAAGCCTAATATATGATTATTGACGACTCTGTGTCGATCATATGTACCCGAGGCTATGTGCTGACTGTATTACCGTCGCTGATGGCTATGTGCCTAACATGAAACAACTACCGATGGCTTAAAGCCAAATTATTTTGATTATGTCTTTGTGCCAACCTACATATGGCTCTGTGCCAACCTAATTATAGTTGTGTGCCAAACGTATTTGCCTAAGGCTATGTGCCAATATATGATTATTGACGACTCTGTGTCGATCATATTTACCTAGGGCTATGTGCCGGTTATGTTACTCTAGTTGACGGCTATGTGCCAACATAATACAGTTACAGATGGCTTTGTGGTAATTATAAAACCGCTACTGAAGGCCTTTTAAGCCCAATATATGATTAGCAGCTTTACTGTAATGAAGGTAGTACCGCAACCGGGCTACCATTAATGTGTATTGGATGGGTGGGTCGATATTTATATCCCCACATAATGTGTACCGGGGGACGGAGTTGATGTGTAACGGTTGGATTATTGGGATGGGATAGCATGCATCCATGCATTCACACATTCTGTTCTGCTATTGGTTTAGGCTGGGCCCAATTGATTCTATTATGGTCTGTGACCCAAATGACATTGTAATAGGCTTTAGCCCACGTATGCTCTGAACTGGACTGTACTATTACTGTTAATGGGCTCTAGCCTAGACTGTTTCTGTTTTTGTTTCTGTATACTAACTGTTACTCTAGTAAGGGGATTACACACTAAGTTTTCGTAAACTCACACCGTTTATTAACCGTGTAGGTAATCCCCAGCGTTAGGTGGATCGGTGTCGCAGAGGGACACGAAGACGACCACACAACTGCACATGTTTTTCCTATTTTGTTTATTTAGTTAAGCACTTTGGTTTTGATTTGGGTTGTAATAAGGCCTCTTTATTTCCTTAACCTTTTATTTGGAAAGTTTATTTAGTATGTCTAATATCTGTTAGAAGTAGGACATGGTTTTCCAAAACAACAACTGTTTTCAAAACACTACGTTTTCACAACTTAACTTTTAAACATCACGTTTTCGTAAATCAGTTACTTTTAGAATTAGCTTCCGCAAAGTAAAAAGGAGTTTTGGAAATAAAATTAAGCAGTTTTCAATGTACTACGTTTTAAATAAAAAGGGTTTCTAATGAAAACATGGTTTTCGAAAAACACTTCAATGTGACACGCCAGATTGGGGTCTAACTTCTGGGCCAGGTTTGGGGTGTTACATACGTGCTTGATAGTAAAGTGACTGAAAAGAAGATTGAATTCGTACCAGTTGTGTGCGAGTATCTGGATGTGTTTCCTGAAGAATTGCTGGGTTTGCCATCTATCTGAGAGGTAGAGTTTAGTATTGAGTTAGTACCGGGGACGACTCTGATTTCAATAGCTCCATACTGGATGGCACCTACTGAATTAAAGGAGTTGAAAGCACAGTTGCAAGAGTTAACTGATAGAGGTTTTGCACGACTGGGTTTTTCTCCCTGGGGTGTACCAGTTCTATTTGTGAAAAAGAAAGATGGAACTATGAGAATGTGTATTGATTACCGACAGCTAAATAAGGTGACTATAAAGAATAAATATCTGTTGCCACAGATTAATGATCTGTTCGATCAGTTGAAAGAGGCTTCAGTGTTTTCGATGATAGATTTGAGATCGGGTTATTATCAGTTGCGAGTCAGAGACTCCGATGTGCCAAAAACTACTTTTAGAACGAGGTACGGACACTATGAGTTTCTGGTTATTCCGTTCAGACTTACTAATGCACCTGTTATTTTTATGGATTTGATGAATCGGATCTTCAAACAGTATTTGGATAGATTTGTGGTTGTATTCATTGATGATATATTGATCTACTCCCGTGATGAAATCGAACATGCCGAGCATTTGAGACTTGTGTTATAGACTCTGCGAGAAAAATAGTTGTATGCGAAGTTTAGTAAATGTGAGTTCTGGTTACACGAAGTTAGCTTTTTGGGACATGTTGTTTCAGCATCAAGTATTCGGGTTGATCCGAGTAAGATTTTAGTAATACTTGACTGGAAACCTCCAAGAAATGTTTCTGAAGTCTGAAGTTTTCTGGGACTTGCTGGTTACTATAGACAATTCATGAAAGGTTTCTCTATGATTGCAACCCCAATGACAAAGTTATTACAAAAAGATGTTAAGTTTGAATGGTCAAAAAAGTGTCAGAAAAGTTTTGATCAGTTGAAAGCCCTTTTGATCGAAGCTTCAGTGCTAGTTCAGCCAGAATCGGGTAAAGAATTTGTTATTTATAGTGATGCATCTTTAACTGGTTTGGGCTGTGTTTTGATGCAGGAAGGCAGGGTTATAGCTTATGCATCGAGACAGTTGAAGCCACACGAAAAGAACTATCTAACACACGACCTAGAATTGGCAGCTATTATGTTTGCGTTGAAAATATGGCGCCACTATCTGTTTGGTGAAAAATTTCATGTTTATTCTAATCATAAAAGTTTGAATTACTTGATGAGACAGAAGGATCTGAATTTGAGACAGTGTCAATGGTTAGATTTGCTAAAAGATTACGAGCTAGTGATTGACTATCATCCGGGAAAAGCTAATGTTGTTGCTGATGCTCTAAGTCGAAAATCCTTGTTTGCTTTGCGTGCAATGAATGCACATATGGTTATGTCAGATGATGGTGCGATAATAGCCGAGTTAAAAGCAAGACCGTTAATTGTTCAACAAATATGTGATGCCCAGAAGGTTGATAATGAGTTGATAGCAAAACGAGCTCAATGTGAATCAAATGTTGATTCAGAGTTTCAAGTTGATGCTAATGACTGTTTCAGATTCAGAAACCAAATATGCGTTCCAAGAAATACAGAGTTAATTCAGATGATTTCAAATAAAGCTCATAACAGTCGGCTATCTGTTCACCTGGGTAGTACGAAGATGTATAATGATCTGAAACAACACTATTGGTGGCAAGGTATGAAACAAGACATTTCTGAATTTGCATTGAAATGTTTAGCCTGTTAGCAAGTAAAAGCTGAGCATCAGGTACCTTCTGGATTGCTTCAGCCAATTATGATACCTGAATAAAAATGGGACAGAGTCACGATTGATTTTGTATCCGGTTTACTAATGTCACCGAGCAAGAAAGATGCAATATGGGTTATGGATAGATTAACTAAATTGGCTCACTTTGTTTCGGTTCGTACAGATTATACGCTTGATAAACTTGCTGAATTGTATGTTTCTTAGATTGTGAGATTACACAGTGTGCCTATTTCTATTGTTTCGGATAGAGATTTGAGGTTTACATCGCTGTTTTGGAAGAAACTACAAGATGCACTAGGTACTAAACTGCATTTTAGCACTACTTTTCATCCCTAGACAGATGGTTAGTCTGAGCGAATCATTTAGATACTCGAAGATATGTTGAAATGTAGCATTCTCGAATTTGAAGGTACGTGGGAACGATACGTACCTTTGATTGAATTTGCGTATAATAACAGTTTTCAATCAAGTATCAAAATGGCACCTTACGAAGCTTTATACGGTTGTAAATGTTGTACACCATTGTATTGGACTGAGCTCAGTGAAAGTAAGATACACGAGGTTGATTAGATCAAAGAAACTGAACAGAAAGTGAAAGTGATTCGTGAAAGTCTGAAAGCAGCATCAGATCGTCAAAAATCATATGTAGACTTGAACCGTAAAGATATAGAGTTTTAGATCAGGGATAGAGTGTTTTTGAAAGTTTCACCATGAAAGAAAATATTCAAATTTGGTCGTAAAGGCAAATTGAGTTTGAGATTCATTGGGCCATATGAGATTATCGAGGAAATAGGACTGGTTGCTTATAGACTGTTGTTACCACCTGAGCTAGAAAAGATGCACAATATATTCCATGTTTCAATGCTTCGTAGATATTGATCTGATCCCTCACATGTGATTTGTCCCCCTGAGATTGAGATTAAGCCTGATATGACGTACGAGGAAGAACCGATTTGTATTCTGGCTCACAAGAGTAAAGAGTTACGAATAAGAAAATTCCATTAGTTAAAGTACTGTGGCAGGAACACAGAGTTGAGGAAGCAACATGGGAGTCAGAGGCTACAATAAGAGAACGTTATTCGAACCTATTCACCGGTAAGATTTTCAGGGACGAAAATCCCTAAAGGGGGAGAGTTATAATAGTCCGATTTAGACCCTAATTGGAACGGTGGTTTTCGGACCACGAATCTGAGTCAAAATAATATTTAAATATTATTTTTTGTATTTATTATATGTTAATTTGCATGTGTGAAAGTTTCGTATGAAAATTTGATCGATTGTATGCTTAATTTAATAAAAGGGCTTAATTGCGTAAAATGAAAATTCGATGGTTATATGTAAAAAGGGCCGAATTGTGATTGTCTTTGTATTTTGATGTGTTTAAGATGCAATTTTTCCATGATAATATTTAGTGGACGGTAGTGACCTTAAGTTATAATTGTTTTATATTTATGTTTAAAGGTTAATATGGTAAATAATAAAATAACATATGTTATAATAAAACATAAAAAACTTAAATAAGCATGCATAATTCTTTGTTCTTGCTGAAACTTGAGAAAGAAAGAAAGAAAATATAGCTTTGTGATATTTGGCCATTCTAAAGCTTGATTCAAGGTTAGTTTGGTTTCGGTTTTTGATAATTTTTACGATTTTAAGATCGTTGCTTCGAATACTATCTGGCCCATGCTAGAATTTCTAATTTTGATGAATGTTTTGAGTTATGCCATTGATGACTAATTGTGTTTTCTGATATTTGATGATGAAATATTAAATATATGTGTTAGATTAACATGTTTTGTATTGGAGTTTTTGATGATTTTGAGTAATTGGGACTAAATTGTAAAAATAATAAATTGAGGGACTAAAATGTGAAATAAATGGACTAGTATGAGTATAAGTAAGAGTCGGCCTAACTATGTCGTTGTGAGATTTTGCATATTTTGTGTTTTATGCAATAGGGATTAAATTGTGAAAAATGTGAAATATTATGTGTAAAAGTGTAATTTTCCCATTTGTGTGTTTTTGAATGAATTTGGTTGAATATTTGATTTAATAAGCTTAATTTATATTAATTTAGATCAAGAAAAGAGAAAATCAGATTTAGATCAGGGGAAAATAAAGTTGTCGACTAGCCGATCCGTACCGATTTTTCATCGTCCGAGGTAAGTCTTTAAGTAACTAAACATGGTCCATTTTGAATGTAAACTGTTTTAATATGATGACTTAGAATTTATGGAATTATAGTATAGTTAGCCGAATGTGATTAAGCATGGAAATAAGGTATTTGAGCTAATTCGATTGAGTTATAACATTTGAAAGTCTGAATGAACTATATGGCATATTTGGAATTTTTGATATGTGAATTTTGTATGAGACAACTTTATAATAGTGATACTCGGGCTTTGAGCTAGCAAGCCTTGTGCTGGTGAACTAAATAGGGCTTTATGTCTAGCAGGCTTATTACCGGTGTATAAAATCATACTTTCAGTCTAGCAGGCCTTGTGCCGGTGTGTGATACAGGCTTAGACCTAGCAGGCTTTATGCCAGTGATTTAATATAAGTTTATGTCTAAAAGACTTCATGCTGATGTGGTATTTGAGTAAGTAAATCGAGCTAAATGGCCAGGTATGAATTAACATGTTACCTATGTGAGATAAGGTAAGAATGTACCTTGAATAATTTTGTTAATTCATGTAAGATAGAAATGAAAAATATATGTGAGATTAGTATGTGAATTCGGCTTTGTGACTAAATGATTTGAACATCAATGAAATGATTCTTCATTATGTGTATATGTGTGACTATGTATATTCAGCCATGTAGGTAATGTGCATATGTGATGATATATATGATTTTGTATAGTCGGCCAAATAAGTGATGTTTGAATATGAAGTTAAATCTTGTTTTGTGAGCTTGTATAAATGAGTAGAAGTATATTTTATGTGTAATGATATTTGGCTTTGAAAGTTGAATGTAAATTTGTTAAAATTCAATCTTATAAGTATTCGGCCAAAGTGATTGTTTTGTTAAATATGTGTGGTTATGGAATATATAAGTTGAGACTAATTATGACATTGATATAGTAAATTGGTTTAGTTTAAATTTAAGAAGTTGACTATATTATTGAGTTGATATTTGATTATGACTTACTAAGCTACGATAGCTTAATGTGTGTATGCTTATTCTTTGTTCTTATAGATTTTGGAAGTTAGTTATAGGCTCTGGGATCGTCTGTGAAGTCATCCACACTATCGTCGACCTTCGGTACTTTTAAAAGTATTATTTCTAACTTATGGCATGTATAGGCTAATATGTATTTTGTTTGATTTTGGCTATGTATAATTTAAGCCATACGAATATGGCTTAACTACTAAGTTTGAATTTGGTTATGTTTTGTAATGTTTAATCTGATTTGGTTATAATGTTATATACTATGAACGAATGGTATATGTGATTTGTATTATACGTTTTGGAAATGGCTTGATAATGGTTGGTGAACTTGATTATGGTTGATGAGTTGGTCATGGTGTATATAAATTTTCATAAGTATGGTTAGATGATTCAGTTTTGGTTGTATATAGATAAAGTATATAGATGAAATTGGTTGATAAGTTTGATATAAGTGTTAAAATGTGAATGGGCATTTGATGATATATATATATAAGTTCGAATATGGTAAAGGTTATTTATGATATGTTATATCTTGTAAAGGTTTTATAATTTGGCTTAACAATTGAGTAAGATGTTGATTATATATATATGTACATGTGTATGTATGTGTAATCGAATGATGCTTGTCATTGTGATTCGGTTTGTAATGGAAGTGTATATACGTATATGATGCGTATGTGGTTTGTAAAATCGGTACAATTGATGAAGTCAAATATTGAATAGGTATTAGATATGTTTTGTTAGTAAATTGTATATTTAATAAATAACAAGTATGTTTATATATATTTATTTGCCGATATGTAATTAGTATGAATTTAATGTTTAATGAAATATTTTTGACCATTTGTAAAGTTGATAATGTCATTTATGCTAAGGGATAAAATGCTTTGTGATACTATTTATTTAGTTATATGATCCACATGTATATATATATGAATATGACTTGTGTTAGCATGAGAATGTTCAGAACTGTACTTATATTTAGTAATGCCTCGTGACCTTAGTCCGGCGATGGATACTAGTTAGGGGTGTTACATATTCGGCCAGGAAAAAGAGAAGTAGAAACAAAAGTGAACAAAGAAAACTGTCAACAAAGGATGTATCCGACAACACCAATTAGCTTCCCAAATGGTCTATTCCGCGACACTAATAACCCAAAACGGAGAGCAAAAAGAGATATCTTTCGGCATTAACAGTCACAAACAAAAAATGACCAAAACTCACCAAATGAGAGAAGAAACATCTCATAGCCGAATTTGCATACTCCAACCACCCAAACGGCTACAACTCTCCCTAATTTGAAATCCATGATTCTTTCCTAAAATCTCTCCCCTTATCCCTCCTTGATTTACTCCTTGAATCACTCCTCACCACTCTTCACAACTCTTCCATCAGAATTTCACTATAACACAACCACTGGCTGAAACCAACTGCAAAATAAATACCCCAATTGTGCTACTCCACGCTCGAACCTCAGACCATGAACACCATTCCACACGCCACTTGCCTCCCTGCCACAAGCTCTCTTGTGTCACATTTTATCCTTAATTAATTATAAGGTCTATATGCCAAAGTCCAGGTTCCTTTAAAAGAAAAACCAAAATAAATTGCAGGAGCCAAGGCTTGAACCCAAGCTCCCTTACAACCATAATGACACCACAACCACTAGACCACATGCTTCCTTGTGTCATTTATTTAACACAATAATTTAAAAGGCCTTCGTCCAAGCATCTAGGGTTTTATTCACTTAAAACCAAAATTTTTGCTAAAGCCTAGGTTTGAACCTAGGACTTTTCCAACTCCTCTCAGGACCCTTAACCACTTGAACAGACATTTAATTGTGTCACTTCCTAGCTCACATAAACTTTTATGCGCAGTTTCCTAACCGATCCCTTGCTTAAGGCCCAATACTTCTAGGCCCAAATTCTGGGGAGTTACAAAATGGCTATGATTTGAAGTATGAATATTCGATTATGTAATGATGTAGTTATGAATAATATTTGTATTTTTTTTATCATTGATTGTAACTATGATTTCAGGTGTAAAGAATAGCTTGTGAAATAACCATGATTGATTTGACAAATAGGTGAATTAATTTTCGATGAATGTTAGATAATTGGTGTGATAAATATTTGATATTAAAGTTGGATTATTTTGGTTATATGGATATATATATACTTAGCCGAATATGTGATTATTGAATTAGTTTTGAATATGACTTTTGTTATTTTGTTTGATAAGTGATAATAGCATGTTAAAATTCAGTTTTGGTATGCTAAAAATGTTGGATGAATAATTATTATGAATTGAACCTATATATATATAATTGGTATGTTGGTGTGAAAATTATAATAATATGTTTGATTATTTGGTTTGGTTCTTAGAGATATTTTATGCGTATAAAGTGATAGAGCATCATGGAAGTTGATATTATATAAGGCATATGTATTTAGCATGTTATATATATACTCGGCTAAAGTTTTAGTAAATGACCATATGAATAATAACTTAGGTTTTTAATAAGTAAGTTGGTTTAGATAAAATTTATAATAAGGTTGCATGCATGTTTGGTCTTAAGTAATGAGTAATGAGATGTTTTAATCCATATGCTAATATCCAGCCATTTGATAACGATTATGGTTGAATGTTATTGAATTTATGTGTAACCTGTAATATTTGGTTTGATTTAGTATATGTTCAAATGTAGTGTATTAAATGATCAATTTATTTGTTTATCCATGATTGTCCGGATGTTGTGTTTCGTTTGATAGTATCTCGTAACCCTTTTTCGGCGACGGATATAGGTTAGTGATGTTACATTTGATTGGTATCAGGGTTACGGTTTAGTCGATTCTAGGACTAACGTAGCATGTGTGAGTCTAGCTATACATGCCATAATTTTAAACTGCGATAATGTGATGATTCCTGACAGTTAAAAATGTGTTTTCTTATAGAAATGGATCCCGATCAAGCCGTAACGGATGACATAAAAGATAATGCGCCCGCTCTTGCTCAGGTGGCAGCGCCGGCTGATTCTAGGCCAATTTCGAGTAGTATAGTGGGAGAGGCTAAGCAAGCCTTCTTCCAGTTAATGAATGAGTGGTTCACGGAGTTCGTTCAAATGAATTCGGCTGCTCAACAACCTCCACCCCCTCGAGTTCCTATAACTTCCCAAGTTATACAAAAAGAAAAGAAAAGAAAAGAAAAACTAATTTTGAAGCTGGAGATTCTCGTGAGAGATCATCGGGTAAAACATTTCAGTCTGCATCAAAGAAATTCAGAAATGATTACAGCCGTTCAAAATCTAATGTGGGACACTCGAGTGGACTTCGATCGCTAGTGTTGAAAATGTCAGATCTAATCGACCTGAGTGCAAACGTTGTGGTAAAAGACATTCGGGTATTTTTAGATTGAATAATTAAGCTTGTTTCAAATGTGGATCCTTAGATCACTTTATCCGAGATTGTCCAGAGGTGGTTGAGCAAGAGATTGTGCAAAATCTGAGATCGGGTAACACTTCAGCCGAGGGTAGGTCTCCTAAAAATGCGGGAAATGTAAGTAGCAGTCAGAGAGGAACTAAAGACACAACAATTCGATCTGAGGCTCACACACCTACCAGAGCTATTACCATTCATGCACGCGAGGAGGCTTCACTCCCCGATGTTATTACTGGTACATTCATTCTTTATGATAATAGTGTAATTGCATTGTTTGATTTTGGTTTGATTCATTCTTATGTATGTGAGACCTTAGTATTTAGTAAGACTTTGTCTGTAGAGTCTACTGAGTTTGTAATTAGAATATCAAACCCTTTGGCTGATATATTCTGGTTGATAAAATGTGAAGAATTGTCCGTTGATGATTCGAGATTCATGTCTTCTGATTGATTAGATGTTGTTATAATTCGACGAGTTCAAGATAATTCTGAGTATGGATTGGTTGACTTTGCACAATGCTGTTATAAACTGCAAATGAAAGACTATTGATTTGAGATTCCAAAATGATGAGATTAATTGGATTAAGTCTAATGATCTAAATGGTTTACCGACAGTGATATCTTCGATGTTAGCTCAGAGATATGTGAGAAAGAGTTGTGAAGCTTACTTTGCATATGTGCTTGATAGTAAAGTGACCGAAAGAAAGATTGAATCAGTACCAGTGTGTGCGAGTATCCAAATGTGTTTCTTGAAGAATTGTCAGGTTTATCACCTATCCGAGAAGTAGAGTTTGGTATTAAGTTAGTGCTGAGGACGACTCTGATATTGATAGTTCCGTACAGAGTGGCACCTACTGAATTAAAAGAATTGAAAGTTCAGTTGCATGAGTTGACAGATAGAGGTTTCGGGCAACCAAGTTTCTCTCCTTGGGGTGCATTAGTTTAACGAAACTATGAGAATGTGTATTGACTATAGACAACACAATAAGGTGACTATAAAGAATAAATATCCGTTGCCACGGATTAACGATCTATTCGATCAACTGAAAAGGACTATAGTGTTTTCAAAGATAGATTTGAGATCATGTTATTATCAGTTGCGAGTTAAAAACTCTAATGTGCCAAAGACTGCTTTACAAATGAGGTACAAACACTATGAGTTTTTGGTTGTGCCTTTCAGACTTACTAATGCACTTGCTATTTTTATGGATTTGATGAACCGGATCTTTACACAGTATCTGAATCGATTTATGGTTGTGTTCGTAGATGATATATTGATCTATTTTCATGATGAATCTGAACATGCCAAATATTTAAGACTTATGCTACAGACTTTGCGAGATAAACAGTTGTATGCAAAGTTTAGTAAATGCGAGTTCTGGTTACATGAAGTTAGTTTTCTGGAACATGTTATATAAACATTGGGTATTCGGGTTGATTCGAGTAAAATTTTAGCTATACTTGATTGGAAACCTCCGAGAAATGTTTCTGAAGACTGAAGTTTTCTAAGACTTGCTGGTTATTATAGATGGTTCGTGAAAGGTTTCTATATGATTGCAACCCCGATGACAAAGCTATTAGATAAAGATGTTAAGTTCAAGAGGTCAAAAAGTGTCAGAAAATTTTTTATCAGTTGAAAGCCCTTTTGATCGAAGCTCTAGTACTAGTTCAGCCAGAAGCAAGTAAAGAATTTGTTATCTATAGTGATGCATATTTAAATGGTTTGGGCTATGTATTAATGCAGGAAGGCAAAGTTATAGCTTATGCATCGAGACAGTTAGAGCTGCATGAAAAGAACTATCCGACACATGATCTGGAATTGGCAACTATTGTGTTTGCAATGAAAATATGGCATCACTATCTGTTCGGTGAAAAAATGTCATGTTTACTAAAATATTAGATGACTCAGAAAGATCTAAATTTAAGACAATGTCAATGGTTAAAGCTGTTAAAAGATTACGAGCTTATGATAGACTATTATCTGGGAAAGGCTAATGTTGTTGCAGATGTTCTAAGCCAAAAATCACTGTTTGCTTTACGTGCAATGAATACGCATATGACTATGTCTGATGATGGTGCGATTATAGCCGAGTTAAGAGTAAGACTGTTATATATTCAATAGATTTATGAGGCTCAGAAAGTTGATAATGAATTGTTAGCAAAGCGGGGCCAATGTGATTCAAATGTTGATTCAGAGTTTCGAGTTGATACTGAATATTGTATGAGGTTCAGAAATCGAATATGTATTTCGAGAAATCCAGAGTTGATTCAGATGATTTTTGAATGAAGCTCATAACAGTCGAATAGTTGTTCAGCCAGGTAGTACGAAAATGTATAATGATCTAAAACAGCTTTACTAGTGGTATGGTATAAAACGAGATATTTCTGACTTTATTTCAAAATGTTTAGTCTACCAGCAAGTAAAAGCCGAACATCAGGTACCTTCTGGATTGCTTCAACCGATCATGATACCTGAGTGGAAATGGGATAGAGTCATGATGGATTTTGTATCCGGTTAGTCGTTGTCAACAAGTAAGAAAGATTTAATGAAAGAATATTATCCGAATTAATTCATCGGTAAGATCTTCGGGGACGAAAATCCCTAAGGAGGGAGTTGTAAAAGCCCGATTTAGACCCTAATCAGAACGGTGGTTTCGGGACCACAAATTCGAGTCAGAAAAATATTTAAAAATTATGTTCTGTGTTTATTATGTGTGAATTAATAGCTGTGAAATTTTCGTGATTTAATTTTGTCGTTTGAGTGTCCGATTTAATAAAAGGGCTTAATCGTGTAATATGAAAATTTGATGGTTAAATGTGAAAGGGCCAAATTGTTGTTGTCTTTTTAAATTGTGGTATTTAAGTTGAAATATTACCATAGTTAAATGTGATGGACGGTTGTGACATTGGTTTTATATTTTAGTTTAAAGGTTAATTTAGTAAAATATATAATAATATGTATATAATAAAACATAAATTTAAAAGCCATTTGTTCATCTTCCTTATTATGACCAAATAACAAAAATAAAGAAAGAAAAATAAAGCTTTAAGGGTTCGACCAAAGACTAGCTTGATTAAGGTATGTAACTAGCTCGGTTTTTGATAATTTTTACGTTTTTGAGATCGTTACAGTGTAATGTACAAAGCCCATGCTTGAATTTCTAATTTTGATGAATATTTTGAGTTATGCCATTGATGAATAATTGAGCTTTGTGATGTTAGTTGATGAATTATGAAAGATATGTTTTGGATTAATATGTTTTGTATTGGAATTTTTGATGAAATTGAGTAATTAGGGCTAAATTACAAAAATAATAAATTGAAGGACTAAAATGTAAAATAAATGAAATGTATGGACTTGTATGAACATGTGTAGTATTCGACCTAAGTATGGTATGTGCAAATTTTGCATGTTTTGTGTTTTGAGTAATTTGGACTAAATTGTAAAAAGTGTAAAATGTCACGGGTAAAATGGTAATTTTACTCTTTATGTGTTTTTGGACTAAATTGAATGAGAATATGTTTGAATGAGCTTAATTTGAATATGTTTAGGTCAAGAACCAAATAAATCAGATTTGGATCGGGGGAAAACGAAAGTCGTCGACTAACTGCCCTGTTCCGTTTTATAACGTCCGAGGTAAGTTATAAGCAAATAGACGTACCTAATTTTAATTAAATATAAAGTATATATGCTTATATGGAATATATGAATTAATATGTGCTAATGTCGAATGTATATAAGCATGGTAACTATGTTCATGCAATCATTTTGACTAAGTTACGACATCCGAAAGTCCCGTATGAACCTTAGGAATAGTTAGGATACATATGTCATGACATAGGATTCTGATATATGTGTGCGAGTAAGACCATGGGATCGATATGTGATTCCTATATGTGTTTACGAGTAAGACCCTGTCTAAGATAGTGGCATCGATATGTAACTACATGTGTAACATCTCGAAATAGGGCCAAGTCAGAATAGTGGTTTTGGGACCCCATATTCGACGTTGAAATATTTATTTTATGATTATTATGAGGTCTAGAATATGAGAATATGCATGTGTTAAAATTTCATGAAGAAATTCTATGAGTACGGTGTCCAATTGGAAAATATGGACCAAATTGAATAAATTGTAAAACTTGGATTCTAGAAGCAATTTGTATGAAATTGCTTTAGATTATAAATTAGAAGGTCTTAAGGAGCAATTTGCCCAATTTTTAAGTTTTTGGACAAAAATGGGCTTGTACGGATGAAATTTCAAAGAAAGGGCTTAAGGACATTTTGGTCATTTGGCAATTTAATGAAATAAAATGGGAAAAAGAAGGCAAAAATGAGCCACTCTTCTTCCTTGTCCAACCAAAAATTTTGGGTTCTCCACAACATTTTCAAGCTCAATAGTAAGTGCTTTCAAGCCCCGTTTTTAATGTTCTTCGTATTTTTGAAATCCCGATAGCTTACTCTCTCCATTTCTACCCATATTTCATGCTAGGATTCATGTTTAGAAATTTACCCGTGCATGAGCTACTTGTATTTTGATGGTTTATGGAGGAATATGAAAGTAGAATGTGTGTTAGACATATTTTCCTAGGTGATTTTCATGAAAAACCCCTAAAAGGACCTTTTTGCAAAAGGTGTAAAATGTGTGGTAGAAATGAGAAATAATGGAAAAATGTGGGCTGCCATAAGAAGGAAAAGCATTCGACTTGGCTTGGGTAAGGTAGAAATTGCATGCATTTCATTATACGAACCTAGGGACTAAATTGTAAAAAATGTGAAAGGTTAGGGGCAAAACGGTCATTTGGACAGGGGTGAAATTTAGACTCAAAAAGTATAATGTGAGGTGTTAATGAATTATTTTTATTGTTATAGACCCCGAGGAACAAATTCTAGAGGTCGATTGCAAAAACAAAAGGTTTCGAAGTAACAGAAACACGATACCGAGACGAGTACTAGGTAAGTTCGGATAACTTAAGGTAAACTCATAATATACCTAGTTGTATGATTTATGAATGCATGTTTAATTGCATTTGATGATGGTATGAAAATACAATAAATGCATCTCTAATAATGACATGTTGATGAATGCCCCAGTTCAGCTTGAAAAGGAAGTTCGGTGGATAAACTATGATTTACATGTTACTTGAGATCTTGCATGTGTTGCAGAAGGATTTAGCCTGAATGGGTAATCCGTTGATCTCAAATATAGAAAGGATCTACCCCGGACAGGTGCTCCTTGTGTGATCGAGCCTCCCGAAGAATATGTATGCATTATGGATTTAGCCCGAACGGGTAATCCACTTAGGGTCTGAATTTAGCCTGGACTGGTAATTCAGATCCGAGCTCATTAAGGGTGGTTGTCACCATAAGGGATTTAGCCTGGACTAGTAATCCCGACATCACCTTATCAGTTTACGATACGAGAGATTTAGCCTGGACTGGTAATCCCGCTGTAAGATACGAGGTTCGCGGGAGTGCATACATGAGATGATCACTCTATGACTTGATAGTAAATGGATAATCCATCGAGAATTCGTAAAAACTCAACGGGATTAATATGATGTATATCGATGAAATGATGAATGATGAGATCATCTAAAATAAATTACATGGTGCATTGTTATGTGACTAACCTGTTGATTGAGTGCATGTGATAGGGAAACCACTCCATGCTTGTTGGTTTTATTGCCTAATATGGTTGTATGCTAATTACTTGGTAAGTTTACTTTCCAGTTATTTGGGCTTATTAAGCACGTAAATACTTACCCTTCTCTTTTTCTCTGTCTTTCAGAGCTCGAGGACTCGTAAAGATTAGAAGACGGTTGGAGAGTCGACACACTATCAACTAGTCTAGCTTTAGTATATAGACACTTTTATTTTGTTCAATGGCATGTATAGGGTTTGTGGTGTATTTTGTTATATGTGTCATTTGATTTGCCAAAATGAAGGCATGTAAAGGCATATCCATCTTTTTGTATATGGCCATGAGAATTGGCTCATTTTGAGTAGGCTATAACCTACAAATTTGTGCATGCTTATGTTTACATGGGATGGCTTGACCGTAATTGGCAATGAGTTTCAATAATGAGCCAATCTTAAATGTGTCAATGAGACATGGAAACCCTTGATACAAAAAGGAATTAACCAAGCATGTATAAAATCGATGATATGAGGTTTACATGCAATGAGGTTTATCAAGATTATATGTAAGGGTATAATCCGGCCTTATTATGTATTAAGGTAACCTATAAGTGTAATTGGTTGATGAAGGGTGACCAAAGGCTTGGAAAATAGCCTCACAAGGTCCACATGGGTAGACACACGGGCGTGTGTCTAGGCCGTGTGTGACACACGGATCGCCTTTATAGGCGTGTGGTATGGCTGTGCATCCCCTGCACCTAAAAATTTTAAGTCAGTATCGAGCACGAGTTAGACACATGGGCTTGTGTTTTGGTCGTGTGCCCCTAAATGCATGCTGATGTCATAAACAGAATGCTCGAGTTTTTGGACACGAGTGGTCACATGGACGTGTCTAGGTCATCTGAAGGACACCGGCCAGGGATATGGGCGTGTGCTCAGCTGTGTGAAAACCCCTGTAGGTTCGAAATGAAAAATAATTTTCTTCAATTCAACACAGGTAGGAGACACGAGCGTGTCCCAAAGCACACGGGTGTGTGCATTGCCTGCACACGGGCGTGTGAGGGTTATCCTAGAAAGTTTCTATGAACTTTCGTAAGTTCTCGGTTTAGTCCCAGATCATTCTCAATGTATGTTTAGGGCCTCGTAGGCCCATAATAGGGGCACTATGATGCAATTTGATTTATTTATTATCGGAATGAAATTTTACAACCCGTATTTCCTGAAAATGTTCAAGTTCATGTCTGGTAACACCTCGTATCTGGTCTCGATCTCGGTTACAGGTAAAAGGTGTTACATTTAGTGTTATCAGAGCTACAGTTTAGTCGATTCTAGGACTACAGTTTAGTCGATTCTAGGACTATCGTAGCTACAGTTTGAATATAGTAAATGTCTTCCAATCAAGCTCAAGATGAGTCTGAGGGAGCTGAGAGCCTTACCCTAGCTTCCGTACAACGAGCTATTTCTAGTAGTAGTAGAAGGCTTATGTCTTAAGGCCAAGAAGAGGCCAGAACCGCCTTCTTTGATATGATGGATGAATGGTTTGGGGATTATTTGTGGAATCATCCCAACATACCACGACCTCCCCCGCCCCCTAACCAACCTGATGAGGGATTGTCATGAGGTATGGCACCGGTAAGAATTGGTAAAGCCCCTGTAGATAAGCTTAGAAAGTATGGGGCTGAGGAATTTAGAGCTAAGATTGATAATGATGCTGAAAGGGCTGAGTTCTGGCTCGAGAACACTACACGAGTATTGGACGAATTATTGTGCACACCTGAGGAGTGCATAAAGTGTGTTGTGTCTTTCTTGAAGGATACTGCGTACCACTGGTGGAAGACCGCATCTTCAGTGGTGCCAAGGGAAAACATCACTTGGGAATTTTTCCAAGCAGAGTTTAAGAAGAAATACATCAGTCAAAGGTTCTTAGACTCAAAGCGAAAGGAGTTCCTGGAACTCAAACAAGGAAAAAAGACTGTAGTAGAATATGAAAGGGATTTTGTGAAGCTAAGTCAGTATGCAATTGAATGAGTTCAAACCGAGTCAGAAATGAGTAAACGCTTCGAGGAAGGTCTGAATGAGGAAATCAAGTTGTTGATTGGGGTTCTTGAAATACGGGAGTTTGCCGCATTAGCTGATTGGGCCAAGAAGGCTGAGGAGCTCAATAATGAAAGAAAGTAAGCAAAGAGAGAGGCTCAAGTTTCGGGCAAGAGATCTAGTGGTAAGACACTCTCGTTTCCCACAAAGAAATCAATGAGTCATCATGAATGCTCCACTTCATCAGTAGTGTATTTAGGTAGAGCGAGAGGCTCCAAGCGACGTAATCAAAAGTCTTCCTCCCCGATGGTGACTAGTGTGGGAAGTGTAGATGACCAAAAGCTGAAGTGTAAAAGCTGTAACAAATTTCACTCTGAAAAGTGCTGAATGAAGAGCGGCGAATGTTTCAGATGTGGTTCTCTTCACCACTTCCTCAGGGACTGCCCAGAGCGAATTGAAAAAGAAGTGGAAGTAGCCCCGAAGTCGAGTGCTTCCATTGCACGAAGTAGACCTCCGAGATATCCTAGAAGTGCTAGTGGCAGTCGAGTTGCAGCTAAAGACGCTGGAAAATTAGAGGCTCGAGCCCCGGCAAGAACGTATACAATACATGCTTGAGAGGAAGCCTCTACTTTTAACATCATCACGGGTACCTTTTCTCTTTTTAATACTTGTGTTGTTACCTTAATTGATCCGGGCTCGATGCATTCATACATTTGCATGAGATTGGTGTCTAGTATGAATATACCCATTAAACCTACAGAGTTTATTATAAGAGTGTCGAACCCATTAAGCACTAGTTGATAAAGTCTGTAAGAATTGTCCTTTGACAATTTAGGGTCATTGCTTTCCGGCTAACCTTATGTTATTACCATTTGATGAGTTTGATGTAATACTTGGTATGGATTGGTTAGCCCTGCATGATGTAATTGTAAATTGTGGTAACAAGTATATTAAATTGAAGTGCCCAGATGGTAAGATTCTACAGGTTGATTCAAGAGAATTGGATACGCCGCCAGTTGTAGTTACATTAATGGTTACTCAAACATATATAAGAAAAAGGTACAATGCCTATCTTGCTTTTGTATTGAACACTAAAGAAACAGAGTTAAAGATTGAGTCTGTACCAGTAGTATGTGAATATCCAGATGTGTTCCCGGAAGAATTACCCAGATTACCTCTTGATAGAGAAATAGAGTTTGGTATTGAATTGGTGCCAGGAACAGCTCTCATTTCTATTGCTCCGTACAGGATGGTGCCAACCGAGCTGAAAAAGTTAAAAGTAAAGTTACAAGAGCTGACGGACAAGGGTTTTGTAAGGCTAAGTTTTTCATCTTGGGGTGCTCCTGTATTGTTTGTAAAGAAGAAAGATGGTTCAATGAGGCTATGTATAGATTATCGACAACTAAACAAGGTGACTATCAAGAATAAGTATCCTTTGCCAAGGATCAATGATTTGTTTGACCAGTTAAGAGGAGCCACCGTATTCTCCAAGATACACCTGAGGTACGGCTACTATCAGTTGTGAGTTAAAGATTCATCTATGCCTAAGACAACTTTCAGAACAAGGTACGACCACTATGAATTTCTTGTCATGTCGCTTGGGTTAACGAATGCACCAGCCGTATTCATGGACCTAATGAATAGAATCTTTCAGCCATACTTGGATAAGTTCGTCGTTGTGTTCATTGACGACATCTTAATTTATTCCAAAGATGAGACAGAGCATGCAAAGCATCTGAAAACTATGTTGTAGACCTTACAGGAAAAACAACTGTATGCTAAGTTTAGCAAGAGTGAGTTTTGCTCAAAGAAGTTGGGTTTTTGGGTCATATTGTTTCGAGTGAAAGCATCTGAGTTGACCCAAGTAAGATCTCTGCTATTGTTGAATAGAAACTGCCTAAAAATGTAACTGAGGTTAGAAGCTTTTTGGCCTTAGTCGGTTACTACTGAAGATTTGTGAAAGGATTTTTCATGATAGCGACTCCAATGAAGAGGTTGCTACAGAAAGACGTTAAGTTTGAATGGACAGAAAAGTGTCAATAGAGTTTTGAGAAGTTGAAGACACTATTGACTCAAGCTCCTATTTTAGTATTACCTGAGCTGGGAAAAGAGTTTGTGGTATACAATGATGCATTCTTAAATGGATTGGGTTGTCTACTCATGCAAGATGGCAAGGTGATAACCTATGCTTCACGAAAGTTGAAGCCACATGAGAAGAACTATCCGACGCACGACTTAGAGCTTGCCGCCATTGTTTTTGCCCTGAAAATTTGGAGGCATTATTTGTATGGTGAAAGTTGTCGTATATTTATAGACCACAAGAGTTTGAGGTATTTGAAGACTAAAAAAGAATTGAATTTGAGACAGCGAAGATGGCTAGAGTTAATTAAAGATTATGAGCTGATCATTGACTATCACCCGGGAAAGGCGAATGTGGTCGCCGACGCGCTAAGTAGAAAATCCTTATTTGCACTGAGAGCCATGGATGCTCGACTAGAATTGCTTGATGATGGTTCAATTTTGGCAGAGCTAGAGGCTAGGCTGACATTTTTGCAGGAAATTTATGATGCTCAATCTAATGATAGTGACCTGCAAGCTAAAAGAACTTAATGTGAGTCGAGCATTGAATCAGATTTTTGGATCGGTCCTGATGGATGTTTGACATTCAGAGATAGGGTTTGTATACCCAAAGATGATGATCTTATTCGAAAAATCTTGCAAGAGGCACATGATAGCCGTTTGTCTATTCATCCAGGAAGTACCAAGATGTACAATGATTTGAAGAAAATGTACTGGTGGAATGGCATGAAAAGAGACATTTCCAAATTTGTGTTGAAATGCTTGATATGTCAACAAGTCAAAGCTGAACACCAAGCACCTTCAGGTTTGTTACAGCCTGTTATGGTCCCCAAATGTAAGTGGGACAGAGTTACTATGGATTTCGTGATAGGATTGCCATAGACCCCGAAAAAGAAAGATGCAATATGGGTTGTAGTGGATATGTTGATGAAGTCGGCTCATTTTATTTTGGTAAGAACAGATTACTCTCTTGATAGATTGGTCAACTTGTACATATTAGAGATTGTGAGATTACACGGGGTACCGCTATCGATTATTTCAGATAGAGACCCGAGGTTCACTTTGTGATTCTGGAAGAAGTTACAAGAAACCTTGGGTACAAAACTGAGCTTTAGAACAATTTTTCACCCATAGACCGATGGTCAGTCTGAGCGGATGATTCAGATTCTTGAGGATATGTTACGATGTTGCATCGTCAAATTTCAAGGTAGCTGGGAAAAATACTTGCCATTTGTAGAATTTGCCTACAACAACAGTTTTCAAACGAGATTGAAGATGACGCCTTTTGAGGCTTTGTATGGTAGAAAGTGTCGAACTCCATTGTATTGGACAGTACTCAATGAGAGTCAGATTCACGGGGTTGATCTGATCAAGGAGACTGAAGAAAAGGTTAAAGTGATACGAGACTGTTTAAAAGCGGCATTGGATAGGCAAAAGTCATACGCTGATTTGAAAAGAAAAGTGATTGAGCTTCAACTTGGAGATAAAGTATTCTTGAAAGTATCTCCATGGAAAAAGGTGTTGAGATTTGGCCGGAAAGGCAAACTGAGCCCGCGATTTATCGGACCATATGAGATCACCGAAATAGTTGGACCATTAGGTTATCGTTTGGCATTGCCATCTGAACTAGAAAAGATTCACGACGTGTTCCATGTATCCATGTCAAAGTGATATCGATCAGACCCCTCTCATGTGATTTCACCGACAGATATTGAAATTAGACCGGACATGACTTACAGTGAGGAACCCGTCGAGATTTTGGCTCGTGAGGTTAAACAACTGAGAAATAAAGATGTGGCTTTTGTAAAGGTTTTATGGAATTGACATGGTGTGGAAGAGGCTACATAGGAGCCAGAAGAAACCATGAGAAGCCAATATCTGAACCTGTTTATTGGTAAGACTTTCGAGGATGAAAGTCCCTAAGGGGGGAGAAATGTAACATCCCGAAATAGGGCCTAGTCAGAATAGTAGTTTCGGGACCCCAAATCTGACGTTGAAATATTTATTTTATGATTATTATGAGGTCTAGAATATGAGAATATGCATGTGTTAAAATTTCATGAAGAAATTCTTTGAGTAAGGTGTCTAATTGGAAAATAGGGACAAAATTGAATAAATTGTAAAACTTGGATTCTAGAAGCAATTTGTATGAAATTGCTTTAGATTATAAATTAGAAGGTCTTAAGGAGCAATTTGCCCAATTTTTCAGTTTTTGGACAAAAATGGGCTTGTATTGATGAAATTTCAAAGAGAGGGCTTAAAGGAATTTTGGTCATTTGGCAATTTAATGAAATAAAATGGGAAAAAGAAGGCAAAAATCAGCCATTCTTCTTCCTTGTCCAGCCAAAAATTTGGGGTTCTCCATAGCCAAGGTTTTCAACATTTTCAAGCTCAATACTAAGTGCTTCCAAGCCCCGTTTTTAATGTTCTTCGTATTTTTGAAATCCCGGTAGCTTACTCTCTCTATTTCTATCCATATTTCATGCTAGGGTTCATGTTTAGAAACTTAACCATGCATGAGCTACTTGTATTTTGATGGTTCATGGAGGAATATGAAAGTAGAATGTGTGTTAGACATATTTTCCTAGGTGATTTTCATGAAAAACCCCTAAAAGGACCTTTTTGCAAAATGTGTAAAATGTGTGGTAGAAATGAGAAATAATGGAAAAATATGGGCTGCCATAAGAAGGAAAAGCATTCGACTAGGCTTGCGTAAGGTAGAAATTGCATGCATTTCAATATACGAGCCTAGGGACTAAATTGTAAAAAATGTGAAAGGTTAGGGGCAAAATGGTCATTTGGACCGGGGGTGAAATTTAGACTCAAAAAGTACAATGTACGGTGTTAATGAATTATTTTTTTTGTTATAGACCCTGAGGAACAAATTTTGGAGGTCGATCGCAGAAAACGAAAGGTTTCGGAATAACGAAAACACAATACCGAGACGAGTACCAGGTAAGTTCGGATAACTTAAGGTAAACTCATAATATGCCTAGTTGTATGATTTATGAATGTATGTTAAATTACATTTGATGATGGCATGTAAATACATGAAATGCATCTCTAATAATGACATGTTGATGAATGCCCCGGTTGAGGTGGAAAAGGAAGTTCGGTGGATAAACCATGATTTACATGTTACTTGAGATCCTGCATGTGTTGCAGAAAGATTTAGCCCAGACGGGTCATCCGTTGATCTCAAATATAGAAAGGATTTAGCTGAGACGGGTGTTGTAACGCCCCATACCCGAGACCGTTGCCGGAGTCGAACACGAGGTGTTAACAGACTTAATTCATTGCTTAAACAACTCAAACAATTTAATTTTAGAAATTTCAGACAAGCTGGCTAACTGCGTCACAGTCGCTTAAAAATTCATATCTCGAGTTCTGAAACTCAAAATCCAATTTCATAAATTTTCTCTGAAACTAGACTCATATATCTATTTACTAATTTTTTTCTAGAATTTTTGGCTGGGCCAATTAGTACAGTTTATTAGTTAAAGTCTCCCCTGTTTCAGGGTTCGACTGCTCTGACCTTTGTGTATTATGAATCAGTCATCTCTCTGTATAGAATTTCAATTACTATTCCATTTGTTTCTCATAAAACTAAACTGAATAAGGATTTCATATATGTAAGGAAAAAATCCTAATTGTTTTTGTACAATTTATGGTGAATTTTTAAAATCAGAACAGGGGATTCAGAGATCGCTCTGACTCTATTCCACCAAAACTTAAATATCTCATAAAATATAACTTATTTACCTTTTTGTTTCTTCCATATGAAAATAGACTCATCAAGCTTCGATTCCATAATTTATTCATTATTTAATTCCATTTTTACTATTTTTAGTGATTTTTCAAATTCACGTCACTACTGCTGTCTGAATCTATTTTATGGTAAATTTTACCTATTTCATGATTTCCATGGATTAACTAGCAATTTGACATACATAACACCAAATATGATCATAATTAGCCATTCCAATGGCTAATCATTACCAAGCATTTTTATACTACTCAATAACCATATCATAAGACCATATATACAAAATGATTATAATGCTATACATGCCCTACTCAAAATATACAAGCCATTATGCCAAGATGGTATACGGATAGTGTGAGCTTGCCTCCGACCGTTCCCGATTTCCGAGCTGGCTTGTCAACACTACAAGGAATGAAAAGGAGGGAGTAAGCATAAATGATTAGTAAGTTCACATGCAAATAGCAAGTAACATAACCATATAAGCAAACATAAAACATCATTTGCATAATCATCACCAAGACATTCATATCATATTTTCATTTATCATCTTACCATATTGTTGTTATATCGATTTTTCAACCCGAGGGTTAAGTACATACCTGTTCAAAGTATCCATTTCACAACACTTACCAATACGTCCCTTTCATCTTGAGTATTCCTCCATTTGAGTAGAACTTTACCCGTTGAACACATCGTAATATAATTGGATACATGGAAAGTTTGCACATAAGTGCCACATATGTAGCCAAGCTACTATGTAACCCGCCCATAAGCGAACTCGGACTCAACTCAACGAGCTCGGGCGTTCGCATCCATAAGTGAACTCGGACTCAACTCAACGAGCTCGGATGCCTAGTTACATTTCACGAACTCGGACTCAACTCAACGAGTTCGGACATTCGCATCCATAAGTGAACTCGGACTCAACTCAACGAGTTCGGATGCCCAAATATCCCAGTGACATGTCACTTGTATACTAATCTATTCCTAAGGTTCAAACGGGATTTTCCTCGAACATATATCCTTGCCGTCTTAGTAGAATACCGAAACCAATACTCGGTAACAATTTATATTTAACAAGTAGCTCACATAATTTACATTTTATTCGAAAATAACCACAAAGCATATATTTCATGATAAAAATCAGCATATCATATAATTAACATTAAATTACTTAAAATGACAATTATGTTACTACATTTACACATGAACTTACCTCGTATGCGAAAATGGCTACTTTTACCATTTCGTCCACAACTTGGTATTTTCCCCATTTTAGCCCGAATTTCAGTTTTCCTTACTCTATCATTTAAAATATAATCTAATTAGGACTCACATTATTCAAATTGACCTAAAATCATATTTTGGAAAAATTACAATTTTGCCCCTAAACTTTTGCATATTTACACTTTTTCCCCAAAGCTCGTAAATTAAAATTCAGCCTATTTTCTTATGTTTTATGACATGCTGATCATTTTTCCCTTCTATGGCAACATCAAATTCTCACTCTAACATGTACTTATGACTATTAGGTATTTTTACCGATTAAGCCCTTTTGCTCGTTTTCACTTAAAACCGAGTAGCACAAGCTGTCTAACATAATTTACAACCTCATATTCTATCATAAAACACCATAATACACAAATTTCACCTATGCGTATTTTTCCAAATATGAACCCTAGGTTGAATTATTGCTAGCATAAGCTTAATCGAGCTACCGGGACTCCAAAAACGTAAAGAACTTGAAAAACGGGACTAGAATGGACTTACAATCGAGCTTGGAAGCTTGAGAAACCCTAGCCATGGTTTCTACTTGCTATATTCGGCCATGGGGTTGAAGATGAGCAAATTTGGCTTTTAATTTTGTATTTTAATTCATTTTACCCCTAAATGACCAAAATGCCCTTACTACTAAACTTTCCAAAAATTCCATCCATGTCCAATTTTTGTCCATAAACTTAGAAATTGGTAAAATTGCTATTTAAGACCTCCTAATTAATATTTCAAAACAATTTCATACTAGAAACTTCTAGAATGCAAGTTTTGCAAATTATTCGATTTAGTCCCTAATTTCAATTTAAGCACTTTAGGCATAGGATTTCATCACGAAATTTTTACACAATCATGCAATCATATCATAAACATCAAAATAATTATAAAATAATTATTTCTATCTCAGATTTTGTGGTCACAAAACCACTATTCCGACTAGGCCCAAAATCAGGATATTACAACTCTCCCCCCTTTAGGGATTTTCGTCCCCGAAAATCTTACCAGAAAAGTGATCTTCACTTTTACTCTCATATTCGGTGCCAAAGAACTTTCACTTAGACTGTACCTCCAATACATCTCTTTAATTTCTCATATGATCTGAAAGCTTACATCTCAACTCTCAAGCTGTTCTTAAATTTTCAACCCTTCGGTTCCCCATGATATCATGACATAAAACCCGGATCTTAACTTGATTAATGGAGACCGGAATTCCAAGAAATCCAACAATCAAAGAGACACGAATTTCCATAAATCGATGAGTAGGAATTCATTCAATACAGATATGATTTATAGATCTCGCCAAACATTTAACAATAGAATACATCACATTTTCCTCTTTCTGCCATGGAAATAATTCTAATATGGCCTCAAGAATAATCCTTCTCATTTCCATCCCAATATCAACACTGACAAGGATAATTTTGATAGATCCCAATGCTCGGCTTTAACCCCTTTAACAACTCCGATTTTATGTAACATCGAATGCTCTAAACTATCACATTACCTCACTGTCTTGAAACACATCACAATTCATACAATAGTATATTACTGAAAGTCAGGAAGTCTTTACTCAATGTAGACTGGTCTAGTTCAAACGCTTCGGTTACCAATATTCTCATCTATCTGAACTTTGTCAACATGTAATAAACTTTTCAGCTTTCACAAAATGAAAACCTTATCATTCGTAGTGGCTTTAAATAATATCAAACTTTTTCTAATAAATATACACTTCTCGTTCAGACTATTTACTCTTTTATCCGTACAAAATGAAATTCTATTATCAGACTTGGGAAAAATAATCCTGACATAATTGTCACATGAAATCTTTCAAATAGATAATTCACCATACCGACTGAAACTCGCGCTTTTATCACTTATGCCTTTACTGATGTCAAATCCTTACACAGAAATTAGAAAAAAAAAACCCCAATTCTAAAATCACTATATTACCAAGATCAAATTAGAAGTTTAGTCATATTTGACATGATTATCACGAGCTGAAGAACGCACTTCGAACACGGGTCATAATTGACAAATTATGGAACAAAGATAACAAGAAAACCGAATAAAGAAATCCAAAATAGAGAAATCCAGAAAAAAGAAATCCAGAATAAAGAAATCCAAGATACGATACTATGCTAGAGAATCGAAAACCAAGCCAGAGAATCGAAAACCAAACTCATAGAGAAAATACGGAATACCCCGATAATTCTTCAAAGAAAGAAAGTCCAAAAGAAAACATCATTTAATCCCACTGGAATCAAATATAACAAGAACAATATATCTTCCCATACATCTATATCAGATGAAGGATCAAATAGAAGAAACAGAATCATAATATCATATGTATTCTCTCATCAATTCTTACCAGACGAAATGAAATAGAATACCCGATGAAATAGAGCAATATAAATTATAAACCAGTCAGACTACCAATGCTTTCATCCAACACCAAAAATTAGAAAACAGTCCCATATAACAAGAATTTCATCAGAAGATTAATAGCCATAGAAATATTTCTGAGAACGGGTAAACACATAGAACATCTCAAAAGAGACTGCTAAATCTGTCCAGTCAAAACTGTCACACTCAGATAGTTCACATTTCAAATATCATTTCCCCAATTAGTTCTGCCATCACAAATTTCATATTAAACCATTCACTAAAGAAGGCCAGTTCTGAATAAATTTCGATTTACACTTTTCTCGACCTTGCACCTGAGTAATTCGGTTTACCAAGGAGAATTCCTTTTCTAACTGGAACAGTGCATAATTCCAATAATCTTTACGTCAATCCGATACTTTACTGGCTCTGACTTTTATCAGCTCATTTTCAATCTCTGATCATACTTATAATTATTCTATCACAGAACTCTTTGGGTTCTCAACCGGAAACTTATTCAATACAAATCTCATGAAATTCCATTATAAGTACCATTTCGGTACTCGACTTTCTTATACATACACATATGACACAACTTCCATCATCATAACAACATCATCAAAATCATGTCATTCATTCATGTTGGCTTACACCAATTTTCCTATTGTCCCATTCGGACAATATACTTATGCATACATTCTATGTTTTCTAGATAGCTTTACTTATCCATTCATTTAATTAAATTAAGTCATGCTCATGACATCATATAAGGCCAAACAAACATAGATATTTGCACCACAATCATAACTTTCATTTCGTGCATCATCATGTACATATCATTACAATCATATAATTCATTCCAACAATTTAACACGAATCGTTCATTTCATTATAATCCTTTATCTCATAAAAATTATATATCATTAGCATTCATCAACATTCGACGTCCAAATCAAAACAAGGACATTTTCATTCGTATCATAATATTATGACTTTTATTCATACCTCTACAACTTTCTATTTATTCCGTTCATCTTATCAAGTAAGCCATATACACTACATCATATGAGCATTAAGCAAATATGAATATTTATCACATATGTATCATAAACATTTATTCATACTTTTCTGAACTAATACTTATCATAATCATAATTTTACTCGGCGCAGCTCGGTTGGAGAGTACCCTGTCTAAATAAGACGGTACTCATACGCGTCGGAAGACATCACACTATCACAGATCAGTGGCATGTATAGCTAAACTTTTACACATGCTAGGTTAGTCCAATAACTGACTAAACCTACTCTGATACCACCAAATGTAACGCTCCATACCCGAGACCGTTACTGGAGTCGAACACAAGGTGTTAACAGACTTAATTCATTGCTTAAACAGCTCAAACAATTTAATTTTAGAAATTCCAAACAAGCTGGCTAACTGCATCACAGTCGCTTAAAAATTCATATCTCGAGTTCTGAAACTCAAAATCCAATTTCATAAATTTTCCCTGAAACTAGACTCATATATCTATTTACTAATTTTTTCCTAGAATTTTTGGCTAGGCCAATTAGTACAGTTTATTAGTTAAAATCTCCCCTGTTTTAGGGTTCGACTACTCTGACCTTTGTGTATTACAAATCAGTTATCTCTCTATACAGAATTTCAATGACTATGCCATTTGTTTTTCATAAAACTACACTGAATAAGGATTTCATATATGTAAGTAAAAAATCCTAATTGTTTTTTTACAATTTATGGTGAATTTTTAAAATCAGAACAGGGGATTCAGAGATCGCTCTGACTCTATTCCACCAAAACTTAAATATCTCATAAAATATAACTTATTTACCTGTTTTGTTTCTTCCATATGAAAATAGACTCATCAAGCTTCGATTCCATAACTTATTCATTATTTAATTTCATTTTTACTATTTTTAGTGATTTTTCAAATTCACGTCACTACTGCTGTCTGAATCTATTTTATGGTAAATTTTACCTATTTCATGATTTCCATGGATTAACTAGCAATTTGACATACATAACACCAAATATGATCATAATTAGCCATTCCAATGGCTAATCATTACCAAGCATTTTTATACTACTCAATAACCATATCATAAGACCATATATACAAAATGATTATAATGCTATACATGCCTTACTCAAAATATACAAGCCATTATGCCAAGATGGTATACGGATAGTGTGAGCTTGCCTCCGACCGTTCCCGATTTCTGAGCTGGCTTGTCAACACTACAAGGAATGAAAAGGAGGGAGTAAGCATAAATGATTAGTAAGTTCACATGCAAATAGCAAGTAACATAACCATATAAGCAAACATAAAACATCATTTGCATAATCATCACCAAGACATTCATATCATATTTTCATTTATCATCTTACCATATTGTTGTTATATCGATTTTTCAACCCGAGGGTTAAGTACATACCTGTTCAAAGTATCCATTTCACAACACTTACCAATACGTCCCTTTCATCTTGAGTATTCCTCCATTTGAGAAGAACTTTACCCATTGAACACATCGGAATATAATTCAGATACATGGAAAGTTTGCACATAAGTGCCACATATGTAGCCAAGCTACTATGTAACCCGCCCATAAGCGAACTCGGACTCAACTCAACGAGCTCAGGCGTTCGCATCCATAAGTGAACTCGGACTCAACTCAATGAGCTCGGATGCCTAGTTACATTTCACGAACTCGGACTCAACTCAACGAGTTCGGACATTCGCATCCATAAGTGAACTCGGACTCAACTCAACGAGTTCGGATGCCCAAATATCCCAGTGACATGTCACTTGTATCTAACCTATTCCTAAGGTTCAAACGGGATTTTCCTCGAACATATATCCTTGCCGTCTTCAGTAGAATACCGAAACCAATACTCGGTAACAATTTATATTTAACAAGTAGCTCACATAATTTACATTTTATTCGAAAATAACCACAAAGCATATATTTCATGATAAAAATCAGCATATCATATAATTAACATTAAATTACTTAAAATGACAATTATGTTACTACATTTACACATGAACTTACCTCGTATGCGAAAATGGCTACTTTTACCATTTCGTCCACAACTTGGTATTTTCCCCATTTTAGCCCGAATTTCAGTTTTCCTTGCTCTATCATTTAAAATATAATCTAATTAGGACTCACATTATTCAAATTGACCCAAAATCATATTTTGGAAAAATTACAATTTTGCCCCTAAACTTTTGCATATTTACACTTTTTCGCCAATGCTCGTAAATTAAAATTCAGCCTATTTTCTTATGTTTTATGACATGCTGATCATTTTTCCCTTCTATGGCAACATCAAATTCTCACTCTAACATGTACTTATGACTATTAGGTATTTTTACCGATTAAGCCCTTTTGCTCGTTTTCACTTAAAACCGAGTAGCACAAGTTGTCTAACATAATTTAAAACCTCATATTCTATCATAAAACACCAGAATACACAAATTTCACCTATGGGTATTTTTCCAAATATGAACCCTAGGTTGAATTATTGCTAGCATAAGCTTAATCGAGCTACCGGGACTCCAAAAACGTAAAGAACTTGAAAAACGGGGCTAGAATGGACTTACAATCGAGCTTGGAAGCTTGAAAAACCCTAGCCATGGTTTCTACTTGCTATATTCGGCCATGGGGTTGAAGATGAGCAAATTTGGCTTTTAATTTTGTATTTTAATTCATTTTACCCCTAAATGACCAAAATGCCCTTACTACTAAACTTTCCAAAAATTCCATCCATGTCCAATTTTTGTCCATAAACTTAGAAATTGGTAAAATTGCTATTTAAGACCTCCTAATTAATATTTCAAAACAATTTCATACTAGAAACTTCTAGAATGCAAGTTTTGCAAATTATTCGATTTAGTCCCTAATTTCAATTTAAGCACTTTAGGCATAGTATTTCATCACGAAATTTTCACACAATCATGCAATCATATCATAAACATCAAAATAATTATAAAATAATTATTTCTATCTCAGATTTTATGGCCACAAAACCACTATTCCGACTAGGCCCAAAATCAGGATATTACAGGTGTTCCTTGAGTGATCGAGCCTCCCGAAGAATATGTGTGCATTGTGGATTTAGCCCGGATGGGTAATCTGCTTAGGGTCTAAATTTAGCCTAGACTGGTAATTTAGATTCGAGCTCATTATGGGTGGTTGTTGCCATAAGGGATTTAGCTTGGACTGTTAATCTCGACATCACCTTATGAGTTTTCGATATGGGGGATTTAGTCTGGACTGGTAATCCCGCCGTAAGATGCGAGGTTCACAAGAGTGCATACATGAGATGATCACTCTTATGACTTGACGGTAAATGGATAATCCATCAAGAATTCGTAGAAACTCAACGGGATTAATATGATGTATATCGATGAAATGATGAATGATGAGCTCATCTAAGATAAATTACATCGTGCATTGTTATGTGACTAACCTGTCGATTGAGTGCATGTTATAGGGAAACCACTCCATGCTTGTTGGTTTAATTGCCTAATATGGTTGTATGCTAATTACTCGGTAAGTTTACTTTCTAGTTATTCGGGCTTACTAAGCACATAAATGCTTACCTCTCTCTTTTTCTCTATCTTTCAGAGCTCGAGGACTCGTAAAGATTAGAAGACAGTTGGAGAGTCAACACACTATCAACTAGTCCAGCTTTGGTATATAGACACTTTTATTTTGTTCAATGGCATGCATAGGGTTTGTGGTGTATTTTGTTATATGTGTCATTTGATTTTCCAAAATGAAGGCATGTAAAGACGTATCCATCTTTTTGTATATGGCCATGAGAATTGACTCATTTTGAGTAGACTATAACCTACAAATTTGTGCATGCTTATGTTTACATGGGATGGCTTGACTGTAATTGGCAATGAGTTTCAATAATGATCCAATCTTAAATGTGTCAATGAGACATGGAAACCCTTAATACAAAAAGGAATTAACCAAGCATGTATAAAATCGATGATATGAGGTTTACATGCAATGAGGTTTATCAAGTTTATATGTAAGGGTATAATCCGACCTTATTATGTATTAAGGTAACCTATAAGTTTAATTGGTTGATAGAGGGTGACTAAAGGCTTGGAAAATAGCCTCACAAGGTCCACACGAGTAGATACACGGGCATGTGTCTAGGCCGTGTATGACACACAGATCGCCCTCATGGGCGTGTGGTATGGCCGTGCATCCCCTGCACCTAAAAATTTTAAGTCAGTATCGAGCACGGGTTAGACACACGGACGTGTGTCTTTGCCGTGTGCCCCTAAATGCATGTTGACACCATAAACAGAATGCTCGAGTTTTTGGACATGGGTGGCCACATGGGCGTGTCTAGGCAGTGTGAAGGACACGGGCCAAGGACACCGGCGTGTGCTCGACCGTATGAAAATCCTTGTAGGTTCGAAATGAAAAATAATTTTCATAAATTCAACACCGGTAAGAGACATGGGCGTGTCCCAAAGCACACGGGCGTGTGCATTACCTCCACACGGGCGTGTGAGGCTTTACCTAGAAAGTTTCTATGAACTTTTGTAAGTTCTCGGTTTAGTCCTAGATCATTCTCAATGTATGTTTAGGGCCTCGTAGGCCCATAATAGGGACACTATGATGAAATTTGATTTATTTATTATCAAAATGAAATTTTATAACCCGTATTTCCTGAAAATGTTCAAGTTAATGTCTGGTAACGCCTCGTATCTGGTCTCGGTCTCGGGTACGGGTAAGGGGTGTTACAACATGTAAGACCACGTCTGGGACGTTGGCATTGTACAATTTGTGTGATTATCTGAGTGTCCTACCCAATTCCGAATGGTTCATCAGGCAATGATAAGTTGTGTTCGAATATGTAAAATGAGCTAAACAGCCAGGTATGAGCCAATTTATTACCCATGTGAGATAAGGTAAGTGAGTATTTTGAAAATTTGTTTAAAAATTATGTATGTTAGAAATGGAAAATATATGTGAGATTAGTATGTGTATTCGGTCTTGTGCCTAAATAATTTGAACATCAATGAAGTGATTCTTAATTATTTGCATATGTGTGATCATGTATATTCGACCATGTAGGTAAAGTACATATATATGATGTTATATATATGATTTTGTGTATTTGGTCAAATGAGTAATATATGTGTATGAAGTTAAACCTTGTTTTGTGAGCTTGTGTAAATGAGAGGAGATATATTTGAATGTATAATATTGTTTGGCTTTGAAGGTTGAATAAGAAATTGCAAAATTGTAATCTTATAAGAATTCGGCCAAGTGATAGTTATGTTAATTTTGGCTCTATGACCTTTCGGTCAAGGTGATAATATAAATGATAATAATTATATATATGTGTTTATATATATTTAATATGAATATATATTGATGATTGGATCTAAATGTGAAATGATAAAATAATCTGTTTTAGTTTACATAAGTTGATAACATCGTTGAGTTATTTATTTGCTTATGACTTACTAAGCTTTGATAACTTACCCTGTGTGTTATGTTTATTCTGTTTTATGGATTTTTGAGTCAAGCTATAAGCTCAGGGACCATCAGGAAAGTTCATCACACTATCAGCTATTTCGATACCTATATAAGTTAAACTCAGATTATGGCATGTATAGGCTAGACATATTTATGAAATATCGGGTTATGGTCATGTATAATTAAAGCCATGCGAAAATGGCTTAATTTCTAAGCCTGGATTTGTTTATGCTCGATCATGGTTTAATCTGTTTTGGCTATTATAAATATGTTATAGATTATATGATATTTGTGTTACATGTGTCATGCCTGGGAATTGATGTGATACCGATACTTGTTAAGATATGTATTCAAATGTGTATTAGTTCACTTTAGAGATTATATACATTATGTGTGAGTAGTATGCTTGATTAAACAAATTGGTTTGAATAATGCATAGGTTGATGAATGTGAACTTGCTAAATATATATATGTGTATATATTTGAGTGATATTTATTACTATAGTTCGGTTATGATTTGAAATGATGGTAACATGATATGTAATATAGTTTAAATGATGAATATGTGGTTTGTATTGTAGGTATTATATGAATAATTTGGTCGTTTGTCTTGGTATATATATATACTCAATGTTAAATGTGACATTTTCATAGAAGAAATTTGTATATTATATGCATGGGCATTAGTAGCATGTTCGACCCTTGTATAAAGTAATTAAATTACAAAGGTGATTGTTTAGTAAAGTTGTAACATGATTTTAATTGGGTAAATTATGAGTTGTATGGAAGTTATCAATTAATGCATGTTGTGTGAGTAAAAATCCATAAATGCAACCTATATTAATTTTATTTAAATATGTCTAGATGTTTTATTATTTAAAAACCGAATGAATTATAAATGTTATGCTATATTTGGTCAAGTTGATTAATTATGTTTTATATATGTTAGTAAAGATTCAAATGAGTTAATAGGTATCATTAAGTAAAGATTGATATGAGACATGGAAAATAATTGATTATTAGTTATGTTATATATTCATATTTATGAGCATTGTGATTAAGTATATTGGCAATGATTATATACATACATGATTTATGGGTTGAGTTTACATTGAAAGAATATTTAGAAATATCATATTTGTGAGTTTTGTTTACGAATTTAAATTATTAATTTATACAGATTTTTCATATATTAGTTGAGAATAATAATAAAAAAATTTTGAATTGTCATATGCCAGGTAATGACTCTTAACCCTAATCCGGTGACAGATACGGGAAAGGAGTGTTACACATTATCTGACGATGGTTCAATCTTAGCCGAGTTGAAAGCTAGATCGATGTTTTTATAGCAGATCTATGAAGATCAAAAGTGTGATGACAAGTTGCTAGCTAAACGAACACAGAGTGAGCCAACTTCTAATTTAGATTTCCAGATAAAACTCGATGATTATTTATTATTCAGAGGTAGAATTTGTGTACCGAAGAATACATAGCTCATTCAGAGAATCTTAGATGAAGCTCATAGTGGTAGCTAATATGCTGATCCGGGAAGTAATAAGATGTACAGTGATTTGAAACAGATGTACTAGTGGTTGGGAATGAAATGCAAAATTTCTTACTTTGTATTGAGATGTTTAGTATGTCAGCAAGTTAAAGCTAACATTCAGGTACCTTCAGGATTATTACAACCAATGATGATACCGGAGTGGAAATGGGATCAAGTTACTATGGATTTAGTATCTGGTTTACCCTTATCTTCGAGAAAGAAAGATGCCATTTGGGTTGTCATTGATCATTTGACAAAGTCAGCACATTTTATTCCTGTAGGTACAGCTTTTTCCCTTTATAGATTAGCTGAGTTATATGTTTCTGAGATAGAGATACATGGAGTGCCAATTTTCATCATCTCAGATAGAGATCTGCGGTTTACATCACGAATTTGGAAAAAGTTACAAGAAGCTCTAGGTACGCACGCGGTTGCATTATAGTACTACATTTCATCATCAGACTGATGGTCAATCCAAGCGAGTGATTCAGATTCTCGACGATGTGCTTCGTTGTTGTGTATTCAAGTTTGAAGGTAACTGGGAGAAATATTTACCATTGGTTGAATTCGCGTATAACAACAGCTTTCAGTCAAGCATAAAGATGACACCATATGAAGCTTTGTATGGCTGTAAGTGCCAAACTCCGTTATACTGGACTAAGCTTAGTGAGAAAAAGATCTGCGAGGTTGATTTGATCCATGAGATTGAAAAAAAAGTAAAAGTGATCTGAGATAGTTTAAAAGTATGTTCAGATCGTCAGAAATCATTTGCAGATCTTAAATGTAAAAACATAGAATTTCAAGCCGGCGATAGAGTATTCTTCAAAGTATTGCCCTGAAAGAAAGATCTTCAGTTAGATCGCAAAGGAAAGCTAAGTCCACAATTTATCGGGCTGTATGAGATTACTAAAAGAATCGAACCTGTTACGATTGATTAGCTTTACCGTTAGAATAAAAAAGATTCATAATGTCTTTCACATGTCTATATTATGACAGTAATGATCTAACCTTCACATGTTATCTCCCTGATGGATGTCGAGATTCAGCCTGATATGTCGTCCAGTGAGGAACTGATCAGAATTCTGGCACGGGAGGTGAAAGATTTGAGAAACAAGAACATAGCGTTAGTAAAAGTTCTCTGGCAGGGACATGGGATAGAAGAAGCCACCTGGGAACCCGAGGAAGCTGTGAGAAAATAATATCCAAACCTTTTTCTGGTAAGATTTTCGGGGATGAAAATCCTTTTAGGGGAGAGTTGTAATAGCCCGTTTTCAGTGAAATCGGAACAGTAGTTTCGGGACCACAAATCTGAAGTCAAAAAATTTATTTTATTATTATTTTATTTCCTACAACATGATAGAAGTACCATATAAAAATTTTGTTAAGAAATTTTACTGTTTACATGCTCAATTTGGTAAAAAGGACTAAATCGCGTAAAGTGCAAAAGTTGAGTACTAGTAGCTAAAAGTATTAAATAGGTATAGAACCTTAAAGTAAGAGTCTTTATATGGTAATTAGACCATAATAGTGATAATGGATGTACAGGGATTGGCATTTGTGTAATTTTTAATGTATTTAAAAGTTGAGTTTTAGTTGCCTGAATGGGCTGTTTTGGATACCATGAGTATTCAGCTAGGCTCAATTTTGGATAAAAATGGTTAATTTGTATGTTTTGGACTCAGGGACTAAATTGAATAAAAGTAAAACGTTAGGGACAATTTTTTAATAGTGTCAAAAATGACTAAACCGCATAAAGTAAATTATTTTACTGTAAAAAATGACTAAATTGCATAAAGTAAACTATTTTACTGCCTAAATTAATAAATTGAATGAAATTATTAATTTAGATTAGGATCGGGTGAAAAATCGAGAAGAATGAAAATTATCAAAATGCCCCTATACTTTGACATTTCTGCAAAATAGCCAAGTAAGTTCGTATGAACTGTATTATGTATAATGTTAACTAAATTGAATGTTATTATGATTTTATTGAAAATTAATCGATATATATGTTAATTATACAATTTATTGAGTAAAGAAACGATGAAAATTCAACGGTGTACGACCACTATCGAGCCCCATTTGAACCTTAGGAATATATAGGATACAAGTGACATGTCATTAGGGTTACCATATTTTGGGTGCTGGTCCTAAACGTCCTATCGGTGGTTGAGTTCAGGCATGTGTTGCAGATATTTGACAGCTTGTGTAAGCAGCACCGATATTAAATTAAGGCTCCATTGGTGAATTCAGACCTAAGTATTAATCGAGAGTGATGGGGACGACAGAACTCGTGAATGCGGAGGATTCTATTGAAAACAAATTCTAATGATTTATCGAAGAGGATGGCGGAACAAACCAGAGACCACTGTGTTTCTATTTATTCTGATTCTGAGAGGTCATGGGTTAACCCAACAACTGAACTAGAAAAAGAGTAAATATTTGCCCGTAAAAATTTGAGTTTAATTTATTTGATTGTTTAATTTTTGTAGACCTAAATCTGATATGAATATATAAAAAACAAAAATAATGAATAAATAGGAGTTAATATCATTCCAATTGCCATTACGAAAGTAATTAGTATTTTTGGCATTAAAAAATATTTTTGGTTGGTAATTATTCCAAAAAAGACTATTAATTCTGCAACAAAACCACTCATGCCCGGTAATGCAAGAGAAGCCATGGATAAGATACTGAACATCATAAATATTTTGGGAATCAAAACGGCCATTCTACCTACGTTCTGACCGATAGCTTCTGTGAGCAGACCCATTTATGGCTCGAGAGAGGGCATCTATGTAAAGGAAAAGGAAAGAAATGATTTCGACCATATGTTAGCACACAGTGTGTTAGATTCCCGCATATCCGATATTATTTTAAGTGGTTCAACGGGCATACAAAGGGAATGAACGATAAGTGTTTCGATTAGCAATGTCATGAAAGTATGGAAAGGTATAAGTTGTTGATGATTAAAGTGTGTATAGCCATGTTCATGAAAAGTATGAATGCTTATATGCTATATTCATGGAAGTTATTTTATCATGTGGTAGTTTATGCTAAATTATTTGTTTATTCACCAATTTGTGAATATGGTTAATGCTATATTTATGTTTTATATGTTGTGCAAATGAAATGGTAAGTGTTCAATATGAATTAAGATAGGTATGCATGAAACTCAATGAAATGGTGATATATGAAAAATATGATATGTTATGAGATGGATGATGTTATCCATGTCAAATTCATATGAATCATGTTTAAATGAACTAGCATATGTTGTTGATGTGCTTAGGCTTATGCCAAGCTTGTGGTTATGATTGATGTTTATGATTATGCTTGTATTATGCATATGTAATGGTAAAAAAAAGGAACGAAATGGTAAGTATGTAATTGGGATGTATTATGATGTATTTATATGTGAACAAATTGCCTATGCTATGGATGAATATATCTAGGTTAGGGATAAATACACTAAGTCGAAATTGATAATGTCGTTTAGGCTTATGATAAGCATTGAGTACGGAATGAAGAGTAACTAAATTGAAAGGTGTATAATTTTATAGAAAGGTTGATGGTTATACCTTACATCCCATAAAATCCTTTCATGTTATGAATTATAAATATATGTGACATTAATGAATTTACTCATTTGTGAGTTGATGATCATATAGAATTATGAATTTTGACATTGGTATAAGTTTATTTCTATTATAATAAGTTTATTATCAAAAAAGGAATTTTTATGCTTAAAGTTTGTATGAGCTTACTAACATACATTGCTTACATAGTTATTTTCCTTTACTTTACAGATTATCGAAAGCTCAATCAGGTTGGAAGCTAGTTAGAGATTCATCACACTATCCATCGATTTTATCGGTAGATCTTAATGCTTTGGTCGTAGTTATAATGGCATGTATAGGTGGATTATGTCTAATGTTTAATTGATGAGTTTGGTATGTATATGTCATTTTGGTTGATGATTATGGCATGAAATGTAGGGGTGAGCATTCGATCGAATCGAATCGAATCGAATGAAAAAAATTCGAGTTAATCGAGTTGACGAATCATGTTTTATCATTCTAATTTGATTTGAAATTTTCTCGAATCGAGTCGAGTGAGATAGAATTCGAATCGAATCGAATCAAATATATTTATTCGAGTTAAATTTTTAAAAATAATTTTGGGTCCTTGTAACCACTGTCACCTATCGTAATAAAATTTGTCCACCTTAATCAAATTTTTTATTCACTTTCATCACCTCATAATTTATTTATTAATCTTTTATATATGGGTTAGCTTCTTTGCTTGTTTAGTTGTTTCAATTATCTTCAGATTCTTATCATTATGTATTTCGGAATTAAAAAATATATTAAATGTATAAATGTGATTTTTTAATAAAAGTTATTTTAAAGATAAAATGTGAAATTGAAACCAATATAAAATTTTAACACGAATATTTTATGGCATAATTAATAATTCAATTTTAATATAAATATTTAATATGACTAAATAATTCAATAATATAAATAATATACAATGTGAAATTTAATTTAATAAAATAAATAGTAGATATAAATAAAATTATTACTATTTATGTTTAGTTATTTTTTGGGGATAATTTTGATTTTTTATTTGAGAGTAGGGTGAGAAGTAAAAGTTTTGGGGGAAAAATAAAAAGTTTTGGGGAATAAAAGTTTGAGAAAAAGTAAATAGGGGGAGTAAAATTTTGGAGGGAAAATACTAAAAAAACTTTTTTTGGGGGGGTGGGGGATGAGTTTGGGGTAGATGGGAGGTGGAATGGGAAGGGAGTAAAAGTTTTAGGGGGGAAATGGGAATGAGTAAAAATTTTGGGGGAAAATAAAAATTTTTTAGGGTTTTTGGGAGTAAAATTTTGAGAAAAAGAGTAAAATTTTGGTGGGAAATGGATTTTGGGTAGATTGGGGGGTTGGGATAGGAGGGGAGTAAAAGTTTTGGGGGAAAGTGGGAAGGAGTAAAAGTTTGAGAGAAAGGTTTGAGAGTTTGGGGTAAAAATGTAAAATATTATAGTTTGATATTCGAATTATTCGAATTATTCGAGTTATTCGAATTTGAAGACTCAACTCGATTCGAACTTGAAATTTGAAAAAAATTCGAGTTGACTCGAATAACTCAATTTGTTTAACTCGAAATTTGAATTTTTTTCAATTTTTTCTAGTCGAATCGAGTTTTGCTCACCCCTAATGAAATGTTTCTCTGGATTTAAGGTATTTAAGGTACTAATAATAGCTTGTTGGTTGTGGTTAATATAGTTAAATTGGTGTATGTTTTGAAATGACCAAAATTGGTATGCTTGTTATGTATCAATTATGTTATGTTTTGGCATGAAAACAAGTTAAGTGATAATTGGTTAAATATGCACATGTATAGATGTTTTGGTTAATGATATAGTCATTTGAATTGGCTTGTAGTTATGGTCTCTTTTGAGGATGGAATAGTTGTTATGTTAATATACATATGTAGCCTTATGATGGTTGATATTATAGTCTTTATGGAGCTTAATTGATGGAAGTTAAAATGGTATTCAAAATATGTGTGATGGAATGTTCTTTGATATTGTTGAATGTGGTCATTATGGTTTAATATTGTTGAATGTGTTCATTATGGTTTAGGTAATGTAGTTGACATATAAGGCTAATGATGCCAATTGTTAAATGGTGAATTTGGTATGTCAAGTGTGATTTTGATATGTGAACCCAGTGGTAAGTTTTGGCATGAACCTAGTTTTATAAGTTGGTTAAGTTTTGGCTAAACTATGCAAATGTGAACATATGTATGATTGTTGTGATTTGAGGTGCCCATTGGGCATATTGGTTGTGTGAATATATACCTTATTGATTTAGCTTGTTGATGCGTTATTTGATGCATTTTGAATGCTTGATTACATGTGGAAAATTGGTTGTAGGTGTGTGCATGATTGGGTGAGAAAAATGGCTTGGAAATAGACTATTTTTCGTCCACACGGCCAGAGACACGGGAGTGTGTCTAAGCCATGTGTTACATACGGTTAGGTGACACGGCTGTGTGTCCCCTGTAGCTTACTAAGGGTTGCAAGTCAGGCAGTTACACAGCCTAGCACACGACCTGGCACACGAGGGTGTGAGGCCATTTCGAAGGGTACACAGCCTAGCATAGGGGCATGTGGCTTGGCCGTGTGACCTAAGTTAGAGAGTTACATGGGCACGGACACGAGCTAGGACATGGCCGTGTGTTCTTATTTCGAATGCACACACATTCTGAGACACAAGCGTGTGTCTCAACCGTGTGAGTCACATAGCCTGGCCACAGGGCCGTGTGACCTTTGCAATTTGAAAATTTTCATATTTTTTCTTAAAAGTTTGATATGTTTCCAATTTAGTCCTGTTTTGTTTCTAATGTGCTTTTAGGGCCTTGAGGGCTCGTATAAGGGAAAATATGCATGTGTTTGAATGGAATATGATGTATTTTATAAATGATTGTAATTAAATGTTCTAAGTTAAAAGTTTTCGGTAATGCTCTGTAACCCTATTTTGGCAAGGATATGGGTTAGAGGTGTTACATTTAATGATATCAGAACTACGGTTTAGTTGGTTCTCGAACTGAACGTAGCATGTATAAAGTCTAGAAATACAAGCCATTATATAACCCATGATACTGTGATATCTCCCGATGTTGATGAGATTTGTTTTGTTTTTAGACAATGATGTTTTCCAACCGAGCTAATTCTGATAATGCTAAAAGCGATACTCATGTATCTAATTAAAAAGTTGCTTATGATGAGTTGGGACTCATAAAAGTATGAATAAAAGTTCATAATATTATGTTAATTGTGACACCCCAAAACCCAGCATAGAAGTTTAGACCGAATCTCGGAGGTTACATTTGCCACCAAAAGTGGCGAAAACAAAAAATTAATTCAAACCAAGAAAACCTTTTTGTTCATTATGTTTAAAACAATATTAAACCAGTGTCAAAACATTCAGAAATAAAATCCACAATTTCTAATGTTCAGTCCAAATAACACTTTGCAAAAGTCCAGCATAAAAACTTGTACCACAGTTTATATAACCGTCTTACAAACTGACTTAAAACCAACCGTATAAAACTTTTGAAATTTTACTTAAACTGATTCAAACCATATCTTTCTGAGACCTCTGATATGCCGAGTCCAGCTTCTGAACACGAAAAGTACCTAAAAGAAAAAAAATACTACAGGAATGAGCTATGCGAGCTTAGCGTGAATCGAACACAACGGACGATAAAAGGCGAAGTTACACAAAAATGCTCCAGAACAATATATGAACACAAATCATGAATAGAAAACTCAAACAACAACCCAATCATCATGGTGCTTCCAAAACATACCAAAACGTGTATTCATTACAACACATTTTATCATAGTTACCATATTACCAACATCTCAATACTTGCATGATCAGACACATATTTAGTTGCATAGAGAATGTAATGAGTCAAAAATCCCACCACACCAACCAAACATCACTTCGTTCATCCTACACACCACATAAGGGCTATGGTAGGCCCATCCACCCTGGACACCACATTAAACCATAATATGTTCATCTACCCTACACACCACAATGTGGAACTAAGCCACTCGAGTAAATGTATACAACTAAGCTAGTATACAAATAGTATAGTGCGGTATACCGTTGTATAGAACTATTGCAGTTAAAACTGCTAAGTTCGTCTTTCTTCTCTCCATAACCAAATCCCAAAATTTTCATGCTAATGCAATAGTGCACACGTTACGTAGACGAACATACAAAAATAGACATTTAATTCTAGTTGAATAGATTCAGATTTGCTTATACATGTTTTCCAATACTAAGTAATGATAGCAACAATAAACTCAGATTTATTCATCACATAAGCGAACAATTAAATTAAAGCTCATAAATGCACATACATACTGTAACGCCCCAAAAATCTTTAGTATTTATTTATTTATGTTGTGACACAACTGTGTATCTGATTCAGTGGTTAAGTATTCTGAGTGTTCTTGGAGTCTCTGAGAAGTCTTGAGTTCAAGCCTTGGCTTGTGCAAAATTTTTATTTTAAATGAATTAATCATTGTCTTTAGTCCATAGGTTTATAAATAATTATTGATAAAATATGACAGAATGGGCCTACTGGTCTAGTGGTTAAGTGGAGTGTTAATATTACAAGGGGTCAAGAGTTCGAGTCTCTGCGTGAGTGAAGGATTTATTTTTACTTTCGAGTCTCTGCATGAGTGAAGGATTTAGTTTTACTTGTGTCCATGTAGGTGTCTATGTGTTAGTGAAATTCTAATGCTAGTGGGTAGTTGGAGTGGTTGAGAAGTGTAGGGGTTGTTGTGGCCAAATTTGGGGAGGATAATGGGGGGATTTTCAGTTGTTAAGGGATTTGGATAAGTAGGGGTTTGGTTGAGAGATTTAAGGAGTGGTTTTGGGAGTGTAGGATGGAGAGTTCAGGTAGAATTGAAACTAGTAAGGGGAGAAATTTTGGCTACACTCTCTCTATTTTGAATTTTTCTGATAGTGTAGGCATCTTTTCTTCTAGTTTTCTCTCTACTTTTGTCTTCTGGCTTTTCTGTTTCTTTGTTCTTTCATCCATTACTTTCTTCTCCTCTTTTTCCTTTTTTGTTTTCTTTGCTTACTTCCTTTTACTGAAGTTCTGAACGTGTTCTCTTTAGCTATCCTAGCCGAAACATAGCTGTCCCTACCCAAAAATTTTGACTTGGGCATTGGTTTCCCTTCAATTGTTCTGTCGACTGTTCTTCATTTCAAATCTTCTCTTCACAGAAATTGTGTGAGGTTTGTATTTCGGTTATACTCTATGCTTCTTTTTGAATTCACCTTATCTCACGATAACGTTTCTTTTTCCTCTTTTGTCGATCTTCCATTTTCTTCCACTCTCGCGGTATAGTGAACAAAGGATTCCATTTTGTTCCCACTTAGCCGAATCTTCTGGTTCTCTGCTCGTTTGGTTGGTAAGTTTGAAATTGGTGAATTCTGGTTTTGCTAGCAAATATTCATTTAATGGGGGATGTTTCTATCTTAGGTGAAGTCTAAGAATCTGAGGTCAGCCAATTGGTGTTCTCATATTGTAGAATCGTGTTTTCACTCTAAGGTAAGCGAGTCGTTGGTCTTCTTGGGAATGCCCTTTTTTTGTATCAATTGTGTATCGTTTAAATCGACTAATTGGCTGACGAATTGGTTAATATTAGCTGCGGGTAATCTCGGAGTGCGGTTTAACTTCAAACAAAATAAGGTGTGTAAACACAATCTCGACTATGGAAATCAGCAAAAGTCAAAGTAAGTGAACGACGACGCCACATTGGCGTGCGCTCGCTCGTGTGGTAGCCCGTGTGACTAAACATCGGCATGTGATCGACGAAGCCAGCCATGTGTGATTTCATCGGCTGGGCCGAATTGGACAGTGTGGGCCTCACAGACATGTAGGCCCCACACGGGTGAACCACACGGACGTGTGGAAATATTGGGCCAGGCCGTGTGATCTACACGACTAAGGCCATTTTGGGCTGTGTGGGCCCACATGGGCCCGCAATATGGGCCGTTGGCCCATTTTCACTGTTTGATTGCTAAGGTTGTATGGGTCGCCCGAGATGACTGTGGACCTATCATGGGGTCGGTAAGCTTATCTAAACCCCTAATTGATTGAATGACTGTTATACCCTTTTGTGATGTATATATATATATATGTTCATGTATGACTGTATTTTAGCATGCTATTTAAACTGTAATAGATACATGTATGATTATATGATATGACATGAGATGATTGTATGATGCATTGCCGGTGGCCACACGACCTATCTAATTTTAAATAGTATTTTATGATTTCGATTTAATTTTTGGGGTATTCTACTGTAATAATGGCCTCTTTGGATTTTCATTTTTAATTTGGGATTTTTATTTGTTTTGGTTTATAACTGCTAGCAGTAGGAAAAGACACGGGTTTTCAAAAAGATAAATGTTTTATCAAAGATACCACGAATACACAACCTGTTTTAAGAGCTTCCGCAATAAATGACGTTTTAAAAATTAATAACATTTTAATGTGAATAACTTTTTGACAATGACTCACATTTTGGAAATGAACGACACGTCTTAGAATCATCATTAAGATCACACAAACAGGTTAAATAGAAAAAGGGTTTTCATCGATATCACACTTTACGAAAAAACTTTCATGTGACATCGTCAGATTCTGCCATAATGTCTAGGCCGGGTTTGGGTGTTACATTTAGTGGTATCAGAGCTAGGTTGTAAAACTCGACTGTGAATTTGGGTTTTAACACTTGAATTTTTACTTCTAAATGATTTGAAATGTTTTGAAAAGTTTTACTAAATATGTGGTACATTGAGTCTCCGGCGCCGATCCTGTAAGTTTTCTGTAACTATTATGCATTTTTGATTAAAATGTTATAGATAGTAAATATTAATGCTATTATAGATAGCATATTGTGTTAAAAATACTTTACTAGTGTACACTAAGATGATAGTAAAACTGTAGTGAGATTGCGATCTACGAAAACGAACTCAGAATTACTGATACTGCTTTCCATAAAATATCTGTTAATAAACACTGAAACTACAAATTGATGCATAACATTGTTAATACAGATAAAATGCAATTAGACAATGAGCACCAGAGGTACTCATGGATGGGGTACAAGAGGCCGTGGTAGAGGCCATGGAGGTGCTCGAGCTAGGTCCTCGTCATCTGGCCGCATACCTAATTTGGAAACTAGTGAGACACCGGCTACACCTGTGACTGAGACTGGGTCTCATGATCGAGCGGCTGGGGATGACGCACTGTCCCAAGCCATGTTAAGAATTCTGGAGAGGGTCACTGGGCCGAATACTGGAGTTGAAGGTCGAGGGTCGGTTATGGAATAATCTGGTCTAATGGAGTTGAGATATTTAGGGGTGTCATTGGGGTCGCCCCTAATGTGGCTGAGTACTAGATTGAGGCTACAGAGAGGATCATGGACGATTTGAATTGTACCCCCAACCAGAAACTAAAGGGTGCAGTATCACTGCTGAGAGATGAGGCTTACCAATGGTGGCTTATAGTTAAATAGGGCACTCAACCTGATCGACTGTCCTGAGAGTTTTTCAAGACTACTTTTCAAGGAAAGTATGTGGGTGCTAGTTATGTGGATGCTTGGAGGAGAGAGTTTTTGAATCTGACTCAGGGGGATAGATCAGTGGCCGAATATGAGGTTGACTTTTTGCGACTAAGCAGCTATGCGCGAGGGATGGTGGGGACTGAGTACGAGCGATGTGTTTGCTTTGAGGATGGCCTCAGGGATAGTTTATGGGTTCCGATAGCTCCACAGAGGGAGTGAGATTTTGCTGCATTGGTTGATAAGGTGAAGATCGTCGAGGAAGTGAAGCGCGCTGAGCGCCAGAACCGTGAGAAAGAGAAAGGTAGGAGCAAGAGGGATTCGGAGCCCTTGAGTTCTGTTTTGAGGCATAAGAAAAAGGCTAGAGTTGATGTGCCGGTCAGAGTTGGGGACCCTATTGCTGCTACTGGACTGCAGCTCTGTGCTGATTGTGGGAGACGCCATTAGGGCTAGTGCTAGAAAAGGACTGGAGCATGTTTGAGGTGTGGATCATTAGAGCACCGTATCAAAGAGCGTCCACAGAGGCCCGATCAGATGCAAGCTATAAGTTTAGGTACTACACAGCCGTCGAGGGGTGTTCAGTAGCCACCAAGAGGTCGTGGTCAGGCTAGAGGTGGGAATGGTTTGGGCCGCGGTCAGAGAGCAGCGGGTAGAGGTGTTGGGCATATTGAGCCAAGGCAGCTAACTTTAGTTTATGCTATATGATGCCAAGAGAATGGAGACGCTCTGGATGTTATCACAGTATGTTCTTTATCTATGATGTACCTTATACTGCACTAATAGATATAGGATCTACTCACTCTTATACATCTTGTACTGTGTCTGAGACTCTGGGTATCTTGGTTGAGAGCACTACAAGTGAGGTTACTGTTCTGAGTCCTTTGGGATAGTCGATGAGGGTAATAAAATTGTTTAGAGATGTTCCTTTGGAGGGCTAAGGGGTTATCTTTTTAGCGGATTTGATGGAACTTCCTTTTGGAGAATTTGATTTAATACTCCGAATAGACTGGCTGGTTAAACATTGAGTGAGCTTGGATTGTGCTACTAAACGGATGGTATTGAGAACTGTAGAGGACGACGAGGTAGTTGTAATTGGGGAATGTCGAAACTACTTGTCAAATGTGATTTCTGCATTAGGGCCAAAAAGTTGGTTCGTTACGGATGTGAGGCATATCTGGCTTACATCAGTGTTCCAGATTCTGGGGTTTCTTCTGTTAAAGATATCAAAACGGTTAATATTTTCCAAACGTCTTTCTTGAAGAGCTACCGAGGTTACCTCCAAATCGTGAAGTTAAGTTTGGGATTGAGCTTCTACCTGGTATAGCTCTGGTGTCCATTGCCCCTTATAGAATGGCACCAAAAGAGCTTGTGGAGCTTAAAGCTTAGATTCAAGAATTAATGGATCGTGGGTTCACCCGCCCTAGTGTGTCTCCATGGGAAGCACTAGTTTTGTTTGTGAAAAAGAAGGATGGATCCATGCGTATGTGCATCGATTACCGGAAATTGAATAAACTGACCATTAAGAATAAGTACCCCTTACCGAGGATAGATCTATTTGACCAATTTCGAGGAGCTTTAGTTTTTTCTAAGATTGATATCCAATTTGGGTACCATCAACTAAGGGTCAAAGAGACTGATGTATACAAGGTAGCATTTAGGACTCGTTATGGACATTACGAGTTCCTAGTGATGCCATTTGGACTGACGAATATACCAACAGCTTTTATGGATTTGATGAACTGAGTGTTCCAGCCCTATCTGGATCAGTTTGTAGTAGTTTTTATTAATGACATTCTGGTGTATTCGAGAACTGAGGATGAACATGATGAACATCTTCGAGTAGTTTTGCAGATTCTAAGGGAGAAACAACTGTACGCCAAATTTAGTAAATGAGAGTTCTGGTTACGAGAGGTTATATTTTCTGCTGAAGGGATTAGGGTTGATCCTCGAAAGATTGAGGTTGTTTTGATTGGAAGCCACCTAAGACTGTATCTGAGATCCATAGTTTTCTGGGACTGGCAGGGTATTATCGATGATTTGTAGAGGGGTTTTCACTGATTGCAGCACCTTTAACTAAGCTGCTACGTAAGGGAGTATCATTTAACTGGACTGATGCGCAGCAAGAGAGTTTCGAGAAGCTCAAGAAGGTACTGACTGAGGCCCCTGTCTTGATACAGCTAGAGTCAGGGAAAGAGTTCACTATTTACAGTGATGCATCACATGTTGGTTTGGGATGTGTGATGATATAAGAGGGTAAGGTAGTAGCATATGCGTCTCATCAGCTAAAGATTCATGAGGCGAATTATTCGACGCATGATTTGGAGTTGGCTGCGGTGGTATTCGCACTGAAGATTTAGAGGCATTATCTATACAATGAGGGGCGTATCATCTACACAGATCACAAGAGCCTTAAATATCTCCTCACACAGAAGGAGCTAAACCTTAGACAGCGTAGATGGATTGAGCTGCTTAAAGACTATGATTGTACGATCGAATACCATTCTGGTAAGGCCAATGTGGTCGCGGATGCAATGAGTCATAGAACTATGACTGATCTGAGGGTGATGTTTACTCACCTTAGTTTATTTGATGATGGTAGTTTGTTAGCTGAGCTTCAAGTTAAACTGACGTGGATGGATCAGATTAAGGGTAAGCAGATGGAAGACGAGTCATTGGGTCTTCGTTTTCATTAGGTTGAGATTGGGGATACTGTGGATTTTGGACTGAATAGCGAAGGGGTGTTCTGTTTTCGTGGGAGAATCTATGTGTCGAAGGATACTGATTTGAGACAATCTATACTACGTGAGGCGCATAGTAGCCCTTATGTTATGCATCCTAGTGGGAATAAGATGTACCGAGATCTTCGTGAGTTATATTGGTGGCCAGGTCTTAAGCGTGAAGTTTCTGATTTCGTGGGTAAATGTCTAATTTGCCAGTAGGTTAAGGCTGAACATCAGTTACCTTCAAGGTTGCTTCAACCAGTTAAAATTCCACTTTGGGAGTGGAAGAGAGTGACTATGGACTTCGTAAGTGGGTTGCCCCTAACGCCTACTAAGAAGGATTCAGTATGGGTTATTGTGGATCAGTTGACCAAGTCTACCCATTTCATACCAGTTCGTACTGATTACTCTTTGCAGAAGCTGGCTAAACTATATGTGTCTAAGATAGTGAGACTACATAGGGTACTTGTTTCAATAATATCTGATAGGGATCCTCGCTTCACGTCTCGATTTTGGAAGAAATTACATGAAGCTCTGTGTACGAGATAGGACTTCAGAACTACGTTCCATCCTTAGACAGATGGTCAGTCAGAGAGGGTGGTTCAGATACTAGAGGACATGTTAAATAGTTGCGTGATTGACTTCCAAGGCGGTTGGAAGGATTACTTGTCACTAGCAGAGTTTGCTTATAACAATAGCTATCAGTCTAGCATACAGATGGCACCTTACGAGGCATTATATGGTCGTAGGTGTCACACTCCTTCGTGTTGGATTGAGTTGGGCGAGTGGCATGTTCTGGGCCCTAAACTAGTTTTTGATACCGAGGATAAATTTAGACTGATTCAGGATCGACTGAAAGCAGCATCAGATAGACAAAAGTCGTATGTAGATCTAAAACGTCGAGAGATAGAGTATTCTTTGGGGGACTTTGTTTCCCTTAAGGTTTCACCATGGAAAAAGGTATTGAGGTTTGGATGTAAAGGTAAGTTGAACCCTAGGTTTATCGGGCCTTATCGCATACTGAAACGAGTGGGATCGGTTGCCTACCAGTTGGAGTTACCTCCAGAATTAGATCGAATTCACAACGTGTTCCACGTTTCTATGTTGAGATGCTACCGCTCTGATCCCACGCATAATATTTCAATTGAGGAGATTAAGGTCATGCCAGATCTAACTTTTGAGGAAGAGCCGTTTCAGATAGTAGATCGTGATGTAAATGTTTTAAGGAGGAATTCTATCCCACTGGTTAAGGTTCTTTCGCATAATCACAGCTCAAAGGAGGCCACGTGGGACCCGGAGGATGTGATGCGGCAACAGTATCCTCATCTATTCTGATCAGGTAAAATTTTGAAGCTGAAATTTTCTTTAAGGGGGTAGAGTTGTAACGCCGCAAAAATCTTTAGTATTTATTTATTTATGTTGTGACACAACTGTGTATCTGGTTCAGTGGTTAAGTGTTCTGAGTGTTCTGGGAGTGTTTGAGAAGTCTTGGGTTCAAGCCTTGGCTTGTGCAAAATTTTTGTTTTAAATGAATTAATCCTTGTCTTTAGTCAGTAGATTTATAAATAATTATTGATAAAATATGACAGAATGGGCCTAGCGGTCTAATGGTTAAGTGGAGTGTTGATGTTGAAAGGGGTCAGAAGTTCGAGTCTCTGCGCGAGCGAAGGATTTATTTTTACTTGTGGCCATGCAGGTGTCTGAGTGTTAGTGAAATTCTAATGCTAGTTGGCAGTTGGAGTGGTTGATAAGTTTGGGGATTGTCGTGGCCGAATTTGGGGAGGATAATGGAGGGAATTTCAGTTGTTAAGGGATTTGGATAAGTGGGGGTTTGGTTGAGAGATTTTGGATTTGTTTTGGGAGTATTGGTGTAACACTCCTTACCCGTATCCGTCGCCGAGTTAGGGTTAAGAGGCATTACCTGGCATATGACAATTCAGAACCTTTTTTTATATTCAACTAATATATACAGATCTGTACAAATTAATAATTCAAATTCATAAACAAAACTCACTAATATCAAATTTCTAAATATTCTTTCAATGTAAATTCAACCCAAAAATCATGTATGTATATAATCATTGCCAATATACTTAATCATAGTGCTTATAAATATGAATATATAACCTAATTAATAATCAATTATTTTCCCATGTCTCATATCAATCTTTACTAACATATATAAAACATAATTAATCAACTTGACCAACAGAAGCATAACATTTATAGTTCATTCGGCATTTAAATAATAAAACATCTAGACAGATATAAATAAAGTTTAATATAAGTTGCATTTATGGATTATTACTCACCCAACATGCATTAATTAATAACTTTCATACAACTCATAATTAACCCAAATAAAATCATGTTACAAACTTTATTAAACAATCACGTATATGTAATTTAATTACTTTATACAAGGGTCGAACACGCTATTAATGCCCATGCATATAATACACAAATTTCTTCTAAGAAAAGGTCACATGTAACATTGAGTATATATATACCAAGGCAAATGACCAAATTATTCATATAACACCTACATTACAAATTACATATTGTTACCATCATTTCAGATCATAACTGAACTAAAGTAATAAATATCACTCAAACATACACATATATCTTTAGCAAGTTAACATTCACAAACCTATGCATTATTCCAACCAATTTTTTTAGTAAAGCTTACTACTCACACATAATGTATAAAATCTCTGAAGTGAACTAATACACATTCGAATACACATTTCAACAAGTATCAGTATCACATCAATTCCCAGACATGTCACATGTAACACAAATATCTTATAATTTATAACGCATTTATAATAGCCAAAACAGATTAAACCATGATCAAACATAAACAAATCCAAGCTTAGAAATTAAGCCATTTTCGGATGGCTTTAAATTTAGATGACCAAAACCCAATATTTCATAAATATGTCCAGCCTATACATGCCATAATCCGAGTTTAACTTATAAAGGTACTGAAATAGCTGATAGTGTGATGAACTTTGTTGACAGTCCCCGAGCTCGTAACTTAACTCCAAGATCTATAAACAGAGACACAAATATACATAGAGTAAGCTTTTTATAGCTTAGTAAGTCAAAACCAAAAGAGTAATATAATAATATCATCAATTAAATAAAATTAGGCCAAAGTATATCATATAAATACATTCACATTCCAACATATAAAGTTCACATTATAAATATAAATATTTATTCATAAAGTCACCTTGACCGAATGCTCATATCACCAAATTAACACATTACCATTTAATTTCCAAAGCCAAATAATTATTATCAACCTAGTTCATATACACACAAACACACAAACTCATGAGTCACAATATAATTCCATATGTATATATAAATTATGTAACTGAATACACATAATCACCTATGCAAAATTTTAAGGCTCATTTCAAAAATAGTCTCAAGGACAAATACACTTACCTTGTTTTAGGTAATAACAAGCTAATTCATACTTGGCCATTTAGCTCGTTTTACATATTCGATCACAACTCATCTATGCCCGATGAACCATTCGAAATTGGATAGGACACTCAGATAATCACATATACATATCGTACAATGCTAACGTCCAAGACGTGGTCTTACATGTAATCGCAAATCGATGCTACTGTCCCAGACAGGGTCTTACTCGCACACATATATCGGAATCACATATCGATGCCATGGTCTTACTCGCACACATATATTGGAATCCTATGTCATGACATATGTATCCTAACTATTCCTAAGGTTCATACGGGGGCTTTCAGACGTCATAACTCAGTCGAAACGAATTTTGAAATGTAGTAGCCAAGCTTATTCATATTCGGCCATAGCATGTATAAATTCATACATTTCATACCAGCATTTATATTTAACATTTAACTACAATTTAACACGTCTATTTGCTTATAAAATTACCTCGAACGATATTAAATGGAATAGGGCAGCTAGTCGACGACTTTCATTTTCCCCCGATCCAAATTCGATTTCTTTTGTTCTTGATCTAAACATATTCAAATTAAGCTCATTCAAACATATTTTCATTTAATTTAGTCCAAATACACATAAATGCAAAAATTATCATTCCACTCCTGACATTTACACTTTTTACAATTTAGTCCCTATTGCACAAAACACAAAATATGCAGGATCTCAAGATACCCATGTTTGGCCGAATGTTCCTAGTGTTCATACCAGTCCATATATTTAATTTATTTCACATTTTAGTCCCTTAAATTATTATTTTTGCAATTTAGTCCTAATTACTCAAAATTATCAATAACTCCAATACAAAACATGTTAATCTAAAACATATCTTACATATTTCATCATCAAAAAACAAAAATCACAAGCTCTCAACAATGTCACAACTCAAAATATTCATCAAAATAAAAAATTCAAGCATGGGTTTTGTAGTACTCGATGCAACGATCTCAAAAACGTAAAAATTATCAAAAACTGAGATGAACTCTTACCTTGATTAAGCTTGGAAAGCAACCGAACCCTAGTTTCTTTTTATTTTATTTGATTTCGGCAAGAACAATGAAAATAAAATATATGTTAACTTTATTTTATGTGTTAATATATATATATATATTATAACATATTATAACTTAAAACTTAATTTACCAATATAACCTTAATGATTTAATATAAAAACTTTATATTATAAGCCTAATACCGTCCAAACAATATACTAATGGAATATTTACAACATAAACACTCCAATTTAGAAAGCCATTAACACTTAGGTTCCTTTTAGAAATGACCACTAAATTTCCCTTTTACGCGATTAAGTCCTTTTATTTATTCGGATACCTAAACGACAAAATTAAATCACAAAAATTTCACAGATATAAATTCACACAAAATAATCACAGTAAATAATGTTTAAATATTTTTTGACTTGGATTCGTGGTCCCGAAACTACCATTTCGATTAGGGTCCAAATAGGGTTGTTACAACTCTCCCCCTTTAGGGATTTTCGTCCCCGACGAAAATCTTACCAATGAATAGGTTCGGATATCATTCTCTCATTGCATCCTTTGAATCCCACATTGCTTCCTCAACTCCTTGTTTATGCCACATTACTTTAACTAATGGAATCTTCTTATTTCGTAACTCTTTAATCTCGTGAGCCAGAATACGAATCGGTTCTTCTTCGTATGTCATATCAGGCTTAATCTCAATCTCAGACGGACTAATCACATGTGAAGGATCAGATTGATATCTACGAAGCATTGAAACATGAAATACATTATGGATCTTTTCTAACTCAGGTGGCAACAATAGTCTATAAGAAACTAGCCCAATTCGCTCTATAATCTCATACGACCCAATGAATCTCGGACTCAATTTGCCTTTACGACCAAATCTGAGTATTTTCTTCCACGGTGAGACTTTCAAGAAAACTTTATCTCCGATCTGAAACTCTATATCTTTACGTTTCAAGTCTGCATATGATTTCTGACGATCTAATGCTGCTTTCAGACTTTCACGAATCACCTTCACTTTCTGTTCAGTTCCTCTGATCAAATCGATCCCTTGTATCTTATTTTCACTGAGCTTAGTCCAGTACAATGGTGTACGACATTTACGACCATACAAATCCTTATAAGGTGCCATTTTGATACTCGACTGAAAGCTATTATTATACGCAAATTCAATCAGAGGTAGGTATCGTTCCTACGTACCTTCAAACTCGAGAATGCAACATCTCAACATATCCTCAAGTATCTGAATGATTCGCCCAGACTGACCATCTGTTTGAGGATGGAAAGCAGTGTTGAAATGTAATTTCGTACCTAATGCATCTTGCAGTTTCTTCCAAAACTGCGATGTAAACCTCCGATCTCTATTCGAAACGATAGATATAGGCACACCATGTAATTTCACAATCTGAGAAACATATAATTCAGCCAGCTTATCAAGCGAGTAGTCTGTACGTATCGGAACAAAGTGAGCTGATTTAGTCAATCTATCCACAACAACCCAGATTGCATCTTTCTTGCTCGATGTCAACGGTAAACCAGACACAAAATCCATAGTAACTCTGTCCAATTTCCACTCAGGTATCATGATCGGCTGAAGCATTCTAGAAGGTACCTGATGTTCAACTTTGCTTGTTGACAGACTAAACATCTTGCAACAAAGTCAGAAATGTCTCGTTTCATACCATGCCACCAGTAAAGTTGTTTTAGATCATTATACATCTTTGTAATACCTGGGTGAATAGACAATCGACTGCTGTGAGCTTCATTCAAAATCATTTGAATCAATTCTGAATTCCTCAGAACACATATTCGGTTTCTGAATCTCAAATAGTCATCAGCATCAACTCTGAATTCTGAATCAGCATCTGTCTCACATTGAGCTCGTTTTGCTAATAATTCATTATCAACCTTCTGGGCATCACATATTTGTTGAACAAATAACGGCCTAGCTTTCAATTCAACTATTATCGAACCATCATCAGACATAGCCATATGAGCATTCATTGCACGCAAAGCGACAAGTGATTTTTGACTTAAAGCATCGGCAACAACGTTAGCCTTTCCCGGGTGATAGTCAATCACAAGCTCGTAGTCTTTTAGCAATTCTAACCATCAGCTTTGTCTCAGATTCAGATCTTTCTGAATCATCAAGTACTTCATGCTTTTGTGATCAAAATAAACATGACATTTCTCACCAAACAGATAGTGACGCCAAATTTTCAACGCAAACACAATAGCCGCCAATTCTAAGTCGTGTGTCGGATAGTTCTTTTCATGTGGCTTTAATTGTCTCGAGGCATAAGCTATAACTTTGCCTTCCTACATCAATACAAAACCCAAACCATTTAAAGATGCATCACTATAAATAATAAATTTTTTACCTGATTCTGGCTGAACTAGCACTGGAGCTTCAGTCAAAAGGGCTTTCAACTGATCAAAGCTTTTCTGGCACTTTTCTGACCACTCGAACTTAACATCTTTCTGCAATAGCTTTGTCATTGGGGCTGCAGTCATAGAGAAACCTTTTACGAACCATTTGTAATAACCAACAAGCCCCAAAAACTTCAAACTTCAAAAACATTCTTAGGAGGTTTCCAATCTAGTATTACTAAAATTTTGCTCGGATCAACCCGAACACCCGATGCTGATACGACATGGCCCAGAAAACTGACTTCACTTAAATAGAACTCACATTTACTAAACTTTGCATACAAGTGCTAGTCTCGAAAAGTCTGTAACACAAGTCTCAGATGTTCGGCAAGTTCAGTTTCATCACGAGAGTAGATTAATATGTCATCTATGAACACAACCACAAACCTATCTAGATACGGTCTGAAGATCTGATTCATCAAATCCATAAAAATAGCAGGTGTATTTGTAACACCCCAAACTCGGCCTAGACGCTATGGTCGAATCTGGTGTGTCACATTGAAGTGTTTTAGCGAAAACCATTTTTTCATTGAAAACCCTTCTTAAAATAAAAGAAACCTTAATGAACTTAAAAAAACACCTTCACTTACGAAAGCCTTGTTTAAAACATTTGATTAAAAAAACTTAGTTGCGGAAACGTAGAAAACATACTATAATTTAAGAAATCCATGTTCAACTTCTCGCAATTACATTGGAAATAATAATAATTCAAGTAATAATAACACAATGAAAACCTTATTACAATCTGGTCTGGAACATACTTAAAAAGAAGTAAAAACTTAAATGCTAAAAAAAAAACAAGTCCAAATCATCTTGCTAGCTGGCCACCCAGAGTCCCTCCAAACATCGAACCTTCTACTGAGCATCACCTCAAAATAAAATAAAAGGGGGGGTGGGTTTTCGTAAACTTAGTGTGTACAACCCTCGAAGAAAACAAGCTAAAAAAAACATCATTTATCATTCATGCAATGCAATCCCATCTAAATTATCCATCCGCTACACACCGGCTCCGTCCCCCGTCACACCATGTGGGGATATAAATATCGACCCACCCAACCCACACACCATGGTAGCCCGATTGCAGAACTACCTTCATTTATATATTGGGCTTCAAAAGCCGTCGGTGGATCCACGATTGTCAAGCAACCATGCAATCCTCATATACTTCCTCCGTTCCATAATTCCCAACCCATATGCAACCTAAGCAGAATATCATATGTATGCATGTCGCATCCATAAAACTTACATTCAACACCTAGGGGTATTTTGGTCATTTTTACCCTTAAGGGCATTTCAGTAATTTTTCCTTAATTATGGTTTTCACTTATCTTGGTCCGTTAACAAGTTCTGTGAGCTAAGATGAATGAATACGATGCACCAGGTAGGATTCCAAAGAAGAGGAAGTGGGCCATTAAGACCGCTTAAGTACCAAGCTCTCCCAAGATCCTATCTTAGACATGCATATACCCGTTGCCACACCTTAACCCTTTGACTTGCCCACGGTCGCAATATATTAATTAAGTCTTATGTGGATATCATATACTAGGCCCAAAACCCCTTACAAAGCCCAAACAATTTCACATACATGTATCTGGCCCATTAAGCCTAATCATTTTCGTATGGCCCATTAGGCCCAAATCACCTATATATGGCCCATTAGGCCCAAATCACATTTATATGGCCCGTTAGGCCCAGTCACATCATATTCATGCTCACATACAAATTCCTATCACAAAGAATCAATATTCAATTTTTGCCTATTATGGGCCCAACAGCCTATCGGGCCCATTTAGCCCATTCCGACCCATATGGCCAAATCACAACTCAAGTCCACGGAATCACCCATAGGCCTCAGGCAACCTGTTGGTTTCCCTCTTACGAGTGTTCGCGCACTAGCAAGACTACCGAAGCCAAACTTTCAGCTTTTCAGCATTTCAGCTTTTCGACTTTTCAGCTTTTCGACTTTTGTCGATTATGTGTGCAGTGTATGTACACACCTGGTAAGCAAGCGTGCTGCGATTTCCGTAGCCAAAACCTACAATCGATATCACTCAAAGATTAATCTCACATACTTATTGAATACTTTACCAAAAGTTAGAATCTCACCTTAACCTTACCTGAACGCTAAGCCTTTACTAGCTTCTACTTTGGTCACTAATCACGTATATCTCTCAGATCTGCAGAGTAGATTGGCAGGAATCCAAAATCGAGATCTAACACCAATTCCTTACCAAATTCGATTAGAAAGAAGTGAGGAACTGAATACTCGATACTTATGAATAACCGATTGGGAGAGAGAACACTTACACTAGAATCAACTGGGTGGAAAGAGTAGTGGGGGCACCAAGGGTATTCAGCCAAAGGATATTCGGCTCTTAGAGATTTGAATGGCAATAATTGATTACTCGGCACCAAAGAAAAGAGGAAGAAGAATCGGCTAAAGCAAAGAAAATATTGAGTAGAGGAGAAATAGAATTCGGCACAAGGAAGAAGAAAAAGAAAAGAAGGAAGAGAGTTTTCGGCTTTTAGAGAAAAGAGTTTCTGGCAACAGGGTGGAGGAAATTTGGCATTAGCTCCATACCCTAGCATTCAGCACCCATTTATAAGCCTTATAGCTGAATTTTCCCATGCCTAATTCCCCATTCGGCTCCATCACTTCTCCCTTCTTATCTCCTCGTTTTTCTCCCTGATAACCCTTTAAGCCCTTTTTTAATTTTCTCTCCTGAACACTTCCCTTAGAATCCACTTTTACCCCACTTTCATCCTTCCAGAAGGCTAAAATTAAACTTCTAAAAACACTAAGCTAGGATTCGAACCTTTGACCTCCTTGCTAGCTATTAACGCCACCTCCCTACACCCTAAGTGGCGTCACTTAGCCACTCCTCCACAGGGCTTTTTGATGCTATTTTACCCTAACTTTATTTAAAAGCCCAACTACTTGCCAACCCTGATTCTTTTAATAATTAAACTATAATTTCATTTACCCCTAAGTTTGAATTAAGACCTACTATAATTATCACTGGGCCAGAAATATAAAATACAATTTTTATCAAAACCAAAAACAAAAAAAGTTCAGGATTTCAAGATTTTTGGGTTTCGGGAATTTTGGGGCGTTACAACTCTACCTCCCTAAAAGAAATTTCTTCCTCGAAATTTACCTTGTTCAAACAGTTGAGGATATTGACATCACATCACTTCTTCAGGTTCCCAAGTAGCCTCCTCAGCCTTGTGATTTTGCCAAAGTACTTTGACCAATGGAACGGACTTCCTTCTTAGTACTTTGACATCTCGACCAATTATTTGTATGGGCTCTTCCTCGAAAGTCAGGTCTGGCCTAACCTCAATTTCTTCTACCGCCACGACATGTGAAAGATTTGAGCAATACCGCCTTAGCATGGAAACATGAAACACGTCGTCGATCTGGCTTAGTTCAGAAGGTAACTCCAGTTGATAAGCAACTGGCCCAATCCGTCTTACCACCCGGTATGGCCCAATGAACCTTGGGCTTAGCTTTCCCTTTCGTCCAAAGCTTAACACTTTCTTCCACGGAGAGACCTTCAGAAAAACTAAGTCTCCTACTGCATACTTTATTTCTCGACGCTTAAGGTCAGCGTACGACTTCTGCCTATCCGAGGCCTCCTACAAATGATCCCGAATCAATTTCACCTTATCCTCAGTGTCGGCTACTAACTCAGGGCCCAAAACTCTCCGTTCGCCTAACTCCGTCCAACATGTTTGAGTTCGACACCTTCGCCCGTACAGTGCTTCATACAGAGCCATCCCAATGCTTGCTTGGTAGCTATTATTGACGCGAATTCGACTAATGGTAAATAGTCCTCCTAACTACCTCGGAACTCAATCACACATCCCGTCAACATATCTTCTAACACTTGGATCACCCTTTCTGACTGTCCATCAGTTTGAGGGTGGAAAGCCGTACTGAAATTCAACCTACTACCCAATGCCTCCTGCAGCTTCTTCCAAAATGGCAAAGTGAAACGTGGGTCCCTATCAGATATTATGGAAACTAGCACTCCATGCAATCTTACAATCTCTGCCACATACAGCCTAGCCAACTTTTGCAATGAGAAATCAATGCGAATTGGTACAAAATGGGCAGACTTGGTTAACCGATCAACTATAACCCATATCGAGTCTTTCTTAATAGGCGTCAAGGGTAGCCCACTAACAAAGTCCATAGTCATCCTTTCCCACTTCTAGAGTGGAATCTTCACTGGCTGAAGCAATCCAGAAGGCAACTCATGTTCTGCCTTCTCCTTTTGACAAAACAAACATTTGCTTACGAACTCCATAACCTCGTGCTTGAGTCTTGGCCACCAATAAAACTCACGCAAATTTCGATACATCTTGTTTCCGCTAGGATACATTGTGTAGAGACCGTTATGTGCTTCCCGCAGAATAGACTGCCTTAGATCATCGTCCTTTGGTATACACATTCTCCCACAGAAACACAATACTCTTTCACCATTTATCCCAAAGTCCGATGTCTCCCCACTCTCCACTTGTCTAAAACGAGCACCTAAGGTCTTATCCACTAGTTGCTTACTCCTTATCTGCTCGACCCACACCGGTTTTACCTGAAGCTCAGCTAACAAGCTACCATCATCCAACAAGCTTAAACAGGCGAGCATAGCCCTCAAGTCCGACCTAACCCTACGACTCAACGTGTCGGCTACCACATTCGCTTTGCCAGGGTGGTATTCAATCGTACAATCATAATCCTTCAACAATTCCACCCACCTATGCTACCTAAGGTTAATCTCCTTTTGGGTAAGGAGGTACTTCAAACTCTTGTGGTCTGAATAAATTATGCACTTCTCCTCGTATAAGTAATGCCTCCATATTTTTAGCACGAAAACCACCGCAGCTAACTCCAAATCATGGGTTGGGTAATTTACTTCGGGAGTCTTAAGTTTGCGTGACGCATACGCAACCACCTTTCCTTTTTGCATCAATACACATCCCAAACCCACATGCGATGCGTCACTATAAACCGTAAACTCCTTTCTAGGCACTAGCTGAATCAACACAGGGGCCTTAGTTAAAACCTTCTTAAGTTTTCCAAAACTCTCTTGCTGTTAGTCCGTCCAAACAAACGGTACCCCCTTCCTCAATAACTTAGTTAAGGGTGTCGAAACCATCCTTTTTTTCAAAATTTTAATTTTAATGAAAAACGGACGAGGATCGATTGTTTGAAAATAAAATATGGATTCGCCACCGATCTTTTTGTTTTGCTGAGATCGGATCACCTAAGAATTTGGTCATTTTAATAAAACATTTTTGGTTTACTAAAACAATGATTCTGGTCTAAAATTAAAAATGTTTTTGAAATGTGGTTCTTTTTTAATAACATTTGAACAACCCGAGTTGGTTGCCAAAAATCTTCTTGTTTCAACGTCCGAAAATTTATAATTCGGAAATCACAAAAGGATGCTCAACTATTTAGTCCAACAGAAAATCGAAAACCAGCACGGTAGGGCACGATTCCTCGAATTTCCAAACATTGACCATTACCTCACCTTAGAAAATACGAGTGAAATTCTGAAGAGATATTCGATTATTTTGAAAAAGCGGGAGATTGCAACCCAGCACGATAGGGCACTATTCCCCGAATTGCCAAACACCGAACATCTCTTTCGTTTTAAAGAGTTTTTAGAAAACGTGAGTAAAATTCTGAAAGGAATCTTTGATTGTTTTGGAACAAATGAAAATGCGCAACCCAGCACGATAGGGCACAATTCCCAAATCGCCAAACATCGAAGATCGCCTTCGTTTTGAAAGGTTTTTAATAAACATGAATGAAAACCTAAAGGAATATTCAATTGTTTTGAACAAACGAGAAATCACAACCCAGCACGATAGGGCATGATCCTCGAATTGTCAAACACCGAGTATTGCCTTCGTTTTAAAGGATTTTTAGAAGACATGAATGAAATTCTAAAGGGAGATTCGATTATTTTGAGCAAATGAGAAATTGCAACCCAACACGTTAGGGCACGATTCCACGAATTACCAAGTATCGAATATCACCTTCGTTTCAAAGAATTCTTAATAGTTGTAAAACTAGCTTAAAACGCATTAATTCAATTTGAAATAAGACGAAATTAATCATAAAATTTTTTATTTTATAAAACCACATTTCAAAAACTAAGTGGAAAAGGATGATATGGGGCAATATATGCATGAGATACAATCGATTAACGAACCCAAAAAAAATATAACTAACCTAAACGAACCCAAAAAAAATATAACTAACCTAACCTAAGGAACATAATCCGATTACAATCATGCATGGAGAATAATTGATGTGATAACATATAAAAATGAGCAAGCATGATGTAGCAAATATACGACACAAAAATAATGGACTAAAAATGATGGACTAACAATCAACTAATATATGCTAGAGTTTGAAATAATTTATAAAAGAAAAATTAAGAATACTTATATACGTATGAGTGAATTTTGAAGCAATTATATACAAAATAACATGGAATTAAAATATGAATTATATAAAAAAAATTTGGATTGATGTTATCATAAATTAAATATATATATGTATATAAATAAGCTAGAAATCATTGCTTGTAAAAAATACCATAGAAACGTACTCAAGATTGAATTATTTATTATAAACCATGATGGTCTTAAAAGCATACTTATATATATAAAGAAGACTACGTATATAAAATGTAGTTTTGATAATATATGTAAATCAAAAACATGTACTAATGTAAATGAATATAAAATAACTTAAATTTTATTTAAAACATTTATACAAAGCATATTTGAATAGCAAAAATATATATTAAAATAAATGGATTTAATAATATATATATCAAAGGTAGGTATCGATAAATATATATACACTTGTATAACGATGATTTAAAAGATATATTATAAGAATTACGTAATATAATATAAGAAATGTTTAGAGAAAATTATATGTATGTAAAATAATATAATATTAATAATATGCATGAAATAAAAACAACTTTGTTATAAAATACGTGGGTTTAGTAATGTATAAATTAAATACGGGTGTCCACAAATGTACATACATATAATGATAATAGCTAGAAAATATAACATAGGGTTAAATAATACAATACAAGAATGAATTTAAAAGAAATTATGTGCATAAAATAAAATGAACTTTATTATAAAGCATATATATATACATAATAGTAATATATACAAGGATATTCGCGAAGCGTTATACAAAATGTTGTAATAATATGGCATAAAAAGGCAAACAATACAATAGTGATTTAAGAAAAGAGAAACAAAATAAAAGCATTAAAATAACCTAAAACATAAAACGTAAAACAAGGATAAAAATATCTAATATGCCTTTAAAATAAAAATGAATCATAACATGAAAAATAAAAATAAAAGGGACTTAATTAAAATAAAAATAAAAATAAGGCGCAAATCATAAAGGGAATGGACTATTAAAATAAAAATGGGGCCTGCGTGCATCCTGCACAAATGCGTAGGGACTAGATCTGAAAATAATCCAGGCCCTTAAAACACGAAACTGTACCACGGACCAAAGTACAAACGCGCACAAATTAACGGGCCAATTTAAAAGAAACGAAGCAGAACAAATAGGGTGCGATTAAATGTGCACGCGAAAGGGGAGGATCAGGCCTGGAAATAACCCATTTGCAGCAAGAAGGCGCGGGTTCGGGTCCTGGAGCGGGTTGATGCTCGGACCCTTCCCCTTTGAAACGGCATCGTTTCGCTGCATGCTTAAAACCACAAGAAAATGAATGGAATTTGCCATTTTTCCAAGCTGCAGACCGAATACCCAATTGTTAGGGTTTCGGCTCAGCAACCTTCATTCCCTAGGGCTATTCGATCGTCAGTTCACCCTTAAAATTGGTGAGTGACGCAGAAGCCTCTTTGTTTCCATCAGAATCGACGCTTAAAAGCCCTTTCCACTCACATCTCTAACCCCGACTTCGACGGAGAAGACGAAGATCTCATCGATGAGTCTACGAAGGTAAGTTTCTCGCTTCTCTTTCTTCCTTTTTTTTGTGTTCTAAAGGATACAGGATATATGCGAAAAAGGAAAGAAAAAAAATTGAAGACGAAGAAGATTCAAATCACCTTCTGGTTTTTTTTGGTTCTTTGTATTGAATTTGTGTAGTGTGCGTATTGTGCATTCGTAAATGTGCATACCAAATTACAGTGAACTAGAAATTTGGATTTATAGCCGAAACAGAATAAGAAAGATCTGAATATAAAATAAAAATCAAAATACAAATTCCTCTTTTCGTATTTTTTGTTGTGTGGTTTTGTATTTACTCGCAGGTACGGAGTCTACTGGCATGCGTTGGCCCTTAGCGTGGGGCGTACGGAGGCGCGAACGTGGTCGTACGGTGTCGTGTGCTGGTCACTGGAGGTGTTGTACGGCACTTGGAGGCTGCAGTGCCTAGCAAAGGCTAGGGTTTTTGAAGTCTTTTGGGCCATTTGGGCTTTTAACCAGTTTGGGCTACGGTATTGGTTTGGGCTTGTAATGATTTAGTATTGGGCTGCAAGATATTTGGGTCTAGGTTTGTTAATTATGGTTTTTATTGTTTATTTATTTTGTATTTATTATTATTTTTGGGTTGCTAGTGGGCCCAGGCAAATTGGCCCATTTACAGCTGCCCCTCTTTGCTCATTGTCGTGTAACGAGAATAGAGCAAAGACTTCAAATAGGGCCAATTTTGCCCGGTTTCGCGGAATCATGACTTTTTTGGTGCTTCTTTTCTTCAAGTCACTTCAATATGCCCCACTGCAACTTCAGGGAGACCTGGTTCGCGTGTTTTTATCCTGCTCTACTGCAACTTCAGAGAGATAGGGATTGTGACTTCGATCTGCTACACTGCAGCTTCAGGGAGACAATATCCTGTAATCTTCGGCCTGTTGCCCTACTACCTAGAGGGTTCAGGCTTGTTTTCTTCGATCTGCTCGACTGGAGACGAGATCTACAATCTTCAACCTACTCCACTACAACTTTAGGGAGCTAGGTTGGTGGCGTATGTCTGCTTCACTACAACTTCAGGTGGGCAAGATTCGTCGTCTTCGATTTGCCCCACTACAACTTTAGGGAGACAAGATCTACAATCTTCAGCCTACTCCACTACAACATTAGGGAGCTAGGATGATGGCTTAAATATGCTTCACTGCAACTTCAGGAAGCCAAGATTCATCGTCTTCGATTTGCCCCACTGCAACTTCAGGGAGATAAGATCTACAATCTTCAGCCTACTCCACTACAACATTAGGGAGCTAGGATGATGGCTTAAATCTGCTTCACTGCAACTTCAGGAAGCCAAGATTCATCGTCTTCGATTTGCCCCACTGCAACTTCAGGGAGACAAGATCTACAATATTCAGCCTACTCCACCACAACATTAGGGAGCTAGGATGATGGCTTAAATCTGCTTCACTGCAACTTCAGGAAGCCAAGATTCGTCATCTTCGATTTGCCTCACTACAACTTCAGGGAGACAAGATCTTCAAGCCTCAACCTACTCCACTACAATATTAGGGAGCTAGGATGATGGCTTAAATCTGCTTCACTGCAACTTCAGGAAGCCAAGATTCGTCATTTTCGATTTGCCCCACTGCAACTTCAGGGAGACAAGATCTACAATCTTCAGCCTACTCCACTACAACGTTAGAGAGCTAGGACTTGCTTAAATCTGCTTCACTGCAACTTCAGGAAGCCAAGATTCGTCGTCTTCGATTTGTCCCACTACAACTTCAGGGAGACAAGATCTACAATATTTAGCCTACTCAACTACAACTTTAGGGAGCTAGGACTTGCTTAAATCTGCTTCACTGCAACTTCAGGAAGCCAAGATTCGTCGTCTTCGATTTGCCCCACTACAACTTTAGGGAGACAAGATCTACAATATTCAGCCTACTCAACTACAACTTTAGGGAGCTAGGACTTGCTTAAATCTGCTTCACTGCAACTTCAGGAAGCCAAGATTCGTCGTCTTCGATTAGCCCCACTGCAACTTCAGGGAGACAAGATCTACAATCTTCAGCCTACTCCACTACAACATTAGGGAGCTAGGATGATGGCTTAAATCTGCTTCACTGCAACTTCAGGAAGCCAAGATTCGTCGTCTTCGATTTGCCTCACTGCAACTTCAGAGAGACAAGATCTTCAATATTCAGCCTACTCAACTACAACTTTAGGGAGCTAGGACTTGCTTAAATTTGTTTCACTGCAACTTCAGGAAGCCAAGATTCGTCGTCTTCGATTTGCCCCACTGCAACTTCAGGGAGACAAGATCTACAATCTTCAGCCTACTCCACTACAACATTAGGGAGCTAGGATGATGGCTTAAATCTATTTCACTGTAACTTCAGGAAGCCAAGATTCGTCGTCTTCGATTTACCTCACTGTAACTTCAGGGAGACAAGATCTTCAATATTCAGGCTACTCAACTACAAATTTAGGGAGCTAGGACTTGCTTAAATCTGCTTCACTGCAACTTCAGAAAGCCAAGATTTGTTGTCTTCGATTTGCCCCACTATAACTTCAGGGAGACAAGATCTACAATCTGTTTCATAGGCCTATGCTTATGCCAAATAATTAGGATGCTATAATCAACATGAATCAATTGTTCCCAACTAGATGTGATTTTTATGTCAAATAATTAGAATGCTATGATCGAAATGGATCAAATGTTCCTAATTAGATGTGTTATGAATGATGTATGAATACGGCAATAAAAATGATCCATTTTTTAAAAAAGGCTTAGGGTATCATTTCTCGTTGTTCATCAGGACATTATCACTGTCGTATTACGCGGTCATCCTGTTTAGCTGGTATGCTTGATAGAAAAGTCAAAGAAACAATCTCAATCTGCTTGGTAAGCTTGCCTCATTGAAGCTTTATGAAGTTTTTGCTTATCCAACCCACTACAATTCAGGGTATAGGATTTATCTCAATTTCAGTCAATTTGATCTAATACGCCATCCCTCGGGTGTAGTGACCCTGTGTATATGCTCGACATTTGTATGAATGTAGAGTATCGTTTTCTTTGTTGGCATTGCTCGTTATTTGTTGAAATTGTATCATCGATGAAACATCTTGCCTCTTCGTTCAACCGATACCTTTGATAGAAAACCCGAAGAGATAGCCACAATTTAGACTCCTCTTTCTCAAACATTTCCATCCCTTAGGTTTGGTGAGTTTTAAACAACAGTCCTGTTTCAGGTTCTTGTACTATTTAGAAGCCTCCTGAGTAATATGCAGAACTTCTTTTATGAAATTATTATTGGTCCATTAATCGTTATTTCAATGCAAAATGCTCGAAAAAGATCAAAACAATGGATAAGAAGGAAATTAGGTAAGAGCATAGCTTGAAACAAATAAGTTAATCAAAGATTGCAAATGCAATAAGAAGGCAATTAACTCAAAATGAATAAGTTAATCAGAGATAGCAATTCAATAAGAAGGAATTTTATTTGGAGCATATTTTGAAACGAATATAGTAATCAAAGATAGTAAATTCAGTGTGGGTAAGATGAAAACTAGGTGCCCCAGATATCACAGCCCGAGCTTCTCTGTACAAACTTCTTGAGGTCCATTTTGAGCTCAATATGTATTTAAGGGATCCGGAGTACTTTGTCGATGCCCCGAGACGTAGCATACTTCTTTATTGTTATTTCAGGCGTAGCAAGACTGCTGTGTGCCCCACTTTGATCCAAATTTGAGTCACCCTTTCTGAGTTTTCAACTCAAATCCCCTTTAGTCTCAAGGCGCCCTTTGCGGGTTTTCGCCTTGGCCTCTCCTTTTCTTTTCTTTTTTCTTTTTCTTCTTCTTCTTTCTTTCTCTCCCTTTTTTTTTTGAAGGTCCCAAAGTGTCCTTTGCGGGTTTTCGCCTTGGCTTTTCACTTTCCTCTGAAGTCTTTTTGTACAAAAAGGATATTTTTCCACGCCGGGTCCTTCTTGTGGAATTCTTTAGGATGAACCTTTCTGACGTAGGCTTGCGCCATTCATTTTTGGCACATTGGGCCATGACAGATGGCTTTCAATCTCCTTTTTTCAAATTCAACTGATCACATCGGGATTGGATCTATTCTACCTGATCCAACTTCAATTTTGACAAGACTTGGCCAAAAGAAATCTCGTTTCCGAAACTGTTTCTATCCCATTAAGTAAATGAGCAATGTATTGCCTCGGTGAAGGTTCTGGCCGGCTTTTGATAAGTATAGAGGGTAAATGGTAATTTTTTTATGCCAATCTTTACAAGCCTCGATTATCTTTCACGATTTTTTGCTACGTTATGATATGACGTCTGAGCTTTGAACAGATTGCCAACCTCTGACATTGAATCTTTCTGACATCCTTTATCGGCACCTAATCTCTTTCTCTCTCTCTCTCTCTCTCTCTCTCTCCTCTCTCTCTCTCTCTCTCTTTCTTTTTCTTTTTTTAGTTTGATGACTATCGACTTAGTAACATTGGCATATGAAATGACTTTCACCCTTTCCGTGAAGTAATCGACGACCTCAAAGATGAATTAGTATCGGTCAGAAGCTTTTGATGAGATCAACCCCATAATATCCGTGCCCCTTATATAGAAAATTTGTGAAGAAATTGAGGAGGTATGAAAGTCTTGTCTTCTTTCGTTTGGCATTCGCAGCTTAACTGATACAATTCCCTTCCATGTTGGATCAGCAGCACTCGAACCTCATGATTAGCCTAGCTAACGTAAAACCATTAGTATGTGTCCTCCTGACACTCATATGGTCCCTTTCTAGCATCCACAGGCCTTAGTAGCCCAGGCATATCTTGATACAATCATGTGAAAGTATCTTGGTATTCTTGACATCTCGCTTTGTCTCTGTGGGGTTATACACTCCAATTTTTATCTCTTTCTCTTCTCTCAGGTTCGCGACGTCCATTGCCCCTTTGTAAGGTAGGATCTATTTCTCATCTTGTCCTACCATCCTTAACAAATCAGGAGATAGGCTACTATCTTTATCATCTTCAAGGTCTTGAGATCCCTCTAGACACATATCTTGCTCAAAAAGAGACTCAGAATTAGTGACAGCGTCGCTCACGTCATTGATATCTGGAGACCTGTTGTAGGTACGAAGGTAATTTCCAAAGAATAAATGATTCCATGGATGAGTATTTGTATGGTATGATAATGAATGAAAATTATTCAAAAGAATGTCCAAAAAATAAAAGAATCTAAGAATAATTGTTTGCACGGTATGAAATGGAAGGAATAAAAGAATATTTACTCAAGATAATAACAAAACTGCATTTCATTGAAATAAAGATTTTGGATATAATCCTATTTCACAAAAGGATTCTTGTTGCTTTTAGGCTTAAAACAACAAGTGTGTTTTGAATATTACTCTAGATTAGCTCTAACAATACAATGATCTCTTTCATAGTCCCATTGTTTAAAACACCCCAAATATGTAAGGGCAGAAGCTCCTGGTTCTCTCTTCTGATATGTCGTTAACACTTGGGTTCCCTAATATCAGGTCTTGCATTAGAGTCCTGAGCTTGATGCACCCTTAGATCTCATGCCCCTACCCATCATGGAACTCATAATGTCCACCTCTTTAACAGAAAGGTTGGATAACAGATTTCCCGCTCCAGAGGGACCATCGAATTTCACAATACCCAATTTAATAAATCTTTCGATTAGCTTTTTAAAAGTGGTACAGTTCTGGATGGAATGCCCCGTGATTCTCGCATGGTATTCACATTGACCGCTTGCATCATACCATTTAAAGTATGGGGGCAGTATAGGTTTCATGTAAAAAGGGGATACAACATGTGCGTCGAACAAAACGTGGTACAACTCTCTGTACGTGATTGGAATGGGCGTGTATTGGGGTTTTTCTGAGTTTGGTCTTTGATTGGGTTCTTGCCTTGAGGAGGCCTGATGGCTGGTAGTTACTGACCTTGGCCGGCTTACTATAATCGGCTCCGAACGACCCTTGTTATACCTACTCATACTATTTGCTTTCTTTTCCTTCTTCTTCGTGGCCTTTAAAGTCCACTCTCCCATTTCCTTCATTTTTACCAGAACAACTGGCTTGGCTTGATCATCTTCCGGGTTAAAACCTGAACCCATCGAGAAGCTTAACAGTGCCAATGTATCTGTCTGATATTGGTGTCCGATAACAACGGGTACCCCTTGCATGTCTGGTTGGGTCAAGACGCTTATTGGGGTAAAGCCTGGGAAATAGATGATCTCTTCAATATCATCCTCACTATTGACCACTGGGCCACTCCTTTTTTCAAGTTCTCCGGCTAGTAACTGGGTTAACTGGCCCATTATATTTCTTTGGAGTTCTAGCATTTGTTCTCGCATATCTTGTTAAATTCTGATCAATTGCTCTTGCATTTGTATTTGCCTTTGCTCTATTCTCTCCAACCTTTGGTCCATATCTTTTGTCGGTTCTGAAATAATTTTACCTAATTAGGGTCTTTATGGAAAAATTTAATGCAAATGATGTAATGCAATGCAAAAGATGCAATGCAATGCAAATGCATTGGATGAATGCAAAGGAAAGAAATATGTCGATTTTGAACTCAATTCCCTTAGAAAAACTTTTCTAGAAAATAAATTCTTTTACATAAAACAGATTACGTATACGGCCTTGTTTTTGTATTCCAGGCGAAGGCACTGATCCCCTTTCTTCGTGAAAGTCAAATCTCGCAAGCTTCCAATGCATGCCTCTACTAGCTCCTTTTTGCTTGATCCAGTCCACGAATTACTATCCTCGCAATGTTGATTAGCTCCTTTAAGAAAGTCAGGACGTGACGGCCTTTGAATAATCTTTATCAGCTTGAATCCTTAGGTAAAGTTTTGTTTTCCTCCACGAACTGTTAGCCTTCTTCTGTCGTGTTCACTTGGACCAAATTCGGACAATCGTATTGTAATCCGCTTTATTAAGAAATTCATTTTCTTATGACAAACTGTTCTATTTAGCAATCGAATATGAATCAACACCTCCTTTCTGTGATGATGTAATGCAATGCAGTCATGAACAAACAAAAACAAAACTCGCTAGTACAGAAATAAATAACAAATAAAGTACCTATTCGGGTGATCGCTAGAGGTTCGGAGTGGCTCTACCTAGGGTAAGCTCCTAGGTCTCTCTATATGTGGCTCGGTTCTAGAGTAAAGGTACCCGAACCAGCAGATTCCTCGATCCTCACCCATTATAGGATCATACGGATTGAGTTCAGTTTAGGGGAATACATTTCCCTATGACCATGCGGAGATGAAAATCTCACGAAATCATAGGTACGGATGTATCCCGGAAGTAATCCACTAGCCCATACGGAGGTGAAAACCTCACGAAAGCATAGTTTCTTACTCCCACTTAAGAGGTGTGACCACAGTGGTCATGCAATGCAATGCAACATTATTCTACAAGACCCGCACCAAAACGATCATACAATCAAATGCAATCATGATAAAACAAATTTTCAATTTCTTTGACAAAAGGACAACAAATAATCAATTTTATGGCTAGACTCTCGTTCGGTCCCCAGCGGAGTTGCCAAGCTGTCGAAACCATCCTTTTTTTCAAAATTTTAATTTTAATGAAAAACGGACGAGGATCGATTGTTTGAAAATAAAACATGGAGTCGCCACCGATCTTTTTATTTTGGTGAGATCGGATCACCTAAGAATTTGGTCATTTTAATAAAACATTTTTGGTTTACTAAAACAATGATTCTGGTCTACAAAAATATGAGAAAACGAGCTCGGGAGTCGGTTACGTATGAGGAAGGATTAGCACCCTCACTACGCCCAAAATTGGTACCAAATCGATTAAATATTGTCCTCATGTCTAAAATTAAAAATGTTTTTGAAATGTGGTTCTTTTTTAATAACATTTGAACAACCCGAGTTGGTTGCCAAAAATCTTCTTGTTTCAATGTCCAAAAATTTATAATTCAAAAATCACAAAAGGATGCTCAACTATTTAGTCCAACAGAAAACCGAAAACCAGCACGGTAGGGCACGATTCCTCGAATTTCCAAACATTGACCATTGCCTCACCTTAGAAAATACGAGTGAAATTCTGAAGAGATATTCGATTATTTTGAACAAACGGGAGATTGCAACCCAGCACAATAGGGCACTATTCCCCGAATTGCCAAACACCGAACATCTCTTTCGTTTTAAAGAGTTTTTAGAAAACGTGAGTGAAATTCTGAAAGGAATCTTTGATTGTTTTGGAACAAATGAAAATGCGCAACCCAGCACGATAGGGCACGATTCTCAAATCGCCAAACATCGAAGATCGCCTTCGTTTTGAAAGGTTTTTAATAAACATGAATGAAAACCTAAAGGAATATTCGATTGTTTTGAACAAACGAGAAATCACAACCCAGCACGATAGGGCATGATTCCTGAATTGTCAAACACCGAGTATTGCCTTCGTTTTAAAGGATTTTTAGAAGACATGAATGAAATTCTAAAGGGACACTCGATTATTTTGAGCAAATGAGAAATTGCAACCCAACACGTTAGGGCACAATTCCACAAATTACCAAGTATCGAATATCACCTTCGTTTCAAAGAATTCTTAATAGTTGTGAAACTAGCTTAAAACGCATTAATTCAATTAGAAATAAGACGAAATTAATCATAAAATTTTTGATTTTATAAAACCACATTTCAAAAACTAAGTGGAAAAGGATGATATGGGGCAATATATGCATGAGATACAATCGATTAACGAACCCAAAAAAAATATAACTAACCTAAGGAACATAATCCGATTACAATCATGCATGGAGAATAATTGATGTGATAACATATAAAAATGAGCAAGCATGATGTAGCAAATATACGAAACAAAAATAATGGACTAAAAATGATGGACTAACAATCAACTAATATATGCTAGAGTTTGAAATAATTTATAAAAGAAAAATTAAGAATACTTATATACGTATGAGTGAATTTTGAAGCAATTATATACAAAATATCATGGAATTAAAATATGAATTATATAAAAAAAATTGGATTGATTTTATCATAAATTAAATATATATATGTATATAAATAAGCTGGAAATCATTGCTTGTAAAAAATACCATAGAAACGTACTCAAGATTGAATTATTTATTATAAACCATGATGGTCTTAAAAGCATACTTATATATATAAAGAAGACTACGTATATAAAATGTAGGTTTGATAATATATGTAAATCAAAAACATGTACTAATGTAAATGAATATAAAATAACTTAAATTTTATTTAAAACATCTATACAAAGCATATTTGAATAGCAAAAATATATATTAAAATACATGGATTTAATAATATATATATCAAAGGCAAGTATCGACAAATATATATACACTTGCATAACGATGATTTAAAAGATATATTATAAGAATTACGTAATATAATATAAGAAATGTTTAGAGAAAATTATATGTATGTAAAATAATATAATATTAATAATATGCATGAAATAAAAACAACTTTGTTATAAAATACGTGGGTTTAGTAATGTATAAATTAAATACGGGTGTCCACAAATGTACATACATATAATGATAATAGCTAGAAAATATAACATAGGGTTAAATAATACAATACAAGAATGAATTTAAAAGAAATTATGTGCATAAAATAAAATAAACTTTATTATAAAGCATATATATACATAATAGTAATATATACAAGGATATTCGCGAAGCGTTATACAAAATGTTGTAATAATATGGCATAAAAAGGCAAACAATACAATAGTGATTTAAGAAAAGAGAAACAAAATGAAAGCATCAAAATAACCTAAAACATAAAACGTAAAACAAGGATAAAAATATCTAATATGCCTTTAAAATAAAAATGAATCATAACATGAAAAATAAAAATAAAAGGAACTTAATTAAAATAAAAATAAAAATAAGGGGCAAATCATAAAGGGAATGGACTATTAAAATAAAAATGGGACCTGCATGCATCACGCGCAAATGCGCAGGGACTAGATCTGAAAATAATCTAGGCCCCTAAAACACGAAACTGTACCACGGACCAAAGTGCAAACGCGCACAAATTAACGGGCTAATTTAAAAGAAACGAAGCGGAACAGATAGGGTGCGATTAAATGCACATGCGAAAGTGGAGGACCAGGCCTGCAAATAACCCATTTGCTGCAAGAAGGCACGGGTTCGGGTCCTGGAGCGGGTTGACTCGCGGACCCTTCCCTTTTGAAACGGCGTCGTTTCACTGCATGCTTCAAACCTCAAGAAAATGAATGGCATTTGCCATTTTTCCAAGCTATAGACCGAATACCCAATTGTTAGGGTTTCGGCACAGCAACCTTCATTCCCCAGGGCTATTCGATCGTCAGTTTACCATTAAAATTGGTGAGTGACGCAGAAGCCTCTTTGTTTCCATCAGAATCGACACTTAAAAGCCCTTTCCACTCGCATCTCTAACCTCGACTTAGACAGAGAAGACGAGGATCTCATCGATGAGTCCACGAAGGTAAGTTTCTCGCTTCTCTTTCTTTCCTTTTTTTTTGTGTTCTAAAGAAGACAGGATATATGCGAAAAAGAAAAGAAAGAAAAATTGAAGACGAAGAAGATTCAAATCACCTTCTTGTTTTTTTTGGTTCTTTGTATTGAATTTATGTAGTGTGCTTATTGTGCGTTCGTAAATGTGCGTACCAAATTACAGTGAACTAGAAATTTGGCTTTATAGCCGAAACAGAAAAAGAAAGATCCGAAAATAAAATAAAAATAAAAATACAAATTCCTCTTTTCGTATTTGTTGTTGTGTGGTTTTGTATTTACTCGCAAGTGCGGAGTCTGCTGGCATGCGTTGGCCCTTGGCGTGGGGTGTACGAAGGCGCGGACGTGGTCGTACGGTGTCGTGTGCTGGTCGCTGGAGGCATTGTACGGTGCTTGGAGGCTGCAGTGCCTAGCAAAGGCTAGGGTTTCTGAAGTCTTTTGGGCCATTGGGGCTTGTAACCAGTTTGGGCTACGGCATTGGTTTGGGCTTGTAATGATTTAGTATTGGGCTGTAGGATATTTGGGTCTAGGTTTGTTAATTATGGTTTTTTATTGTTTATTTATTTTGTATTTATTATTATTTTTGGTTTGCTAGTGGGCCCGGGCAAATTGGCCCATTTACAAAGGGTGCAGCAATTACTGAAAAGCCCTCAACAAACCGCCTATAATATCCTGCCAAGCCCAGAAAACTTCAGATTTTCGATACCGACTTGGGTGTTTTCCAGTCTAACACCGCTTCAATTTTTCGAGGATCCACCTTAATCCCCTCAGCTGACACCACATGTCCTAGAAAGGTAACCTCCCTTAGCCAGAATTCACACTTACTGAATTTGGCATACAGCCGCTTCTCCCTCAAAGTCTGCAACACAATCCTTAAGTGTGCATCATGCTCATCCTCATCTTTTGAGTACACTAAAATGTCATCTATAAAGATTACCACGAACCGATCCAAGTAGGGTTGGAAAACCCGATTCATGAGATCCATGAAAGTGGTAGGTGCGTTCGTCAGCCCGAATGGCATCACCAAGAACTCGTAGTGCCCATAACAAGTTCTGAAAGCTATCTTATGAACATCTGCCTCCTTAACCCTTAGTTGGTGATATCTCGAACGCAGGTCAATCTTCGAGAACACTGAAGCTCCCCTAAACTGATCAAAAATATCATCGATTCTCAGTAGAGGGTACTTGTTCTTAATAGTTAACTTGTTTAACTGTCGATAATCGATACACATTCGCAAGGTTCCATCTTTCTTTTTTCACGAATAACACCGGTGCTCCCCATGGAGACACACTTGGTCGGATGAACCCTCGATCCAACAATTCCTGAATCTGTGCTTTAAGTTCTACCAACTCCTTTGGTGCCATCTGATAAGGAACGATAGACACCGGAGCCGTCCCAAGTAACAACTCGATTCCAAAATCCACTTCTCTACTGGGTGGCAACCCAGGTAGCTCCTTAGGAAAGACATCTGGAAATTTCCTAACTGTTCTCAACTCCTTAACAGTAAGGCTCTTAGCCTCCGTATCACTAATATAAGCCAAAAAGGCTTCGCATCCCTTTCATACTAACTTCTCGGACCTTAATGCTGAAATCACGTTCGACAGATAGTTTCGGCGTTCACCAATCACCACTACTTCCTTATCCTCCGCCGTTCTTAACACCATTCGCTTTGTAGTGCAATCCAAGGTGGCTCAGTGCTTCACTAGCCAATTCATACCTAAGATTAAGTCGAATTCGCTAAACGGCAGTTCCATCAAATCTGCTAAAAAGGTAACCCATTGGACTACTAAGGGTACCTCCCTAAACATCTTATTCACTCCTACAGACAGCCCTAACGAACTTATCACAGTCATCTCATTCACAATAATCTGAAACATATCACCCAAAGACTCAATCTTATTGCATGCAACATATGAATGCGTCGATCCAATATCAATCAAGGCTGTGTAAGATAACTCATATATAAAATACATACCCATTATCACATTTGGGGCATCCCGGTCTTCTCGACGATGAGCAGCATAAACCAAATTTGGCTGTCTCGTCTCAGCATGGCCCGCATTTCAGCCTTGTTGTCCGTGTCCACGTCCATTGCCGTTACCGCCCTTGGCCTGTCCACGACCTCTTGGTGGCAGCTATTCACCCCTTGGTGGCTGAGCACCTCATTGACCCACTACTGGCTCTTGACCTAGCGTTCGAGGGAAATCCTTGATCCTATGCTCCATAGACCCACAAGCGAAACAAGCTCCCATTCTCTTCCAAAACTCGCCTCCATGCCTTCTCCCACAATCAGCACAAGGTGGCACCCCTGGATTAGCAGTAGGGGCCCTGCTCTAACTGGCCCATTATTTCTGGCCCTAGCCCTAGGCCTCTGTCCAACAACCGGGGTCTCAGCCTCCCTCTTATTCTTACCTCTTTCCTTCTTCCGGTTTAGGCGCTTAATGCGCTTTACCTCCTCCGATATCTTTGCTTTCTCCACCAACTCTGAGAAAACTCGTTCCCTTTGTGGAGATATTGGTACCTTGAGGCTATCTCTAAGCCCATCCTCAAACCTAACGCAACGCTCATACTCCGTTGCCACCATTACCCTTGCATACCTACTAAGGTGTAGAAACTCTGCCTCATACTCCGCCACTGATTTATTGCCTTGGGTCAAGTTCAGGAACTCCTTCCTCCTAGCATCCACATAGCTTGCACCCACATACTTCCCTTGGAATGCAGCTTTGAAAAACTCCTAGGTGACCCGCTCCGGTTGGGTGCCTTCTTTCACTGTCAACCACCACTAGTAGGCTTCCTCCATAAGCAATGACACTGCCCCTTTCAACTTTTGCTCAGGTGAGCAGTCCAAATCCTCCATTATCCTTTTAGTGGCCTCCAACCAATATTCCACCACATTAGGAGCCACGCCAGCCACGCTCTTACAGATCTCAACCCCGTTCGATCGAAGTCGTTCCGGAATAGACCCCCAATTTTTGCTGCCATTATTGGGCCCAGCGACCCTTTCCAAAATCCTTAGCATTGCCTGCGATAGTGCATCTTCTCCCGCAGCCCGATCATTCGATCCATTCCCAGCCACCGGTAAGGCTGGAGCCTCTTCTACTCCAACATCAAGCATATGGCCCGATGCCGACGATTCAGCCCTAACGCTTCTGCGGCCTCGGCCATGGCCTCTTGCACCTCTTCTAGCACTCATCGTCGATTCGTGTATTATCTGGGTTAGAAATTTTATGAAGTTTTAGTTAGTTTAATAATTACACCGATGTTTTAAAAAATATTTAGAGAGAAGATCGTTTTCGAAAATCCTTTACAGTTTCCAGATCCTACGGGCTTTGTTCCATTCTAACCATCATCTAGAGTAGCCCTTTAACTATCTACTAAATAACAATTTAAAGAGACTTAAATAAAAGTACTTGGTTCGGCGTCGGAGACTCGGTGTGCCGCTCAGCAAGATTTCTCTTTCAAAAGCATCGCGATCCAAAATATTTTTTTTTTAAATCCAAATAATAAGTACAAAAAGAAACCAAATAATAATAAGGCCCAATTCACAGCTCGAGTTTTGCAACCTGGGCTCTGATAGCACTAAATGTAACACCCCAAACCTAGCGTAGACGCTATGGCCGAATTTGGTGTGTCACATTGAAATGTTTTAGCAAAAACCGTGTTTTCATTGAAAACCCTTCTTAAAATAAAAGAAACCCTAATTAACTAAAAAAAACACCTTCAGTTAGGAAAGCCTTGTTTAAAACATTTGATTGAAAAAAACTTAGTTGCAAAAATGTAGAAAACATACTATAATTTAAGAAATCCATGTTCAACTTCTCGCAATTACATTGGAAATAATAATAATTCAAGTAATAATAACACAATGAAAACCTTATTACAATATGGTTTGGAACATACTTAAAAAGAAGTAAAAACTTAAATGCTAAAAAAAAACAAGTCCAAATCATCTTGCTAGCTGGCCACCCAGAGTCCCTCCAAACATCGAACCTACTATTGAGCATCACCTCAAAATAAAATAAAAGAGGGGGTGAGTTTTCACAAACTCAGTGTGTACAACCCTCGAAGAAAACAAGCATTCAAAAAAAACATCATTCATCATTCATGCATCCAAATTATCCATCTGCTACACACCGGCTCTGTCCCCCATCACACCATATGGGGATATAAATATCGACCCACCCAACCCACACACCATGATAGCCCGGTTGCGGAACTACCTTCATTTACATATTGGGCTTTAAAAGCCGTCGGTGGATCCACGATTGTCAAACAACCATGCGATCCTCATATACTTCCTCCGTTCCATAATTACCAACCCATATGCAACCTATGCAGAATATCATATGTATGCATGTCGCATCCACAAAACTTACATTCAATACCTAGGGGTATTTTGGTCATTTTTACCCTTAGGGGTATTTCGATAATTTTCCCTTAATTACGGTTTTCACTTATCTTGGCCCGTTAACAAGTCCTGTGAGCTAAGATGAATGAATACTATGCACCAGGTACGATTCCAGAAAAGAGGAGGTGGGTCATTAAGACCGCTTAAGTACCAAGCTCTCCCTAGATCCAATCCTAGACATGCATATACCCGTTGCCACACCTTAACCCTTTGACTTGCCCACGGTCGCAATATATTAATTAAGTCTTATGTGGATATCATATACTAGGCCCAAAACCATTTACAAAGCCCAAACAATTTCACATACCTGTATCTGGCCCTTTAAGTCCAATCATTTTCGTATGGTCCATTAGGCCCAAATCACCTGTATATGGCCAAATCACATTTATATGGCCCGTTAGGCCCAGTCACATTCATATTCATGCTCACATACAAATTCCTATCACAAAGCACCAATATTCAGTTTTTGCCTATTATGGGCCCAATAGCCCATCAGGCCCATTTAGCCCATTCCGGCCCATATGGCCAAATTACAACCTAAGTCCACGGAATCGCCCATGGGCCTCAGGCAACCTGTCAGTTTCCCTCTTATGAGTGTTCGCGCACTCGCAAGACTATCGTAGCCAAACTTTCGGCTTTTCGATATTTCGGCTTTTCAGCTTTTCGGCTTTTGTCGATTTATTGTGTGTGTGCAGTGTATGTACACACCTGGTAAGCAAGCGTGCTGTGATTTTTGAAGCCCAAACCTACAATCGATATCACTCAAAGATTAATCTCACATACTTATCGAATACTTTACCAAAAGCCGAAATCTCACCTTAACCTTACCTGAATGCTAAGCCTTTACTAGCTTCTACTTTGGTCATAATCACGTATATCTCTCCGATCTGCAGAGCAAATCGGCAGGAATCGAAAATCGAGATCTGACACCAATTCCCTACCAAAGTTGATTAGAAAGAAGTGAGGAACTGAATACTCGATACTTATCAAAAATCGATTGGGAGAGCGAACACTTACACTAGAATCGACTAGGTGGAAAGAGTAGTGGCGGCACCAAAGGTATTCGGCCAAAGGATATTTGGCTCTTAGATATTTGAATGGAAATAATTTATTACTCGGCACTAAAGAAGAGAGGAAGAAGAATCGGCTAAAGCAAAGAAAATGTTGAGTAGAGGAGAAATAGAATTCGGTACAAGGAAGAAGAAAAAGAAAAGAAGGCAGAGAGTTTTTAGCTTTTAGATAAAAGAGTTTCTTGCAACAGGGTGGAGGAAATTCGACATTAGCTTCATACCCTAGCATTCGGCACCCATTTATAGGCCTTACAGCTGAATTTTCCTATGCCCAATTCCCCATTCAGCTCCATCACTTCTCCCTTCTCATCTCCTCGTTTTTCTCCCTGATAACCCCTTAATCCCTTTCTTAATTTTCTCTCCTGAACACTTTCCTTGGAGTCCACTTTCATGCCACTTCCATCCTTCTAGAAGGCTAAAATTAAACTTTTAAAAACTAAGCTAGATTCAAACCTTGGACCTCCTTGCTAGCTATTAACGCCACCTCCCCACACCCTAAGTGGCGTCACTTAGCCACTTCTCCACAGGGATTTTTGATGCTATTTTCCCCTAACTTTATTTAAAATCCCAACTACTTGCCAACCCTGATTCTTTTAATAATTAAACTTGTAACGCCCCCACGCCCGAGACCGTCGCCGGAGTCGAGTATGAGGTGTTACTAAACTTAATTTAACATTTTAAGAACTTTGGATTATTTGTTTCTACATTCACATCTTTCTAGCTACTTGCATCAAAGTTACAAGAAAAATCATATCTCGAGTTACGAAACTCGAAATCAAGATCTGTAAATTTTCCCTGAATCTAGATTCATATAACTATTTACAATGTTTTTATAGAATTTTTGGTTGGGCCAATTAGTACAGTTTATTATTTAAAGTTACCCCTATTTCAGGACTTGACTGGACTGACCTCTGTTTACTACAAACCACATTTCTCTCTGTACAAAATTCATATGACTATGAGGTTTGTTTCTCCTGAAACTAGACTCAATAAGAATTCTGAGAATATAAAATACAACACCTAATTATATCTGTACAATTTATGGTGAATTTCTAAAGTTGGAACAGGGGATCCAGAAATCACCCTGGCCCTGTTTCACTAAAATTCAAATATCTTCTAACATATATTTCCTTTACCTGTTTAGTTTGTTTTATGTGAAACTATACATAATAAGATTCAATTTAATATTTAATCGATCACCTAATTCGATTTCTATGATTTTTAGTAAATTTTCAAACTCACGTTAGTGTTGCTGCAATGTTCTGTTTATGGCAAATTTCATCCCTTTTATGAGTTTTCATGGACTAGGTATCCCCATAACTTTCCATAACATCAAACATAATCTAAACTAACCATTTCCATAACTTATCATTATCAAGCATTTCCTCAACCATTCCATCACCATATCATAAGATCATTTACACAAAATAGGTATATTGCTATACATGCCATACTTAAATTTTACAAGCCATTTACCAAAAAGTCCTTCAGATAGTGTGATCGAGCCTTCGACCTATCCCAACTCCTGAGCTGGCTTCTCCAAAACTATAATGAATAAGAAGGAAGGAGTAAGCATAAATGCTTAGTAAGTTCATATGCAAATAATAAGTAACATATCAAAGCAATCATACCAATCAACATTAGCATGGTATATCACATTTCTAATCATTTTTTTATCATCTTATTACCCTATCGTTGTTGTATCAATACACAACCCGAGGGTTAATTACATACCTATCCAAAGCATCCATTTCACAACACTTACCAATACGTCTCTTTTCATCTCGAGTATTCCTTCATTTGAGTAGAACTTTACCCGTTGAACACATCGGAATATAATTCGGATACATGGAAAATTTGCACATAAGTGCCACATATGTAGCCAAGCTACCATATAACCCGCCCATAAGCGAACTCGGACTCAACTCAACGAGCTCGGGCGTTCGCATCCATAAGTGATTTCAGACTCAACTCAACGAGTTCGAATGCCTAGTTACATCTCACGAACTCGAACTCAACTCAACGAGTTCGGACATTCGCATCCATAAGTGAACTCGGACTCAACTCAACGAGTTCGGATGCTCAACCATACTAGTGACATGTCACTTGTATCCTAATCTATTCCTAAGGTTTGAACGGGATTTTCCTCGAACACATATCCTTGCCATCTTCCGTAGAATGCCGAAACCAATACCCGGTAATAATTTATTTTTAACAAGTAGTTCACATAATTTTCATTTTATTCAAAATTAACCACAAAGCATATATTTCATAATAAAATTCAGCATATCATATAATTAACATCAATAACTTAAAAATAACAATTATGCTACATTATTTACACATGAACTTACCTTGGTACCAAAATACAAAGATTTTGCAATTTAGTCCACAATTTTTTCTTTTCCTCGATTGGGGTCGATTCCACGTCTTTCTTGATCTAAAATAACACATTTAGCTTATTTAATACTCACATTATCAAATTAATCCTTAATTCAAATTTTGGAAAAATTACAATTTTACCCCTAAACTTTTGCATATTTACACTTTTTCCCCTAGGCTCGGGATTAAACTTTATTCCTTATTCTTATGTTTTATAACCTGTTGATCACTTTTCTCTTCTATGGAAACATCAAATTCTCATTCTAACATGTACTTGTGACTATTAGGTATTTTTACCAATTAAGCCCTTTTACTCGTTTTTGCTTAAAATCGAGTAGTACAAGTTGTCTAACATAATTTAAAACCTCATATTCTATCATAAAACATCAAAATACACAAATTTCACCTATGGGTATTTTTCCAAATATAAACCCTAGGTTAAGTTATTGCTAGCATAAGCTTTATCGAGTTACCGGGATCTCAAAAACGTAAAAATCATTAAAAACGGGGTTTAGAATCACTTACTATGAAGCTTGAAAGTTTAAGAAACCCTAGCTATGGTGAGAGCAAAATTCGGCAGCAACCAAATGAAGAAGATGACCATTTTGTGTTATTTTTCCCATTTTATTTCATTTAATATCCAAATGACCAAAATGCCCCTCTTTACTAAACTTTCAAAAATTCCTTCCATGTCCTAATTTTGCCCATGAACTTAAAATTGGTAAAATTGCTATTTAAGACCTCCTAATTAATATTTCAAAGCAATTTCATACTAAAAACTTCTAGAATGCAAGTTTTGCAACTTATTCAATTTAGTCCCTAACTTTAAATTGAACTCGTTATGCCAAAAATTTCTTCACGAAATCTTCACACAATTATGCAATCATATAATAAACCTCAAAATAATTATATAATAATTATTTCTATCTCAGATTTGTGGTCACGAAACCACTATTCCGATTAGGCCCTAATTCGGGATATTACAACTCTCCCCCCTTTAAGGATTTTTGTCCTCGAAAATCTTACCGATAAACAGTGACATGTGGGTATTGATTTCTCATATTTTCTTGGATTCCCATGTAGCTTCTTCTACTCCATGCTTTTGCCACAACACCTTCACAAGTGCAATATTTTTATTCCTTAGTTGTTTGACCTCTCGAGCTAAAATCTTAATCGGTTCTTCTTCATAGGTCATATCTGGTTGTAGTTCAATTTCTTTCGGTGAAACCACATGTGAAGGATCTGAACGATACCGGCGTAACATATATACGTGGAACACATCATGAATCTTCTCTAATTCAGGTGGTAAAGCTAGCCGATATGCTACCGGTCCAACTTTTTTAATTACTTCATACGGCCCAATAAAACGCGGACTTAATTTGCCCTTCCGTCCAAATCTGAGAACTTTCTTCCACGGAGACACCTTTAAAAATACTTTATCACCAACTTGAAATTCAATGTCTTTTCGTTTTAAATCTGCATAAGATTTCTGTCTATTTGAAGCAGCTTTTAAACAATCTCGAATTACCTTCACTTTTTCTTCAGTTTCTTTTATTAGATCAACTCCATAAATCTGATTTTCCTTGAGTTCAGTCCAATACAAAGGCGTTCGACACTTACGACCATACAATGCTTCATAAGGTGCCATTTTCAAGCTCGTCTGATAATTATTATTGTAAGCAAATTCTACCAACGGTAAATATTTTTCCCAACTTCCTTGAAATTCGAATACACAACATCTAAGCATATCTTCAAGAATCTGAATTATTCTCTCTGATTGCCCATCAGTTTGTGGATGAAAAGCAGTACTGAAACTTAACTTTGTACCTAACGCGTCTTGCAATTTTTGCCAAAACCGCAAGGTAAACCTTGGATCTCTATCTGAAATAATCGACAATGGTATTCCATGTAGTCTAACAATTTCTCTAACATACAGTTCAGCCAACTTGTTAAGAGAATAATCCGTACGTACCGAGATAAAATGAGCCGACTTAGTTAATCTGTCAACTATTACCCAGACGGCATCTTTCTTTTCTAGAGTCAATGGCAACCCTAAAACAAAATCCATAGTAATCCGATCCCATTTCCATTCAGGAACCATAATAGGCTGAAGTAATCCCGAAGGCACTTGGTGTTCAGCTTTCACCTGTTGACAAATTAAGCATTTGGACACAAACTCTGATATATCCTTTTTCATTCCATTCCACCAATACATTTTCTTCAAGTCATTATACATTTTCGTACTACTCAGATGAATCGAGAAACAACTACTATGTGCTTCCTGTAGGATCTTTTGAATCAATTCCTCATTCTTCAGTACACAAATCCGATCTTTAAACATTAAGCACCCATCAGAACTGATTCTGAAATCTGACTCTGTATCAACTTCACACTACTTTCTCTTGGCTTGCAAATCTTGATCATCTTTCTGAGCTTCAGAAATCTCTTGTAAAAACATCGGTTTTACTCTTAACTATGCTAGAATCGAACCATCATCTGACATTTTCAACTGAGTGTTCATAACTCTCAAAGCAAACAACAACTTTCTGCTTAAAGTATCGGCAACCACATTCGCTTTTCCCGGATGATAATCAATAACAAGCTCGTAATCTTTCAATAACTCCAACCATCTTCGCTGTCTTAAATTCAAGTCTTTTTGTGACATCAAGTACTTAAGACTTTTATGGTCGGTAGATACCCGGCACTTTTCACCATACAAATAATGTCGCCAAATTTTCAAAGCAAACACCACCCCAGCCAATTCCAAATCGTGAGTAGGATAATTCCTCTCATGAAGTTTTAACTGTCTCGAAGCATAAGCCACCACTTTTCCTTCTTGCATGAGTACACACCCCAAACCATTTAGAGAAGCATCACTATACACCACAAATTCTTTACTCGATTATTTTGTACTAACACTGGTGCCTCTGTAAATAACTTTTTCAATTCTTCAAAACTCTATTGACATTCTTCCGTCCATTCAAATTTAACATCCTTTCGGAGTAGTCTAGTTATAGGAGCAGCAATTATAGAAAATCCATTTACAAACCGCCGATAATACCCAGCTAGCCCCGAAACTTCTAACTTGATTACATTTTTGGTGGTTTCCAATCAACAATGGCTGAAATTTTACTAGGACCAACCCGTATACCATCACTGAAACAATATAACCCAAAACCCAACTTCCGAGCCAAAATTCACTTTTACTAAACTTAGCATACATTTGCTTATCTCTCAAAGTTTGCAAAACTATCCTCAAATGCTCAGCATGCTCTGTCTCATCTTTAGAATAAATTAAAATATCATCTATAAACACCACAACAAATTTGTCCAAGTATGGTCGAAATATGCGATTCATTAAATCCATAAACACACCAGGAGCATTTGTCAACCCGAATGGCATAATTAAAAATTCATAATGACCATACCTTATTCTAAAAGCAGTTTTAGGCACATCCGACTCTTTTACCCGCAGTTGGTAATACCCAGATCTCAAGTCAATCTTTGAAAACCATGTCGCTCCTTTTAGCTGATCAAACAAATCATCAATTCTTGGCAACGGATACTTGTTCTTGATTGTTACCTTGTTTAACTGCCGATAATCAACACACAACCTCATAGAACCATCCTTCTTTTTCACAAATAACACGGGAGCACCCCAAGGTGAAAAACTCGGTCTCACAAAGCCTTTATCAGTCAACTCTTGCAACTGCGACTTTAACTCTTTCAACTCTGCTGGTGCCATTCTATACGGAGCAATCGAAATTAAAGTTGTTCCCGGTATCAAATCAATACCAAATTCTACTTCCCTGACTGGAGGCAAACCCGGCAATTCTTCTGGAAATACGTCTGTAAATTCACACACAACCGGCACTGATTCAACTTTCTTTTCAACTTCTTTTGTATTAATTACATACGTCAAATAAGCTTCATAACCCTTTCTTAGATATCTTTGAGCCGACATTGAAGAAATCACACTAGGCAATGCCTCTGATTTATCTGATTCAACCCGCAGAGTTTCACCATTTTCACACTTTAATTCTATAACCTTTTCTTTGCAATTTATTATAGCATCATGCAATGTCAACCAATCCATACCCAAAATAACATCAAACTCATCAAACGGCAACAACATCAAGTCGGCCGAAAAGTAATGACCCCGAATCATTAAAGGACATTTCTTACATACTTTATCAACAATCACACATTTGCCTAACGGATTCGACACTCTAATCATAAATTCTGTGTTTTCAACAAGTATATTCATACTAGACACCAGTTTCATGCACACATATGAATGAGTAGAACCGGGATCAATCAAATTAATAACATTAACATTATAGAGAGAAAATGTACCGGTAATCACATCGGGTGAGGAAGCATCTTCACGCGCTTTAATAGCATAAGTTCTAGCCGGAGCCCTTCCTTCAGGTCTAACTACTGCATCTCTGACTACATTTTTACTGCTTGCTTCACTCCCAGTTTTTCTTGGATATCTTCCTCTCGAATCCGCACCACTTGTTTTTGTATTCTAAAATTTTTCTTTTTCAGCCCTCTCTGGGCAGTCTCTAATAAAATGATCCGGAGAACCACATCGAAAACATTCATTTGCTCTGCACGGACCAAAATGATTTCTACCACACCGCTGGCATTCGGGTTTAACAAACCTCGAGTTCCCTACACTGGCTGCCGAAGTAGTCTGGGACTTATGACCCAAATTTTGCTTCTTATAATTCCCATATGATTGCCCAGCTGAAACTTGAGAACGAGGATTCATATTTCTTGACTTTCCGGGTTGCTATGAAAATGAACTGCTCGTCGGTCTTTTCTTCCAATTTCTAGTCTCAGCCTCTACCTTTTTCTTCTCTTTAAGTAGTTCTTCAACCTTGCAAGCTCAATCAACCAGTACTACCATTTCTTTTAATTCAAGAATTCTAACTAATACCTTGATATCTTCATTAAGCCCGTCTTCAAATCGTCGGCACATTTTGGCCTCTGTAGGAACATACTCTCTGGCATACTTACTTAATCGAACAAACTCTCTTTCATCATATTCTTTGAATCATATATTACCTTACTTCACTCAAGAAATTCTTTACGTTTCTGATCAATAAATCTTTCACTAATATATTTCTTCCGAAACTCTTCTTGAAAGAATTCCCAGGTTATTCTCTCTTTCGGTACCACCGAAATCAAAGTCTTCCACCAATTATAGGCTGAATCCCTCAACAAAGATATAGCGCATTTCAAACATTCTACAGGTGTACAAGATAATTCATCAAATACCCGGATAGAATTTTCAAGCCAGAACTCTGCTTTCTCGGCATCATCATCAATATTTGCCTTAAATTCTTCAGCCCCTTGTTTACGAATTCTATCAACTGGAGTTTTATGAAATTTTATCATATCCACACCCTGAGGCATCGAGGGTACAGGTTGAGGAATTGGGGGAGGTGGGGGAGGTCGTACATTTGGGTTCGTACGAACGAGCTCAGTGTACCATGCACTCATCATCTGGAGAAAGGCTTCCCGATCCCTTTCTCCTCCTCCTTGACCAACAGTAGGAGGTGGATTTTCAGTTAGCGCTGCTCCTTCAGCCGGAGCTGGCGCATTACTCTCTACTTCATCTGCCACAGCTGGATCGGGATCCATTTACTATAAAAAAATCATTTAAAAAGGTCAGAAGTTGTCACACTATCACAATTTATACATATGGCATGTATAGCAAAACCCGTACATACAACATGTAGTTCGAGAACCGACTAAATCTGCTCTGATACCACTAAATGTAATGCCCCCACGCCCAAGACCGTCGCCGGAGTCGAGTATGAGGTGTTACTAAACTTAATTTAACATTTTAAGAACTTTGGATTATTTGTTTCTACGTTCACAGCTTTCTAGCTACTTGCATCACAGTTACAAGAAAAATCATATCTCAAGTTACGAAACTTGAAATCAAGATCTGTAAATTTTCCCTAAATCTAGACTCATATACCTATTTACAAATTTTTTTATAGAATTTTTGGTTGGGCCAATTAGTACAGTTTATTAGTTAAAGTTACCCCTATTTCAGGACTTGACTGGACTGACCTCTATTTACTACGAACCACATTTCTCTCTGTACAAAATTCATATGACTATGAGCTTTGTTTCTCCTGAAACTAGACTCAATAAGGATTCTGAGAATATAAAATAAAACACCTAATTATATCTGTACATTTTATGGTGAATTTCTAAAGTTGGAACAGGAGATCCAGAAATCACTCTGGCCCTATTTCACTAAAATTCAAATATCTTCTAACATATATTTCCTTTACCTATTTAGTTTGTTTTATGTGAAACTAGACATAATAAGCTTCAATTTAATATTTAATTGATCACCTAATTCGATTTCAATGATTTTTAGTAAATTTTCAAACTCACATCAGTGTTGCTGCAATGTTCTATTTATGGCAAATTTCATCCCTTTTATGAGTTTTCATGGACTAGGTATCCCAATAACTTTCCATAACATCAAACATAATCTAAACTAACCATTTCCATAACTTATCATTATCAAGCATTTCCTCAACCATTCCATCACCATATCATAAGATCATTTACACAAAATAGGTATATTGCTATACATGCCATACTTAAATTTTACAAGCCATTTACCAAAAAGTCCTTCAGATAGTGTGATCGAGCTTTCGACCTATCCCGACTCCTGAGCTGGCTTGTCCAAAACTACAATGAATAAGAAGGAAGGAGTAAGCATAAATGCTTAGTAAGTTCATATGCAAATAATAAGTAACATATCAAAGCAATCATACCAATCAACATTAGCATGGTATCACCAAAACATATATCACATTTCTAATCATTTTTTTATCATCTTATTACCTTATCGTTGTTGTATCAATACTCAACCCGAGGGTTAAGTACATACCTGTCCAAAGTATCCATTTCACAACACTTACCAATACATCTCATTTCATCTCGAGTATTCCTTCATTTGAGTAGAACTTTACCCGTTGAACACATCGGAATATAATTCGGATACATGGAAAATTTGCCCATAAGTGCCACATATGTAGCCAAGCTACCATGTAACCCGCCCATAAGCGAACTCGGACTCAACTCAATGAGCTCGGGCGTTCGTATCCATAAGTGAACTCCGACTCAACTCAACGAGTTCAGATGCCTAGTTACATCTCACGAACTCGGACTCAACTCAACGAGTTCGGACATTTGCATCCATAAGTGAACTCGGACTCAACTCAACGAGTTCGGATGCTCAACCATCCTAGTGACATGTCACTTGTATCCTAATCTATTCCTAAGGTTCAAACGGGATTTTCCTTGAACACATATCCTTGCCGTCTTCCGTAGAATGCCGAAACCAATACTCGGTAACAATTTATTTTTAACAAGTAGTTCACATAATTTGCATTTTATTCGAAATTAACCACAAAGCATATATTTCATAATAAAATTCAGCATATCATATAATTAACATCAATAACTTAAAAATAACAATTATGCTACATTATTTACACATGAACTTACCTTGGTACCAAAATACAAAGATTTTGCAATTTAGTCCACAATCTTTTCTTTTCCTCAATTGGGGTCGATTCCACGTCTTTCTTGATCTAAAATAACACATTTAGCTTATTTAATACTCACATTATCAAATTAATCCTTAATTCAAATTTTGGCAAAATTACAATTTTACCCCTAAACTTTTGCATATTTACACTTTTGCCCCTAGGCTCGGGATTAAACTTTATTCCTTATTCTTATGTTTTATAACCTGCTGATCACTTTTCTCTTCTATGGCAACATCAAATTCTCACTCTAACATGTACTTGTGACTATTAGGTATTTTTACCAATTAAGCCCTTTTACTCGTTTTTGCTTAAAATCGAGTAGTACAAGTTGTCTAACATAATTTAAAACCTCATATTATATCATAATACATCAAAATACACAAATTTCACCTATGGGTATTTTTCCAAATATAAACCCTAGGTTAAGTTATTGCTAGCATAAGCTTTATCGAGTTACCGGGATCTCAAAAACGTAAAAATCATTAAAAACGGGGCTTAGAATCACTTACTATGAAGCTTGAAAGTTGAAGAAACCCTAGCTATGGTGAGAGCAAAATTCGGCAGCAACCAAATGAAGAAGATGACCATTTTGTGTTATTTTTCCCATTTTATTTCATTTAATATCCAAATGACCAAAATGCCCCTCCTTACTAAACTTTCAAAAATTCCTTCCATGTCCTAATTTTGCCCATGAACTTAAAATTGGTAAAATTCTAATTAAGACCTCCTAATTAATATTTCAAAGCAATTTCATACTAAAAACTTCTAGAATGCAAGTTTTGCAACTTATTCAATTTAGTCCCTAACTTTAAATTAAACTCGTTATGCCAAAAATTTCTTCACGAAATCTTCACACAATTATGCAATCATATCATAAACCTCAAAATAATTATAAAATAATTATTTCTATCTTAAATTTTTGGTCACGAAACTACTATTCCGATTAGGCCCTAATTCGAGATATTACAAAACTATAATTTCATTTACCCCTAAGTTTGAATTAAGACCTACTATAATTATCACTGGGCCAGAAATATAAAACACAATTTTTACCAAAACCGAAAACAAAAAAAGTTTGAGATTTTGAGATTTTTGGGTTTCGAGATTTTTGGGGCGTTACAACATTAGTGAGTCCGAATGGCATTACTAAAAACTCATAGTGTCCATACCTCATTTGAAAAGCAATCTTTGGCACATCGGAGTCTTTAACTCGCAACTGATAGTAACCCGATCTCAAATTTATCTTTGAAAACACTGTAGCCCCTTTCAATTGGTCAAACAGATCGTCAATTTGTGGCAACGGATACTTATTCTTTATATTCACCTTATTAATTTGTCTATAGTCGGTGCACATTCTCATAGTTCCGTCTTTCTTTTTCACAAACAACACAGGTGCACCCCACGGAGAGAAACTCAGTCTCGCGAAACCTCTATCTGCCAACTCTTGCAACTGAGCTTGCAATTCTTTTAATTCTGTGGGTGCCATTCTGTACGGAGCTATGGATATAGGACTCGTCCCAAGCATTAACTCAATACCAAAATCTACCTCCCGAATAAGTGGCAAACCCGGTAATTCTTCAAGAAACACATCTGGATACTCACATACAACTGGCACTAATTCAATGTTTCTTTCGGCCACTTTACTATCAAGCACATAGGAAAAATAAGCTTTACAACCTTCTCTCACATATTTCTGAGCTAGCATCGAAGAAATCACTATTGGTAAACCATTCAAATCACTAGATTCAATTCGAATGACCTCATTATTCTAGCTCCATAGATCAATGGTCTTTCTCTTGCAATTCACAACAGCATCATGTAAAGTCAACTAGTCCATTCCTAGAATTATGTCAAACTCATCAAATGGCATCAACATCAAATCAGTCAGAAAGCACAAATCTCGAATCATCAATGGTCAATTCTTACACACCTTATCAACCATAACACACCGGCCCAAGGGGTTTGACACTTTAATCACAAACTCAGTAGACTCAACAGGTAGAGTCTTGCTGAATACTAAAGTCTCACAGACATAAGAATGAGTCAAACCAGGATCAATCAATGCAATTACATTAGTATCATAGAGAGTGAATGTACCAGTAATGACATCTGGGGATGAAGCCTCCTCGCGTGCGCGTATAGCATAGGCTCTGGCAGGTGCACGAGTCTCAAATCTATTTGTTGTATCTTTAATTCCTCTCTGACTGCCACTCACATTACCCGCATTTCTGGGTGGTCTCCCCCGAGCTACAGTATTACCCTATCTCGTGTTCTGCACTAGATTCTCTTCAGCTAACTCTAGGCAATCTCGAATATAGTAATCTATCGATCCGCATTTAAAACAGGGCCGATCGTGCAATCTGTAACTGCTGGGATGTCATTTTCTACAATGCTTACACTCAGGTTGATTAGATCTGACATTACCCATACTGGCTACCGAGGTAGCTCTCGAACTCATAGGTGGTCTATTCTGATCTCATCTAGAATAACCCGAAATGGCTTTTGAATAGCTGAAATCATCTCGGAACTTCTTTAGTGTTGACTGAACTGACTTACTGAATGATCTCTTACGCGAGTCTCTAGCTTCAAAATCAACTTATCTTTTCTCTTTCCCGAGCTCTTCAGCTTTGCAGGCTCGCTCAACAAGTACCACAAACTCTTTTATCTTAAGTATGCCAACTAAAAATGTTATGTCTTCCTTCAATCCATCTTCAAATCTTTTACACATTATAGCTTTGGTAGAAACACACACTCGGGCATACCAACTGAGTCTCACAAATTTTCTCTTATATTCTGTCATGGTCATCCGACCCTGTTTCAGCTCTAGAAATTCTTTACGCTTCTGATCAATAAATCTTTGGCTGATATATTTCTTATGGAACTCTGTCTGAAAGAATTCCCAGGTCACCCGCTCTCTTAGAACCACTGATACTACGGTATTCCACCAATGATATGCTGTGTCTCGAAGTAAAGATATGGCACACTTCAAACATTAATCTGGGATACAGGACAGCTTATCAAACACACAGATAGAATTATCAAGCCAGAACTCAGCTCGCTCAGCATCATCATCATTCGTAGCTTAAAACTCTTCAGCCTCGTGTTTTTTGATTTTATCAATAAGTGGCTTATACAATCTCAACGGATCACTTACTTGAGGTACAACAGGCATCGAAGATGGATTAGTCGGGGTGGAGGTTGTTATGTAGCCGAGTTAGTCTGGATATACTGAGTAAACCAGTCATTCATCATTTGGTAAAAGGCTTGTCTACCCTCTCCTTCCTGGTTACTTGAAATCGGTCGAGAATCAACCGGCGTTGTCCCTTACGCGGGAGCAGGCGCTACACTCTCGACATCATCAGCTACAGCTCTATCGGGATCCATTTACTATATAAAAACACATTTTCAAATGTTAGAAGTCATCACACTATCTTAGTATATAATTATGGCATGTATGGCTAGACTCACACACGATACGTTACGTTAGTCCTAGAACCGACTAAACCGTAGCTCTGATACCAATAAAATGTAACACTCTTTGCCCGTATCCATCGCCAGATTAAGGTTAAGAGGCATTACCTGGCATATGACAATTCAGAACCTTTTTTTTTTTATATATTCAACTAATATATGACAGATCTGTACAAATTAATAATTCAAATTCATAAACAAAACACACTAATATCAAATTTCTAAATATTCTTTCAATGTAAATTTAACCCAAAAATCATGTATGTATATAATCATTGCCAATATACTTAATCATAGTGCTTATAAATATGAATATATAACCTAATTAATAATCAATTATTTTCCCATGTCTCATATCAATCTTTACTAACATATATAAAACATAATTAATCAACTTGACCAAAGGTAGCATAACATTTATAGTTCATTCGACATTTAAATAATAAAACATCTAGACACATATAAATAAAGTTTAATATAAGTTGCATTTATGGATTATTACTCACCCAACATGCATTAATTAATAACTTCCATACAACTCATAATTAACCCAAATAAAATCATGTTACAAACTTTATTAAACAATCATGTATATGATTTAATTACTTTATACAAAGGTCGAACATGCTATTAATGCCCATGCATATAATACACAAATTTCTTCTAAAAAAATGTCACATGTAACATTGAGTATATATCTATACCAAGACAAACGACCAAATTATTCATATAACACCTACAATGCAAACTACATATCCATCACTTAAACTATATTACATATCATGTTACCATCATTTCAAATCATAACTGAACTATAGCAATAAATATCACTCAAATATATACATATATATTTAACAAGTTCACATTCACCAACCTATGCATTATTCCAACCAATTTGTTTAGTCAAGCTTACTACTCACACATAATGTCTAAAATCTCTGAAGTGAACTAATACACATTTGAATACACATTTTAACAAGTATCAGGATCACATCAATTCCCAGACATGTCACATGTAACACAAATATCATATAATTTATAACGCATTTATAATAGCCAAAACAGATTAAACCATGATCAAGCATAAACAAATCCAAGCATAGAAATTAAGCCATTTTCGCATGGCTTTAAATTTACATGACCCAAACCCGATATTTCATAAATATGTCCAGACTATACATGCCATAATCCGATTTTAACTTATAATAAAGGTACCGAAATAGCTGATAGTGTGATGAATTTTGCTGACAGTCCCCGAGCTCGTTGCTTAACTCCAAGATCTATAAATAGAGACACAAATATACATATAGTAAGCTTTTTATAGCTTAGTAAGTCATAAGCAAAAGAGTAATATAATAATATCATCAATTTAATAAAATTAGGCCAAAGTATATCATATAAATACATTCACATTCCAACATATAAAGTTCACATTATAAATATAAATATTTATTCATAAAGTCACCTTGACCGAATGCTCATATCACCAAATTAACACATTACCATTTAATTTCCAAAGCCAAATAATTATTATCAACCTAGTTCACATACACACAAACACACAAACTCATGAGTCACAATATAATTCCATATGCATATATAAATTATGTAACCAAATACACATAATCACATATGCAAAATTTTAAGGCTCATTTCGAAAATAGTCTCAAGGACAAATACACTTACCTTGTTTTAGGTAATAACAAGCTAATTCATACCTGGCCATTTAGCTCACTTTACACATTCGATCACAACTCATCTATGCCCGATGAACCATTCGAAATTGGATAGGACACTCGGATAATCACATATACATATCGTACAATGCCAACGTCCCAAACGTGGTCTTACATGTAATCGCAAATCGATGCCACTGTCCCAGACAGAGTCTTACTCGCACACATATATCGGAATCACATATTGATGCCAAGGTCTTACTCGCACACATATATCGGAATCCTATGTCATGACATATGTATCCTAATTATTCCTAAGGTTCATACGAGGCTTTCGGATGTCATAACTCAATCGAAACGAATTTAGAAATGTAGTAGCCAAGCTTATTCATATTCAGCCATAACATGTATAAATTTATACATTTCATACCAGCATGTATATTTAACATTTAACTACAATTTAACACGTCTATTTGCTTATAAATTACCTCAGACGATATAAAATGGAATAAGGCAGCTAGTCGACGACTTTCATTTTCCCCCGATCCAAATCTGATTTCTTTGGTTCCTGATCTAAACATATTCAAATTAAGCTCATTCAAACATATTTTCATTCAATTTAGTCCAAATACACATAAATGGGAAAATTACCATTTTACCCCTAACATTTACACTTTTTACAATTTAGTCCCTATTGCACAAAACACAAAATATGCAAAATCTCAAGATACCCACGTTTGGTTGAATGTTCCTAGTGTTCATACCAGTCCATATATTTCATTTATTTCACATTTTAGTCCCTCAAATTATTATTTTTTCAATTTAGTCCTAATTACTCAAAATCATCAAAAACTCCAATACAAAACATGTTAATCTAAAACATATCTTTCATATTTCACCATCAAACAACAAAAATCACAAGCTCTCAAAGTGGCACAACTCAAAATATTCATCAAAATCAAAAATTCAAGCATGGGTTTTGTAGTACTCGATGCAACAATATCAAAAACGTAAAAATTATCAAAAATCGAGATGAACTCTTACCTTGATTGAGCTTGGGAAGCAACCGAACAATAGTTTCTTTTTATTTTATTTGGTTTTGTAAAGAACAATGAAAATAACATATATGTTAACTTTATTTTATGTTTTAATATATATTATAACATATTATAACTTAAAATTTAATTTACCAATATAACCTTAATGATTTAATATAAAAACTTTATATTATAAGCCTAAAACAGCCCAAACAATATATTAATGGAATATTTTCAACATAAACACTCCAATTTAGAAAGCCATTAACACTTAGGTTCCTTTTAGAAATGACCATTAAATTTCCCTTTTACGCGATTAAGTCCTTTTATTTATTCGGATACCTAAACGACAAAATTAAATCACAAAAATTTCACAGATATAAATTTATGCAAAATAATCAAATTAAATCATTTTTAAATATATTTTTGACTTAGATTCATGGTCCCGAAACCACCATTCCGATTAGGTCCAAATCGGGCTGTTATAGTAGGATGGAGAGTTCAGGTAGAATTGAAACTAGTAAGAGGGAGAAATTTCGACTACACTCTCTCTCAATTCTGAATTTTTTTTATAGTCTAGGCATTTTTGCTTCTAGTTTTCTCTCTACTTTCGTCTTCTAGTTTTTTGTTTCTTTGTTCTTTCATCCGTTACTTTCTTCTCTTCTTTTTTCTTTTTTTTTGTTTTCTTTACTTATATCTGTAATATCCCGAATTAGGGCCTAATCGGAATTGTGGTTTCGTGACCACAAATCCGAGATAGAAATAATTATTTTATAATTATTTTGAGGTTTATGATATGATTGCATGATTGTGTGAAAATTTTGTGAAGAAACTCTATGCATAAAATGCTTAATTTGAAGTTAGGGACTAAATCGAAAAAGTTGCAAAACTTGCATTCTAGAAGTTTTTAGTATGAAATTGCTTTGAAATATTAATTAGGAGGTCTTAAATAGCAATTTGACCAATTTCTAAAATTTTGGACAAAAATGGGCTTGTATATGAAAATTTTCAAAGAAAGGTATTAAGGACATTTTGGTCATTTGGATAATTAATGAAATAAAATGGGAAAAATGACACAAAATAGTCATCTTCCCCATTTAGTTGCTGCCGAATGCTCTATCTCACCATAGCTAGGGTTTCTTCAACTTTCAAGCTTCATAGTAAGTGATTCTAAGCCCCGTTTTTAATGATTTTTACGTTTTTGAGATCCCGATAACTCGATTAAGCTTATGTTAGCAATAATTTAACCTAGGGTTTATATTTGGAAAAATACCCATAGGTGATTTTTGTGTATTTTGATGTTTTATGATAGAATATAAAGTTTTAAATTATGTTAGACAACTTGTACTACTCGATTTTAAGCAAAAAAACGAGTAAAGGGCTTAATCGGTAAAAATACCTAATAGTCACAAGTACATGTTAGAGTGAGAATTTGATGTTGCCATAGAAGGAAAAGTGATCAGAATGTTATAAAACATAAGAATAAGGAATAAAGTTTAATCCAGAGAGCCTAGGGGCAAAAATGTAAATATGCAAAAGTTTAGGGGTAAAATTGTAATTTTGCCAAAATTTGAATTAAGGATTAATTTGATAATGTGAGTATTAAATAAGCTAAATGTATTATTTTAGATCAAGAAAGACGTGGAATCGAACCCCAATCGAGGAAAAGAAAAGATTGTGGACTAAATTACAAAATCTTTGTATTTTGGTACCAAGGTAAGTTCATGTGTAAATAATGTAGCATAATGGTTATTTTTAAGATATTGAAGTTAATTATATGATATGCTGATTTTATTTATGAAATATATGCTTTGTGGTTATTTCCGAACAAAATGCAAATCATGTGTGCTATTTGTTAAATATAATTATTACCGAGTATTGATTTCGGTATTCTACGGAAGACGGCAAGGATATATGTTCGAGGAAAATCCCGTTTGAACCTTAGGAATAGATTAGGATACAAGTGACATGTCACTAGGATGGTTGAGCATCCGAACTCGTTGAGTTGAGTTCGAGTTCACTTATGGATGCGAATGTCCGAACTCGTTGAGTTGAGTCCGAGTTCGTGAGATGTAACTAAGCATCCGAGCTCGTTGAGTTGAGTCCGAGTTCACTTATGGATGTGAACGCCTGAGCTCGTTGAGTTGAGTCCGAGTTCGCTTATGGGCGGGTTACATGATTGCTTGATTGAATATGTGGCACTTATGTGCAAGTTATCCATGTATCCGAATTATATTCCGATGTGTTCAACGGGTAAAGTTCTACTCAAATGGAGGAATACTCGAGATGAAAAGAGACGTATTGGTAAGTGTTTTGAAATGGATACTTTGGACAGGTATGTACTTAACCTTCGGGTTAAGAATTTATACAACAACGATAAGGTAGTAAGATGGTGAATGATGATTAGAAATGTGATATGTGTTTTGATGATGCATGCTAATGTTGATTGGTATGATTGCTTTGATATGTTACTTATTATTTGCATATGAACTTACTAAGCATTTATGCTTACTCCCTCCTTCTTACTCATTGTAGTTTTCGACAAGCCAGCTCAGGAGTCGGGATAGGTCGAAGGATCAGTCACACTATCCGGAGAAACTTTTCGGTAAATGGCTTGTAAATTTAAGTATGGCATGTATAGCAATATACCTATTTTGTGTAAATGATCTTATGATATGGTGATGGAATGGTTTAGAAAATGTTTGATAATGATAAATTATGGAAATGGTTAGTTTAGAATATGTTTGATGTTATGGAAAGTTAATAAGTTACCTAGTTCATGAAAATTCATAAAAAGGATGAAATTTGCCATAAACAGAATATTACAGCAACACTGACGTGAGTTTGAAAATTTACTAAAAATCATAAAAACTGAATTTGGTGATGGATTAAATATCAAATTGAAGCTTATTATGTCTAGTTTCACATGAAACAAACTAAACTGGTAAAAGAATTATATGTTAGAAGATATTTGAATTTAAGTGAAACAGGGTCAGAGCAGTTTCTGAATCCCCTGTTCCAACTTTATAAATTCACCATAAATCGTACAGATATAATTAGGTGACTTATTTTATATCCTCAGAATCCTTATTGAGTCTAGTTTCAGTAGAAATAAACCACATATTCATATGAATTTTATACGGAGAGAAAAGTGGTTCGTAATAAACAGAGGTCAGACCAGTCAAGCCCTGAAACAGGGGTAACTTTAACTAATAAACTGTACTAATTGGCTCAACCAAAAATTCTAGGAAAAAATTAGTAGATAGGCATATGAATCTAGATTTAGGGAAAATTTACGGATCTTGATTTTGAGTTTCGTAACTCGAGATATGATTTTTCTTGTGACTGTAACGCAAGTAGCTAAAAAGCTGTGAATGTAGAAACAAATAATCTAAAGTTCTTAAAATGTTAAATTAAGTTTAGTAACACCTCATACTCGACTCCGGTGACGGTCTCGGGCGTGGGGGCCTTACATTTAGTAGTATCAGAGCAGGTTTAGTCAGTTCTCGGACTACGTGTTGTATGTACAGATTTTGATATACATGCCATATGTATAAATTGTGATAGTGTGACGACTTCTGACCTTTTTAAATGATTTTTTTATAGTAAATGGATCCCGATCCAGCTGTGCAGATGAAGTAGAGAGTAATGCGCCAGCTCGGCTGAAGGAGCAGCGCGACTGAAAATCCACCTCCTCTGTTGGTTAGGGAGGAGGAGAAAGGGTCGGGAAGCCTTTCTCCAAATGATGAGTGCATGGTACACTGAGAGTTCGTTAAATGCACGAACCCAAATGTACAACCTCCCCACCTCCCCAATTCCTCAACCTGTACCCCGGATGCCTCAAGGTATGGATCGATGAAATTTCATAGAAATCCGGTTGATGAATGTAATCGCAAGCAAGGGGCGAAGAATTTAAAGCAAATATTGATGATGATGCGAGAAAAGAGAGTTTTGGCTTGAAAATTCTATTCGGGTATTTGATGAATTATCTTGTACACCTGAAGAATGTTTGAAATGCACTATATCTTTGTTGAGGGATTCAGCTTACAATTGGTGGAAGACTTTGATTTCGGTGGTACCGAAAGAGAGAGTAACATGGGAATTCTTTCAAGAAGAGTTTCGGAAGAAATATATTAGTGAAAGATTTATGGGTCAGAAGCATAAAGAATTTCTTGAACTGAAGCAAGGTAATATGACGGTTACAGAATATGAAAGAGGGTTTGTTCGATTAAGTAAATATGCCAGAGAGTATGTTCCTACAGAGGCCAAGATGTGCCGACGATTTGAAGACGGGCTCAACGAAGACATCAAGGTATTTGTTGGAATTCTTGAATTAAAAGAAATGGTAGTATTAGTGGATCGAGCTTGCAAGGCTGAAGAACTACTTAAAGAGAAGAAAAAGGTAGAGGCTGAGACTAGAAATTGGAAGAAAAGACCGACGAGCAGTTCATTCTCACAACAACCTGGAAAGTCAAGAAATATGAATCCTCGTTCCCAAGCTTCAGCTGGGCAATCATATGGGAGTTATAAGAAGCAGAATGTGGGTCCTAAGTCCCAGACTACTTCGGCAGCCAGTGTAGGGAATTTGAGATCTGTTAAACCGGAGTGCCAGCGGTGTGGTAGAAATCATTTTGGTCCGTGCAGAGCAAATGAATGTTTTCGATGTGGTTCTCCAGATCATTTTATTAGAGACTGCCCAGAGAGAGCTGAAAAAGAAAAATTTCAGAATACAAAAACAAGTGGGGCGGATTCGAGAGGAAGATATCTAAGAAAAGCTGGGAGCTAAGCAAGCAGTAAGAATGTAGCCAGGGATGCACCAGTTAGACCTGAAGGAAGGGTTCCGGCTAGAACTTATGCTATTAAAGCGCACGAAGATGCTTCCTCACCTAATGTGATTACCGGTACATTTTCTCTCTATAATGTTAATGTTATTGCTTTGATTGATCCCGGTTCTACTCATTCATATGTGTGCATGAAATTGGTGTCTAGTATGAATATACCTATTGAGAACACAGAATTTATAATTAGAGTGTCGAATCCGTTAGGCAAATGTGTGATTGTTGATAAAGTATGTAAGAAATGTCCTTTAATGATTCGGGGTCATTACTTTCCGGCTGACTTGATGTTGTTGCCGTTTGATGAGTTTGATGTTATTTTGGGTATGGATTGGTTGACATTGCATGATGCTAAAATAAATTGCAAAGAAAAGGTTATAGAATTAAAGTGTGAAAATGGTGAAACTCTGCGAGTTGAATCAGATAAATCAGAGGCATTGCCTAGTGTGATTTCTTCAATGTCGGCTCAAAGATATCTGAGAAAGGGTTATGAAGCTTTTTTGGCATATGTAATTAATACAAAAGAAGTTGAAAAGAAAGTTGAATCAGTGCCAGTTGTGTGTGAATTAGTAGACGTATTTCCAGAAGAATTGTCGGGTTTGCCTCCAGTCAGGGAAGTAGAATTTGGTATTGATTTGATACCGGGAACAGCTCCGATTTCGATTGCTCCGTATAGAATGGCACTAGTAGAGTTGAAGAAATTAAAGTCGCAGTTGCAAGAGTTGACTGATAAAGGCTTTGTGAGACTGAGTTTTTCACCTTGGGGTGCTCCCGTGTTATTTGTGAAAAAGAAGGATGGTTCTATGAGGTTGTGTGTTGATTATCGGTAGTTAAACAAGGTGACAATCAAAAACAAGTATCCGTTGCCAAGAATTGATGATTTGTTTGATCAGCTAAAAGGAGCGACATGGTTTTCAAAGATTGACTTGAGAACTGGGTATTATCAACTACGGGTAAAAGAGTCGGATGTGCCTAAAACTGCTTTTAGAACAAGGTATGGTCATTATGAATTTTTAGTTATGCCATTTGGGTTGACAAATGCTCCTGCTGTGTTTATGGATTTAATGAATCGCATATTCCAACCATACTTGGACAAATTTGTTGTGGTGTTTATAGATGATATTTTAATTTATTCAAAAGATGAGACAGAGCATGCTGAGCATTTGAGGATAGTTTTGCAAACTTTGAGAGATAAACAATTTGTATGCTAAGTTTAGTAAAAGTGAATTTTGGCTCGGGAAGTTGGATTTTTGGGTCATATTGTTTTGGTGATGGTATACGGGTTGATCCTAGTAAAATTTCAGCCATTGTTGATTGAAAACCCATAGAAAAATGTGCTTGAAGTTAGAAGTTTCTTGGGGCTAGCCGGGTATTATCGACGGTTTGTAAATGGATTTTCTATAATTGCTGCTCCTATAACTAGACTACTCCGAAAGGATGTTAAATTTGAATGGACGGAAGAATGTCAGCAGAGTTTTGAAGAATTAAAAAAGTTATTAACAGAGGCACCAGTGTTAGTACAGCCCGAATCAGGTAAAGAATTTGTGGTGTATAGTGATGCTTCTCTAAATGGTTTGGGGTGTGTGCTTATGCAAGAAGGAAAAGTGGTGGCTTATGCTTCGAGGCAGTTAAAACCTCATGAGAAGAATTATCCTACTCACGATTTAGAATTGGCTGCGGTGGTGTTTGCTTTGAAAATTTGGCGACATTATTTGTATGGTGAAAAGTGCCGGGTATATACCGACCATAAAAGTCTTAAGTACTTGATGTCACAAAAAGACTTGAATTTAAGATAGCGAAGATGGTTGGAGTTATTGAAAGATTACGAGCTTGTTATTGATTATCATCCGGGAAAAGCGAATGTGGTTGCCGATGCTTTAAGCAGAAAGTTGTTGTTTGCTTTGAGAGTTATGAACACTCAGTTGAAAATGTCAGATGATGGTTCGATTCTAGCAGAGTTAAGAGCAAAACCGATGTTTTTACAAGAGATTTCTGAAGCTCAGAAAGATGATCAAGATTTGCAAGCCAAAAGAAAGCAGTGTGAAGTTGATACAGAGTCAGATTTCAGAATCGGTTCTGATGGGTGCTTAATGTTTAAAGATCGGATTTGTGTACCAAAGAATGAGGAATTGATTCAAAAGATCCTATAGGAAGCACATAGTGGTTGTTTCTCGATTCATCCGGGTAGTACGAAAATGTATAATGACTTGAAGAAAATGTATTGGTGGAATGGAATGAAAAAGGATATATCAGAGTTTGTGTCCAAATGCTTAATTTGTCAACGGTGAAAGCTAAACACCAAGTGCCTTGGGATTACTTCACCTATTATGGTTCTGAATGGAAATGGGATCGGATTACTATGGATTTTGTTTCAGGATTGCCATTGACTCGGGAAAAAAGATGCCATCACGGGTAATAGTTGATGATTAACTAAGTCGGCTCATTTTATCCCGATGACGTCTGATTATTCTCTTAACAAGTTGGCTGAACTGTATGTTAGAGAAATTGTTAGACTACATGGAATACCATTGTCGATCATTTCAGATAGAGATCCAAGGTTTACCTCGCGGTTTTGGAAAAAATTGCAAGACGCGTTAGGTACAAAGTTAAATTTCAGTACTGCTTTTCATCCACAAACTGATGGACAATCAGAGAGAGTAATTCAGATTCTTGAAGACATGCTCAGATGTTGTGTATTGGAATTTCAAGGAAGTTGGGAAAAATATTTACTGTTGGTAGAATTTGCTTACAATAATAGTTATCAGACGAGCTTGAAAATGGCACCTTATGAAGCATTGTATGGTCGTAAGTGTCGAACGCCTTTGTATTGGACTGAACTCAAGGAAAATCAGATTTATGGAGTTGATATAATAAAAGAAAACTGAAGAAAAGTGAAGGTAATTCGAGATTGTTTTGAAAGTCGCTTGAGATAGATAGAAATCTTATGCAGATTTGAAACGAAAAGACATTGAATTTCAAGTTGGTGATAAAGTATTTTTAAAGGTGTCTCCGTGGAAGAAAGTTCTCGATTTGGACGGAAGGGCAAACTAAGTCCGCGTTTTATTGGGCCATATGAAATAATTGAAAAAGTTGGACCCGAGCATATATCGGCTAGCTTTACCACACGAATTAGAGAAGATTCATGATGTGTTCCACGTATCTATGTTACGTCGGTATCGTTCGGATCCTTCACATGTAGTTTCACAAAGCGAAATTGAACTACAACCAGATATGACTTACGAAGAAGAACCAATTAAGATTTTAGCTCGAGAGGTCAAACAACTAAGGAATAAAAATATTGCACTTGTGAAGGTGTTGTGGCAAAAGCATGGAGTAGAAGAAGCTACATGGGAATCCGAAGAAACTATGAGAAATCAATACCCACATCACATTTTCTTGGTAAGATTTTCGAGGACGAAAATCCTTAAAGGGGGGAGAGTTGTAATATCCCGAATTAGGGCCTAATCGGAATAGTGGTTTCGTGACCACAAATCCGAGATAGAAATAATTATTTTATAATTATTTTGAGGTTTATGATATGATTGCATGATTGTGTGAAAATTTTGTGAAGAAACTCTATGCATAAAATGCTTAATTTGAAGTTAGGGACTAAATCGAAAAAGTTGCAAAACTTGCATTCTAGAAGTTTTTAGTATGAAATTGCTTTGAAATATTAATTAGGAGGTCTTAAATAGCAATTTGACCAATTTCTAAAATTTTGGACAAAAATGGGCTTGTATATGAAAATTTTCAAAGAAAGGTATTAAGGACATTTTGGTCATTTGGATAATTAATGAAATAAAATGGGAAAAATGACACAAAATAGTCATCTTCCCCATTTAGTTGCTGCCGAATGCTCTATCTCACCATAGCTAGGGTTTCTTCAACTTTCAAGCTTCATAGTAAGTGATTCTAAGCCCCGTTTTTAATGATTTTTACGTTTTTGAGATCCCGATAACTCGATTAAGCTTATGTTAGCAATAATTTAACCTAGGGTTTATATTTGGAAAAATACCCATAGGTGATTTTTTTGTATTTTGATGTTTTATGATAGAATATAAAGTTTTAAATTATGTTAGACAACTTGTACTACTCGATTTTAAGCAAAAACGAGTAAAAGGGCTTAATCGGTAAAAATACCTAATAGTCACAAGTACATGTTAGAGTGAGAATTTGATGTTGCCATAGAAGGGAAAAGTGATCAGAATGTTATAAAACATAAGAATAAGGAATAAAGTTTAATCCCGAGCCTAGGGGCAAAAATGTAAATATGCAAAAGTTTAGGGGTAAAATTGTAATTTTGCCAAAATTTGAATTAAGGATTAATTTGATAATGTGAGTATTAAATAAGCTAAATGTGTTATTTTAGATCAAGAAAGACGTGGAATCGACCCCAATCGAGGAAAAGAAAAGATTGTGGACTAAATTGCAAAATCTTTGTATTTTGGTACCAAGGTAAGTTCATGTGTAAATAATGTAGCATAATGGTTATTTTTAAGATATTGAAGTTAATTATATGATATGCTGATTTTATTTATGAAATATATGCTTTGTGGTTATTTAGAACAAAATGCAAATCATGTGTGCTATTTGTTAAATATAATTATTAAGAGTAGTGATTGATTTGGTATTCTACGGAAGACGGCAAGGATATATGTTCGAGGAAAATCCCGTTTGAACCTTAGGAATAGATTAGGATACAAGTGACATGTCACTAGGATGGTTGAGCATCCGAACTCGTTGAGTTGAGTTCGAGTTCACTTATGGATGCGAATGTCCGAACTCGTTGAGTTGAGTCCGAGTTCGTGAGATGTAACTAAGCATCCGAGCTCGTTGAGTTGAGTCCGAGTTCACTTATGGATGCGAACGCCCGAGCTCGTTGAGTTGAGTCCGAGTTCGCTTATGGGCGGGTTACATGATTGCTTGATTGAATATGTGGCACTTATGTGCAAGTTATCCATGTATCCGAATTATATTCCGATGTGTTCAACGGGTAAAGTTCTACTCAAATGGAGGAATACTCGAGATGAAAAGAGACGTACTAACTGAAACAGGGGTAACTTTAACTAATAAACTGTACTAATTGGCTCAACCAAAAATTCTAGAAAAAAATTAGTAGATAGGAATATGAATCTAGATTCAGGGAAAATTTATGGATCTTGATTTCGAGTTTCGTAACTCAAGATATGATTTTTCTTGTGACTGTAACGCAAGTAGCTAAAAAGCTGTGAATGTAGAAACAAATAATCTAAAGTTCTTAAAATGTTAAATTAAGTTTAGTAACACCTCATACTCGACTCCGGTGACGGTCTCGGGCGTGGGGGCGTTACAATATCTTTTTACTGAAGTTCTGAACATGTTCACTTCAGCTATCCTAGTCGAAACATAGCCGTCCCTACCCAAAAAATTTGACTTGGGCATTAGTTTCCCTTCAACTATTCTATCGACTATTCTTCCTTTCCTATCTTCTCTTCACGAAAATTGTGTGAGGTTTATATTTCGATTATACTCTCTGCTTCTTTTTGAATTTTCCTTATCTCGCGATAACGTTTCTTTTTCCCCCTTTATCGATCTTCCATTTTCTTCCACTCTTGCGGTGTAGTGAATAAAGGGTTCCACTTTGTTCTCCCTTGGCCAAATCTTCTAGTTCTCTACTCGCCTGGTTCGTAAGTTTGAAATTGTTTGATTCTGGTTTTGTTAGCAAATATTCATTTAATGGGGGCTGTTTCTGTCTTAGGTGAAGTCTAAGAATCTGAGGTCAGCCAATCAGTGTTCTCATATTGCAGTATCGTGTTTTCACTCTAAGGTAAGCATGTTGTTGGTCTTCTTAGGAATGCCCTTTTTGTTTGTATCAATTGTGTATCGTTTAAACCGACTAATTGGCTGACGAATTGGTTAATATTAGGTGTGGTTTATCTTAGAGTGTGGTTGAACTTCAAACAAAATAAGGTGTGTAAACACAATCTCGACTATGCAAATCGGTAAAAGCCAGGGTAAGTGAACGACGACGCCACACGGGCGTGCGCTTGCTCGTGTAGTAGTCTATGTGACTAAACATGGGCGTGTGATCGACAAAGCCGGCCATGTGCGATTTCATGGGTTGGGCTGAATTGGACCGTGTAGGCCTCACAGGTACGTGAGCCCCACACGGGTGAACCACACGGACGTGTGGAAATATTGGGCCAAGTCGTGTGGGCCACACGGGCTTGTGGGCCCACATGGGCCCGTAATATTGGCCGTTGGCCCATTTTTACTGTTTGATTGCTAAGGTTGCACGGGTCGCCCGAGATGACTATGGACCTATCGCGGGGTCGATAAGCTTATCTAAACCCTTAATTGACTGAATGATTGTTATACCCCTATGTGATGTATATATATATATGTACATGTATGACCGTATTTTAGCATGCTATTTAAACTGTAATGGATACATGTATGATTCTATGATATGACATGACATGATTGTATGATGCATTGCATGGGGATGGGTTTATATTGATTGGAAGAAGTGTACTAAAAGGCTTCGAGCCTAAATTACTGGCAGCCCAGCTGCATATTACTGTATAGTGCCGCTTTTGGTACTTTCTGGAGTGTAGGGATGGGTGGGTTGATTATATCCCCACATGAAGTGTAGGGTTGGGCGGAGTTGGAGTGTAGAGGCTGGATGGGTAGGACTTATATACTGTTTAAACTATTACTGCACTGATTATTGTTACTGTAATGGGCCAAGGCCCAAACACATGATTGTTTTTGTATTAAGATGGGCTAAAGCCCAAACTGATATTGTCATTGTTACTAAAAAGGGCTTAGGCTCAGACTGTTCTTGTTTTCTGACTGTTTGTTATATGGGATTACACACTGAGTTTTCGTAAACTCATCCTCTTGTTTTAACTGTACAAGTAATCCCCAGACATAGGCAGATCGGTGCATCGGATGACTCAGCGGTGGCCACACGACCTATCTAATTTTAGATAGTATTTTATGATTTCAATTTAATTTTTGGGGTATTCTACTAGGGCTGAGCATTCAATCGAATCGAATCGAATCGAATAAAAAAATTTCGAGTTAATCGAGTTGACGAATCATATTTCATCATCCTAATTTGATTTGAAATTTTCTTGAATCGAGTCGAGTGGGATGGAATTTGAATCGAATCAAATCGAATATATTTGTTCGAGTTAAATTTTAAAAAATAAATTTGGGTCCTTGTAACCACTGTCACCCATCGTAATAAAATTTGTCCACCTTAATCAAAATTTTTATTAACTTTCATCACCTCATAATTTATTTATTTATCTTTTATATACGGATTAGCTTCTTTGCTTGCTTAGTTGTTTCAATTATCTTTAGATTCTTGTCACTATATATTTTGGAATTAAAAAATATATTAAATGTAAAAATGTGATTTTTTAATAAAAGTTATTTTAAAGATAAAATGTGAAATTGATACCAATACAAAATTTTAACATGAATATTTAATGGCATAATTAATAATTCAATTTTAATATAAATATTCAATATGGCTAAACAATTCAATAATATAAATAATATGAAATATGAAATTTAATTTAATTTAATAATATAAATAGTAGATATAAATAAAATTATTACTATTTATGTTTAGTGATTTTTTTTGGATAATTTTGATTTTTTATTTGGAAGTAAAGGGTGAGAAGTAAAAAATTAGGGGGAAAATAAAAAGTTTTGGGGGATAAAAGTTTGAGGAAAAGTAAATAGGGGGAGTAAAATTTTGGACGGAAAATATTAAAAAAAAATTAGGGGGGATGGATTTGGGGTAGATGGGAAGTGGGATTGGAAGGAAGTAAAAATTTTAGGGGGAAAGTGGGAGGGAGTAAAAATTATAGGGGAAAATAAAAAGTTTTATGGGTTTTTGGGAGTAAAATTTTGAGAAAAAGTAAATGGGAGAGTAAAATTTTGGTGGGAAATGGATTTTGGGAAAATAGGGGGGTTGAGATGGAAGGGGGGTAAAAGTTTTGGGAGGAAAGTAGGAAGGAGTAAAAGTTTTGAGGGATAAGTAAAAAGGTTTGGGAGTTTGGGGTAAAAATGTAAAATATTATAGTTTGATATTTGAATTATTTGAATTATTCGAGTTATTCAAATTCAAAAACTCAACTCAATTCGAACTCAAAATTCGAAAAAAAATTCAAGTTGACTCGAATAACTCGATTCGTTTAACTCAAAATTCAATTTTTTCGATTTTTTGAGTCGAATCGAGTTTTGCTCACCCCTATATTCTACTGTAATAATGGCCTCTTTGGATTTTCATTTTTAATATGGGATTTTTATTTGTTTTGGTTTATAACTGCTAGCAGTAGGAAAAGACGCGGGTTTTCAAAAAGGTAATTGTTTTATGAAAGATACCACGAATACACAACCTATTTTAAGAGCTTCTGCAATAAATGACGTTTTAAAAATTAATAATGTTTTAATGTGAATAAGTTTTTGATAATGACTCACATTTTGGAAAAGAACGACATGTCTTAGAATCATCATTAAGATCACACAAACAGGTTAAATAGAAAAAGGGTTTTCACCGATATCACACTTTACGAAAAACACTTCAATGTGACATCGCCAGATTCAGCCATAACGTCTAGGCTGGGTTTGGGGTGTTACACATACATGAACCCACACTAGATCGAGTCCCAAACACACTTATTGAGGCTTACTTGAGGGTCAGATTATAGAAAAGCATAAAATAGACAATTTACGACTCAAAACAAAAGTTTGTGAAACAAGGCCTCACGGTCGTGTGCCCTGACCGTAAACAAGTGCCTAGGCCATGTGGGGGTCTACCCACCCATGTACAAGCTGCACATGCTCGTGTGGAAGAGACACACGACCGTGTGACTGAGTTACATAGCCATGTGAGTAGCCCGTGTAACTCACTGTCCAAATGTGTCAAAATAATAAGTGGAGTAGACACAGCTGTGTGGAAATCTCACACGCTTGTGTGAAAATTGAAAAAATCCCCAAACAGTAGCCACACGGCTGTGTGGCACCAAAAATCGTCAAAACCTTAATTTCTCAATTACACATGGCTGTGTGGATCGCTCATGTGTGGCACACGCCTATATGGCCACCCATGTGGTCACGAAACCACACCAAAATAGCCTGAAAATCGTGTTTTTTACATCAAAACAGTCCCCAACCATTAGTAACCCAAAAATATACCGAAATATGCACAATTTCATGCAATCCATCAATAACTCAACACTTAAAATCCACAGTTTGGGAAACACACATTAAATCAGAATTGCAAACAATAAGAATTAACTGCTTTGCCTCCACAAAACTATTTTGACTCACATCCTATTACACAAAACACACAAGTGCAATCACCTTTGACAGAACAATAGATAACAAGTGCATAAAATAGAAGAAGCAAGAAACAAAAGAAATTGAAATTTGTGAAAGAACAGAAAAAGAAAAAATAACGGATGACAAATGGAGAGAAGAAATGAGGAAGAACGTGAAATGTTTTTAAAATAACTTCCCCTTTTAAAATAAATGGAAATAACATAAAAAAACATAAATAACAAAAACACTTGTAGGGATTCGAACAAGAGACCCAGAGGTAAGCTAACATGCTCACAACCACTGAACCAGTGGACTCGTTCTGACATTAAAATGCAAAAAGAAACACAATTGCTCAACCTACTCATTAACCTTAATTACAACCTCAAAACTTTTAAACCTAGATTTTGGGATGTTACATTAATGATGAATACTACGTTATGTGTATACATATGTGGGAATCAAATTGAGAGGCTTTATGATCTCCACACCATCACTCTTAAAGTCTTATATAATGGAATTCACAAGATTTATGTTGATGAGAAGCTATAGAACTCAACGATTGAATTAGTAATAATGTGGTCAAAGTCAAGAATTGGTTAGCAAATAAAGACGGTTCTAGAAGAGATATCAGATTTTTCTAAAGATCTTTCAGGGTACACAATGTTGCTGTTAAAGAAAAGGTTATTTACGGGTAATCAACTTATTCAGGTATGGTATCTAAAGAACAAATTAATTGGAATTTCTTCTGAATTGATTTCTTTAGTGGACGGGATAATGTGGGATTATTGGTGACTTTAGTAGTCACTAGGATAGTGTTGAAATTGCAAAGATATCTGAATACAGTTGTTATAGTTGAGTATCTTACCGTGATCTCTTCTGGGTATTCTATATGTTCATTTATTCTCAAAGGTATATGTAATAGTTCATCTTCAAAGGTGATTCTTATCATAAGAGAATGCTAGCTAACCATAATGTTAGACAGAAATACTGTTAGTCTGGTTGATTTATGATCGGTATTACTTTATCTTTCTTTGGCATTCTATTATATTATGTTTGGTAGAAGATTTAACGATAAGACTCATATGATGTTATTTTATTTCTTCTACTGGTTGATGTTTTGAATTATATATTTATGCAATTTATGTTGTCTCTGTCACAATTGGTTCTAGTGCATATGATTGATATTCTTCTTTTGGATTTTCTCTAGGGTATCATCAATCTCTTTATCATTCCATATGATTTGTATTCTCAAAGATTCAGTATAGCTTCACATCTTGGATTTCATTATCTTAGTTTTTTATCATTCTTATTGTTTAATCTATCAAACATGGTTCATCTGTAAAGGATATTCATTGCCTGAAGATAATTACATCTATTATGGTTATAATTTCTAGTTTGATCATGGGAGCACGGTGATACAAATCTCAAGTTTTTTGAGGTTGTGTAACACCCCAAAATTCCCGAAATCCCAAATTTTCTTTTTTTTCGATTCTAATAAAAAAATGTGCTAGGTATTTTCAGTTAAGTAGGTAATAGTAGGTCTTGGTTAAGGTTTAAGTTTGAACTTAGGGGAAAAGAAAATTATGCGTTAATAATTAAAATGATCTTGTTGGCAAGTAGTTGGGCTTTTAAATAAATATAGGGGAAAATGGCATCAAAAAGCCTTGTGGAGGAGTGGCTAAGTGACGCCACTCAGAGTGTAGGGAGGTGGTGTTAGTGGCTAGTAAGGAGATCCAAGGTTCGAATCCTAGCTTAGTATTTTTAGAAGTTTAATTTTGGCCTTCTAGAAGATTGGAAGTGACGTGAAGATGGACTCCAAGGGGAGTGTTCAGAAGAGAAATTTGAGGAAAGGATCAAGGGGTTATCAGGGAGAAAAATGAGGAGATGAGAAAGGGGAAGTGATGGAACCGAATGGGGAATTGAGGGTCAGGAAATTCGGCTATAGGGGCTATAAATAGGTGCCAAATGCAAGGTTGTCAGGCTAATATCGAAATCTCTCTCACTTTGTTATCGAAAACCCTTTTCTCTTCAAGATCCAAAAAGCCGAAAACCTTTACTTCTTTCTTTCTTTTCTTGTGCTAATTTTCTATTCTTCTTCTACTCTTCTTCTTTAATCTGTGTCAAATAAACCTTATTCTCCATACTAAGCTTGAAAGCCGAGTACTCTTTGGCCGAATACCCTTGGTGCAATTACTACTCCTACTTCGGTCAAATCTAGTGTAAGTGTTGTTCTCCCAATCAGTTTTGCTAAAAATCTATTTTGATGTTCTTTCCTCACTCTTTTTAATAAACTATGGTAGGGAATTAGTATCAAATCTTGAATCTTAGCTCTCTGCCGAAATTACTCCTTAGGTGTTTACTATAATACCCCAAACCCGGCCCAGACGTTATGGCCGAATCTGGCGCATCACATTGAAGTGTTTTTGTGAAAACCTTGTTTTCATTGAAAACCCTTCCTTAAGATATGAAACCTTAGTTAACTTATGAAAATACTCTTTTCAGTTGTGAAAGCTTTGTTTAAAACATTCAATTTAAGAAAGTTTATCAATTAAAAGTTTGGTTGTGGAAACGTAGTAAATAAAAACTATGGTTTAGAAAATCCCTATTCAACTTCTCGCAATTACAATGCTTAAGAATATGTAACACCCCTAACCCGTAACCGACATCAAATTAGGGTTACGAGGCATTACCAGACAGACAGAATATCTCAGACCAATTCAGAATTACAGATATTATTTAATATCATTTCATAAGCAATTTATCTCATAAGATGGTCTACGAGACTTAAAACATACGTTTAAGAACGGTTAGAGCTAAACCAAACACATTCATAAAATTCAGAACATAAAAAATTTTTCAATTCTGTTGAGGTCACACGCCTGTGCATCCAGGCCATGTGCCTCACACGGCCATCAGACACACCCATATGAATCAGCCGTGCCAAAACAGAGCATGCATACTGACTTTTTCACACGGCCAATAGGCACGCCCATCTACTATGGTCGTGTGATATTTAGCTAGCTACTGACTTTAGCCCACGGCCATATGACACGCCCGTGTCAAGGCTGTGTGATTTTTAGGTGAATACTATTTTTCTTACACGATCACAAGACACGCCCGTGTCCCTTGACTGTGTGGCACAATGCAGGCTTGGTTTAAGCCAATTTGCCATTTCTCATTGGGTCAAACCTACAAGCAATGATATACAACATTCATACCAAAATTTCCAACCAATTCCATGTTTAAGAATGACCAAAACACATTAAAACTTAGCACATTACAAACATACACCAAAACCATACACAACTTATCATTTGTTAGCTAACTTTCATGGCAAATATATACATATCAAAACTTATAAACATAATCCTTCTAGCCTATACATGCCTTACATTAAAATATATACACTTTCAAAAGTACCGAAATGAGATTGATAGTGTGGTGACGATCCTCGACTATCCTCGAGCCTTCAGTAGCTACGATATCTATAAAACAATGCAAATACATACAAAGTAAGCTTTCAAAAGCTTAGTTAGCTCGTACTTAAGTCATTCATAATATGTGAAACATAATTTAACAACATATATGTATTTGCATAATTTCAATCCATAAATCTATATCAACTCAATGAAATTCATATACATAACATCATCTACCACTTAGGTATTATACATACCTGAAATTTTCCGTACTTATACACTTTCATACTCACCTCTTGTGAATGTTATAAGACTTTCCATAACTTATTCGTATTTTAGACATCTGCACACTTAGTGCTATATGGTTAGCCCAAAATAAATATTTTCACACACTTAGTGTCATTTCAAATAACCGAGACTAAGTCGGTATTGCACACTTAGTGCCTCAAATAGCCGAAGCTAATTTAAATCGCACACTTAGTGCCAAGATAGTTTAAATCGTACACTTAGGGCGAAAAATTTCGATTCATCATCATATCATCCAATTTTATTATATACAAACCATGTATAATTAAGGCATCAAAGCTTACTTAACATCATATTTTAAGTACGAACTTACCTCGTACTCGAAGTTGTTAACTCGAACGTTTATTCTATAATCTTTGACTTCCCTCGATCTAAATCCAAACTCCTCTTTTCTTGATCTATAAGTATTCAAAATTAATCCTTTTATTTACCATATAATTTAATTCAATCCATAATCACACATTTAGGGCAATTTGCAAACTAGCCCTCATGTTTTCACATCTCGACACTTTAGTCCCTCTTTCACAAAATCACAAAATCACAAAATACACATAATTTGTTTGTACACAAGCTTAGCCGAATTTTCATGGCTCTCATACAAGTCCACACATTTCATTTATTTCACATTTTAGTCCTTCAAAATAACATTTTCACAAATTAGCTCAATTTACTCTATTTCATCAAAATTGAAAGACAAAACTTACAAATCATCTATCAAGCCTTTATAATTTATCCAAAAATATCACAAAGCTCATGATATCAATAATGGCATTTCATGAAATCTTCAACAAAAACATAAATTCAGACATGGGCTTTGAAGAACATGAAGCAACAATCATAAAAACGTAAAAATTATCAAAAACGAACAAAAATCCATACCTTAATCAAGGATCAAAGTGCCAAAACCTAGCTTGTTCTTTTTCTCTCTTTTTCTTTTGTATTTTCGACAAGGATGTGCATGAATAAAAAATTTTCATGCATTTGTTTTATTTAATAACATATATTACCTAATTACCTAACCATCCTTTAAAAATTTATCTATTTACTATATTGCCAAACGTCTCCCACTATCGTATAATGGTCTTATTGACATGCAAGGGCCTTAACTTTAACAAACCATAGAACTTAGGCACTTTAGCAACTAATAGGCAACTTTTACAACTTACGCAATTTGGTCCTTTTTGCAAATCGAGCACAGAAACATACAAATTAAATTACAGAAATCTAGCAGATATAAATTCACATATTACAGGCATAGAAAAATAATATTAAAATATTTTTTAGACTCAAATTTGTGGTCTCAAAACCACTATTCCGACTAGGGTTAAAACCAGACTGTTACAGAATAATAATCCAAATAAAAAAAAAGGGAGGCCTTATTACAATCCAGTCTAAAATCACTTAATAAATCAGGAACTAAATACTTTTAAAACAACCAAGTCCAAGTTGTCTTGCTAGCTGGCCACCCAGAGTCCCTCTAGACCTCGAACCTTCTATTGAGCATTACTTGAGAAAAATAAAAGAGGAGGTGAGTTTTCGCAAACTCAGTGTGTACACCCTCGTCGAGCAGCAAGCATTCATCAATCATCGTAAAATCACACATGCAATGCAGTGCAATGTAACCCACCCCAATAATCCATTCGCTACACTTCAGCTCCATCCCCCGATACAGTTCATGCAGAGATATAAATATCGACCCACCCAACTGATACACTTCAATGGTAGCCCGGTTGTGGAACTACCTTCATTGCAGCAAGCTGCTAATCATATAATGGGCTTAAAAAGCCTTCGATGGATCCACGGTCGTCAACAACCATGCGATCCTCATATACTTCCTCCGTTCCAAAATGCCCAACCCATATGCAACCTAAGTAGAATATCATATGTATGTATGTCACATCCATAAAACTTACCTTCAACACCTAGAGGTATTTTGGTCATTTTTGCCCTTAGGGGCATTTTGATAATTTTCCCTTTCTTTACGATTTTCACTTACCTTGGCCCGTTAACAAATCCCGTGAGCTAAGATGAACGAATACTATGCACCAAGTAGGATTCCAGATAAGAGAAGGTGAGTCATTGAGACCGCTCAAGTACCAAGCTCTCCCTAGATCCAATCCTAGACATGCATATACCCGTTAACCCTTTAACTTGTCCACGGTCGCAATAAATTAATTAAGTTTTATGTAGTCATCATATACTAGGCCCAAAACCCCTTACAAAGCCCAGTCAAATCACATACATGTATATGGCCCACTAGGCCCAATCATGTTCATATGGCCCATTAGGCCCAAATCACCTGTATACGTCCATTAGGCCCAATTCACATTTATATGGCCCATTAGGCCCAAATCACATTATACACATCCTCACATATGAATTTCTATCATATAGCATCAATTATCAATTTTTGCCTATTATGGGCCCAACAACCCGTCAAGTCTATTTAGCCTATTCTGGCCCAGTTGGCCAGCTCACAGCCGAAGCCCATGGAATCGCCCTTGGGACCTCAGACAACCTATCAATTTACCCCTTACAAGTGTTCGCGGACTCACAAGTCTGTCGTAGCCAAACTTTTGGCTTTTCGGCATTTCGGCTTTTCGGCTTTTGCCAATTCATTGTGTGTACAGTGTATGTACACACCTGGTAATAGAGTGTGTTGCGATTTCCCTTAGTTGTAAACCTACAAACGATATCACCCTTTAATTAATCGTATGCTTAATACATATTTTACCCAAAATCGAAACCTCACCTTAACTTTACCTTGAACACCAATCCTAGTAGCTTTTCCTTGATAACGTATTCCCTATATCAGTATTAATCTTACTCATTAAAACCAAATACTAGGGGACTCACATCCAACATAATTCACCCTCTTATCTCACTTAAGACCATTCGGCCAACCTTAGCCAACAAGCAAGGAATACTTACCAAAATCGCAAAACACCTTAGGAGCAATTTCGGCAGAGAGCTAAGATCCAAGATCCGATACTAATTCCCTACCACACTTGATTAGAAAGAGTGAAGAAAGAACAGCGTAATAGATTCTTAGCAAAACTAATTAGGAGAACAACACTTACACTAGATTTAACCTAAGTAGAAGGAGTAGTAATTGCATCAAGGGTATTCGGCCCTTGGGAGATTCGGCTTTCAAGCTTAGTATGGTGAATAAGGTTTATTTGGCACATATTAAAGAAGAAGAGTTGAAGAAGAATAGAAAACTGGCACAAAGAAAGAAAGAAAGAAGCAAAAGTTTTCGACTTTTTGGATCTTGAAAAGAAAAGGGTTTCCGATAACAAAGTGAGAGAGATTTCGGAATTAGCTGGAAACCTTGCATTCAGCAACTATTTATAGCCCCTATAACCGAATTGCCTGACCCTCAATTCCCCATTCGGCTCCATCACTTCCCCCTTCTCATCTCCTCGTTTTTCTCCTTGATAACCCCTTAATCTTTTCCTCAAATTTCTTTTCTGAACACTACCGTTGGAGTCCATCTTCACGCCACTTCCAACCTTTTAGAAGGCCAAAATTAAGCTTCTAAAAATACTAAGCTAGGATTCGAACCTTGGATCTCCTTACTAGCCACTAACGCCACCTCCCAACACTCTAAGTGGCATCACTTAACCACTCCTCCACAAGGCTTTTTGATGCCATTTCCCCTATTTTTATTTAAAAGCCCAACTACTCCCAACCCTGGATCTTTTAATAATTAAATTAAAATTCCTCCACCATAAAACTCAAACTCAGAACTTCTCCAACAAACCTAAACACTCCAAATTCCTTAAACCCTTATAACCAATATGTCATTTGTCATTTTCTTGTTCACTTAAAAAAAATTATGAGACCCAAAGCCCAAAGCCCATTTCATCTAGGCCCAAAATTTGGGGCGTTACATTTGTGGTTTTGGTAAGTATTCCTCTTCCATTGGCTAAGGTGGTTGAATGTTCATAGTTAAGGTAAGGGGACTTGTGTTGGATACGAGCCATCAATTATTTTGGTTTTAATAGTTAAGATTGGTGCAGATCTAGGAGTTGATCGTGGTTAGTGATTTAAGAAAGGGCTATTATACTTATCGCGCAAGGTAAGGTTAAGGTGAGGTTTCGGTTTTAGTAAAGATATGTATTAAGCATGTGATTAATTGAAGGGTGATATCATTTGTAGGTTGGTGACTAAGGGAATCGCAACATGCTTGCTTACCAAGTGTGTACATACACTGCACACACACAATGAATCGACAAAAGCCGAAATGCCGAAATGCCGAAATGCCTAAATGCCGAAAAGCCAAAAGTTGGGCTACGGTAGTCTTGCGAGTGTGCGAACACTCGTGAGGAGGAAACCAATAGGTTGTCTGAGGCCCATGGGCGATTCCATGGACTTGGGCAGTGATTTGGCCAATTGGGCCAAAATAGGCTTAATGGGCCTGATTGGCGGTTGGGCCCATAATAGGCAAAATTGATATTTGATGCTATGTGATGGAAAATTCGTATGTGAGCATGCATATAAATGTGATTTGGGCCTGATGGGCCATATAAACGTGATTTGGACCTAATTGGCCATATAAACGTGATTTGGGCCTAATTGGCCATATAAATGTGATTTGGGCCTAATGGGCCATATAAATGTGATTTAGGCCTAATGGGCCATATGAATATGATTGGGCCTAGTGGGTCATATGTAGGTATGTGAATTTGACTGGGCTTTGTAAAAGGGGTTTTGGGCCTAGTATATGATGGCTACATAAAACTTTATTAATTTATTGTGACCGTGGACAAGTTAAAGGGTTAAGGTGTGGAACGGGTATATGCATGTTTAGGATTGGATCTAGGGAGAGCTTGGTACTTAAGCGGTCTTAATGACTCACCTCCTCTTCTCTGGAATCCTACCTGGTGCATAGTATTCGTTCATCTTAGCCCACGGGATATGTTAACAGGCCAAGGTAAGTGAAAACCGTAAAGAAAGGGAAAATTATTGAAATGCCCCTAAGGGCGAAAATGACCAAAATACCTCTATGTGTTAATGTAAGTTTTATGGATGTGACATGCATACATATGATATTCTACTTAGTTTGCATATGGGTAGAGAATTACGGAACGAAGGAAGTATATGAGGATTGCATGGTTGCTTGACAATCGTGGATCCACCGACGGCTTTTAAACCCAATGTGTAAATGAAGGTAGTTCCGTAACCAGGCTACCATAGATGTGTCGATTGGGTGGGTCGATATTTATATCCCCACATGATGTGTCGGAGGATGGATCTGGTATGTAATGGATGGATTATTGGGATGGGATTGCTCTGCATTGCATTGCATGTTTGATGTATAGTGATTGATGAATGCTTGTTACTTGTCGAGGGTTGTACACACTGAGTTTGCGAAAACTCACCCCCTCTTTTATTTTATTTTCAGGTGATGCTCAGTAGAAGATTCGATGTTTGGAGGGACTCTGGGTGGCCAGCTAGCAAGACAATTTGGACTTGTTTTTCTTTTAAGGCATATAAGTTTCTATTTTATCCAACACTTTTCAAATCAGATTATAGTAGGGCTTCGATTTTGTTATTACTTAGATTGTTATTTTCATGTGGTGTAATTATGAGAAGTTGAATATGGTTTCTTAAACTGTAGCACGTTTTTCTACGTTTTTACAACTAAGTTTTACAGTGACAGGTTTTCATAAAATCATATGTTTTAAACAAACGGTTGAAAGGAGTTTTTTTTTTGTTAATTAAGGTTTCTTTTATTTTAAGAAGGGTTTTCAATGAAAATATGATTTTCGCTAAAACACTTCAATGTGATGCGCCAGATTCGGCCATAACATCCTGGTCGGGTTTGGGGTGTTACATTTGGTTTATATTAGTAATACGAAGGCTAAGAGCCTTACTGTTAAGGAGTCGAGAATAGTTAGGAAATTTTCGGATGTCTTTCCCGAGGAGCTATTTGGGTCGCCACCCAGTAGGGAAGTAGAATTTGGAATCGAGTTATTACCTGAGACAGCTCCAGTATCTATCGTTCCTTATCGGATGGCACCGAAGGAGTTGGTGGAACTTAAGGCACAGATTCAGGAATTTTTGGATCGAGGATTCATACGACCAAGTGTGTCTCCATGGGGAGCACCAGTGTTATCGTGAAGAAGAAGGATGGAACCTTGCGAATGTGCATCGACTATCGATAGTTAAACAAGTTAACTGTTAAAAACAAGTACCCTCTACCGAGAATCGATGATCTTTTTGATCAGTTTAGGGGAGCTTCTATTTTCTCGAAGATTGACCTACGTTCGAGATATCACCAATTGAGGTTTAAGGAGGCAAATGTTCATAAGACAGCTTTTAGAACTCGTTATGGGCACTACGAGTTCTTGGTGATGCCATTCGGGCTGACGAACGCACCTACTACTTTCATGAATCTCATGAATCGGGTTTTCCAACCCTACTTGGATCGGTTCGTGGTAGTCTTTATAGATGACATTTTGGTGTACTCAAAAGATGAGGATGAGCATGATGCACACTTAAGGATTGTGTTGCAGACTTTGAGGGAAAAGTAGTTGTATGCCAAATTCAGTAAGTGTGAATTTTGGCTAAGGGAGGTTACTTTTCTAGGACATGTGGTGTCAGTCGAGGGGATTAAGGTGGATCCCCGAAAAATTGAAGCGGTGTTAGACTGGAAAACACCCAAGTCAGTATCGAAAATTTGAAGTTTTCTGGGCTTGGCAGGATATTGTAGGCAGTTTATGGAAGGCTTTTCAGTAATTGCTGCACCCTTAACTAAGTTGTTGAGGAAGGGAGTACCGTTTGTTTGGACGGACAAGCAGCAAGAGAGTTTTGGAAAACTGAAGAAAGTTTTAACTGAGGCCCCTATGTTGATTCAGCCAGTGCCTGGGAAAGATTTTACGATTTATAGTGATGCGTCGCATGTAGGCTTGGTATGTGTATTGATGCGAGAAGGAAAGGTGGTTGCGTTTGCGTCACGCAATTTAAGACTCACGAAGTGAATTACCCAACCCATGATTTGGAGTTAGCTGCGGTGGTTTTCACACTAAAAATATGGAGGCATTACTTATTCGGGGAGAAGTGCGTAATTTATTCGAACCACAAGAGCTTGAAGTACCTCCTTACCCAAAAGGAGCTAAACCTTAGGCAATGTAGGTGGGTGGAATTATTGAAGGATTATGATTGTACGATTGAATATCACCTTGGCAAAGTGAATGTGGTAGCCGACGTATTGAGTCGCAGGGCTAAATCAGACTTGAGGGCTATGCTCGCCCGTTGAAGCTTGTTAGATAATGGTAGCTTGTTAGCTGAACTTCAGGTAAAGCCGGTGTGGGTCAAGCAGATAAGGAGTAAGCAACTAGTGGATGAGACCTTAGGTGCTCGTTTTAGATAAGTGGAGAGTGGGGAGACATCGGACTTTAGGATAAATAGTGAAGGAGTATTGTGTTTCTGTGGGAGGATATGTATACCAAAGGACGATGATCTAAGGCAATCCATTCTGCGGAAGCACTTAACGGTCTCTATGCAATGCATCCTGATGGAAACAAGATGTATCGGAATTCGCGTGAACTTTATTGGTGGCCTAGATTCAAGTATGAGTTTATGGAGTTTGTAAACAAATGCTTGGTTTGTCAAAAGGTGAAGGCGGAACATCAGTTGCCTTCAAGATTGCTTCAGCCAGTGAGGATTCCACTCTGGAAGTGGAAAAGGATCACTATGAACTTTGTTAGTGAGCTACCCTTGACGGCTACTAAGAAAGACTTAATATGGGTTACAGTGGATCGGTTAACCAAGTCTGCCCATTTTGTACCGTTCACACTGATTACTCATTACAAAAGGTGGCTAGGCTGTATGTGGCAGAGATTGTAAGATTGCATGGAGTGCCAGTATCCATAATATCAGATAGGGACCCACGTTTCATTTCGCGATTTTGAAACAAGCTGTATGAGGTGTTGGGTACTAGATTGAACTTCAGTACGGCATTTCACCCTCAAACTGATGGACAGTCAGAAAGGGTGATCCAAGTTTTGGAAGATATGCTAAAGGGATGTGTGATTGAGTTCCAAGGTAGCTAGGAGGACTATTTACCGTCAGCCGAATTCGCGTACAATAATAGCTATCAAGCAAGCATTGGGATGGCTCCATACGAAGCACTGTATGGGCGAAGGTGTCGAACTCCAACATGTTGGATGGAGTTGGGCGAACGGAGAGTTTTGGGCCCTGAGTTAATAGCCAATACTGAGAATAAGGTAAAATTGATTCGGGATTGGTTGAAGAAGGCCTCGGATAGGCAAAAGTCGTAGTTGACCTTAAGCGTCGAGAAATAGAGTATGCAGTGGGAGACTTAGTTTTTCTGAAGGTCTCTCTGTGGAAAGAAGTGTTAAGGTTTGGACGAAAGGGTAAGCTGAGCCCAAGGTTCATTGGGACATATCGGGTTGTAAGGCGGATTGGGCCAGTCACTTACCAGCTGGAGTTACCTCCTGAACTAAGCCAAATCCACGACGTGTTTCATGTTTCCATGCTAAGACGGTATCGCTCAGATCCTTCACATGTCGTGGCGATTGAAGAAATTGAGGTCAGGCCAGACGTAACTTTCTAGGAAGAGCCCATACAAATAATTGATTGAGATGTCAAAGAACTGAGAAAGAAGTCCGTTCCATTAGTCAAAGTGCTTTGGCATAATCACAAGGCTGAAGAGGCTACTTGGGAACCTAAGGAAGTAATGCGACGTCAATATCCTCAACTGTTTGAATCAGGTAAAATTTTGAGGATGAAATTTCTGTTAGGGGGTAGAGTTGTAATGCCCCAAAAATCCTAAAATCCTGAATTTTCTTTTTTTCGATTATGATAAAAAAAATGTGCTAGGTATTTTCAGTTAAGTAGGTAATAGTAGGTCTTGGCTAAGGTTTAAGTTCGAACTTAGGGGAAAAGTAAATTATGTGTTAATAATAAAAAGGACCTTGTTGGCAAGTAGTTGGGCTTTTAAATAAAGATAGGGGAAAATGGAATCAAAAAGCCTTGTGGAGGAGTGGCTAAATGACGCCACTCAGAGTGTAGGGAGGTGGTGTTAGTGGCTAGCAAGGAGATCAAAGGTTCGAATCCTAGCTTAGTATTTTTTGAAGTTTAATTTTGGCCTTCTAGAAGATTGGAAGTAGTGTGAAGATGGACTCCAATGGGAGTGTTCAGAAAAGAAATTTGAGGAAAGGATCAAGGGGTTATCAGGGAGAAAAATGAGGAGATGAGAAGGGGGAAGTGATGGAGCCGAATGGGGAATTGAGGGTTAGGCAATTCGGCTATAGGGGCTATAAATAGGTGCCGAATGCAAGGTTGCCAGGCTAATGCCGAAATCTCTCACTTTGTTATCGGAAACCCTTTTCTTTTTAAGATCCAAAAAGCTAAAAACCTTTGCTTCTTTCTTTCTTTTCTTGTGCCGATTCTTCTACTCTTCTTCTTTAATTTGTGTCAAATAAACCTTATTCACCATACTAAGCTTGGAAGCTGAGTGCTCTTTGGCCGAATACCCTTGGTGCAATTACTACTTCTACTTTGGTCAAATGTAGTGTAAGTGTTGCTCTCCCAATCAGTTTTGCTAAGAATCTATTTTGTTGTTCTTTCCTCACTCTTTCTAATCAACTGTAGTAGGAAATTAGTATCAGATCTCGGATCTTAGCTCTCTGCCGAAATTGCTCCTTAGGTTTTTGCAATTTTGGTAAGTATTCCTCTTCCATTAGCTAAGGTGGCCGAATGTTCATAGTTAGGGGACTTGTGTTGGATACGAGTCACCAATTATTCTTATTTTAATAGTTAAGATTGGTACAAATCTAGGAGTTGATCGTGGTTAGTGATTTAAGAAGGGGTTGTTATACTTATCGCGCAAGGTAAGGTTAAGGTGAGGTTTCGGTTTTAGTAAAGATATGTATTAAGCATGTGATTAACTGAAGGGTGATATCGTTTGTAGGTTGGTGACTAAGGGAATCGCAGCACGCTTGCTTACCAGGTGTGTACATACACTGCACACACACAATGAATCGATAAAAGCTGAAATGCCGAAATGCCGAAATGTCGAAAAGCCGAAAGTTGGGCTACGGTAGTCTTGCGAGTGCGCGAACACTCGTGAGGAGGAAACCGATAGGTTGTCTGAGGCCCATGGGTGATTTTAATGACTCACCTCCTCTTCTCTAAAATCCTACCTGGTGCATAGTATTCGTTCATCTTAGCTCACAGGATATGTTAACGGGCCAAGGTAAGTGAAAACTGTAATCAAAGAGAAAATTATCAAAATGACCCTAAGGGCGAAAATGACCAAAATACCTCTATGTGTTAATGTAAGTTTTATGGATGTGACATGCATACATATGATATTCTGCTTAGGTTGCATATGGGTTGGGAATTATGGAACGGAGGAAGTATATGACGATCACATGGTTACTTGACAATCATGGATCCACTGACGGCTTTTAAGCCCAATGTGTAAATGAAGGTAGTTCCGCAACCAGGCTACCATAGATGTGTCGATTGGGTGGGTCGATATTTATATCCCCACATGATGTGTCGGAGGATAGAGCTGGTATGTAATGGATGGATTATTGGGATGGGATTGCTCTGCATTGCATTGCATGTTTGATGTATAGTGATTGATGAATGCTTGTTACTTATCGAGGGTTGTACACACTGAGTTTGTGAAAACTCACCCCCTCTTTTATTTTATTTTCAGGTGATGCTCAGTAGAAGGTTCGATGTTTGGAGGGACTCTAGGTGGCCAGCTAGCAAGACAATTTGGACTTGTTTTTCTTTTAAGGCATATAAGTTTCTATTTTATCCAACACTTTTCAAATCAGATTATAGTAGGGCTTCCATTTTGTTATTACCTGGATTGTTATTTTCATGCAGTGTAATTATGAGAAGTTGAATATGGTTTCTTAAACTATAGCATGTTTTTCTATGTTTTCGCAACTAAGTTTTGCAGTGACAGGTTTTCATAAAATCATATGTTTTAAACAAGTGGTTGAAAGGAGTTTTTTTTTGTTAATTAAGGTTTCTTTAATTTTAAGAAGGGTTTTCAATGAAAACACAATTTTTGCTAAAACACTTCAATGTGATGCGCCAGATTCGGCCATAACGTCTGGGTTGGGTTTGGGGTGTTACAGGTTGTGTTTCTGCACTAGTTGTTATTGGAATTACATTCAATTTTTATCTTTTGTTTTAGAATGCACTATTAATGTTGAGGTACTGTTCTATCTATACGGTTGTAATGTTAGTCTTATTATAGCACTATGGTTTCAATTCATCTGATAGGTGTGGCTCTGGTATGGTTCAAAGCTTTGATGTTAATAATTGAAATACCTTTATTATTATATATTCCCTTTCTAGCTTCCGTAAAGGGGTAGACATTGACAAAAGTGTAGACAGCAAAAGATCGAGCTTAAACTTGTATATTAGTTCTCATCCCTCAGGTAATCTCTATTTATGTCAATGAGTTAAAACAGGATGTTATGTTTTGTTTGAGTTAATGCAGTTTGTAGAAATCTTTGATTGGTATTCTGAGGGAATTATGATAGATTGTATGTTTGGGTTGTCTTGACAACAAGAAGAATGGATTATTCTGAAATGTTATTATCCAATAGATAAAATCAACTCAGTTGTTTTATTTAAAACGGGTTATTCATTTAAAAAGTTAATTGAGTTATATGCATTTGAGTTTATCCTCAAGTTCGAGAATAAAGTTTACAGATTCACGAGTAAATAGACGAATAGTCTGAATGAAGAATTCATATTGTAGAAGACATGATACAAAAATATATCTATCAGATCAGCTATAATTAGGGAATGTAATTAGGAGTTAAATTTTTCTTGATAGTTAAAGCTATCGTGCTTATATTAAATGATATTGCTTGACGCTTTCCAGGAAAAGGGGAACAAATATCAGTTGAAAGTTACTGATACCAATATGTCAGAAGCATCAGCCAGAGTTTGATAATCCAAGTTTTTTGGTTATGTTTCGACAGATGATCACAGGGAATTTCTCCGTAGTTATACTACTAATGATAAGTGATGATAGGAGAACACCACAATTGCTTAGTTAAGTTCAGATATAGTATCAAGTTTTATATGAGTTTTGATTGAGTTCTAAATCAAGGTTAGTTATAAATTATTTATCTGTGGATCACCATTAAAAAGACTCGACTTGATGGCTTTTATCAGGTGAGAAATCTTAAGGACGAAATTTTCGTAAGGGGGAGAGTTGTAACAGCATGTTTTTCAGTGGTGTCCGAAACTGTAGTTTCGGGGTCACCAAATCTAACGAGTAAGTTCATAAATATTATTATTTAATATTTACGAGTCAAACATGGTTTTAAAAAGGTTTTTGATATATTGATTTTTGTTATATAAGCGATTTATTAAGTTCAAGTGATATGACCCTAAGGTCAAGTGGTTTTAGAAAATGAGGCATCGAGACCTTGTTTATATAAATTGAGTCATAAATATTTATAAAAATATTTACAGAGTTTCATTAAGGTGGTATTAAATTTTCGTAAAAAAATTTTAATGGTTCAATAGTTAATTAATTAAAAAGGACTAAATCGTAAAAGATGTAAAATTTGATCACTATTTGATTTGAGTGATTAAATGGTTAATTGGATAAGGGAAAAGGGACTTAAATAATAATTAGACCATTCAAGGAGTTAGTGGACGTTAGTGGGCTTATAAATTGTTAATGTTTGATTATAATTACAAGGGTAAAAGAGTAAATTATTAATTATGTATATTATAATCAAAACATGACAAAATTAATTATCACCTTCTTCATTTAAAGTTCATCACCAAAACCCTAAAAGAGAAGGAAGTATATTCAGCCAAACTTTGGCCTGGTGATTAGGTAAGCGAACTTTGCCCAATTTTAGTAATTTTTATGTTTTTGAGATCGTTGCAACTAGGTCCAGCTAGCCTATATCTTCGATTTTGAAACTGTTAAAGATTTTGAATGTTGCCATTGATGAACCTTATTATTTTAGGTGTTAAATGATGAATTTGAGATATTAATTTTCATTTAAAAGTATTTTATTAAGTGATTTTTGATGAATTGATAATGTTGTTTGAAAATTTTCATCTTTTTCTTAAAAGTTCTATATGTTTCCAGTTTAGTCCCGATTCATTTCTAATGTGCTTTTAGGACCTCAAGGGCTCATATAAGGGACAATATGCATGTTTTTTTTATGGAATATGATGTATTTTATAAATGATTGTAATCGAATGTTTTAAGTTAAAAGTTTTTGATAATGTTCTGTAACCCTATTTCGGCAACGGAAACAAGTTAGAGGTGTTATATATGAAATCGACTGAATAGTCACTAAACCTTCTAGAAGTATCATCGAGGATACCTTGTTCTAACAATACACTGAGCTATGAGCCAAATAGATAAAATATTAGAACAAGCCACAGCAAGATGCGATAGCTATACTAGCTTCATCTTAGAGGTTGACACAAGCTCAACAAGAAGTTGGTGAGAGTAGTCATCCAAATTGAGATTGGATGATTTAATGGATGCAAGAATTGGGACCAATTTTTCAAGAATTTGCTAGGCAAAACAACATCCAGGTCCCCAATTATACACCTGACATGTTTGGGCCAACAAATATGGAGCAAGAAGAAGAGGGGCAAGGGAACGGGGAGGATAAGAAGGATAACGGAAGGGAGGAGATGGATTTTGAAGAGGACGATTGAACATTTTTTTATCTTTGGGAAAACTTGTATTAATTTTTGGATATTTTTAATTTTAACCTTGTAGGAGTAGGAGTAATAGTAGTTTTATATTGCATTTTGTTTAAGTTTTCTCTTTAGGAACCTATAAACTCTAATTTATGTAGTTTTTTTTTCTAGTAGCTTTTACCACCTTTTTACTTAAAAATGATACTAATCCCGAGTATTTTTTAATTAATTTAGTGAAATTTGCTTAAACCTTGACAATAGACATGAATTTATAAAATATGCAAATTTGTGCTTTATTTCATGAATTTTATGCATAAATTAAAGTATTTCATGTTATTTATTAATGTGGTATATTTAACTGTGTAGTGGGACCATGAAGTTGATTTAATAAAGAGCTTATTATAAAGTTGCATGAATATCAGCTATTTATTTCCTATGTTTGATGGCAAAACCATGCTAAATGGGTCAACAAGGTGTTATTTTGACCCAGTTAAACTGATGCTACATGGTGAACAAGTCTGATTATTTAATGGGTCATAGAACCGTCCAACAAGGGGGAGTCAAGCCCAAATTTGACACAAGCATGTTGGCTACCCAAAAATCTATTTTGGGATATTTACTGGAGGTCTCTACATTTGGAGAATCATTGGAAATGAACACACAAAGATTACTTTTGAAACCGTCCAACCTATGCCTAAATTTAACATGATTCTATGCTTAAATAAAAGAACCATCATCCACCTTCTTCCATAAAATGTAGCCAGCCAAGTGTCGCGTGTGAAATGATATGCGATTTTGTGCAAGTATACATGTCGGTTCAAATAATAAAGTGATGAGTGAGTATCGTTCCCACGAGGATCGGATTGAGTGGTCAAGTTTTTATAATTTGGTTAATGCTATGGAAAAAAGTAATGAATAAGATGCTATGGAAAAGTCAATGATAAATATGCAGCAATAATTAGTGGAGTAATGATGTAAGCAATATGTGGACTTAATGAATAACTAGAAATGCTATGGCAAAAAATGAGAGCAGAAATGTAATGACAATAACGAAAGTGATTATCCGAATAGAATGTAAATAAAGAAATAAACAACTAAATATGTTGTAGCAGAGTTACTACGACAAAGAATAAGGACAGAATGATGTTTGATTCAGAAGGTCAGGATTACCCAAAATTGACCTTTACTGTCAATAATGTCCTGACAAAATCATATCTACTTTACTTCACAAAAGAGCTCTAAAATGGCTTGCCTCTCGCGATGACAAAACCTCAAGTTACCTTGCTCATGTCTATAGGCTTTTTAGATATCTTGCATGGGTTTCTTCTGTATGATCGTGACTCTATGTCTAGAGTTGACTACAAGTGTCGATTGAATACTCGCTCATTTAATTTAATTTTAATCCAACCAATCCAACCCTTTCAAAATTAGAATCATTTTATAGCATGCGAACAACCTTCTATGTCTAGAGATTGTTGCATTTATTTAAAAAATAAGAATAACCAAATGAAACATTAGAGTAAATTAGATATATGTTACATCCATAAACAGTTTAAGGGTTCATCGAAAGCAATTCCAACCCTATGAATTTAGCTCATGGGCTAGAAAATAAAATTCCAAAACGAAATATTATTTGACATCGAGTTCAACTACTACAATTCAATTTTTTAAAGGAAATAATGGAAGAGCTTTAGGAAGTAGCTTTCGCTTGCCCAGTACACACTTCGACAACACAGTGTCTTATGATGGCTAAAAAGGACTATATTTGACTTTCTATCCTTTTGCATAGCTGAACCCTTATTCACACCTAAGGATCTCTCTCACTTTTTCTTTGCCATTTTTGAGATCCCCTTCATCGATTTTTATATAAAGATTAGGCTAGGGTCAGCTAATAGCTTGTGATTATCTTATCCTCTTTTAGGGAGTTTATCGGTTACACGTTTGAATTTGAATTTGAATTGATGTGCGAAAAAGGTTGACTTGGTCTTCCCGGCATTGCCACGGTATTCGTGTTGGCAAACTATCTACACCTTGCCTTGTCAAAACTTCACTCTTTTATTTCCTCGTTCCAAAACTTGTTCCTTCCACACCAACATAAACAACTCCACTACAAGTGATTAAAAGTACCTAATTTCTCCTCAGTACAAGTCCCAATGCAATATTAAAAATGCTAACTAAAATGTCCTAAAAATGCAATAAAATGTACTTAAGTACAAGAAATTAGCTAAAACTAACTCAATAGCAAATTCAACCTCTTGAGTCGGCGGCAACCTAGGTAACTCCTCTGGGAACACATCCGAGAACTCACGTACAACCGAGACCAATTCTAATTTCAATTCCGAAACTCTGGAATCAACTATGTAAGTGAGATATGCTTCACAACCCTTTTAAACATATTTCTCTGTCGTCATAACTGAGATTATATTAGATGTATCATCCAATCTATCTGACTCAATCCGGACCCGTTTACCATCCTGACATTTTAGCACAATATGTTTTTTTCTACAATTCACAATAACATCATATAGAGTCAACCAGTCCATACCCAGAATCACATCAAACTCATCAAAGGGTAATAACATCAAACTAGCGGGGAAATTATAACCCCTAATTTTCAGTAGACATGATCTACATAATTGATTAACTAAAACATATTAACCTAGGGGATTTGTAACTTTGACAATATATTCAGTGAATTCAACAGGTATTTTCTTTTGATCTACTAATGTAGTGCATATATACGAATGAGTTGATCTAGGATCAATCAATGCATATACATTAATATCAAAGAGAGAAAAAGTACACGCAATAACATCTAGAGTAATAGCTTCCTCTCGAGCTCGGATTGCATAGGCTCTGGCCAGTGTTCTCGATTCAGACCGTTAGTTTATCTAGTTATTCTTTCCTCGACCGGGAGTAGTATTTCTAACATTTCCATATTGTCTACCCCTCTGAGAAGTTGCTTCAGGCTTATTTGATTGATTCCCGAAATCATTTTGCTTTTTTGGGCAGTTACGAAGAAAGTGGTCAGTAGACCCACAACGGAAACAAGCTCTCGATTTTGATCGACACTTTCCAAAATGTCTTTTATTGCATTCATCGTACACTAGAATAATTCTCTCCTCATTTCTTACACTTCCAACACTTGCTGCTGGAGAGTTGGCTGACTGGAAATTGCTTTGTCTCAGTTTCTCTCTATTAACGAACTTTGAAGGTGCAACTGATCGACTGGTGTCATTTCTAAATTTCTTTGATGGAGATGTTTAAGCTGGCTTCAATGAACCCCTTTTTTTATAGTCTCTAAACTTCGAATCTGACTATCGTTTGCTTTTACAAATCCCTTCAACCTTATGAGCCCGCTCTGAAAGTTCTACTAATTTTTGTAACTTTAATGATGCTATAGCCATATGGATCTCACCACTCAACCCATCTTCAAAATTTATACACATTTCTTCCTTATTGGATATGATGTTACGAGCATACTTCTTAACTGTACAAACTCACATTCATACGGTATGATGTTACAAGCATACTTCTTAACTGTACAAACTCATGTTCATACTCAGCTACTGTCCAGTTTTCTTGTTTTAACTCAAGAAACTCTTTCTTTTTCCGGTTGATGAACAGCGACTATCATACTTTTTCTTGAATTCATTCTAGAAGAAATCCCAATTAACTTTATCGTTTGATATCATCGTGCTCAAAGTATCCCACCATAGATACACCTCATCTTTCAATAAGGATACCATACACCTCAAGCAATCTTCAGGAGTACACAACAACTCTGTAAAAACTCTCTTTGTGTTCAATAGCCAATACTCGGCTTTTGAAAGATCATCATCTGTCGTACCTCTGAACTCTTCCATTCCATATTTCTAAATTTTATCTACAGATACTCAGTTAACCGTCACAGGTACAGGGTTTGGAACATTCAGGGGTGCTAAAGGAGGCACAACAAGGGGTAGAGGTGGCAGAGTTGCGAGATTTGCTTGTTTGAAGTCATTGAACCATTGGTTCATCATTCCAAGAAATACATTTTTAATCTCATCACCCATGGATTGTGGAATAAGCACAGTATTACTTGCCTCAGAATTCGAAGCTTGAACATTACAATCACCTTCTTAACTATAGCTCGATTTGATTCAGCTGACATCTTAAATCAATAATAAACAAAATGTTAGTACGGATCAAAAGCATCACACTATCACAGGGTATATGTGGCATGTATATACTAAACTCTAGTTTGCTACGTTAGTCCTAGAATCAACTAAACTTAGCTCTGATACCTCTAAATGTAACACCTCCTAACCCGTATCAGTCATCGGATTAGGGTTACGAAGCATTACCGAATAAACGTAATTTAAAATCATTCATTTCCAAACATTTCAATAAACATAGCATAACCTAATAATATACATGCATATCGTCCATTATTCGTGCCTTTGAGTCCTTAGAATGACTTTAGAAATAATTCGGGACTAAATCAGAAACATTTGAAACACTAAGGAAAAAGTTAGAAAAATTCAAACTACAGGGGTCACACGGCCGTGTGGCCAGGCCATGTGACACACATGGTTGAAACACACGTCTGTGTCTCAGGCCGTGTAATAATCAAAATAGGGACACACTGGCGTGTCCCAGTCTGTGTCCATACCCGTGTAACTGTCTGACTTGGGTCACACAGCCAAGCCATACGCCCATGTGTCAGGTCATGTAACTCTCGAAATGGCCTCACACACCCATGTGCCAGGTCGTGCTAGGCCGTGTAACTGCTTGACTTGCAATTGTTAAAACCTATGGGGGACACAATGTCGTGTGTCACACAAGGCTGAGACACACGCCCGTGTCTTTGGCTGTGTAGACAAGAAATTGGCCAAAATCAAGCCATTTCTTTCACCCATTCTAACAAGTACCTACAAGCCATATACACATATGATCAATGCACCAAAAACCTACCAAAACATGCTTAATTTACCAATTTAAAATATCCAAAATCTATTCAACCAATATGCCTTATAACGCACCTCAATCACAATCAAACAAACTTAGCAAAATATATGCATAATTAACCTCACTTCCAACATACACATCTAGTTCCATATCATCTTAAAACATACAACAATTAAGACCATTTCTAGCATAGCAACTTAGTTCACCAACAAGCCAAAATAAACCACAAGTGTATACTTTCATACCATTCTAATTGTACCAAAAAGATACCTATTTACAACCTTAGTAAAGTGCCTAACAACTTAGTTTAGTATTTTGTCAAAATGTACCATAAATACCTATATAGCCACATATACATGCCACAACCCTAAAGAGCACAAGAACTACCAACATTGGTGGATAGTGTGAGCCGAAGATTCGATCGGTCCAAAAGTCAGCAATAACGATATACAAAATAATACACAAAAATGTATAAGCTTATAGAGCTTAGTACAAACATAGTAAATCCTTTAGCTTAACAACAATTGGATGCAACTCTTATTTTACTCGATTTGAAGTTATCGGAATGTAAACATGGGCACGTATGTACAATTCAGGGGTATCGAAGTACAAACAGGGGCATGTATGTGCAAATTAGGAAATAATTAAGTGTAAGCAAATACTTACATAACTATATTGTAAACAAACAAGTAGAAATTCAATTACGTATAGAAATACTACGAACTTACCTCGATTACAAAAATGTCGAAATAGGATCATTAATCCGAGACTTTATCATTTCCTTGATCTAGATCCATACGAGGCTTGTCTTGATCTAAATAAGAAAATTCAATCTATTTAATACACATACTATTCAACTTAATCTAAATTTCAAACTTTTACAAAATTATAGTTTTGCCCTTATTATTTTAACTTCTTTACAATTTAGTCCTTAAGCTCGTAAATTAATATTTATGCAAATTCATTCACATTTCATGTTAGCCAAAACACCTAGGGACTTATACAACCTCATACAAATCAATATTTCACAAATTTATCATGATAATTTATTACTTTTACAAATAAGTCCCTAAATGATAATTTCATCAAATATCACTTTACAAAAGTTTCTTATTTACTAACAAGAACTCAAAATCTATCATTAAACTTCACAAATAATGCAAGAAAATTCATGGTGAAACCCTAAACCTTACAGTTTTTCAAATTAGTCCCCGGACTAGCTAGATTAAACTACAACAACTTCAAAAATATAGAAATCAGAAAAAACAAACTCAAAATTCACTTACATGCAATGGAATAGCTTGGCCGAAATTCTCTTCTCTTCTAATGGTGAAATTCGGCTAACACAAAGAAAATGGGAGGAATATGATGGCTTTTAGGTTTTGTTTTATTTAATTTAACCTTATTTACTCATTTACCTAATTAACCTTTTAAAAAATTCATTATTACTATAAAACCAATTCATCACATTCCACTATAATCATAAATGGTCTAATTACCATTTAATTCCTCTTACATTAAAGTTCTATAGCCATTAAACACCTTTAGCTACTAGAACTACACATTTGCGCTTTTTACGATTTAATCCTTTTCATGAAATTAAGCATGCAAACGTTAAATTTTCTTAACGAAAATTTTATACAACCTTACTAAAATTCCGTAGACACTAAAATAATAATAAAATAAATATTTTCACATCAAATTTGTGGTCCCAAAACCACTGTTCTGATTTCACTGAAAATAGACTGTTACAAGGCTTTTTAAATATCTTGCATGGATTCCTTCTGTATGATCGTGACTCTATGTCTAGAGTCGACTACAAGTGTCGATCAAATACTTGCTCATTTCATTTAATTTTAATCCAACCAATCCAACCTTTTCAAAATTAGAATCAATTTAAAGCATACGAACAACCTTCAATGTCTAGAGATTGTTGCATTTATTTAAGAAATAAGAGTAATCAAATGAAATAGTAAAGTAAATTAGATATATGTTGCATCCAAATAGTTTAAGGGTTCATTGAAAGGAATCCCAACCCTAGAGATTTAGCTTATGGGCTGGGAAATAAAATCCCAAACCAAAATATTATCTGACATCATGTTCAACTATTATAATTCAATCTTTTGAAGGAAATAGCGGAAGAACTTCGTGAAGCAGTTTTCGCTTACCCAGTCCACACTAGAAGGACTGCCTTCGACTTTCTGTCCTTTTGTATAGTCGAACCCTTATTCATGCATAAGGATTCCTCTCACTTGTTCTTCATCATTTTTGAGATTTCCTTCATTGGTTTTTATAGATATATTAGGCTAGGGTCAGTTAACAACTCGTGATTGTATTATTTTCTTTTTGGGGGTTTATCCAGTACAATTTTAAATTTGAATTTGAACTACTGCATGAAAAATGTTGATTTGGTCTTCCTAACATTACCATGGCATCCGTGTTGGCAAACTGTCTACATTTTGCCCTGTCAAAACTTCACTCATTTTTTCTTCATTCCAAAACCTATTCCTGCCACACCAACACAAACAACTCCATCACAAGTGATTAAAAGCACCTAATTCTTGCAGAGTCCAAGCCCCATTGCAATATTAAAAGTACTAACTAAATGTCCTAAAAATGCAACAAAATGTACTTAAGTACAAGTAGCTAGGTCTAAAGGCATGAAATTTAACTTCAAGAGTTATCACCAAGCAATGGACAAAATGGAGGGATTCCAATCCTTATTATTAGTAAACTCTACCATATACTTCAAGTATAAATACCTCACTCATTCCCCATTTCAATCATCCCTCATCCTTACATCTCTCATTCTTCACATCTCTCAATCATCTTTCATTCTCTCATTTCCTTTATTCATTTCCATGCATAGCATCTTATATTTTCTTTCTTAGCCAAAAACATCGATAAGATTATCACTTGGTCGGCCACCTTGAAGAGCCATTAGCAAAGGAGCAACACAAGGATCGGAGGAAAACATCTTCAATTAGAGTTCATGAGATTGTTGATTCGACAAAGTTTATTCTTCATTTACTTTGTTATTTTAATTTTAATCATGTTTGTAATGTGCTTTATTATCTTGTCATCAACAATAGTAGCTTAATTCTGTTTATCTAGGATGATTGCATTTAAATATACTCAATAGTTTATAATATATATAAGTCATCAATTAATAGACATTCAATAGTTATCGCAACATCATTCAATTCTAATCCATAACCATTTATCATATATATACAAATTCATCAAGCTTCATACTCATAGTATCAACTATCACATAGGTATTGTACATACATGTACTTTCCCGTATATATATTTATTTCATTCTCACCTCTTTGTTTAATACGTTAAATCCTTCAGAGATCTTTCAATGCTCTAAGAACTCACACACTTATTACATAAATGATTAGTCAAAGCTATAATGATATCGCACATTTAGTGCCATCACATTAAACCGAAGCTATCTCCAATTTGCACACTAAGTGCTGTATATAGCTGAAGCTATCTCGAAACACACACTAAGTGCCCAAAACATAGTCGCTTTGTTGTCGTACTCAACCTTAGTCTCATTTATACAATTTATGCAGTATTAAAGCATTAAAAACATAATTGTAACAACGTTTATCACGTATGAACTTACCTCATACTCGGAATTGACGAATCGAATCAATTACTCGATAACCTTCGATTTTCCTCGATCTAAATTCGAGTTCTTTCTTTCTTGATCTATCTGTATTCAAAATTAACCCATTTAATCACCAATTCATTCAATTTCATCCACAAACACATATTTGGGCATTTTTTACACTTTAGCCCCTAAAGCTCTACATTTATTCAATTTAGTCCCTATTTCACAAAAACACAAATTACACAAAATTTAATTACACCCAAGCCTAGCTGAATTTCCTAAGGACCCTTAACAACCCAAAACTTTCATTTATTTCACAATTTAACCCCTCAATTTACACTTTTCTCAGTTTAATCCCTAATATGCATTTTTACTTAAAATCACTTTACAAAACATGTATATCAAGCACCAAGCTTTCATTATTCATCATAAAACATTCAAAAACTCAAGCATTCATCAATGGAAACTTTCTAAATCATCAACACATTCAAAAATTTAGGCATGGGCTAGCTAGTACTCAAAGCAACGATCACGAAAACGTAAAGATCATCAAAAATCGAGCTCAAAACATACCTCAATTGAGCTATGCAAGTGCCGAATGGATGAAAGCTTCAAAACCCTACTCTTCTCTATTTTCGGTCAAATATAGATGAAAATAAGATGAATTTTGGCTTTTTTAATTTTAATTATCATTAAAACATAGTTTACCATTTTACCATTAATGAAACCTTTATAAAAAAATCCATTAAATGCCCATTTATGTCAAATTCCACTATCAATGGTCTAATTACAACATAAGGACCTTTCATTTAATAAACCATGGCAATTAAGCACTTTTATCATATAGAATGCAACTTTTACATTTTACACAATTTGGTCATTTTTCTCAAATTGAGCTATTAAATGATAAAATTAGTTCACAAAATTTTCACACATGCATATTCACATACTGTAAACACCAAAAATAATATTACAATAATTTTACGTCATCATATTTGTGGTTCTGAAACCACTATTCTGATTTAGCCAAAACCGGGTTGTTACAACAACTCAATGAGTTCGGATGTCACATATATCATGAACTCAGACCACAACTCAATGAGTTCAAATCACATATTTCCTAGTGACATGTCACTTGTATCCTAAAATATTCCTAAGGTTCAAACGGGATTTCTTCGATACCACATTTTCGTTGAGCTTGCTCGTAGTGTCAATTTCAATACTCATAGCACCAATCACATACTCATGGAATAATTAAGGCATCATTCATAATAAAAATGGAAGCATTTAAACACATGGTACAACATCATATTAATTATATATACTTACCATACATGTAATATCAAGCATTTAAAGAATGGTATATGTTGCATTATTTGCAAATGAACTTACCTCGGTACAAAATGACAGAAATGAATGTAATCCTCATAAACTTTATTTTTCCCCTGATCAAGACCCGAATCACATTTTTTCTTGATAATCAAGCTTGAAAATGAAGAAAACCCTAGCTATGGTGTAACCCCAAATTTTTGCACTTTCTTAGAGAAGATAAACCAATTTTTGCTTTTTTTTTCCTTTTTTATTATTTTATTTACCAAAAGATAAAAATGCCCTTAGGGCCTTTCTTTTCAATTTTTTCCTATTCATTCCCATTTTTGTCCAAAATTTTAGAACTTGGTGTAATTGCTATTTAAGGACCTCTAATTAAAAATCCAATGCAATTTCATGCTTAAAGCTTCTAGAACACAATTTTTTCAACTTATTCAATTTAGTCTCTAAAGTCAAATTGGACACTTTAGGCATAGAATTTCTTCACGAAAATTTCACACGAACATGAAATCATGTCATGGATCATCAAATAGTCATAATTATTTCTATCTCAGATTCATGGTCTCGAAACCACTGTTCAGACTAGACCCTAATTCGAGATGTTACAAAGCAGGCCCGTGATTAGCTCGAGAGCGAGCCATATGTGATTTGTGATATGAGGTAGCATGTAGCTATGTTTGAAGCATTATGTGCAAGCCTTCCACGTATCCGATAGTATTCTGAGTGTTCAACGGGTAAATCAGTGAGTTATTAGACAAGTAAGTCATTGATGAGGAAATATGAGAATGTATTACGAGTTGGTACAAGTATGTACGAAAAACTCATATGGATGAACTCAGTATATGATGATATTTTGATAAGATTAAAAATGTGCAAGTTATGCCTATGAATTTATGATGACATATATGTAAACTATGTTATGTCTATGGTATATATATTCATGATTATGTTGCTATCTATTTGCATGTGAACTTACTAAGCTTTATGCTTACTCCCCTCTCTTTTTCATTTTCTTATAGTATCGCCAAGCTAGCTCAGGGATCGAAGGACGTCGGAGACTCGATCACACTATCAATTGGATATTTGGGTATAGTTAGTCTCAACATTTTGAGTATGGCATGTATAGGGACATGGTCTTTTTGTTATATGTCATATTGGTTTAGCCAAATGTGTTGGCTTTTAATCATTTGATGATTCATTTTGTATATGGCCATGAGATATGGCTCATATTAATTATGGGGATGTAATCTTATTCATATATGCATGCATGTGCTAAGGTCACTCATGATGTGGATAAATTCATTTGGCATGGATGAATTGTGGATACGATTGTGGATGTTTGATGATGGAATTGTGATTAAATGGCATAATAACAACTAAGGTAAGAATATGTAAAATGGAAGTAAATTGATGTTATGTATATTGCATGTGATTTGGTAAGCTTAGTTTAAATAAAATATGGAGTCCTAACAAGTACTACTTGGTAAGGAGTTGATATGCATGAGCTATGGTTGTGAATGTGTAAGTTCTCATTTATGCCATGTAAGTTGTCATTGAGATGTATAAGTGTGTATGTGTTATTATGGGTGACAAAAGGCTTGGAAAATAGCCTCAAAGTTGTCCACACGGGCATACATATGGGCATATGTCTAGGTTATGTGTGCCACACAGTCTGCCCCATGGCGTGTGTTCCGGCTGTGTGTTCCCTGCACCCTAATTAAAGCAAAATAGAATGCCCAATAGTAAACACACAGGCAGAGACATGGCCGTGTGTCTCAGCCGTGTGAAGGACATGACCTTAAGACATGGGCATGTGCTTAGGCCGTGTGAAGTTTGCACATGACTTTTTGGAATTTAAATCGCCACACAGCCTAAGCACACGGGCGTGTAACTTGGCCGTGTGACCCTAATTTGTTGATGACGTCATAAACAGAGAGTTACACAGGCTGAGGACACGGGCATGTCCCAAGCCACACGGGCTTGTGTGACCACACGGCCTACCCACACGAGCGTGTGACCCCTGTTTTGATGAAAAATTTTCTAAGTGTTACGAAAGTTCTGAGAGTTATTTTTTAGTCCTGATCCGTTCCCAATGTTTGTTTCGGGCCTTATGGGCCCGTATGAGGGGCAATATGCTAGTGTATAAATGGTTTTGAATTGAATGGAATTTTATGTCCCGGTCTTGTGAGAATGTTTATGTTTTGGTCTGGTAACGCCTAGGATGTAACATCTCGAAATAGGGCCTAAATGGAATAGTGGTTGCGAAACCACAAATCTGAGATAGAAAAGTTTATTTCGATTAATTTTTATGATTTACCGAGTGATTAGATGCATGTGTTAGAGTATTGATAAGAAATTTTATAGATTGCATGTTTAATTTGCCTATTAGGGCTTATTTGCAGAAGTTGCTGTACTAAATGTAACACTCCTTACCTGTGTTTGACATCGGAACAGGGTACGAGGCATTACCGACTTAATCACTAATCATCGTATAAAAAAAATCGATTCATAATTTCACTCTAATTTAAAAATTTTTCAAACACATTCAAGTTGTCCCTTAAAAAGAGCTTACAAGGCCCATATCATGCTTTAATTCAACCACACACATAGGCAAGAATGCACATTCATAAATTGCATCATTTAATTAATAACATAATCAAGACTATCTACATTAAATGACTTTATACAATAGAGACCTTCAAATAACATAGGTCAGTATTTTAGGCCAATTCCTAGCAACTTAATAACAATTAAACGAGTCTCCATACATGCCAAAGACTTAAAAATACTTTAAAACCTTTATATATCGATCAATAGTTTGATAGTGTGATTTAACCTCCGGCGACCTCCAACTCGAGCTAACATCTAAGACACTATAGGAAAAAGGAAAGGAAGGGAGTAAGCATTATAGCTTAGTAAGTAAGTATGTAAATATTAATAAACAATACATTATCATACTTTATGTAACGCCCCCACGCCCGAGACCGTCACCGGAGTCGAGTATGAGGTGTTACTAAACTTAATTTAACATTTTAAGAACTTTAGATTATTTGTTTCTACATTCACAGCTTTTTAGCTACTTGCGTTACAGTCACAAGAAAAATCATATCTCGAGTTACGAAACTCGAAATCAAGATCTGTAAATTTTCCCTGAATCTAGACTCATATTCCTATCTACTAATTTTTTTCTAAAATTTTTGGTTGGGCCAATTAGTACAGTTTATTAGTTAAAGTTACCCCTGTTTCAGGGCTTGACTGGTCTGACCTCTGTTTACTACGAACCACTTTTCTCTCTGTATAAAATTCATATGAATATTAGGTTTATTTCTCCTGAAACTAGACTCAATAAGGATTCTGAGAATATAAAATACACCACCTAATTATATCTGTACAATTTATGGTGAATTTCTAAAGTTGGAACAGGGGATTCAGAAACTGCTCTGACCCTGTTTCACTAAAATTCAAATATCTTCCAACATATAACTCCTTTACCCATTTCATTTATTTCATGTAAAACTAGACACAATAAGCTTCAATTTTATATTTAATTCATCATGTAATTCAATTCCTATGATTTTTAATAAATTTTTAAACTCACGTCAGTGTTGCTGTAATATTCTGTTTATGGCAAATTTCATCCTTTTTATGAATTTTCATGAACTAGGTAACTTATTAACTTTCCATAACATCAAACATATTCTAAACTAACCATTTCCATAATTTATCATTATCAAGCACTTCCTCAACCATTTCATCACCATACCATAAGATCATTTACACAAAATAAGTATTTTGCTATACATGCCATACTTAAATTTACAAGCCATTTTATCGAAAAGTTCTTCCGGATAGTGTGACTGATCCTCCGACCAATCCCGACTCTGAAAGCTGGCTTGTCCAAAACTACAATGAGTAAGACAGAGGGGTAAGCATAAATGCTTAGTAAGTTCATATGCAAATAATAAGTAACATAACAAAGCAATCATACCAAACAACATTAGCATGGTATCACCAAAACATAAATCTCATTTCTAATCATCATTCATCATTTTACTACCTTATCGTTATTGTATCAATACTCAACCCGAGGGTTAAGTACATACCTGTCCAAGTATCCATTTCACATCACTTACCAATACGTCTCTTTTCATCTCAAGTATTCCTTCATTTGAGTAGAACTTACCCGTTGAACTCATCGGAATATAATTCGGATACGTAGGAAGTTTGCACATAAGTGCCACATATGTAGCCAAGCTACCATGTAACCCGCCCTTAAGCGAACTCGGACTCAACTCAACGAGCTCGGGCGTTCAGATCCATAATGAACTCGGACTCAACTCAACGAGCTCGGATGCCTAGTTACATCTCACGAACTCGGACTCAACTCAACGAGTTCGAACATTCGCATCCATAAGTGAACTCGGACTCAACTCAACGAGTTCGGATGCTCAACCATCCTAGTGACATGTCACTTGTATCCTAATCTATTCCTAAGGTTCAAACGGGATTTTCCTCGAACACATATCCTTGCCGTCTTCCGTAGAATGCCGAAATCAATACTCGGTAACAATTTATATTCAACAAATAACTCACATAATTTGCATTTTATTCAAAATTAACCACAAAACATAATTTCATGATAAAAATCAGCATATCATATAATTAACATCAATGACTTAAAAATAACAATTATGTTACATTATTTACACATGAACTTACCTTGGTACCAAAATACAAAGGTTTTGCAATTTAATCCACAATCTTTTCTTTTCCTCGATTGGGGTCGTTTCCACGTCTTTCTTGATCTAAAATAACACATTTAGCTTATTTAATACTCACATTATCAAATTAATCCTTAATTCAAATTTTGGCAAAATTACAATTTTACCCCTAAACTTTTGCATATTTACATTTTTGCCCCTAGGCTCGGGATTAAACTTTATTCCTTATTCTTATGTTTTACAACATGCTGATCACTTTTCCTTCTATGGCAACATCAAATTCTCACTCTAACATGTACTTGTGACTATTAGGTATTTTTACCGATTAAGCCCTTTTACTCGCTTTTTGCTTAAAATCGAGTAGTACAAGTTGTCTAACATAATTTAAAACATCATATTCTATCATAAAACATCAAAATACACAAATTTCACCTATGGGTATTTTTCCAAATATAAACCCTAGGTTAAATTATTGCTAACATAAGCTTTATCGAGTTATCGGGATCTCAAAAACATAAAAATCATTAAAAACGGGGCTTGGAATCACTTACTATGAAGCTTGAAAGTTGAAGAAACCCTAGCTATGGGGACATGGAGCATTCGGCAGCAACTAATGGGGAAGATGACTATTTTGTGTCATTTTTCCCATTTTATTTCATTAATTATCCAAATGACCAAAATGCCCTTAATGCCTTTCTTTAAAAATTTTCATGTACAAGCCCATTTTTGTCCAAAATTTTAGAAATTGGTCAAATTGCTATTTAAGACCTCGTAATTAATATTTCAAAGCAATTTCATACTAAAAACTTCTAGAATGCAAGTTTTGCAACTTATTCGATTTAGCCCCTAACTTCAAATTAAGCATTTTATGCATGGAATTTCTTCACAAAATTTTCACACAATCATGCAATCATATCATAAACCTCAAAATAATTATAAAATAATTATTTCTATCTCGGATTTGTGGTCACGAAACCACTATTCCGATTAGGCCCTAATTTGGGATATTACAACTCTCCCCCCCTTTAAGGATTTTCGTCCTCGAAAATCTTACCAGTAAACAGATGTGGGTATTGATTTCTCATAGTTTCTTCGGATTCCCATGTTGCTTCTTCTACTCCATGCTTTTGCCATAACACCTTCACAAGTGCAATATTTTTATTCCTTAGTTGTTTGACCTCTCGAGCTAAAATCTTAATCGGTTCTTCTTCATAGGTCATATCCGGTTGTAGTTCAATTTTCGTCGGTGAAACCACATGTGAAGGATCCGAACGATACCGACGTAACATAGATACGTGGAACACATCATGAATCTTCTCTAATTCAGTGTGGTAAAGCTAGCCGATATGCTGCTGGGTCCAACTTTTTCAATTAATTACCTCATACGCCCAATAAAGCGTGGACTTAATTTGCCCTTCCGTCCAAATCGAGAACCTTTTTCCATGGAGACACCTTTAAAAATACTTTATCACCAACTTGAAATTCAATGTCCTTTCGTTTTAAATCGCATAAGATTTTGTCTATCTCAAGCGACTTTCAAACAATCTCGAATTACCTTCACTTTTTCTTGATTTCTTTTATTAGATCAACTCCATAAATCTGAATTTCCTTGAGTTCAGTCCAATACAAAGGCGTTCGACACTTACGACCATACAATGCTTCATAAGGTGCCATTTTCAAGCTCGTCTGATAACTATTATTGTAAGTAAATTCTACCAACGGTAAATATTTTTCCCAACTTCCTTGAAATTCCAATACACAACATCCGAGCATATCTTCAAGAATCGAATTACTCTCTCGATTGTCCATCAGTTTGTGGATGAAAAGCAGTACTGAAATTTAACTTTGTACCTAACGAGTCTTGCAATTTTTGCCAAAGCCGCGAGGTAAACCTTGGATCTCTATCTGAAATAATCGACAACGGTATTCCATGTAGTCTAACAATTTCTCTAACATACAGTTCAGCCAACTTGTTAAGAGAATAATCCATAATCATTAGGGATAAAATGAGCCGACTTAGTTAATCTGTCAACTATTACCCGGATGGCATCTTTCTTTTCCCGAGTCAATGGCAATCCCGATACAAAATCCATAGTAATCCGATCCCATTTCCATTCAGAACCATAATAGGTGAAGTAATCCGAAGGCACTTGGTGTTCAGCTTTCACCTGTTGACAAATTAAGCATTTGGACACAAAACTCGATATATCTCTTTTCATTCCATTCCACCAATACATTTTCTTCAAGTCATTATACATTTTCGTACTACTGGATGAATTGAGAAACAACTACTATGTGCTTCTGTAGGATCTTTTGAATCAATTCCTCATTCTTTGGTACACAAATTCGATCTTTAAACATTAAGCATCCATCAGAACCGATTCTGAAATCTGACTCTATATCAACTTCACACTGCTTTCTCTTGGCTTGTAAATCTTGATCATCTTTCTGAGCTTCAGAAATTTCTTGTAAAAACATCGATTTTACTCTTAGCTCTGCTAGAATCGAACCATCATCTGACATTTTCAACTGAGTGTTCATAACTCTCAAAGCAAACAACAACTTTCTGCTTAAAGCATCGGCAACCACATTCACTTTTCCCGGATGATAATCAATAACAAGCTCGTAATCTTTCAATAACTCCAACCATCTTCGCTGTCTTAAATTCAAGTCTTTTTGTGACATCAAGTATTTAAGACTTTTATGGTCGGTATATACCCGGCACTTTTCACCATACAAATAATGTCGCCAACTCTTCAAAGCAAACACCACCGCAGCCAATTCCAAATCGTGAGTAGGATAATTCCTCTCATGAGGTTTTAACTGCCTCGAAGCATAAGCCACCACTTTTCCTTCTTGCATAAGCACACACCCCAAACCATTTAGAGAAGCATCACTATACACCACAAATTCTTTACCGATTCGGGCTGTACTAACATTTGGTGCCTCTGTTAATAACTTTTTCAATTCTTCAAAACTCTGCTGACATTCTTCCGTCCATTCAAATTTAACATCCTTTCGGACTAGTCTGGTTATAGGAGCAGCAATTACAGAAAATCCATTTACAAACCGTCGATAATACCCAGCTAGCCCCAAGAAACTTCTAACTTCAGTTACATTTCTCGGTGGTTTCCAATCAACAATGGCTGAAATTTTACTAGGATCAACCCGTATACCATCACCTGAAACAATATAACCCAAAAATCCAACTTCCCGGAGCCAAAATTCACTTTTACTAAACTTAGCATACAGCTGCTTATCTCTCAAAGTTTGCAAAACTATCCTCAAATGCTCAGCATGCTCTGTCTCATCTTTTGAATAAATTAAAATATCATCTATAAACACCACAACAAATTTGTCCAAGTATGGTGAATATGCGATTCATTAAATCCATAAAAACAGCAAAGAGGAGCATTTGTCAACCCGAATGGCATAACTAAAAATTCATAATGACCGTACCTTGTTCTAAAAGCAGTTTTAGGCACATTCGACTCTTTTACCCGCAGTTGATAATATCCAAATCTCAAATCAATCTTTGAAAACCATGTCGCTCCTTTTAGTTGATCAAACAAATCATCAATTCTTGGCAACGGATACTTGTTTTTAATTGTCACCTTGTTTAATCGCCGATAATCAACACACAATCTCATAGAACCATCCTTCTTTTTCACAAATAACACGGGAGCACCCCAAGGTGAAAAACTTGGTCTCACAAAGCCTTTATCAGTCAACTCTTGCAATCTGCGACTTTAATTCCTTCAACTCTGCTGGTGCCATTCTATACGGAGCAATCGAAATCGAGCTGTTTCGGTATCAAATCAATACCAAATTCTACTTCCCTAAGCGGAGGCAAACCGGCAATTCTTCCGAAATACGTCCGCAAATTCACACACTGGCAGACTTCGATTCAACTTTCTTTTCAACTTCTTTTGTATTAATTACATACGCCAAATAAGCTTCATAACCCTTTCTCAAATATCTTTGAGCCAACATTGAAGAAATCACACTAGGCAATGACTCGATTTATCCGATTCAACCCATGATGTTTCACCATTTTTCACTTTAATTCTATAACTTTTTCTTTGCAATTTATTTTAGCATCATGCAATGTCAACCAATCCATGCCCAAAATAACATCAAACTCATCAAACGGCAACAACATCAAGTCGGCTGGAAAGTAATGATCCCGAATCATTAAAGGACATTTCTTACATACTTTATCAACAATCACACATTTGCCTAACGGATTCGACACTCTAATCATAAATTCTGTGTTCTCAACAGGTATATTCATACTAGACACCAATTTCATGCACACATATGAATGAGTAGAACCGGGATCAATCAAAGCAATAACATTAACATTATAGAGAGAAAATGTACCGGTAATCACATCAGGTGAGGAAGCATCTTCGCGCGCTTTAATAGCATAAGTCCTAGCTGGAGCCCTTCCTTCAGGTCTAATTGGTGCATCCCTGGCTACATTCTTACTGCTTGCTTCGCTCCCAGCTTTTCTTGGATATCTTCCTCTCGAATCCGCCCCACTTGTTTTTGTATTCTGAAATTTTTCTTTTTCAGCTCTCTCTGGGCAGTCTCTAATAAAATGATCCGGAGAACCACATCGAAAACATTTATTTGCTCTGCACGGACCAAAATGATTTCTACCACACCGCTGGCACTCAGGTTTAACAAATCTCGAATTCCCTACACTGGCTGCTGAAGTAGTCTGGGACTTAAGACCCACATTTTGCTTCTTATAGTTTCCATATGATTGCCCAGCTGAAGTTTGAGAACGAGGATTCATATTTCTTGACTTTTCAGGTTACTGTGAGAATGAACTGCTCGTCGGTCTTTTCTTCCAATTTCTAGTCTTAGCCTCTACCTTTTTCTTCTCTTTAAGTAGTTCTTCACCTTGCAAGCTCGATCCAACCAGTACTACCATTTCTTTTAATTCAAGAATTCCAACAAATACCTTAATGTCTTCATTGAGCCCGTCTTCAAATCGTCGGCACATCTTGGCCTCTGTAGGAACATACTCTCTGGCATATTTACTTAATCGAACAAACTCTCTTTCATATTCTGTAACCGTCATATTACCTTGCTTCAGCTCAAGAAATTCTTTACGCTTCTGATCAATAAATCTTTCACTAATATATTTCTTCCGAAACTCTTCTTGAAAGAATTCCCAAGTTATTCTCTCTTTCGGTACCACCGAAATCAAAGTCTTCCACCAATTATAAGCTGAATCCCTCAACAAAGATATAGCGCATTTCAAACATTCTTCAGGTGTACAAGATAATTCATCAAATACCCGGATAGAATTTTCAAGCCAAAACTCTGCTTTCTCGGCATCATCATCAATATTTGCTTTAAATTCTTCGGCCCCTTGCTTATGGATTCATCAACTGGATTTCTATGAAATTTCATCAGATCCATACCTTGAGGCATCCGGGAGTACAGGTTGAGGAATTGGGGAGGTAGGGAGGTTGTACATTTGGGTTCGCATTTAACGAACTCGAAGATACCATGCACTCATCATTTGGAGAAAGGCTTCCCGACCCCTTTCTCCTCCTCTCCCGACCAGCAGTAGGAGGTAGATTTTCAGTCGGCGCTGCTCCTTCAGCTGAGCTGGCGATTACTCTCTACTTCATCCGCCACAACTGGATCGGGATCCATTTACTATAAAAAAAATCATTTAAAAAGGTCAGAAGTCGTCACACTATCACAATTTATACATATGGCATGTATAGCAAAATTCGTACATACAACACGTAGTCCGAGAACCGACTAAACCTGCTCTGATACCACTAAATGTAACGCCCCCACGCCCGAGACCGTCACCGGAGTCGAGTATGAGGTGTTACTAAACTTAATTTAACATTTTAAGAACTTTAGATTATTTGTTTCTACATTCACAGCTTTTTAGCTACTTGTGTTACAGTCACAAGAAAAATCATATCTCGAGTTACAAAACTCGAAATCAAGATCCGTAAATTTTCCCTGAATCTAGACTCATATTCCTATCTACTAATTTTTTTCTAAAATTTTTGGTTGGGCCAATTAGTACAGTTTATTAGTTAAAGTTACCCCTGTTTCAGGGCTTGACTGGTCTGACCTCTGTTTACTACGAACAACTTTTCTCTCTGTATAAAATTCATATGAATATGAGGTTTATTTCTCCTGAAACTAGACTCAATAAGGATTCTGAGAATATAAAATACACCACCTAATTATATCTGTACAATTTATGGTGAATTTCTAAAGTTGGAACAGGGGATTCAGAAACTGCTCTGACCCTATTTCACTAAAATTCAAATATCTTCCAACATATAACTCCTTTACCCATTTCATTTATTTCATGTAAAACTAGACACAATAAGCTTCAATTTTATATTTAATTCATCATGTAATTCAATTCCTATGATTTTTAATAAATTTTTAAACTCACGTCAGTGTTGCTGTATTATTCTGTTTATGGCAAATTTCATCCTTTTTATGAATTTTCATGAACTAGGTAACTTATTAACTTTCCATAACATCAAACATATTCTAAACTAACCATTTCCATAATTTATCATTATCAAGCACTTCCTCAACCATTTCATCACCATACCATAAGATCATTTACACAAAATAAGTATTTTGCTATACATGCCATACTTAAATTTACAAGCCATTTTACCGAAAAGTTCTTAGGATAGTGTGATGATCCTCCGACCAATCCCGACTCTGAGCTGGCTTGTCCAAAACTACAATGAGTAAGAAAGAGGGGTAAGCATAAATGCTTAGTAAGTTCATATGCAAATAATAAGTAACATAACAAAGCAATCATACCAAACAACATTAGCATGGTATCACCAAAACATAAATCTCATTTCTAATCATCATTCATCATTTTACTACCTTATCGTTATTGTATCAATACTCAACCCGAGGGTTAAGTACATACCTGTCCAAGTATCCATTTCACATCACTTACCAATACGTCTCTTTTCATCTCAAGTATTCCTTCATTTGAGTAGAACTTTACCCGTTGAACTCATCGGAATATAATTCGGATACGTAGGAAGTTTGCACATAAGTGCCACATATGTAGCCAAGCTACCATGTAACCCGCCCTTAAGCGAACTCGGACTCAACTCAACGAGCTCGGGCGTTCAGATCCATAATGAACTCGGACTCAACTCAACGAGCTCGGATGCCTAGTTACATCTCACGAACTCGGACTCAACTCAACGAGTTCGAACATTCGCATCCATAAGTGAACTCGGACTCAACTCAACGAGTTCGGATGCTCAACCATCCTAGTGACATGTCACTTGTATCCTAATCTATTCCTAAGGTTCAAACGGGATTTTCCTCGAACACATATCCTTGCCGTCTTCCGTAGAATGCGAAATCAATACTCGGTAACAATTTATATTCAACAAATAACTCACATAATTTGCATTTTATTCAAAATTAACCACAAAACATAATTTCATGATAAAAATCAGCATATCATATAATTAACATCAATGACTTAAAAATCACAATTATGTTACATTATTTACACATGAACTTACCTTGGTACCAAAATACAAAGGTTTTGCAATTTAATCCACAATCTTTTCTTTTCCTCGATTGGGGTCGTTTCCACGTCTTTCTTGATCTAAAATAACACATTTAGCTTATTTAATACTCACATTATCAAATTAATCCTTAATTCAAATTTTGGCAAAATTACAATTTTACCCTAAACTTTTGCATATTTACATTTTGCCCCTAGGCTCTGGATTAAACTTTATTCCTTATTCTTATGTTTTACAACATGCTGATCACTTTTCCTTCTATGGCAACATCAAATTCTCACTCTAACATGTACTTGTGACTATTAGGTATTTTTACCGATTAAAGCCCCTTTACTCGCTTTTTGCTTAAAATCGAGTAGTACAAGTTGTCTAACATAATTTAAAACATCATATTCTATCATAAAACATCAAAATACACAAATTTCACCTATGGGTATTTTTCCAAATATAAACCCTAGGTTAAATTATTGCTAACATAAGCTTTATCGAGTTATCGGGATCTCAAAAACATAAAAATCATTAAAAAGCAGGGCTTGGAATCACTTACTATGAAGCTTGAAAGTTGAAGAAACCCTAGCTATGGAGACATGGAGCATTCGGCAGCAACTAATGGGGAAGATGACTATTTTGTGTCATTTTTCCCATTTTATTTCATTAATTATCCAAATGACCAAAATGCCCTTAATGCCTTTCTTTAAAAATTTTCATGTACAAGCCCATTTTTGTCCAAAATTTTAGAAATTGGTCAAATTGCTATTTAAGACCTCCTAATTAATATTTCAAAGCAATTTCATACTAAAAACTTCTAGAATGCAAGTTTTGCAACTTATTCGATTTAGCCCCTAACTTCAAATTAAGCATTTTATGCATGGAATTTCTTCACAAAATTTTCACACAATCATGCAATCATATCATAAACCTCAAAATAATTATAAAATAATTATTTCTATCTCGGATTTGTGGTCACGAAACCACTATTCCGATTAGGCCCTAATTCGGGATATTACACTTTAAATGAAGTCACAATATGTTCCCGGAATATTACCATCACAAACACACACATACTTTCACTATTACAATTATAAACATGTTCAAAATAAGCTGTCTAGCAGAGTACCAGCAGCTAAATTATTTATTTCTGGAGCTACAGAACTCCAAATTACAAACCGTTAATTTTCTTGAAACTAGATTCACATATATTCTTACCACAAAATTTTCAGAATTTTTGGTCTAGCCAATTAGTACAGTTTATTCATTGAAGTTACCCCTATTTCACTACTCAACTGTTCTGACCACTCTTCACTATGAATCAATTTTCTCCTCGTACAGAATTCAAAGAATGTTCTCATTTATTTTATTTGAAACTAGGCTCATTAAGGATTTCAAGAATATAAATTATTCCCCTAATTATTTTTTTACAATTTTTAATGATTTTTCCAAGTCAGAATAGGGGATCACGTAGTCATTCTGAACCAGTCTCTCAAAAACTTAAATATCTCATAATATAGAATTCCTTTGCTTGCTCTGTTTCTGTTATATGAAAATAGACTCATTAAGCTTTAATTTGATATCTCATTCAGTCTCTGATTCAATTTCTACTATTTTTGGTAAATTTTCAGATTCACGTCACTGCAACTATCCATAACAGTTTTATTGTCAATTTTGATCTTTCACACTTCAATTGTATTCATCACTTACCCATAACAATATTTCCAATTTCCAATCACATATCGAGCATATTGCTCATAAGTTACACACGTATATACTTACACTTATCATCACAAAGTCATACACAATTTCATTTAATCAATTTCCCAGTTGAATGTTTTGGAATAATAACAAATACGCGATGGTATCGCACACAGCCCACCTTTAAAATCGAAGCTCTCTTGTACACATAGTGGCCTTCACTTAGCACCACTCATGTGACCTAGCTCGATTGTACACATAATTTTGTCTCTCTTGTACACATGGTGAACACTTAGTACCACCCATGTGACCTAGCCAGTTTATCTTGTAGCTCTCTTGTCTACATGGTGTCCTTCACCTGGAACCACGCATGCGACCTAGCTACATATATCCCGTAGCTCTCTTGTCTACATGGTGTACACATAGTATCACCCATGCGACCTAGCTACATCGTAATGTCTCGTAACTCTCTTGTACACATGATGTGCACTCAGCACCATACATGTGACCTAGCTACATACCATCTGTATCATCCAATCTTTTCGAAGGTTCAACCGGGATTTCTCTCTCTTTCTAATACTTGATTCCATACTTCCAATAGTCAATTATGATTCAAAAATCAGCTACAATACATAAAATATGCTGAAATATAAAAACATAATAAAGATAATGTATTATTTACGTATAAACTTACATACTTTCTCATTTCCATGTCAAATTAATATTGAACATTTAAATCATCATAATTATACTTACTTTCAACACCTCGGCAATCACAGTAAATATATCAATTTTACATTGAAACATGCATAAATTAATGCTTATTATACATATGAACTTACCTCGATACTAAAACGGCCATTTTACTAACTTTCCCGATTTTCGATTTTTCTCCCATTCTAGGTTCAAATCTCATTTTCCAGGATCTAAAACATCTTATTTTACTTATTTAATTAATTTACTATTCAAAATAGTCCTTAACTCAAACTTTGGCAAAATTACAATTTTGCCCCTAAACTTTTGCATATTTACACTTTGCCCCTAGGCTCGGGAATTAAAATTCATCCCTTATTCTTATGTTTTATGACATGCTGATCATCTTTCCCTTCTATGTCAACATCAAATTCTCACTCTAACACATAGTTATGAACAATAACAACTTTTACCGATTAAGCCGTTTTACTCATTTTTGCTTAAAACCGCTTAGTAAAAGTTGTTTAACATAATTTCAGCCTTCATATTCTACCATAAAACATCAAAATAAACACATTTCACCTATGGGTATTTTTCCAAATATGAACCCTAGCTTAAATTATTGCTAGAATAAGCTTAATCAAGTTACCGGGATTCCAAAAACGTAAAGAACTTGAAAAACGGGGCTAGAACGGACTTACTATTGAGCTTGGAAAGCTTGAAAACCCTAGCCATGGCTTCCCCCATGTTAATTTCGGCCTCCATGAAAAAGATGAGTCAATTTTGGCTTTATTTTCCCTTTTTATTTCTTTTAATTACCAAATGACTAAAATGCCCTTAAGGCCTTTTTTAAAATTTTGTCCTATTCATGCCCATTTTTGTCCAAACAAAATATAATGGTATAATTACCATTTAAGGACCTCCTCTTTAAACCCCCATTTCAATCAAGTACTTATGAATTAGAACACATATTTTGCAACTTTTCCAATTTAGTCCTAAAAGTCCAATTAAGCACTTTATCAGTAAAATTACTTAACGATATTTTTACACAATATTTTAATTAATAAATAAACCTTAAAACTTAATCGAAATAAATTTTTTGACTTTAAATTCATGGTTCTAAAACCATCGTTCTGTTTAGGCCCTAAATCGGGCTGTTACATAGAATCCCTGCCCTGGTGTCAGATACAGGTAAGGGGTGTTACACCAAATATCCTTTTACAAGCTATATATAGACACTAAGAATGACCACTTAAATTTGACATCCATGTGTTCACACAACAATTAAAATGTTCACACTTAAAGTATTAAAAATTGGTTCTTGAATTTGGCAAATTCATGCACTAGTCGAATGGTCACTTTCTTCTCCTTTGGTGCTTGCCTGATGCTTAGCCATGAAGAATTCTTTAAGTTCCATGAATGTTCAGCCTTTAATTATCCTTCAATCCCCCCTGGCCGAATGATAGGTGCATGGGACTTGCATCTCCTTTAATTAAAGCTTTAATGCATTTTGAATGCATGAATGGGCAACTTGAAAGTGCATGGAGCTGATCGGTTTAATCAAGTGTGAAACACTTGATGTCATAGCTTTTCAAAAAGAGTTGCATAGAGGAAAGCAACTATCAGCTCCCACATGCATGAATGTCCCAATGCATGTTTCTCCATAAATGTGGTCCATGAATCTTCAAGTACATGAACAATCAGCAGCTCCCTCTTGCATGAACGTCCCAAATGCATTTTTCCCCTTTAATGTCGTCCATTGAATCCTTAAATGCATGAACAATTAGCAGCCAATGTGAACACCTACAAGACATAATAAAGACAGCTTAGACATAATTAATTGGTCTGAATTCAAACATGTATTAAAGATGTCTAAATTAGAACATATTTAAAACATACTAAGGCATATTTAAAACACTTATTTAAGTTGTCCCAAACTATGACATAATTAAAACCCTTATTTAAAATGTTCAGATTATAATATAATTAAACTCATATTATGACACAATAATTAACTTAAACTAAATAAACTAAATTAACCATAACCGAATTAATTGTTTACTTCAACAATTAAAAACGCACAATTAAAATGAGCTAAAGTTGAGCTCAATGAGCTAAGATCAAGTTAGATGAGCTTGGAGAAGGTTGCAAGGCATGCTTGGATTGCTGGTCCAAGATTGTTCGATGAAACCCGCAACGATTTCTCCCCAAACTCAGTCGATTAAGGCCGCAACAGCATCTTTGAACTTCTTAGCTCAAGCTCGAGTTATCGGCCCTAATGATAGCTCCATAGGATCCATGGCAGCTCTAGGGTGGTCTTGGGTCTTGGCCGTATCAACAAAAATCACATATCATCAAACTTTACACATATATATGATCATACTGAGACATGCTTATGTAACGATGCGCATTTGAAGTATTTCCTACCCATCTCCGCTACACACCAATATTGAGTTCCCTAGAACTCGTTCATCTAATAACACAATATTTATGGACAAGCCACCACATAGGTGTCGAAAAGGCCACATAAAACATTGTGGACAAGCCGCCACATAATTGTCGATAACGGCCACATAATTGCAGTTAAACTGCCACACAACTTCCTCATTTCAAACACCCGCCCCATACATGTGATTTGGCCAATTTAACACATATATTTCACTTTTCGCATATTTCACATAATCATGTTCATAACTCATATTCCTCAATTTTTACACATTTGCATGTATCATGCTCACATTTTCATATATCACATAGATTTCACTTTAACATGCTTATATATATATTTATATTAAAACATGGATCTCATCACATATATACACATATCACATGTTTAGATCATCACATATCAATTTAGCCATGAATCACATAACATAGAGTTGAGATCAACACTACATACACCACACATCACAAATAATAGATTTTCACATCATTTAATGGTTTAGGACACTTACAAACCTCTTGGTTGAGTTTTTCAACTCCACTTAAGTACTTAGTGCAATCTTGATTTAATTAATTTAATAACATTTTATTAAAATAAAATAATATCATATTACACTCAAATCAAGAGTTAGATCCCACACCTTAAACCATAGATCCGATGGCCACAATCCTACTAGAAGAGGTTCTGCTTGGATCTAAACTAGTAGATGGATCTATCGCACCAAACACTTTCTTTAGTTATAAATCTATCGAATTTATTTTAATACTTAAAGTTTTAATCATTCAAAATAGTTCTCACCATCACTTACCCATAAATTGAGACTTGGTTTGTGCTCGTCAACTCACTAAGGATTTCTTGGGTTGGTGTCATCTGGTCCTTCAAGTTGTTATGAAATCACATTAGTACTATGATAAACGAATAATAAAATATTTTGATAACAATAAAATACTATACCATTTGGCCAACCATGGTATTTCTAAAAGAAGGATTTACGAATCGAATAACCTCACTTACACTTGATTGAATACGAGATGGTCGAAGGATCGAGAATGGAATGAGATCAATAATTTTGAGTGCTCTAAAAATAATCGATAAAGTGATAGAAACTGTGAGTTTTATTCACTAAGGAATCGAAAAAAGAAAGAGGAAGTAAAAAGAAAAAAAAATTGATCACTGACGGCGGCGGTGATGGTGGTCCGACGATAGCGACGGCAATGACGTTCGACAACGATGGAGCGGCAGTCCGACGGTGGTGAGAAAAATATAAAGGGGAGAGGGTTTGGTTACCAAAGTTTAGAAGAAAAAGGAGAGAAGAGAAAAGAAATAAGTGGAGGAAGAAAATATCCGCGGTGGTTTGTGGTAGCGGTCACAGTAGCACACGATGGTGGAAGGGAGGAGGAGTGAGAAGGCGACGTTTAAGGTAACTAGGAGGTCATTTGATAGTGGTGGAAAGGTTGGTTGTGGTGGTTGAAGAACAAAAATTAAAGGGAGATGGTGGTGGCTCTTTTCAATTTAAGAGAGAAAAAAGATAAAGAAATATGAAAAAAGAAGAAGAAAGAATATGGTGAAAATAAGGGTAGGAGTATCATGACTAAGTTCATTATATCATAACATGGCAAGACATGAGGTTTCCACAAGGGAGTGAGATAAAAAGTGAAAAGGTGAATGTGTCTCACAACTTATGGCAAGTTTAACTTGCTAAATGAGGAAGAGAATCATATTGTTTGGGGCAACTACAGCGGTGGACGACAAGGCTTAAATGCACATGTTAAATATCTGCAAAAATTTAATTAAAAAAAACAAAAAAAAAAAAACAAAAGAACAACGAATTCAAACTAAGAAACTCTAAGATAATTAAGGAGCTTCTTACCACTAAATCACATCACTTCATTATTTTCATTCTTGTGCATAAATTAATAAATTATGGGATGTAATAAATTTAACTAAATTTGTCTTTCATTTATATTGACTATAAAATATAAATTTTATTTATACATTCCAATTAAAATTTACAAACAACTTATATTAATTACTTAAAAGGTATTTAAAATTTATATTTCATTATTATATAAACAATGAATTATCACAAAATATTTTATTATTTTTATACTATATTTTAAATTAAATATTTGTTAATAGCAAAATAATAATATTACTTTATAATAATATGCACTACCTTTGAGTCAATTATAAATTTTATTATAATTCATATTTTTATAATTCATATATTATAATATTAATGAATTTAAATATATTTAATACATATTTTTACATTATAAAATAACATAAAAATAATAATTAAATTAAGAATGATCCTTTAAAAGTTTATTTTTTCAATGCACTTTTAAAACCAAATTAAGAATAATCAACATCAATTTGAAAATTTCAAAATAATAGGGAGCCCAATAAAGAATCTAACATATACACACAGCAATCAGTAGGTCAAATAACTATCCTGCCCGTTACAAGAAGAAAAATCCACAGAAGAGTTGGAAAGCAAAAACCCTGATACACCTAATTAAAAACAAAGCAGCACAACAGAAGAAGAGACCATGAAGGCATAGATCAAGATCAAGAAGCCAAAATACAATGCCCAGTTCCTCTTGAACTTAGCAAAGTAATTCTCAGGTGGTTCCTGGTAATGAATTTCGAACTCATCCTCTTCTCCAAACCCATCAACAAACTCTCCATTGTTAATCCTCAACTTCATTTCTCTCAGCTTCTCTGTAGCCAAGCCAAGCGTCAGCTTGTGGCACCTCCTCTGGTACTTGAACCCATTGATGCACCTCAAGGTTTGAGCCACCGAGACATAGAATATGAGATGCGACAGCGAAAGCAGAGTGATGAGAGCCCAGCAGTGGCGACACTGCAGACGACTAGACTGAGACTGAGCCATGAAGATAATTCCCAGGAAGATGAAGAAGAGCTGGAAAAGCTTGTGAAGCTCCTTCTTTTGGATGTCTATAGCTCTTTTCTTTTCCAGGGTTTTCTCAAAATGAAGTTGGATAATCGTGTTTAATGCTTGGAGAGCAGTTTCTTTTGGGATTGTTTGGTTTTGATGATGATGATGATGATGTGTTGGCTCATAATCTGCCATTGATGTCCAAAGAAGGAGAAAGGTAAAAGCTGAACTTGTGTTGGGTTTGGTGAGTGAAGTGAAGCGTGAGGTGAGGCTTTGTAGGCAGGGGGGCAGAGGTACCACTTTATTTGGTAGGGTATTATTATATGTTTGTTGAAAAATGAGTGGCTCGGATCTCAAGCTAAAATAAATTTACAACTGTTGTTTATTGTCGATATCTGACGGGGGACAAGGCCCGACTTTTTGTCTGAATGAATGGTGCCAATGGGGTTGTTTAAGGGTAAGATGTAAGATTATGACCTCTCTAATCTGTGCTTCATTTTCTTTCCTCAACACAAAGGAGACAAAACTTGATTCAACCAATGTCTGCCCTCATTTCCAACAAGCTTATCCACCCTCAACCAATCCATGCTCCCCCTTTGCTTCCTCTCATTTCCAGAATCAATGGAAAGATGAAAGCTTGCTGCAGGGCCATCTCAACCACATATCCAATGGCTATCACCACTAGATTCAACCCCTGTTTCATCACCAAAGTGGCTGAACCTAACGCTGGCTTAATCGGCGGTGAGGATGATGTATTACAAGATCCTAACACACTTTCTCACCTCAAAACTGAACTCTTACAGCAACTCAAAGGTATGGTCCTCCTCTATATCCTCAGAATAACATGGTGAACAACTCCTGAGATAATTGTTTTTTTTTTTTCTGTATATGTGTTCCAAGGAACCAATAGAGGGATTTTTGGAGTCCCATCCTCAAAGAAATATGACATTGAAGCTCTGGTGAAGCTGCTAGAATCTCACAATCCAACTCCAGATCCTACCTTGAATCTAGAAAAGGTGAACATGAACTTATATTCTACTTGTTGAAATAAAGTTAAGGATATAGTTTTAGATTTTTGTTTCTATAAATGGAATGAAGGTAGGTGGTTGCTGGAAGCTAGTTTACAGTACTATTAGAATCTTGGGTTCCAAGAGAACAAAGCTTGGGTTGAGGGATTTCATCACTTTGGGAGAGTTTTTCCAGATCATTGATATTGAAAAGGTATTGTATACATGTAAGAGTTTCTTATGCACTCTAAATACTGAGTTGCTCGAGAAATTTCAGGGACGGTTCAATATATTATTTGTTACCTGAGTACTTCGGTACTTGTATTATTTCTTATCTAATTTGGTACTTGAATTTGACAAAAAATTATATATTTTGGTACCTAATTATAATGATGTTAACTTTTAGTGTTTAACTCATGTATTAGAGTTGATTTCATGAAAATTAATTGCTAATATTATTAGGTTTGAATGTTTTATGATTTTGGTAATAGAATAAATTTAGTGTTAATTGTGATTTTGTTTAATTTTGCGGATGTGATTTAATTGGGGTTTTAAGATTGATTTGATGAAAGTTAATTGTTAATATTATTAGTTAATTATGAATTTTCATCAAATCAACTCTAAAATCAAATTCAACACTAAAAGATTAACACAGTTTTATTGAGTACCAAAATATATAACTTTTGTCAAATATAAATACGACATTGAACTAAAAAAAAGTACCATATTAGAAAGAAAAAGCCAAACTTAGGTACCAAATTATGCATGAAGTCTTTTCAGGGACTTATACCATAACTGAAAGATTTAAATATCCAGATTCTCGTCCTAGTAGTGAAATAAAAACTGGTGTGCCATTTTTTCTATATGAAACTGGATTTGTGATGTGACTCGCGTTTTACTAACATTAGCATTTGGTGATGGTAAAATGGAGAGCAAAGCAGTTAACGTGATAAAGTTCAATGCCGGAGGATTGAAATTGTTAAATGGGAAGCTCACAATTGAAGCTTCCTTCAAGATCGCATCCAAATCAGTTAAACCTCCTTTGTTTCTGCCTTTTCCTTGTACATTCCACAAGCATACAAAACCAGGATCATGATTCAAGTGCATTTTTTTTGTTTCAAAATCTGCAGAGAGTTGATGTAAGTCACGATAACTTGACAATCACTCCTGATCAGGTAAGCTGTAAACTGTTGTGTACATCACAGAGAAATACTCAATTTGTTCCCTAACTTGAAGCTTAATTTGTTTTGGAGAAACCATAGCTGTTGAAGGTGTTCTCGAAAAATTATGATGTTCTGCTTGCTATCTTCAATCTGGAAGGGTGGCTGGAGATAACGTATCCTTTACTATTTCTCCTAGTGTTTCGGTGGATGTTTTGTGGTATTAATATTGTAACTTCACATTGTTGTTCCTTGAGTTGGGTTGAACACTGCAGGTATGTAGATGATACGATGAGGATAGGGAGAGATGATAAAGGGAACATCTTCATATTAGAAAAATCAGAAGAAGGCACAGTCTAGCTGCCATTATACACATCAATTTGTTGATATAAAATTCTGTTTTTCATTTCATACAAGGTCCAGTTTTGTAGTTGGCATTCCTCATTTTATATCATCTAAACGATTTAAGCATAAATGAAAGTGAAGTTGATTTCTAGAGCCCATTCTTTCTTAAGGAACATCACTCTATCTTTTCCACGTTTGTTGAAAATTTTACTTTTTAGGCTTTATTTCAAGTCTAAATTAGGGGTAAAAGCGTAATATAGCTCTTTTTAATCCATTAGTATAAATATTATCCTTAGTAGAATAAAAGGAAAGGAGAAAAAAAAAGGGAGAAGATAGAAATCAGAATTGTTTTTAGTTTCTCTGCATTTTTGTTCTTAGTTTTCTCTTGTAATTTTCTTTTACTTTGGTTTTAATTGTATACTTTCATACTCTTGTTTAGTATTCAAATATTTACTTCTACACTTTGATTTATTACAATTGATGATGTACAATGAGATTGGAAGGAAGATCAAGTTGAGCTTCAATGGGAGTTAATGAAAGAGGAGTCTTCTTGAATGAGCAAAATTATAATCTCAATCTTATTCTTCTTTATTTGAATTGTTTAAATTTTGATATGGAGATAATGTATATGGATATGTTTGATATGATTATGAGCTAAATTGGTTAAGTGATTGGTTGTTTGGACTATTGTTGATGTGATTATTGCATGATTTTGATACTATCGTCTTGTGCAATTGATTCGATGAGTTTAATAATTTTTACTTAACAAATTTAGGTAAAAATTAATATAGATGAGATTAAAAAGAGATTTTATTATGTAAGTAAAAATTAAGGTAGATAAGATTGAAAAGAGATTTTATTAGGTAAAATCAAATAAGTTGAGCTAAACATCTAACACTAAGATGTGCTACTCTTATTCAAGTGAGACTCAGGATATTTTGAAGGTTCTCTTTTTAATCGATTGAAGCCAAGAGAAAACACCGAAAAACATAGCATTAATAGCAATTGTGAGCCATTTGTAATAAGAACAACCTATCACTAGTAGTATCGAAAGCATAATTAACTGGTAAAAATAAGAAAAATATGTATTAACCTTAACATACAAATAATTATTAATTAAACTTACTTAAAAATAACGAAGGTTTGCAAAAGATTTATTCTGAGTTGTTTTGAAGTAAACAAACTCAGGTTTTTTTTGGATATAAAAAAAGTCAGCTGAAATTTTGGAGATTTGACAACACTATGCTAAGCCATTTTATTTTAATTTTTAGCTTATTTGTAATTATTTTTGGGATAATGTAAAATTTGGTATTTGTAATTTCATAAAATGTTTAATGTGATATATATTAAGAAAATGTTCAATGTGGTACTTAAATATCAATATGTGTTTTATCATGGCACTCGTACTTTTATAAAATGTCCAATATGATACTTGTATTTTCATAAAATGTCTAATGTGGTACATGTACTTTAAAAATTACAAATGTGGTACCTAAACTATTAATATTTATTTGATTATAGCATTTGTGTTAACATTGTTAGTGAATTGTTAAACCAACCATTGAAAACTCAACATGTGAATTTTTTTTTTCAAATCATAATCCACATGGATAATATAACGAGAAATTAAATAAAAAAAAGAGACTAAACATATACTCAATAAAAAAAGAATATATACTAAATATACATGAAAGTACATGTGCCTTGGATAATAAAAAAATATTATTTTGAAATTAATTAAAATATTATTTTAAATGGAAAACTCTTTGGAGAAGATGATCATTTACTTAAATAGAGAAGATGACATTTTTACTTATGTAAATTTAGTATTTACTTTTTTTAACTAATCATATGTTTAGTTATTTTTTTAATTTAATTTAATTTTTAATTTAATATTATATTATCCACGTGTTCTTAATGATTTGGAAAAAAAGTTCTACATGTCGAATTCTCATTGGCTGGTTTAGTAATTCATCAGGTGTAAACACTGAGTACTATAATAAAACACATATTGATAGTTAAGGTATTACATTAGATATTTTCAAAGTACAAGCATCACATTGCACATTTTATGAAAGTAAGTGTATCATAATAGAATATATTAGTAGTTCAAGTATCACATTGAACATTTTCAAAGTTTATGTACTACATTGAATATTTTATGAAGGTACCGGTATCAAATATGATGGCTAAATTAGCCATATATGCCACTTTTTTTTTTAATTAGGCTTATAAGCATTTTTTTTTTGAAAATTTAAGGAAATAGATCGTTTTTGGGGAGAGAAACGAAAAGCGTGCCTTGCTAGATGCGCTTTACTCCAACAGTCAAATCCAATGGCTTTTTGAATGTTGACCGTGCAACGTTAAAAAAATTAAAATGGGGGCAATGGTAAATTTTTTTACCTATAAATACCCCCCAATTTTTTTTTCACTCACATCCTATTCTTTCAATTCTTCTAATCTTTTAACTCTCTCAACTCTGTCAATTTTCTCAAGTTCTTATTCTAAATTTTTTGATATTCTCATTTAAAAATATTAGTTTTTTTAATTATTTTGTATTTTATTCGTTCAGATTAAGCTTCACGAATGACAACCTCTCTAATTCGTTTCGACGACAATCACATTTCCGTCACTCAAGTAGTAATAGCAAGACAAAAATTTAATTTTCATTATTTTTTATTAAGTTAAAATTATTTTTAAAAAAATTTAAAATATTTTTTTTTTGTCGTTATAAATAGGCGAATGATCATGTTTTGGAGATGTTCATACATAATTTGGCAAAGCCTCCGATCACCAAAATTCGTGGTTACTTGCAAGAGGGGGGATTCTTGCATACATCTCGTATGCTTAGGGCTACAAACTCGATCCTAGACTCATCAGCGCCTTGGTGGAAAGATGGAGGCCCGAGACACACGCTTTCCATCTTCCATACGGCGAGTGTACAATCACACTGAAGGACGTGGCGTTTCAACTCGGTCTGCCAGTGGATTGGCCAATTGTCATGGGAGCAGCAATCATTCCCGATAAAGAGGATCTCTACGCGACATTATTGGGGAAGGTCCTAAACAAGTTTGAAGATGGCTAGATATCGATGAATTGGTTGGATAAAAATTTCGAAAAGCTTCCTCTGTAGGCGACTGAGGTTGTCAAAGAAAATTACGCCTGAGCATTCATCCTTCAGTTAATCTGGGGCATTTTAATGCCCGATAAATCTCAAAATTTGGTGCACATAAGGTGGCTACTACACCTAGTAGACTTCAAAGAATGCGAACAATTAAGCTGGGGATCAGCTGTGTTGGCCATGTTATACCGGGAGTTGTGTCCGGCAACGGAACTAGATAAGATGTCAATCAGTGGTTGCCTGCTCCTACTGTAGTCGTGGGTCTGGTGGCAGTTACCGTTTCTATGTCCCCGAGTGAATGACCCATACATGTTTCCGTTGGTGGCAAGGTAAAAATCATTTATTAAAAAATAAGTAGTTTGTACAGTAAATGTTTTATTTATTATATGTTTAAACTAACATATTGCTTTTACAGGTAGACGTAACGCTCAGTTTGTGCAAGTGTACACTGTCATTCAAGTAATAAGTAAGTAAATGAGTTATAATCTCCACATAGACTGTGTATGTTAATTGATTAATTGTAAAATTATAAATTAAAAATTTGGTGACAAAAACACAATAATTTGAGTGATGATGATTAAACTAGATTAATTTAATTAGATGCAAAGTTGATCCTTAATGCAAGTTTAATCTAAGTATGCAAATTATCTAAATGTATGAATGAATTTAGTAGTAGAAACACAACTTCAACAATTAATAACATGAATAGGATATGATAACTATATTAATGAACTTGATTCATTTTCATGATGCTTAACAGTGTTCAGAAAATATTCTATGGCAACTCGATCTTTCATGAGTTTGGAAACCAAATTAAGTTCTTTCAAAATCCTTTACTTAGTGAAACATGCATTTTAGTGATCATATTAAACTAATGGTTTCTTAGTATTTATGTGAAGTAATAGAGACGGGTTAGGTTTGAAACAATTTAATTACATAAACCTAAAAACTATGCAAGATAATAGAGCTCATTAAAGTTGTTATGAACCTTCAATTTATTTGGGTTAGGATCTAAATTAAGCATGCACTTTTCAGTTAATGCGTCCACTAGCCATTGTTTGGTTAGGACTGCTCAACTAATTCTAATGCATCCAATCATGTATGAATGAAATACATACTTGAATTTAATTGAAAACATGATCGATTGAGGCACAAACACTTTAAACATGAATTAAGCAAATCTCATTGAATTAATGCAATTAACCTAGCTAAACATATTTAAGCTACCATTATTGATGTCAAGATCACAAAACGCATTGCAAATATAATTAATTTAAAACAACAAGCAAGGGAAGGATAAAATCCATTTCAAGTCGGTAGTCTCACGAACTCTGATTGAAGGTGTTTCCTTCGCTTCTCTTGTTGCACCTTTGCTAATGGCTCCTCAAGGTGGTCGGCCAAGAGATGATCTCTTCAAGGCTTTTGCTAGTTAAAAACTAAGAGAAAATGCAATAATTGGTGTGATGGATGAAGAGAGCAAGAGAGAGAATGAAGAATGCTGTTAAAATGAGAGATGAAAAGATGAGTAATGAATGATTGAAAAGGAAAGATAGGTGTGGTATGTAACACCCCTTACCCGTATCCAGTGCCGGGATAGGGTTTGAGGCGTAATCGAATTAAACTTTCACAACATACAAAATCGGCTCACCAAATTTCGCCTAAATTTAAAACTTTTCAAACACGTGCATACTGTCCCTTATACAGGCCTTCTAGGCCTAAAACATACATTGGGACGGTTCGAGACAAAATCAAAAACATTCGATAGATTCTGGGCAACTTAATAAATTTACTTGCCTTAGAAAGTCACACGCCCGTGTGGGTAGGGTCGTGTGTCACACACGCCCGTGTAGCTTGGGACACGCCCGTGCCTTCAGCAGTGTGACTCTCTGTTTATGACGTCAACATGCATTTAGGGGCACACGGCCAAGACACACGCCCGTGTGTCTAGCCCATGCACTATATTGACTTAAAATTTTAAGTGCAGGGGATGCACGGCCATACCACACACCTATAAGGGCAAGCCGTGTGTCACACACAGCCTAGACACACGCCCGTATGTCTACCCGTGTAGACCTTGTTAGGCTATTTTCCAAGCCTTTGATCACCCTCTACCAACTAATCACCCTTATAGGTTACTTTAATACATGATAAGGCTAAATTATGCACTTATACAAAACTTTGATGAACCTCATTACATGTAAGCCTTATATCATCGGTTTTATACATGCTAGGTTAATTCCCTTTTTTTATTTAAGGGTTTCCATGTCTCATTGACACATTTAAGATTGGCTCAATCTTATAACTCATTTCCAATTATAATCAAGCTATCACATGTGAACATAAACATGTATAGATTTGTAGGTCATAGCCTCCTTCAAAATGAGCCAATCCCTATGGCCATATACAAAAAAATATGTATATCTTTACATGCCTTCATCTTGGCAAATCAAATGACACATATAACAAAATACTCAAAAGTCCTATACATGCCATTGAACAAAATAAAAGTGCCTATATACCAAAGCTGGGCTAGTTGATAGTGTGTTGACTCTCCAACAGTCTTCCAATCTTTGTGAGTCGTCGAGCTCTGTAAGACAGGGAAAAGAGAGGGGTAAGCATTTACGTGCTTAGTAAGCCCGTATAACTAGAAAGTAAACTTACCGATTAATTAGTATAAAACCTTATTAGGAAATAGAATCACCAATCATGAAAATGATATCCCTATCACATGCACTCAAACAACAAGTTAGTCACAATAATAATATACCATGTAATTAATCTTAGATGAGCTCATCATTCAACACTTCCATTTTTACTTATCTCATATTATCCCGTTAAGTTTCTCAGAAATCTCGATGGATTATCCATTTACCGTCAATTCATAAGAATGATCATTTCATGTATGCATTCCTGCGAACCTTACATCTTACGGAGGGATTGCCAGTCCAGGCTAAATCCCCCGTATCATAAACTCATAAGGTGATGTCAGGATTACCAATCCAGGCTAAATCCCTTGTAACGTCAACACCCTCAATGAGCTCGGATCTGAATTGCCAGTCCAAGCTAAAGTTTAGACCCTAATCGGATTACCCATCCTGGCTAAATCCATAATGCACGTATATTCTTCGGGAGGCTAGATCACTCAAGGAACACCCGTTTGGGCTAGATCCTTTTTATACTGAGATCAACGGATTACCCGTTCGGGCTAAATCCTTTCTGCAACACATGTAGGATCTCCAGTCACATGTAAATCATGGTTTATCCATCAAATTTCCCTTTTTGACTTCAACTGGGACATTTATTATCATGCCATTATTATTAACACATTTCATGAATTTTGTAACATCACGAAATAGGGCCTAGTCAGAACAGTGGTTCGGGACCACAAATTCGACATCAAAATATTTATTTTATGATTATTATGAGACCTAGAACATGGGATTATGCATGTGTTAAAGTTTCATGAAGAAATTCCTTGAGTAAGGTGTCCAGTTGGAAATTAGGGACTAAATTGAATAAATTGCAAAACTTGGATTCTAGAAGCAATTTGTATGAAATTGCTTTAGATTATAAATTAGAAGGTCTTAAAGAGAAATTTTCCCAATTTCTAAGTTTTTGGACAAAAATGGGCTTGCATGGAAGAAATTTTAAAGAAAGAACTTAAGGGTATTTTGGTCATTTGGCATTTTAATGAAATAAAATGGGAAAAAAAGCAAAAATCAGCCATCTTCTTCTCCATAGCTGCCTAAAATTTCATGCTCTCCATAGCTAGGGTTTTCAAGCTTTCCAAGCTCAATAGTAAGTGCTCCCAAGCCCCGTTTTTAATGTTCTTTGTATTTTTGAAATCCCGGTAGCTTGATCTTTCCATTTCTACCCATATTTTATGCTAGGGTTCAAGTTTAAAAATTTACCCATGCATGAGTTGCTTGTATTTTGGTGGATTATGGAGGGGTATGAAAGTTGAAGGTGTGTTAAACATCTTTTCTTAGGTGATATTCATGAAAAAACCCCTAAAGGGACCTTTTTACAAAAGTTGTTAAGTATGTGGTAGAAATGTGAAAATAATGGAAAATGTGGCTGCCATAAGAGAGAAAAATGTTCGGATAGGCTTGGGTAAGATAGAAATTCCATGTGTTTCATTATACGAGCTTAAGGACTAAATAGTAAAAATGTGGCTGCCCTACAAATCTATGCATGTTTATATTCATATTCGGTGGCTTAGTTATAATTGGCAATGAATTATAATAACGAGCCAATCTTAATATGTCAAGAAAACATATAAATCATTAAATGCAAGATAAGAATTAACTTAGCATGTATGAAACCAATGACATGAGGTTCACATGCAATGAGGTTAATCAAAGTTTCATACTTACAAATGGATAATTTGGCCCAAATATGCACTATAGTAATCTATAAGTGAACTTGGCTAGTAGAGGGTGACTTAAGGCTTGGAAAATAGCCTAACAAGGTCCACATGGGTAGACACACGGGCGTGTGTCTAGGCCGTGTTTGACACATGGGCTACTCCCATGGGTGTGTGCTATGACCGTGTGTCCCCTGCACCTGAAATTTAAAGTCAGCATAGAGCACGGGCTAAGCACACGGGCGTGTGCCTTGGCCGTGTTTATTTAATAGAATGGTGAGGTTGAAGCCAGTGTAGCACACGGGCTAAGCCCACAGGCGTGTGCCTTGACCGTGTTGCATACTGGAAAAAGGACACGGGCGTTTTCTAAGCCCCACGGGCGTGTTACACTTCAACTAAGGGAAAATTTCCTAAAGTGCCCCAAGTCTATCAAACAATTTCGGTTTTGTTCCGTACTACCCCTAGGAGTGTTTTTAGACCTCGGAGGCCTGTATAAGAAACAAAGTGCACACGTTTGAAAAGTGTTAAATCACGAGCGAAATTCAGTAACCTAATTGAGTAAGTTTGTAAAGGTGAATTACTGGTAACGCCTCGAACCCTATCCCAAGGTCGGATACGGGCGAGGGGTGTTACAGATTTTCATACCATCATTACAACTAATTATCATACATTCATAATATATGCAATTAAGTATATTAAGAGTTTACTTTAAGTTATCCAAACTTACCTGATATTCGTCTCGGTAACGTGTTTCGATTATTTCGAAACCTTTTGTTTTCCTCGATCGACCTCTGAAATTTATTCTTCTGGGTCTATAACAATAAAGATAAATTATTAACACCTCACATTTTACTTTTCGAGTCTAAATTTTACCCCTGGTCCAAATGACCGTTTTGCCCCTAACCTTTTACATTTTTCTAATTTAGTTCCTAGGCTCGTATAATGAAATGCATGCAATTTGTACCTTACCCAAGCCTAGCCAAATGTTTTTCCCTCTTATGGTAGCCCACATTTTCCATTATTTTCACATTTCTACCACTCATTTTACACCTTTTGCAAAAATGTCCTTTTAGGGGTTTTTCATGAAAATCATCTTGGAAAAGATGTTAACACACATCCAACTTTCATATTCCTCCATAAATCATAAAAAATGCAAGTAACTCATGCATGGATAAATTTCTAAACATAAACCCTAGCATGAAATATGGGTAGAAATAGAGAGAGTAAGCTACCGGGATTTCAAAAATACAAAGAACATTAAAAACGGGGCTTGGGAGCACTTACTATTGAGCTTGAAAATGTTGAAAACCCTAGCTATGGAGGACTTGAGAATTTCAGCTGGTACAAGGGAGAAGATGGCTGATTTTTGCCTTCTTTTTCCTATTTTATTTCATTAAAATGCCAAATGACCAAAATACCCTTAAGCCCTTTCTTTAAGATTTCATCCATACAAGCCCATTTTTGTCCAAAAACTTAGAAATTGGGAAAATTTCTCTCCAAGACCTTCTAATTTATAATATAAAGCAATTTCATACAAATTACTTATAGAATCCAAGTTTTGAATTTTATTCAATTTTGTCATTATTTTCCAATTGGACACCTTACTCAAAGAATTTCTTCATGAAACTTTAACACATGCATATTCTCATATTCTAGACCTCATAATAATGATAAAATAAATATTTCAATGTCAGATTTGTGGTCTCAAAACCACTATTCTGACTAGGCCCTATTTCGGGATGTTACATGGTATTTATACTTGAAGTAGGTAGGAGTGTTTACTAAAAATAACAGTAACAATCCCTTGGATTTCTCCCTCCTATGGCCAACCATGATATGTGGAAGAGAAAGTGGCTTGGTTGCTTGATTCAAGCATGAAATCATTCTTGAATCATGCAATGGGTGAACGGTTTCTCAAGCAAATCTTGTGTGCCGATTTCCAATGTTCTTCCAAGTGTGACGAAATTCAAATAATTGTCCCAAAATTGATTTCTTGGCTACTCAATTGTGGTTGCCGAATTGTGCCTCTCTTCTCTTGAAATGGACTAGCTTGTAGACTTGACCAACGTCTATCATCTTTTTTTATTCGGTCAAGGTGGCATCTTGATGACCCATTAAGCTTGGTCTTGTCATTCAACACATGAGAATAATAGCTCATATCCATGCAACATTATAATAAACTCAACTCTATGGTCCCACTGCATAAGTAAATTTAACATATTAATAAATAACATGAAATACTTTAATTTTATGCACAAAATCATATAAAGTATGCAAATTTGCATACTTTATAAATTCATGTCCATTATTAACATTTAAGCAAAATTCACTTAATTAATTAACACTCAAGATTAATATTATTTTTAAGTAAAAAGGTGGTAAAAATTACTAGAAAAATCCTATATAATTTTGAGTTTATAGTGAAACTATGGGTTAAGTTACGTGGGACTACCCGAGGAGCTTAAAGATATTAGGCAGCTATTAGATCAATGCTCGGAATCTGAGGTTAGTTACTTATTCTTTCGAACCTATATTAATTACGCAATTATTTGTAAAATAAAATTTCATACATAACAAAATTTACAACTGCGCATTTCAGTTTGAATGGATGCCATACGTCGACACCAATATCATATCTTGCATCCCGTCGAAAGTGTTGACCAATCGGGGGATGTGGGATGCGAAGGTGCCGTTGATAGTGTACGCGGCGGTGGAAATGCACTAATCAAACTGAGTGATACGACAGTTTAGGTGGAGGCAACAAATTTCACCACCATCGCGGGACATGAAGGCGTTGCACAAGGTGGACATGCGGGGGAAGAACGACGAGGATTGGCGAGAGGTTCACAAGAACTACATCGAGGCTTGGGATCATAGGGTCAAATTCTTACCCATCTACTAACCATTATTCTCAGTGGATGCGATGACCTGTTTGGAGTACTTACTGTGGTTCAGAGTCATCGGCAAGTCGTATATGCTATTAGAGTAGGCAAAAAATAGGTGAAAAGTAAGTTCGAACATGGTCGCACAATGGGTTCATCATTGGCTTGACCCGAAGCGCCGCCTATGTTTATTCAATATCCGGATTAGTTCACTTCACTTATTCCTATTCATTTCTCTAACCTTGTGTTATTTCACAAGCATCGTACTATGCACCATCGTCTCATGTGTCTGGTTCTTCTATTCCCACAAGTACATATTTCGAGGCACCGATGTCCCCTGCATTTTACACCCCCATGCTGACATTAATGCCAACCCAGATGTTAGGCCAGATGCTAACGCATGCACCATCACAGATGATGACACTGATACAGACACTGATTTAGTAGTCAATATTAGTGTCGATGCCTGAGTCAATGCTGATGTATTCGAGTTTTATGGCACCTTATGGTTACATGTTGATAGTGACACAAACATCGCCCGCATTATTGTTTTATCAGGGTGGATCATTGATGCAACCATCTATCGGTGGAGAGGAGGATACACGATGGGAGGCTAGGATGACACCACAATCGAGCACGGAGGAAGGCGATAGAGAGAAAGGTGAAGATGAAGACGAAGACGATTGTAGAGACAGAGAAGAGCAAGAGGCTAGGGGTGAAGGCGATGATGATAGGATGATGGTAACGATCAAGTTTGTAGGCTTGCATCTTCGGTTGTGCACAGAAATCCTACTAGTGTCTATCATCCACCGCCCTGCGGCACACATTCTTCCAGATGATACGATTGATGTATTTTTTATTACTACTGTAGTGTAAATATATATGACATAAACAAAGAAACTATAAATTTTCATTCCAACACTATATTTGGCTTCGTTACATTCTAATGTGAGTTATGCATAAGTTAATAAGAAATAACAAATTTGGTACACAAGAATAATTGAAGTGTTATAATAAATATATTCTATGAAAGAAAATAGTGCTATCGATGTTGTGGCCCTAAAGTACCCCTTAACACAAAGCATGTTGCCTTCGTATGCCCTAGGTTACTACAGTATCTGCATAACCTCTATTGATTGTCTATCATCCGAATATCAATATTGTTCCATATTTGGGTGGTATTCGGGAGACCTTTCGGGATGCGACACAGGTCTATGTTCGATGCCAACTTGTACAACGCACTGGACACTAGTGGCCACGTACTCTAATCAGGGATGAGTGAGAATTTAGGACTCCATACTCTATGCATGCGTTCTAGACTGTACACATCATTGATGTAAGGCGTGTACTCAATTCTTAGGTTTCCACATGCAACAATTACATGTGCACATGGGAACTAAAGTGTTTGGAACCTCTCACAATCGCAATTCCCACATGTTAGGTTGACACAATATGATGCCTCTAACATGTCCTGGTCTGGCCTAGCGTGCTCTATGTAACACCCCTAACTCGTATCCGATGCCGAAATAGGGTTACGAGACATTACCAAGCAATACACATCATTCACATACATTTATGCATTCATATATAAAACCCATCCAACACATTCATATTGTCCCTTATAAGGCTCTACGAGGCCTTAAAACTTGCTTGGAAAAGTTTTGGGACTAAACCGATAACATATGTAAACTTTAAGAAACTTAGAAAATTTTCAAACATATAAGGGTCACACGCCTGTGTGAACTGGCCGTGTGTCTCACACGGTAACCAGACACGCTCGTGTCACAGGCCGTGTGAAAATAGGGCATACATACTGACTTGTACCATACGGTCGGAGACACGCTCATGTGCCTTGGCCATGGGAAAACTGGAGGGGTTACTGACTTGGGTCACACGGCCAGCCACACGCCTATGTGCCAGCCCGTGTGCCATACATGGGCATTAGACACGCCTGTGTGTCTAGGCCGTGTCAAACTTGTAGGGTAAACTGACTTAATTTGAAAGGGTACCCCAAGGGACACACGGCCGTGCAGTATGACTATGTGTCATACACGACTGAGACACACACCCATGTCTCTGCCCGTGTAAACAAAAATAGGCAATTTGTAAAGCCAATTTGCCACCCTTTTCTCATACACACAAAGTAACCAAATTGGTACCATTTCAACACATATACAGGCAGCCAAAACATGCCAATTCATACACATATCATGCCATCTATATTCAACCCTTTCAACTGCTTAATTCCATATTCCAAAAACATAACAATCAATATGCCACAATCATCAATTTCACATAACTACTAATTAACCAAATAAACAATCATTTGGATATATCAACAACTATGGCAAACATACCAAAACAAGCCAACATATAAGGCATTATATACACTAACATTTACAAGCCAAATCTCATGGCTAATATCATAACTCAAAATATACCAAGATGACACTAGCCTATACATGCCATATACCATACATACAAAGCTTCAAAAGTACCAACAAAATGATCGATAGTGTAATGACGCTTCCCGATGATCCCTGAGTCCAAGTTAGCTTTGATTCTCTATAAAACATAAGCAAATAACACACAGTAAGCTTAATAGCTTAGTTAGTTCATACTAAATATACTCAACAATTCATAGTATACAAATCATCAATTCGTACTAATTAATATCTAAATCATGGTGACCAACAAAATTTCCTCATACTTACTCAAGTGTTTATGAACAAGTTCATAACTTCTTCTATTTGGATTTCATGCTTTATATTTACATACCTGTACAAATTCATATCGAACTCATACCTTTACGTGATACTGTCGAATACTCGATATCTCGCACACTAAGTGCCAAAGCAGAGCTGAAGCTATTATAATCTCGCACACTGAAGCTATTATAATCTCGCACACTAAGTGCCTTTCATAACTGAAGCTATCTCAGTCTCACACACTAAGTGCCATATATAATCGAAGCTATTCCGATTCGCACACTAAGTGCTTTATATAGCCAAAGCTATCTCGATACGCACACTAAATGCCAAACATAATCGATTTTCTTCGTTGTACACAACCATCATCTCATATATATAATTTATGCAATTTTAAAGCATTAAAAGATATAATTGTAACAATGTTTATCACGTACGAACTTACCTCGGATGTAAAAACAACAAAACTAGTCGATTAGTCGAGTACTTTATTCTTACCTCAATCTAGATCCGAATTCCTCCTTTCTTGATCTAAATGTATTCAAAATCAATCCATTTAATCACCAACTCAATTAATTTCATCCACAAACACATATTTAAGCCACTTTACACTTTGGCCCTAAACTTTCACATTTCTTACAATTTAGTCCCTATTTAAAAAATACACCAAATTCACAAAATTCAATAAGGCCCATGCTTAGCCGAATTCTCTATAGGTACCTAGTAGCCTATATTTTTCATTTATTTCACAATTTAACCCCTCAATTTACACTCTTCTCAATTTAATCCCTAATATGCATTTTTACTCAAAATCACTTTACAAAACATGTATATCAAATACCAAGCTTTCATATTTCATCATCAAACATCCAAAAACACATGAATTCATCAATGGAAACTTTCAAAATCATCAACACTTTTAAAAATTGAGGCATGGGCTAGCTAGAACACGAAGCAACGATTACAAAAACATAAAAATTATAAAAAATCGAGTAAAAAAGAACTTACTATTAATCTTTCAAATTGCCAAACCCTAAAACACATCCATGGCTTTTCTTTTTCATTAACATTTGGCTATCCAAGTAAAAAAAAAAGATGGACAAAATTTCTTTTGTTTTTCATTTTATTAACCATTATTACAAATTGACATATTTGCCCTTAATTATAAAACATGAAAACAAATTAATATATGTCTATAATGGTCCAATCAAGCTATTAATGGTCTAATATCAACATAAGGACCTTTCAATTAATGTCTCATAGCAATTAAGCACTTTTAACTTATAACATGATACTTTTGCATTTTACGTGATTAAGTCTTTTTCTCAAATTAATCACTTAAACGATAAAATTAGCTCACGAAATTTTCACACATATCTAATCTCATGCTACAATTATAAAAAATAATATTAAAATAAATCTATGACCTCAATATTTTGGTTTCAAAACCATTGTTCCGGTTTAGCCAAAACCAAGCTATTACAGACTCAGCCGTGTGTGACACAAGACCTGGCGACATGGCCGTGTGTCTCCTATAGGTTCCTTTGCATACAAGTCAGTGAGTTACATGGCCTAGCACATGGCCTGGAAAACGAGCATGTGACACGACTGTGTGACCCTACTCAGAAAGTTACACAGGTGAGGACATGGCTATGTGTCCCTATTTCGAAGGTTACACGGCTTGACGCACAAGCGTGTGTCTCAACCATGTGAGGGACACGGCCTGGCCACATAGCCGTGTGACCACTGTATTCCAAAATTTGTAATTTTTTCATAAAATTTCCAAACAATTTCAAATTGGTCCCGAATTATTTCTAAAGTATTTCTAGGTCTTTGAGGGCTCGATTTAGGAATGATATGTATGTGAATGATTAGTTTATGGTGTTAAATTTGTGTTTAAATGTTCTATTTGTATGATAATGCTTCGTAACCCTAATTCGATGATAGATATGGGTTAGAGGTGTTATAGTCTGGATGATGCACTGGGTACGAGGTTGAATTTTAGTAATGCTTATCATCCACAGTCTGTTGGATAGTTTGTGAGAGTTATTCAAATTCTCAAGGACATGTTATGAGGATGTGTAATCAATTTCAGAGGTAATTGGGAGGAGCATTTACCACTTGCGGAGTTTGCTTATAATAATAGTTTCCAGTCGAGCATTCAAATGGCTCTGTATAAGGCACTTTATGGGCGCAAGTGTAGGACACCTTTGTGCTAGATAGATTTGAGGGAGAAGAAAGTGTTGGGACCAAATTTAGCTCAAGTGACTGAGAACAATATGAAAATTATTCGGGATCAGTTGAAAGTAGCATCAGATCGACAAAAGTCTTACTTTGACTTAAAGAGGAGGGATATTGAGTATAATGTGGGTGACCAAGTTTTCCTTAAGGTTTCACCTTAGAAGAAGGTACTGAGATTCGACTCCAAAGGAAAGTTGAGTCCGAGGTTCATTGGACCTTTTCGCATAATTAAGAGAGTTGGACCAATGGCTTATCAGTTGGAGTTACCTTCAGAGTTGGATCTCATTCACGATGCTTTCCATATGTCTATGTTACGATGATACAATTCGACCCTTATCATGTAATTCCGGTTGAGGAGATAAAGGTTCGTAATGACTTGACTTTTGATGAAGAACCAGTGCAAATTGTTGATCGCGATGTCAAAATGTTGAGGAGGAAACAAGTGCCACTTGTTAAAGTTTTATGGAGGAATCATGGTTCTAGTAAGGCAACTTGTGAATCAAAAGATGCGATGCGACAACAATATCCTTATCTTTTTTGGACAGGTAATTTCGAGGATGAAATTATCTTTGAAGGAGGGTAGAGTTGTCACATCCCATTTTTTCCTATTAATTGTAATATAGTGAAATTGTCATCTCCTATGTCATAAATTATTTGCGCAAAAATGAACACAAGGAAGTGTTGTGACTTAGTGGAATAAAGCTCATTAACTATCTTATAAGTCTCTATTTTGAATCCTCATGTTCATTTTTTAATTAAATTTTTGCACACAATTGGCATGTGAATTCAAGCCTTGCTGTCCACCCTCCTTGTAGCAATATGTAGAGGATTCCTTTCCTCCTTTAGCAAGTCAAACTTGACTTATGTTGTGAGACACATCCCCTTTTTCACTCCTTTGCCAAAACCTCCTTTCTTTCTATAAGATTGTGATGCAATAAACCTGGTCATGGTTGACCAAGCTACACACACCTGTTGTGCTGTCCACCACCCTCATTTGCACCCTAGTATCCATTTTTTTTCTTCATATTCTTTTTCTCTCAAATCAAAATAGAACCACCACCACTCCTTTTTAACTGTTTTTCTCCAAACACCACAACTGAGCCTTCCACAACCATCAAAGACCTCCTAATCACCGTAGACGTTGGCCCTTTTCACTCCTCCTCCCTTTCACTACCGTGACTACCACCGCGAACCACCATGGGTCTCCTCCTCATCCACCTATTTTCTATTCTTTTTCTCTTTTCTCCTTTGTTCCAATCATAGTGACCGAAACCTCCTCCTTTTAATATTTTTTCACAACCGTCGGACCGCTGCTCCTTTATAGCTGGACCACCACCGAGTCGTCACCGTCAGACCACCACCGTCAGCCACCATCACCGTCGCCGTCGATGACCAAAATTTTCCTTTTTTCTTCCTCTTTCTTTTGTTGATTCCTTAGTGACTAAAACTTATATTTTTCTTTCAATTATTCGATTATTTATTTCTAGATCACTCAAACATCAATCTCATTCCATTCTTGATCCTTCGACCATCTCGTATTAAATCAAGTGAAAGTAAGGTTGTTCAATTCATAAAATGCTTCATTTTAGAAATACCACGGTTTGGCTGAATGGTATAGGGTGATAATATCATCAAGTTATTTTATTATTGGTTTAACATAAGTGCTCATGTGATTTCATATCAACTTGAACGACCAAGTGTGATAACGAAGACAACTAATCAAAGTCTCAATTTAAGGGTAAGTGATGGTGAGAACTATTTTGAACGATTAAAACTTTAGGTGTTAAAAATAAAATCTGATAGATCTAACTAAATTATGTGTTTGATGCGATAGATCCAACTACTAGTTTAGATCCAAGTGAAATATCCTCTAATAGGATTGTGACAATCGGATCTACAGTTTAAGGTGTAGGTTTTAAATCTTATTTTAATTGAAATATAATGTTATTTACTTTAATAAAATTTTAATTAATTAATTAATTTGTGAGTACATTAAGTACTCGAGTGGAGTTGAAAAACTCAATCAAAGAGGAATCAAAGTAAGTGTCCTATGATATGTGATGTATGTATTATTGATCTCAACTCTATGTTATGCTATTTATGGCTAGATGGATATGTGATGATCTAAACATGTGATATATGTTTGTGTATGTTAAGATCCATATTTTAATATAAATTTGTATATTAAAGCATGCTAAATTGAAAACTATGTGATATGTGAAAATTTGAGCATGATACATGCATATGTGTAAAAACCGAGAAATATGAGTTACGAGCATGAATATATGAAAAATGTGACAAGTGAAACATATGTGTTAAAATGCCCATATCACATGCATCGGGTGGGATTGTAAAAGGAGAAAGCTATGTTGCAGTTTAACTGCGATTATGTGGCCGTTATTGGCAATTATGTGGTGGCTTGTCCACAATGTGTTATGTGACCGTTTATCAGTATCTGTAACACCTCTAACCCATAACCGTCGCCAGAATAGGTTAAGAGGCATTACCGGACTTGTAATTCAATTCAGAACATCATTTATCAAATATCATTTCATTTCAGTAAATATCATTCATTCACATTTAATATGTACTTAAATCAAACATATAAAGCTTAAATCATGCATTCAGGACTAAATTAGTAACATATGAAAATTTTGGAAACTTAGAAAAATTTCAACATTTCAAGTGTCAACACACCCGTGTGAATAGGCCGTGTGCCTGACACGGCTAGTAGACATGTCCGTGTCTTAGATCGTGTGGAAATAGGGCATACATACTGACTTGTGTCACACAGCCGAGGACACGCCCGTGTACCAGGCGGTGTGAAAACTAAAGAGTATATTGACTGGGTTAAACGACCAACCACACGCCTGTGCGTTTAGCCCGTGTGCCCTTTGAAATGGCCACACACGTCCATGTATAAGGTCGTGCCAAAACTGTAGGGTATACTAACTTATCAACATGGCCAACTCACACACTCATATGCTAGGCCGTGTGCCAATTAGGAGGGAATACTGACTTATACCACACGGTCGGTCACACGCCCGTGTAAGAGGCCATGTGGAGCATACTGACTTCAATTCCATTTCAACACCAGGGGACACACGACCGTGTAACATGACCATGTGTCACACACGACTGAGACACACACCCGTGTCCCTGCCCGTGTGGACAAAAATAGGCTACTTGCAAAGCCATTTTGCCACCCTATTTTCAGAAGCATACACAAGCATAAATGACAACATTTTTACAACTCAATAGATAACCAAAATAACCATTTCAATACTCATTATTTGTCATATCAAAACCTAACATTTACATCCCCAAATACCTATTTAATGTCATGCATAATCCATTCATATATCAACTACATATCAAGACTTCACTTGCACATTTTCATTCCATCCATTCCTTGCCAAAACATACCATAACTGAACACTTAAATTCAATCAAAACATAATACCAAAATAAGCCAAATCACATGGTTTAACTTATACACAAAAACATACCAAAATCATGATATCAAGTAACCTAACTAACATATTTATAACTAGCCTATACATGCAATATTTACAATATATCCAAAAGTTCAAAAGTACCAATCAGAAATTGGATAGTGTGATGTGCAGCTTTGACTTGTCCGAAACGAGCGAGCTATCGAACCTCTATAAAACATAGAAAAAGAAATAGAGTAAGCTTTATAGCTTAGTAAGCCCGCATAATTTAGAATTAAATTTACCATTTATACCAAAACAATAAAAATAACTAAGGTAAACTTCATACAATTTCCAAATGCCTATCACAAGCATTAATACATGAAATCATCCATTATCATAATTCAATACTCAATATAATTAGCATTTAACATTTCATTCTCAATCATATAACTACTAATCCATTCAATAATAGTACTCATCCGTATAAACAGAATTTATGCCTGTTGAACCTATTAGAACTCCAAAGGATACTCGAGTGGTAAACATCAATAATCTGTGAATTCATTATCATTTATGCTCTTTCGAGCCATGATCGGTAAGCTCTTCCCAAGCTGATGAATAATAAGCTATATTGAGCTGAAACGATAAGCTCTCTCAAGCTTAACAGTAAGCTCATACGAGCTGAAACAGTAAGCTCCAATGAGCTAAAAATAGTAAGCTCTTACGAGCTGATATATGGGTAAGCTCATACGAGCTGTGGTGAGTCCGCAACAAATACAGGAGCTCGACCAAAACGGTAACCCTAGTGACATGCCACTCGTATCCTATGAATTCATACAGTTCAAACGGGGCTCGGTAACCATTAAACTATATCAATAAGGCATTTATATTTCAAGTATATCAATTACTCAATCACAACTATTCATTTCAAATATTTACAAATATATAACAGTTTGATTCTAATTATACGAACTTACCTCGAATCCTCAGGTAAAACTATCGGCTATTCGTCTACTTTCCGTTTTCCCTAATCTAGTTCCAGTATTTGCTTATCTTGATCTATATAATATCAAATTAACTCATTCAACTTTTATTTAATTCAATTTAGCCTAAAACATTCATTTTGGCATAAAAATGCAAAATTACAAAATTAGGCCATAACCCATGGTCGTTGAATTTCAATGGGGTCCCTATTAGCCCATATTTTGCATTTATTTCACATTTCATCCATTAATTTTACACATTTCTCAATTTAATCCCTAGCAATTTCACTAGAAATTAGTTAATAAAACTTGAATTTCTATCAATAAGTATTCATAATCTATCAAGAAACTTTAAAATACTCAACCATTCAACAATGGCATCATTCAAAATCTTTAACAGTTTCGAAAACAAAGATATGGGCTAGCTAGATTAAGCTACAACGAGCTCAAAAACATAGAAATCATTAAAAACTAAACAAAAATCGTACCTAGATGAGCACAAATAGCTTGGCTGAATCTTAAAATCTCCAATGGCTATTTTCTTTCTCTAATTTTGGTGATGAAAAGATAATGGAAGAAGATGATACAATTTGGTTAATTAAAATTAACCTAATTTACTCATTTACTATATTAACCTTTAATAAAACATTAAAATCCCACCTATAACATGTCCAAAGTTGTCCACTCATTCTATTAATGGTATATTTACCATGCAAGTGCTCAATAATTCCATTTCTATAGCCATTTGGTTCATTTAACTAATAGAACTCATATTTTATGCCTTACGCGATTTAGTCCTTTTTACCGAATTAAGCATTTAAACGATAAAATTTCTTAACGAAATTTTCACACATTAATTCTATCATGTTGTAAACCTTATTAAAATAATAAAATAAATATTTTAACCTCAGATTTGTGGTCCCAAAACCACTATTTTGATTTGACCTAAAAACGGGCTGTTACATTATCTATGTGGTCGTTTGTCCACAAATGGTGTGTTATCGCATGGATGAGTTCTGGGGAACTTGATATTGGTGTGTAGCGAAGGTGGGTAGGAAATCCTCTAAAATGTACATTATTACATAAGCATAACTTGTTATGTTCATTAAATCAGATGATATGTGAATTCTGTGAAAGTTATATTTATGATGATTTGGATATGTTATACTACGTGTTGAAATATATGTTTGTGACAATCTCACACTGAGCCTTTTAAAGCTCACCCATGTTATATGTGTATCTCAAGTAATCCTTGTAATTGAGACTCAGATTCAAACCTTCGGAGGGGCTCTCGAATTAATGATCTCTTGGTCATGGTTGTTTTTCAAATAATGTGGGACTTTTACGAACTATATGAGTTCATTTTGGATTTTTATTTTGGACTTTAATTTGGGTTTGTCTTAATAAAATTTTAGACTTTCTATTTAAATTATGAACTATGGCATGGGATTTCTATTTTGATATTTTGGGATAATATTGCATGAATTATTTTTATGTGATTTTTAAACGATCAATAAATGTTTTAGTGATTATTAGCTGCTACAAATTTGTGAATTAAAAACTAAGTTACAGTACGAATATTTTTAATCAAAATGGAAAAAAAAAATTATTGAAAGGAACACAATGTTTTAAAAATGAAATATTTTCAAAACAAGTGAGTTTTTCTTATAAAAACATTTTGGCCATCTCCATCACGCAAGTAATCATTCAAATTGGGCCGTAGCATCTAGCCCCAATTTGAGGGGTTATAAAGTGGGTGTAGCTGTCATTTCTTGCTATTGTTTGTTCTAGTTTTTTTTATCTATTTGGCCCATAGCTCGATGTATTGTTGGAACAGAGTGTCCCCAATAATGCTTCGGGATGGTTTCAGCGACTGCTGATTGGTTGTTTAATGCCACAGCAATAATGTGCAAGCTTACACTGTCGATGCAAGTATAGTAGATAGGTATGAGTCTGTCGGATATCGATCCCACAAGGATGGCTGTCTTTTGTCTATTAATGTCAGTGTAATAAATAGATAAAACGAGATAAATTGTGAGAGTAGTTGTCGAAGCAATAACTTGAAAATAATAAGATAAAAGATGATAGTGAGAAATTGGGATCCCTAACGTGAATATTCAATAGAATGCTAAGTGCTCACAAGGAAAAATGGATAGGTGATTGTCGATGCATTAAACTGCAATTAATATCTTACCAAGCTTAACTTATATATTTAATCTAAGACTTAAACATGCACATTAACCCCACCTTCTGATGCTGGCAACGGAACACTATTAAGAAAAAGTGGATTAAATTCCTCTAATCCTCAAGCAACTTCCATTATCATACTTGTTAGCTTGAACTATCACTACACCTTCTAGTGTTAGTGACAGCACTAACAGTTCCATACTAAAAAATTCAAAACCAATGATTAAACTATAGAAGCAAGATTGAATAAAATACCATTTAATCCAAAAATCATGTGTACTTCCATACTAACATGAAATAGAAAGTAATCACTAGTGTTTAGAAAAGAAAAATAAAAGAAAAAAATGGAGAACACTATTCTTAGACAACTTGTAATGCCCCAAAAGTATTAGGTCTTAATTTGTTTTTTTGTTTTGCACTGCTTAAGTATGTGTTTATTCCGATGGTTGAGTGTCCTGAGGGGTGCTAGAGAAGTCCTGAGTTCGAGCTTGGGATTACACAAAATTTTGGTTTTGTCTTCATTAAACCCTATGTGCTGGTGATGTGAGTCTTACATAAATCTAGAGGAGTGTGTCACAAAAAGCCTTGTAGCTTGGTGGCAAGTGGCGTGGTCACTTCTGTAAGGAGACCTGGGTTCGAGTATTTGTATGCGCAAATAATATTTTGCTGCTCTTGCAAGGTAGGTGGTAGAGTTTGGCGGAAACTCTGAGAGTGGGGTGGTTGTGTGAGAGTGGATAGCCGAATTGGTGGAGAGAATCATGGGAGTGGGTGAGGGAGTTAATAGTTTGAATTGGTGAAGGGGAAAAATAGGAGCAAATCAAGGAAGTGAGGAGTTGGGGTGTTAGTAGTGGCTGAATGTGGGAGTCCCCTTATTGCTAGTTTGGTTTTGGCTAGGGGGTTGTCGAAACTAAGTGTTATGGTTGCCATTTTGTTAGCTTTTGGTCTTTTGATAACTTTTCTTACTTTTTCCTCTTTTTGAGTTTTTGCATATTGAGGTTTTCTTTCGTGTGTTTTAGGATGTTGTGTTGTGAAAGTATTTCTTGGTACTCGTAGTTTGTATTTTCCTTCTTCTCCCTCACATCTCGTCTCTAGTGGCTGCCCTGCTTGGCCAATTTCTTTCTTTTCTTTCTTGGGATCGTTCGGCTTTTGCTTCTAAGACCACTCGACCCTCTTCTTCCATCCCATGCCTTGGCCAAATATTGTAGGGGTTTTTACGGGTTCTTCTGACGTTACTTTCTTTCTCTCCCCTTTTTGATATTTTGTTTTCCGAATACTGTATTTTTGGTACCCAAAGCCGAATACTTCATCTCTTATTATCTTCACCTTTCTTTGATGTGCTGCTATTTTCTAACAATCGGTGAGTTCTCTATTCTTCTTATTTTCTCTTCTCTTTCAACATTTATTAAGCCTCCCCTCTATTACTCTAGTGGAGCCGAACATTCATCTCTTATGGCCGAATCTTACCTCTTTTCCCTTGTGGTGGTTTTTTTGGTTTCTAGAGTTCTTCAAGGAGTGAAGGTGTGTGCAAGAGATAACTACAACATTTGAAACCTCTCCATCATCTGTCGGTTGAAGGTAACTCTATTTGTAGTTACTGTGCTTAGAATGGGGATATGTTGGCTTGAATTCCTAGGTGTAGGCCGAATGCTCCTTTCCCATATTAATGGATTTCACTAATAATGCAAATTTTGGTAGCAAGCATGTGAGCAATCTTAGTTAAGCGGTTTAAGAGATCTAAGCTGTACTTGTTCAATCAAGGCAAGTGTTATTATTAGGCAGGATTGTTTTAAGGAAGGTCTTTCACTCTATTGACAATGGCTAATAGAATACCTTGGTTGAATGTAGGATTTGGGAATGTGGAGGCTATTCACACATTTCGCAACCAGGTGTGTAATCACGCTACTTCCTTTATTAAACAACAAAAGCTGAAAAACGGTCACCACTGTTACCACGCGGGTGCGCGATCACCCATACGGTCGACTTGATGCATAAATACGAGCATATGACTGCAAGACCTCTACGAGCGGTCTCGTGAGTTTAGGTCGCCTTGGGCCACGTTGGGCCAATATGCGCCGTGTGGGCCCTACGGGCTCGTGGACCCCGCAAGGGCAAACCGCACAGATGTATAGGAACTGTTGGGCCAGCTGTGTTGTGTACACGGCCAAGGCCATTATTTGGGCTTGATGGGCCACACGAGTGTGTGGGCCCACATGGGCCGTATAATAGGCTTCAGCCCCTTTGTGCTGTTTAACTATAAAGGTTACATGAGTCGTATGAGACAACTGTGGACCTACTGTTGGGTCGGTAAGAGTACCTAAACCTTAAATTTGGAAAATGATTGTTTTTCCCCTATGAGGTAAATGACCAAAGTACCCTTATATGATGTATGACTGTTTGAACATGCCATTCTTATCGTATGTACATTTATATTATGTTGCATTACATGGGAAGGGATTTATATTTATTGGAGAAAGTTACTGAAAGGCTATAAGCCTATTACTAGCAGCTCTGCTACAAATACTGTTAGTGCCGAAACTGGTACTTTATTCTGGAGTGTAGGGATGAGTGGGTTGATTTATTCCCCACATGGAGTGTAGGGCTGGACGGAGTGGAGTGTAGAGGATGGTTGGGTAGGACCTCTTTATGCATTATTGATACTGTACTGATTTGGGCTGAGGCCCACACTGCTACTGCTTCTGTAATGGGCTAAGGCCCACACTGATGCTTTTGGGGATATGGGCTTAAGCCCAGACTGTTCAGATATTGTATGTTTGATTATTCATTAGCTAGGGATTACACGCTGAGTTTCATACTCACCCTTTTCTGCTTAACCGTGCAGGTAATCCTTAAGCGTGTTGGTGCTGCGGTGGGCCTCGGTGATGGCCACACCACTACTTCTATTTCCTTTTATTTGCTATTGGATTTCATTTTGGGTTATGTAATAAGGCCTCTTTAATTTTCTTGTTAAAATTCGGGTTGGTTACTACGGTTTATATCTATTGAGAACGTAAACGTGGTTTTTCCAAAACGTTAACTATTTTAAAAACACTATGTTTTCGTAAATCTTTTGAAATGCTTCCGCAACACACAGAGTTTTAAAAAGTAATGATAATTTTATATGATTTACGATTAAGCATGAATAATTTGGGAACTAACTAAGAGGCCTTATATTTCCAAACGGGTTTTTCATCAAGAGCAAGTTTTCGAAAAGCCCTCCAATGTGACTCCACCTGATTCGGCCATAACATTCAGGTCGGGTTTAGGGTGTTATATTTAGTGGTATCAGAGCCAGTTGCAAAACTCAATTGTGAAATTAGGTTTTTCCTAAAATGTAAATTTCAAAAGGATTGTTTGACATAGTGGAAAATATTTTGAGATATTGTTTTGGAAAGATGTGGTCTACCGAGTTCTTTGGTGCCGATTCTGTAAGTCCTCTAAAACTACTGTTTTAACTGAAATAATGAGACTGTCATAGATAACAAACTATACTAAAACCTTTTTTAGGGTACCTAAAACTGTTGTAAGACTTTGATCTACAAGAACAAACAACTTCGAATTATTGATGCCATTTTTCATAAAACATTTGTTAACAAACACTGGAACTATAAAACTGATGCATAAAACTGTTAATACAGATAATACACAAATCTATTATGAGCACCAGAGGTAACCGTGGAAGAGGTACTAGAGGCCGCGATGGAGGCCGTAGAGGTGCTCGGGCTGGGTCTTCGGCATCGAGCCATACGCCTAACATTGAGGCAGAGAGGCACCAGATCACCGGTGATTGAGACTAGGTCGCATGATCGTGCGGGTGGGGATGACGCACTGTCCCAGGCTATGCTGTGAATTTTGGAAAGGGTCACTGGGCCTAATACTGTACTGTGGGCCGTGGGTCGATAACGGAACGACTTAGGTCTAATAAGGCTGAGATCTTTAGGGGCATCGCTGGGGTTGTCCCTAATGTGGCTGAATATTGGATAGAGGCCACAGAGAGGATTATGGATGACATCGACTGCACTCTCGAGCAGAAACTAAAAGGTGCAGTGTCGTTGTTGAGAGATAAAGCCTATCAGTGATGGCTTACTGTGAAAGAGGTTACTCAGCCCGATTGATTAACTTGGGAGTTTTTCAAGAATGCATTCTAGGGGAAATATGTTGGCGCTAACTATATGGATGCCCGCAGAAGGAAATTTCTGAATTTGATCCAGGGGGATAAGTCTGTAGCTAAATATGAGGTGAATTTTTTGCGATTAAGCCGGTATGCGAGAGGCATGGTGGCCACTGAGTATGAGCGCTATGTCCATTTTGAGGACGGCCTCAAGGATAATTTGTGAGTTTTGATAGCTCCACAAAGGGAGCAAAATTTTCTAGTGTTAGTAGAGAAGGTAAAGATCGCTGAGGATGTGAAGCGCACTGAGCGCCAGAATCATGAGAAGGATAACGGGAGAAACAAGAGGGTTTGGGAGCCCTCAAGTGCAGCTATGAGACCTCGAAAAAAGGCTAAAGTTGATAGGCTAGCCAGAGTTGGGGTCCCTGTTGCTACTTTGGGTCACAACCTTGTACAGTTTGTGGGAAACGCCATCAGGGCGAGTGCTGGGTACAGAAGGGGGCATGTTTTAGATGTGGGTCTATAGAGCATCGTATCAGGGATTGTCCAAGGAGGCCCAATCAGATGCAAGCCACTGGTAGGGGTACTGTTTAGCCACAGTGGGGTTTTCAGCAGCCACCGAGAGGTCAGGGTCTGGCCAGAGGAGGAAATGATATGGGCCATGGGCGTGGAGCACCGGGCAGAGGTGCGGGTTATACTGAGGCGAGACAGCTGGCACTAGTTTATCCTGCACTTCGTTGAGAGGATGGAGACGCCCTAAATGTAATTACGGGTACGTTCTTTGTTCATTATGTACCTTACACTGCATTAATTAATGTTGGGTCTACGCACTGTTATATAGCATATACTATGTTTGAGACTTTGGGTGTGATGTGTGAAAACATTGCGAGTGAGGTTACTGTGTTAAGTCCATTAGGGCAGTCGGTGATAGTGAACAAATTGTTTAAGAAAGTACCTTTGGAAGTTCAAGGAAGGACCTTTTTAGCTGATTTGATGGAACTTTCTTTTGGGGAATTTGACTTGATATTAGGTATGGATTGGCTAGTTAAGCACCAAGCGAATTTGGATTCTGCCACCAAGTGGGTAGTTCTGAAAATGGTGAGAGGTGATGAGGTGGTCATGATTGGGGAGCATCGAAATTATCTCTTGAATGTGATTTCTGCACTTAGAGCTGAGAAGTTGGTTCGTAAGGGTTGTGAGGCATACTTAGTCTATGTCAGTGCTTCTGGAATTAAGGATGTGTCTGTAAAAGATATCAGAACAGTTATGGATTTTTTGAATGTTTTTCTAGAAGAGTTACCAGGGCTACCTCCTAACCATGAAGTTGAGTTTGGGATAGAGCTATTGCCTGGTACAGCTCCGATGTCTATCGCTCCTTATAGAATACCTTTCTTGAATGTAGGATTTGGGTGCATGGAGGCTATTCACACATTTCGCAACCAGGTGTGTAATCACACTGCTTCCTTCATTAAACGGAAAAAGTCAGAAAACGGTTACCACTGTTACCACACGAGTGTGTGATCACCCGTACGGTCGACTAGATACATAAATGTGAGTATATAACTGCAAGACCTCCACGAGCGGTCTCGAGAGTGTAGGTCGCCTTGGGCCACGTTGGGTCGAAATGGTCGTGTGGGTCTCACGAGTTTGTAGGCCCCGTACGGGTGAACCGTACAGATGTATGGGAAGTATTAGGCCGGTTGTGTTGTGTACACGACTAAGGCTATTATTTGGGCTTAATGGGCCACACGAGTGTGTGGACCCACATGGGTCGTATGATGGGCTTGGCCCCCTTTGTGCTGTTTAACATTAAAGGTTGCATGGGTCGTACAAGACAACTGTGGATGTACTGTTCGGTCAGTAAGAGTATCTAAACCCTAAATTTTGAAAATAACTATTTTGCCCCTATGAAGTAAATGACCAAAGTACCCCTATGTGATGTATGACTGTTTGATCATGTCATTCTTATCGTATGTACATTTATATTATGTTACATTGCATGGGGAGGGATTTATATTTATTGGAGGAAGTGTACTAAAAGGCTATAAGCCTATTATTGGTAGCTCTACTGCAAATACTATTAGTCCCTAAACCGGTACTTTATTCTGGAGTGTAGGGATGGGTAGGTTGATTTATTCCCCATATGGAGTGTAGGGCTGGACAGAGTGGAGTGTAGAGGATGGTTGGGTAGGACCTCTTTATGCATTATTGATACTGTACTAATTTGGGCTGAGGCCCACACTGCTACTGCTTCTGTAATGGGCTAAGGCCCACACTGATACTTCTGGGGATATGGGCTTAAGCCCAGACTGTTCAGATATTGTATGTTTGACTGTTCATTAGCTAGGGATTACACACTGAGTTTCATACTCACCAGTTTCTGCTTAACCGTGCAGGTAATCCTTAGGTGGGTCAGTGCTGCGAGGGCCTTAGTGATGGCCACACCACTACTTCTATTTCCTTTTATTTGCTATAGAATTTCATTTTGGGTTATGCAATAAGGCTTCTTTAATTTTCTTGTTAAAATTCGGGTTGGTTACTACGGTTTATATCTGTTAAGAACGTAAACGTAATTCTTCCAAAACGTTAACTGTTATAAAAACACTACGTCTTCGCAACACTTTTGAAATGCTTCCGCAACAAACAAAGTTTTAAAAAGTAATGATAATTTTAAATGATTTACGATTAAGCCAGGATAATTTGGGTACTAACTAAGAGGCTTTATATTTCCAAATGAGTTTTTCATCAAGAGCAAGTTTTCGAAAAGCCCTCCAATGTGACACCACTTGATTCGGCCATAACGTCCAGGCCGGGTTTAGGGTGTTACACAACTCGACTTGGATCTATCTATTTCTCCTTGTGTTGCACTCAGGGCTCATCGTCAAGAGTTGGTCCGCATCTTTTTCACGTCGGTTCACTTGTTGGAGCTTAAGCCGCCATAACCAAAAGGTTCAAAAGGTAAGTTGAAGAAGATGATCCAAAAAGCTCTCCTCTCCCTCACTTTTTTTTGTGTGAATATTAATATTTATCCAAATAGTACAGGTGTCTTTTCATCAGAATCATGCTGCCTTTGTACGTACAAGTTAGTTGTACCAGACTGGATAGCTCACACAATTTTATTCCTATTTGGACAGCTGTCAGGTGCGGCGACAATTCTAGGCGCAATCTGGAAATACTCATGCAACGACATCAGTACCAAAACATGACAAAATTAAGGATAAATAGGCTAAGATCCATTGAGTCATAAAATGTAAATTACTGAACTGAAAATACTAAAATATGTGCTAAAGATAACTAAAGGGGAACAAATTAACCAATAAGTAAGGAGAAAACATATGTTCTTTCTAGCACTATCACACCCTCAAACTTGAGTTTTTACTTGTCCTCAAGTAAAAAAAAAATTAGCAATGCTATAAAAGATTTCACTGAGGTAAATGATTATTCTAGCAACTTGAATCACCTAAAATTCCAATGAATGATTCACATTTAGATGACATAATATTGCATCGACAATACATAAGTATGAATGACTAAGATTGCATCTTCATCAAAACTATCATCATGTTTCAAATCTTAAATTCTATCTACCAATACATCATTTATTGTATATATATATTTTTTATGTGAACAAGGGATATCATTGAATTACTGTACCCTTGTTCTTAAGAAGTAACAATCGAGTGCAACAAACCCCTAGGGATTACATAATTGTGCCGACATACACTTGTGCAATGACAACCTTCGGCCAGATTTATTTTTTTTATTTTTCTAACACTTACATTGGAGTGTTCCCTCTTTAACATTTCACAATACACCCACTTTGGAGTGTTTCTTATTCATAACTATATATACATATGAGTAGCTATAAAAGGTAGATTCATTCAAGATTCAAGGAATGCTACTAGTCATCCATTACTAATGCAACCTAAATCATTCATCAAAGAATTGAAGATACAACATTCAGTCAAATTTATTCGACTCATTCATTGATAGTTCACATGATTCAAGAATTAAGCATCGAATGTAACAAATTTTTTTAGCACATTTGCATTAACCACAAATAAACCTTGCATGTTTCATTAAAATATTAAAAAAATTAAAATGTGGGTATATTTCCAAACCTCATATCCATTCCCTCAAACTTAAAGTTCGCATTGTCCCTAATGCATTAAGATTAAAATGCAATGATAGTAACAATGCATCTACAATGCTCACTAACAAAATGAAAATTATAGCTACATGCAATGCATGAATACTATAGTGGAAACGTAAAATAAACTAACTCAGTTTTCCTTAGCCATCAATGTGGCTGCACAATGTGTCTTCTTCCTCCTTCTTGTTCTTTTTGTCTTTGGAGTGCTTTCTCTTCTTTTCTTTGAGATTTGCATGGTCCTCGAATCACTCCTCAAGTTTCGACTCTGCCCCGGCATCACCAGCTGCTTATTGTGTAGGAGGGGTCACCTTTAGTTATCAGGTATAGACCACTATTGCCAATGAATTATGGTGCTCCTTTCTTGGCCTTCTCATTCACAACGTCAACATAGACATCCTTCTCTTCCACAACAACTTAGTCTTCCACAACAGGCACCTCTTTACCAACAATGACTTCACCCTCAACCAAGCTATTAATCCTTCACATGCACTCCTTAATGTCCCTTGATTCCTCTTCTTTCTCAACATCAGATATGTACACAATAGGAAGAGATCCACCAATCTGTCTTGGTCCCCTAGGTCATCTTCCTCGGAAGAGGGTTCATATTCTTGGATAATCGGTGGGAACACTTGAAATTCTGGGAGTGGGGTTAGGCTTAACTGACGTAATGTGGCTACAATAGAGCTATTATAGGCCCTGGTATAAGCGTAGAACAAATTTTGTGATCTATCCATATCCTCTATTGTAGCGACAAGCCTGATCTGCTTATTACTGATGGAATTGGCCAACTTTTCGATATCTTTCATTTTGTGCAGCAATAATGTCTCTGCAGTCAAGTTTGTTCCCTTACTTTCTACTTTGGTTTTGCCTTTCCTTATCTTACTGGTCTCTGCCTCCTTCATTGTCATTGTATCTTTGCCACGAGTCATTCTTTCAATAGATGCTTCATTGATCGGACCCTTATTTTCCAAGATCTCTCCATCATCAAGGGGCACGATCCCTTTCTGCTGGCACAGTAGCATCACCAACGACGAGAAAACCAAAATTCCATTTTGCCTTGTGGCATAGTCAGCAATTTCCTAGTAGAGTATTACACCGACATCAATCTTTCTGCCCTTGACAATTAAATGTATCAGACACATTCTATCTAAGTTGACTTTGGTGCTGTGAGTGAAGGGTAGTAGCCTGCAGTTGACAAAATGAAACCAGATTTTGCTTTGCAGTGTTAGAAAGCGGAAGTTTATCATATAATTCTTTTGATGTGAACCCGTCTACAATATTCCTTCGACACATAAATCCTTTACCAATAGGTCCTTTTTTTTGTCTATGATATCTTCAATAAACTTGGAGTGTTCATCGACATACACCTTAGTGTTGTATAGCTCATTGATTTTTATAGCATCCCATGGGATTAAACCTTCTCGAACAAAGATAAACTCCAACTCATGGTCCTAAAGGTTAGCCTAAAACTCACATACCAATGAAGGAGAATAGCTTCCAGGATGTGTGCAGAAAGTCGCCCTTTCAACTTAGAGATGGTTCTAAAGATTTGTTTGCCCAAATCTTGCTATTGCAAAAGAAGAATGCCCTGTTCTGGATGGAAGTATTTCTTTAAGATGTTGTTTTGAAATAGGTCTTTGGCTTCTTTTGTTAAAAATATCACTGACTCCATTTTCTCTGTTGGCATGGAGGATTCTGATTCACGAACTGCAATTGTAGAGGATGAGTGTTTTTCAACAGGCTTGGTGGCTTTCTTGACTGATTCTCTTGTTCTTGCCATATTTTGCTTGTTTTGTGGAGTGATGATGGTTTAAAGGTGTAAAGATATGAACTTGGGGAAGATAAAGTAAACAAACATTGTTACTTGGGTGTTTCACATTAGACACAATGAAGAGGGGTTTATAGTGACTGAAAGAAGAAGATGGAAAGACGTAATTTTTTGAAGGGAAATAAAGTTGGCAGGAATAATTACGTCCAATAAGAATTGCGCCCACTCGGATAGATCAGATAGCTAGGTGACTTTTAATCAAATGGTGGGATCTGAAATTTTTTATCTGCCCTCATTCTTGCTGAGTCAGAAGTGACAGTAAAATAATACGAAATCCATTGATAATAAAGCCCAAGTGCATCGACAATGGTACCTAATTATACTGTAAAAACAAAAATAAAAACAAAAATAATAAAATAATTTTGAATAGAAGCAAAAATAAAACAAAATAACCTAATAATAAATTGTAGAAAAAAGAAAGAAAGAAAGAAATAAAATTAAAACTGTTCGACCAATTTAATGGTCTTTGCCTTCTTTTGATCAATATTCCCAAGATAATGTTTTAATCGTTGACACATTCACTTTGAATTTGTTGTCCATCATCTAAATCTTTGATTGTGACTGCACTATGAGGAAATACTTCGACAACTTTGAAAAGTCCAGACCAACGAGAGCGCAATTTACCTGGGTGGAATTTCAGTCTAGAATTGAATAATAAAACTTGTTGACCCACGACAAATTGTTGCTGCAAAATAATTCTGTTATGCCAGTGTTTGGTCTTTTCCTTGTAAATTGCAGTGTTTTCATAGGTATTTCGCCTAATCTCCTCTAGTTCAGTGGTATCCAAAAACCTTTTTTTTCTAGTAGCTTTATAGTCCATTTCACTTGCTTAATTGCCCATATTGCTTTGTGTTCCATTTCAACTGGCAAGTGACATGCTTTCCCCAAAACAATTTGATACGATGACATCCCAAATGGAGTTTTATATGCTATCTACAATGCCTATAAAGCGTCATCCAGTCTAGAAGAGCAATCTTTCCTCGAAGGGTTCACAACCTTAAGAATGTTTTTAAGTTGTCGAGTCGACACTTCGGCTTGTCCATTAGTTTGCAGATGATAAGTAGTACCAATTCTATGATTGACTCCATATCTTTTCAATGCAACTGCCACGTGGTTGCAATGAAATTGTGTATCCTAACCACTAATTTATGCCTTTGGTGTGCTAAAGCTGGTGAGTATATGCTTGCGAAAAAGTTTAAGCACTGTCTTTGCATCATCCTTTGGGAATGCAACAGCTTCAACCCACTTTGAGACATAGTCAATAACTACTAATATATAAATATTTCCAAATGAACTTGGAAATGATCCCATAAAATCCATACCCCAAACATCGAACAATTCAACCTCCATAATTGGCTGCTGCAACATTTCATTACATCGGGATATCGAACCTGTGCGCTGACACCTATAGCATTGAGTTCACAAAATTGTGGGCGTCTTTGAATAATGAAGGCCAGTAGAATCCTGAATGGAGAACCTTAGCAGTAGTTCACATGCCACAAAAATGACCTCTGTAAAGAGCATCATGACAATGCTTTAGGATTGAATGCATCTCCTCTTCCGGAACACAACACTGGATAATGTTGTCATTGTATACCTTGAATAAATACGGGTTGTTCCAATGATACTTCATTACTTCATGAAGAAATATTTCTTTATTATAGCCTGTGACATCCAATGGGAGTTTTCCACATACTAAATAATTAACTAGATCTGCATACCAAGAAGTTGCATCTACAGCAAATAACTTCTTATCTGGGAATGCGTCGACAATTTGAAGTATGTTTCCATCTTGGCTGCCAACTTCCAATTGAGACAGGTGGTCTGCAACTTGATTTTTTGATCCTTTACGGCCTTTTATCTCAATGTAAAATTCTTGCAACAGTAAGATCTATCGTATCAATCTAGGTTTAGTATCCTTCTTTGTAAAAATATATCTCAACACCGAGTGATTAGTAAATATAGTAATCCTTGTGTCGACAAGATAAGAATGAAACTTATCGAAAGCAAAGACTACAGCCAACAATTCTCTCTCTGTAGTGGTATAGTTGATTTGAGCCTCTGTAATAGTTTTGCTAGCATAATAGATAGTGTGAAATATTTTTCCTTTACGTTGTCCTAGAATAGAACCCACAACAAAGTCGTTTTCATTACATAAAACTTTAAAAGGTTGAGACCAATTGGGTGCAACGACAATGGGTGCATTTACTAGTTGTGTCTTCAATTGAATGAATGCATCCAGACGTGCATCGTTAAAGAAGAATTTTCAATTCTGTTCCAACAATGAGCATAAGGGTTTTGAGAAATCTCTAATAAATCTTCAGTAAAAACTCACATGCCTAAGAAAACTGCGAATACCTTTCACATTTGTTGGTGGACGTAAAATTTCAATAATTTCCACTTTATTCAAATTTTTAGCACAAAGATCAAATTTATTCCCATAGATTGAGAAATCATCCATAAACACCTCTAAAGAATATTCAATCATATCCGGGAATATTACCATCATGCACCTTTGAAATATGGCTAGTGCATTGCAAAGACCGTGAGGTATTCCATGAAAAGCAAAAATACCAAAAGGACAAGTGAAAGTTGTTTTCTTTTTGATCCTTTGGTGCAACAGCAATCTGATTGTACCCAGAATAGCCATCTAAGAAGCAGTAATAGGCTTTTCCAGCAAGCCTATCCAACATTCTAGCATCAAGCCATTTTATAATTTCTTTCTTAACAACTTCTTTCATCTTCTCATTTAATCTTCTTTGTTTCTCAATCGATTGCTTGCCTTCATCTTCCAAGTACATGCAAAAAGATGGACTAATGCCTCTGGTATTAGCAATACTCCAAGCAATACCTCATTTATGTTGCTTAAGTATGGACCAATTTCTCTTCTTGAGTGACATCTAGTGTTGTGGAGACAATAATGCGGAGAGTATTGTTATCACCAAGAAAAACGTATTTAATATGAGTACGAAGTGGTTTCAATTATAGAGTAGGAGTTTCGTTGATAGATGGCTTGAAAATTGGAGCTATTTTGTTGGCTAAGTCTAAGGACTCAATTTCCCATCCATGCCTGAATTCAATATTATTAGCTTCAACCATGCTGTCACAATCAACTAAGAATTCATCAACCGATGTCAATACAAACTCCTCAGAAAGTATTGTGCTTTGGTCATTGAATTTTTCCTTAGTTAGATCATCTAGCACATCAACAGTATGCCATTCTTGTTTATCCTTACATTCAATAGATTTGAAAACACTGAAGGTAACATGCTTATCATTAAGTCACATGGTTAGTTCACCCTTGTAAATATCAATAAAAGTTTGTCTGGTGGCTAAAAATGGTCATCCCAAGATTATGGGAACCTCCTTATCTACCTCGCAGTCAAGTATGACAAAAATAGCCGAAAAAAAATTTATCCACACGAACTAAGATATCTTTGATTTTCCCTTCAGGTTGAACCAAAGATCAATCAGTTAGTTGCAATGTCACTATAGTAGGTTTCATGTGACCAATTACCAACTTTTTAAAAGTTGATAGCGGCATTAGGTTGATGCTAGCTCTTAAGTAGCATAAAGTCTTGCCTAAATAATGGTTGCCAATGGAACATGAGATAGTAAAGCTCCCAGGATCTTTCATTTTAGGGGCCAACTTATTTGTCAAAATAACACTACAACCCTCTGTGAGTGCAATAGTTTCCATATCACTGAGCTTCTTCTTTTTGGACAAGAGCTTCTTCATAAATTTCTCATAATTTAGAATTTGCAAAAGAGCATCTACTAAAGGAATATTGATGTAACAATCCGTTTTTCGCTAAATTGGAACAGTGGTTTTGGGACCACAAATCTGAGGTTAAAAAATTATTTTAATATTACTTTTGGTGGTTACAACATGGGATTAGATATGTGTGAAAGTTTTGTGAAATAATTTTATCGTTTGGATGCTTATTTTGACGAAAGGACTAAATTGCGTAAAAGGCAAAAGTGTCATACTATAAGTTAAAAGTGTTTATTTGCTATGGTTTGTTATTTATGAGGTCCTTATAATGTTATTAACCCATTGATAATGTTAATGGACATTAATCGACATTATATCATGAATCTTGGTGGTTTTAATTAAGGTTAAATTTGTAATTTGGTATTTAAGGTTAATTAAAATAAAACAAAGTTAAAATTTGACATTATTATCATCTTCCATCACCGAAAGTTGAAGAAGAAGAAGCCATTTTAGGGCTTGTGAATTTTGGCTAGTATAATCCTTGATTAAGGTATGATTTTAGCTCATTTTTTAATGATTTCAATGTTTTTGTAATCATTGTTTTGTGTTCTAGCTAGGCCATGCCCTAATTTATGAAATTTTTGATGATTTTTTGATGTGCCATTGATGAATGCTAGAGTTTTTGAATGTTTGATGATAAATTAAGAAAGCTTGATGATAGTTTTACATGTTTTACAAAGTGATTTTTTATGAAAATGTCTAAATAGGATTAAATTGTGAATTTTACAAACTGAGGGATCAAAATGTGAAATAAATGAAAGTTTTGGGTTGCTAGCGACCTAAGGAATATTCGGCCAAACATGGGTTAAATGAAATTTTGAGTATTTTGTGTTGTTTTGAAATAGGGACTAAATTGTAAAAATGTCAAAAGTTAGGGGCTAAGCTGCAAAATGCCCATTTATGTGTTTTTGGATGAAATTGAATGATTATAATTAAATAAGTTAAATTTATATTAATTTAGATCAAGAAAGGAAGAAATCAGATTTGGATCGGGGGAATCAAAGGTTATTGAATGGTCGTTCCGGTCTGTTTGTTTTTGTACGAGGTAAGTTCATATGCAAATGCATGCTTTTAAATTGAATTAGATATGTATCATTTGTCATTGAATTGCAAGAAGTATGAACGAGCAACTACGAATAAGAATCGACAAAGTTACGATATCTGGAAGTCTCGTACGAACCTTAGGAATAGTATAGGATACGAATGTCATGACATTAGGTTATCGAGATGTGATTACATGTAAGACCATGTCTGGGACATTGGCATTGTATTCAGATTACGTGAAAGACCATGTCTGAGACATTGGCATCGTTAATTGATTACGTGTAAGACCTTGTCCGGGACAGTGGCATCGATATGTGATAACATGTAAGACCATATCTAGGATATGGCATTGTACGTGCTTATGTGATTTCTGAGTATCCTTAATGATTCTGAATGGTTCAATGGGAAAAGTCAAGTTGAGAAAGAATATGTGAACGAGTTAAGCGATTGAGGTATGTATGAAATTCATATGAGCTTTGAGAAGCGAAGGTAATTAATGAATTGGTATGTTTGAGAAGTATAAATTGATTCATAGAAAGGTTTGTGATTGTGAATGTGTAATTAATTATGTTTATTCATATTTTGCTTAATTGATGATAATGTTATTGATTCATAAAATGATTTATTTGTGTATGGCTTACTAAGCTTTTAAAGCTTACTTTGTGTGTTCTTTCCCATGTTTTTTTTAGATCATCCAAGCTAGCTCAAATTTTGGGATTGTCGGGATACGTCATCGCACTATCAATCATCTCGTTGGTACTTTTGAAGTTTTGTATATATGGTATATGACATGTATAGACTAGTGTCAATTTGATATATTTTGAGTTATGATTTTGGCCATGTGATTTGGCTTGTAAATGTTGATATGTATGGCCATTTAAGTTGGCATATTATGGTTTGATTTGAGATGACTATATGGTATATGTTGAAGTAAAAAATAGGTGATGAGTTGATGGATAAATGCATTTAGAAATTTTGCATGTTTGATTGATTTAGGCATAGTGACATGGTATGTTTTGGTTATGGAATTGAGTAGTAAAAATGGTTGTGAATAGATGGCATAATATGTGCATGAATTGGTAGGTTTTTGGTTGTTCAAAGATGTATTGAAATGGTGTTATATTGGTTGCTATGTGTGCTTGTGATTAGGGTGGCAAATTGGCTTTGCAAATAGCCTATTTCTGTCCAGACGTGCAGAGACACTAGCGTGTGTCTCAGCCGTGTATGACACACGGTCATGTTACACGGCCGTGTGTCCCCTAGGGTACTCTTTGATTTAAATTCAGTATACCCTACAGTTTTGACACGACCTAGACACACGGGCTGACACATGGGCGTGTGGTCGGCTGTGTGACCCAAGTCAGTAACCCCCTTAGATTTCACACGGGCTGGCACATGGGCGTGTCCTCAGCTGTGTGGTACAAGTCAATATAATATGCTCTATTTTCACACGGCTTGTGACACGGGTGTGTCTGGTAACCGTGTGAGACACACGGCCTGTTCACATGGGCGTGTTACCTATGATTTCATGAAATTTTTCTAAGTGTTTGGAAATTTTTATATGTGATCAGTTTAGCCTCAAACCACTTCTAAGCATGATTTAAGGTCTCGTAGAACCTTTAAGGGACAATGTGAATATTTGTGAATAGTTTATAATATTGAATGCATAAATGTATGAGAATGTGATGTATTGTCTGGTAATGCCTTATAACCCTATTCTGACAACGGATACGGGTTGGGGGTGTTACAATTGACATGAAGTTGCATCAGTGTATTTAGGTACTATTGGTATTGCTTATCATACTCACTCTTATTGAATCTTTGTGGAAAAGGTAAAGGTGGAGATGCATCTGCTTGCGCCGACGCCTTTGATTACGACGATAATTTCGAGGATCGGGCATTAGGCATATAAGTGACAATTCGTGGAACTTTTTTGTCTGGTGCATCGACAAGCTTGTCATATGTAACCTTCTCACTAGGGATCACTTCACCAATATCTTGAGGTGTTACAATAAAGTCTGTAATCGGCTCGCCAATTTGCTTACCACTCTTAAGAGTGACAGCCTCATATTGTTCTTTTCCCCTTGGATTAGTGAACGAGTATTCAGATTCAAAGTAAGTTGTCCTAATTGTGCCTCCAACGCCCGAATAGAAAATGAATTCCCTTGCACAATAGCTTCTGTACGAGTCATATGCTCTTACATTAAAGCTTTAAGAGCTACTAACGGGTTAGAAGGAGAAGCCTGCGTGTACTATTGTCGTCAATGTTCTTGACCATGCTGATTCGGTATTAAAGAATGTTGTGGCTGTGTTTGGGTCTGGTATGGATGCATCTGGCCCTATTGTGAATGCATCTAAGTGTTCTGATTATAGTTAAACTATTGAGGATTGTAATTCCCTTGTCTTGAATTGTAATTCCCTTGAGTGGATATACTCCCATATCGGAATGTTGCAGCATTTTGTCCAGCATTTTGTGTTCCCCAAGGCTGCTTACGAAATTAGTATAAGATTTTCCATAAGAATTATTGCGGATGTTACTGACATAAAAGGCATTCTCTGCATGTTGTGGACAATCTTCATAGCTGTGATTGTCACTGCAAATCTCATAACAAAACGTAGGAACATTAACTTGTTAAGCAACTTGTGTAGGTGCAACCTCACTAGTCCCTTATATATATTTTATCATATTTGCAAGAGAAGAAACTTGAGCACTAAGAGCAGATATTACATCCAATTCAATAACTCTTGGAGTAGCTTTTGCTTGTGTAGCTCTAGAAATAGGGTATTGATAATCATTCTGAGCAATTCTCTCAAGAATTCCAATCGCATCATTATAAGTACAATCCAGTAAAGGTCCATTATTAGCTGATGCACCGACAAGATTCCTCATGTGTGAATTCAACCCATCATAAAAAATATCAATTAGTGTTTCCTGTTGAATGATGTGCATGGGACAACGTCGAAGCAAAGATTTATAACATTCCCATGTAGTATGAAGATTCTCATTGTCCAGCTGATGATAAGATGTAATATCATTTCAGAGACGAGCATTCATTGTCGACAAGTTAAATTACAAAACAAACTATGTTGCTAGTGCATTCCAAGAAGTAATTGATCTAGTAGGTAACCCAAAGAACCACGTACGAGCTCTTCCCTGTAAGGAATAAGGAAATAACTGCATCTTCAAAGCGTCATCAGGAACGCCTTGTTGACTAAAGGAAGCACAAATCAATAAAAATGATTTGAGATGTTCTCGTGCATCTTCATGTGGCAGCCAAACATATTGCCGATTAGAATTCAACATTTGGAACATTACTGGCTTGAGTTCAAAAATTCCAGCTTGGATTGCTGGCCTAACAACTCCCAATTGTAAATCATCCAAGATAGGTACTACAAAATCTCGTATAGTCCTATTTTGTATTTGACCGTCTTGCTGCAACGGTGGGTCATTAGCATTTTTGTTCTGCATCAGGGGTATAACTGCATTGTTTCTTGGCAAAGCCATATTCTTTTGTTCGCGAACTCTCCTCCAAACAGTTCTTTCAATTTTTGGATCAAAATCGACAATAAACTCCTAATTTCTTCGAGTCATACAACACCTAAAATAAAATGTGAAAATAATGACAAAAAGAAAACATGTAACGCCCCAAAATCTAAGCATTCATTTTTGTTGTTGTGTTGCATAAATGCATACTTGCTTCAATGGTTAAGTGTCCTGAGAAGTGTGAAAACTTCTGGGTTCAAACCTTGGCTTATGCAAAAATTTTTGTCTTAATTGAATAAAACCCTCGGCTCTAGACAGTAGGTTTTTAAATAATTGTGGGGATATCAAGTCATAAAAAGCCTGCTGGTCTAGGGGATAGTGGCGTGTTACTATTACTAAGAGACTGGAGTTTGAGTCTTGCTATGCGCAATATGTGTTTATTTTGCAAGTTGTTGTGTGAGAGGTTGTATGTCAGTTAAACTTTGATGCTTGGACGGTTGGAGTGTTTGAGAGGTGTTGGGGATGGTGTAGCCGAAATTTAGGAGGAGAAAGGGGGGTTTTGGATAATGATCGGTTTGAGGGTTTTGTGGAGAGATTATAGGAGAAAATTAAAGGGATGTGAAGTTGAGGGACTGTTGGAGCTGAATTGGGATTGTAAGCACCCTTTGAATTCGGTTTTGGGGAGTTTTCGCGATTGGTTTGGGTACTTTGCCCTTCAACTCATTTTTGCCAATTCTTCTACTCTTTTTCTGTTCTCTGTAGACCATTTAGTGCAAGGGTTTGGAAGTGTTTTTGGTCTATTTTGGGTTAGCATTTTAGGGTCTCTTACTTTTCTTTTCATTCTTCTTTTCCTTCCCCTTGGCCAAATGCCTTCTGTCCCTTCCTCTCAATTCTCTTGAGATCATTATTTCCCTCTTTTGCTTACTATACTTTGGCCGATTCTCTCCCTTTCTTCCTCTCAATATTTTTCCCCTTTCACCTTGTTACCTAGGCCGAATACCTCATCACTCCTTTGCATTTCTTTTGTTTCGGTTTTGGGTAAGTTCTCTTGACTTCTCTCTTCTCCCTCAAGTAGTTTTCTCTTGCGAATACTCTTCTCCTCATTTTTGTCTTCTGACTTTCTTCTCTTTTCATTTTTTGGGGTTAGCCAAATATTCCACCTCAGCTTTGTGTGCACAGTTATTGTCTTCTTTACTCTCTGTCAAAATAGCTTTCCCCTCTAACATTTTCTTTTCTCTGCCGGTTGCTATCAGGGGTGATTGCACCATCTCATGCCTCGGTTTTAGGGTGTACTTTTGTTGGCCGATTACTGCTACCCTCCACTCTTAGTTCTACATTTTGGTAAGTTGTTCTCTTGCTTCAAGTTATTTACGCTTAGGGTTTTGGTTAACAAGATTAGGTTGTAATGCAGATTTTTTGCAAAGGATTTTGAAGTCAATCTTGGTCAGCGGTTTAAGTGGGTTAAAACGTATTTGTTCAATCAAGGCAAGTAATAATTACCATTTTGGGATTAAGTGTTAATAAGAGGGTGTTTAACCCTAGTGATTAAAAGACTGATTGAATGCCCTGAATGAATGTAGGCTTTGGTGCTCGTGGACTTTTAGCACTCTTCGCAAACAGGTGTGTAACCACACTACTATATTCATAAATCGACAAAAGCCGAAAAATATGACTATTGACACTACACAAGCATGCGCTCGCTCGTGCGGTAATTCAAATGTAAAAAAAATAGGCGTTTGATCATAGAGGCCACCATGAGCGATTTCATGGGCCTAGGCTGTTCGGGCCACATTGGGCCGAAATGGACGGTGTGGGCCCTACGGGCTCGTGGGCCCCACACGGGTAAAACACACAGACGTGTGGAGATTGTTGGGCCAAGCTGTGTAGTTCACACGGCCAAGGCCAATTTTGGGCTTAGTGAACTACATGGGCGTATGGGCCTACATGGGCCCGCACTATGTGCCTTGGGCCTAGTTTCGCTGTTTGACTGACGAGGTTGAACGGGTCACCTGAGACGACTGTGGACCTACTGTTGGGTTAGTAAGTATACCTAGACTCCAAATTGATAAATGATTGTTATGTCCCTATGAGGTAAAATGACTGCTATGCCTTTATGTATGTATGACTGTAATCGAGCATGCCATTACATATATATTACATACACGCATAATATTATGATATTTTGCATGAGGACGGGTTTATTATTGATTGGAGGAAGTGTACTATACTAGCAGCAACCGGTGTTATTTTGGAGTGTAGGGGTGGGTGGGTTGATTTTATCCCCACATAGAGTGTAGGGCTGGACGGAGTGGAGTGTATAGGCTGGTTGGGTAGGATTTCTGTTTGCTTTCTATACTGTTACTGTCACTGTAATGGGCTAAGGCCCACACTAATACTGATACTGTATGGGCTAAGGCCCTAACTGAAATTAAACTATTAGTGAAACGGGCTTAGGCCCAGACTGTAATTGCCTACTGTATGACTGACTGTTGTTAAGGGATTACACATTGAGTGTAACACCCCTCACCCGTATCCAATGCCGAGATAGGGTTCGCGGCATTACTGAACTTAAACATTAATGAACATACAAAATCGGGTCACCAAATTTCGCCCAAAATTAAAACTTTTCAAACACATGCATATCATCCCTTATACAGGCCTTCGAGGCCTATAACATACATTAGGGCGGTTCGGGACAAAACCGAAAACATTCGGTAAACTTTGGGCGACTTAACAATTTTCTAGCTTTGGAGAGTCACACGCCCGTGTGGCTCTGGACACGCCCATGTCCTCAGCCCGTGTAACTCTCTGACTTAATCCTTAACATTCTGTTAAAGACACACGGCCAAGACACACGCCCGTGTGGCCTACCCGTGTAGTCAAAACTTAGGCTAATTTCCTAATTTTTTTGTCATCTTTACAAGCACACACATACATGATTTCTATGGCATTCCTCAATAGTTCGTTATTATGCATTTGTTCCTCCTACTCGTGATAAAATAATCTAGCCACATTATTACACATTCATGTGACCTTGTCATCTTATTAATCACTTATACCATTATACTCTAACTTATAAATTAAACATCCATGTTCAGGGCACTAACAACTTATTACCATATCATAAATTTGTTCCATGGCCATGACCACCTCGAATGGTCTTAAGACATTCACCATGTACATATGCCATATACTTCTTAAACATAGTGAACAAGCATAATCCCATACCCACATCACAAGACATTTACACATATCATAGATAAATAGGCTTCCAAGCCATATTCATTATAAGCCACATCTCATGGCTACATACAACAAATCATTATAAGCCAATACATTTGGCTAATCACAACAACATCGATCACAGAAAAACTAATTCCTATACATATACATGTACAGGGGTAAATGCTCGATAGTGTGATGCTGCCTCTGACGATCTCCAACCCGAGTTGACCTGTCAAAACTAAAAGAAATGGAAAGGAGGGAGTAAGCTTTACGCTTAGTAAGTCCATATGAAAATAATAAGCATTAATATAACATGTTTCCTTAAGTAAAATAACTATAGTTACACTTTTATTCATATTCTGGTCAAGTTGTCTACTTGAGTCATAGTCGATAAATTATTTATAACTCGAGATACGGAAGTCCAAATTAAGATCCGTTAATTTTTCTTGAAACTAGACTCATATATCTTCTTAATATAAAATTTCTAGAATTTATGGTCTAGCCTATAAGTATAGTTTATTATTAAAATTCTCCCCTGTTTTGCTGTTTGATAGCTTCGACCTTTCATCACTAAAATTTATTTATCTCATAGTACGAGACTCAGATAATGTTTCCATCTCTTTTTCTTAAAATTAGACTCATATATTATTTCATTCATATGAATTTTAACTCTTAATTTTTTTTTTACAATTTTTAGTGATTTTCCAAAGTTGAGAAAGGGGAGTCTGGAATCACTCCGACTCTGTCTCATAAGAATTCATATATCTCATACTACAAAATTCTTTTTCTTACACTATTTCCTTTAAGTGAAACTAGACTAATTAAGCTTTAATTTTTGTATTTATTTCAATCTCTAACTCAATTTCCACTATTTTTGGTGGATTTTCAAAGGCAGACCAATGCTGCTGTACCAAATCTATCTTAGTGCAACAAGATAATAACCATCACAAATTTGTCATAGGAATTATTCTCATAAATATCATTCATTCATTTGCACTATCGTCACAAGTCCATTTCATTTCACATGTCAAACACGTGCTCATAGGTTTCGAGTACTTACCTGTGCTATCATTTAGCACTGCACTCGTCCAAACATGACAACTCATATGCATCATAATAATATCATATAACATACATGATGTATCATGGCAAGAACCTTTTATTTCATTTTTCATATTAATCTCGTTGAATTTCTCGGAATCTCGATGGATATCCCATTCTCCGTCAATTCATACAAGTGATCATTTCATATGCGCACTCCCGCGAACCTCACATCTTACGGCGGGATTACCAGTCTAGGTAAATCCCTCATAATATAAACTCATGGAGTGATGTCGGGATTACCAGTCCAGGCTAAATCCCTTGTAACGACAAGCACTCTCAATGAGCTCGGATCTGAATTACCAGTCCAGGCTAAATTCAAACCCTAATCAAATTACCTATTCAGGCTAAATCCACAATGCACACATATTCTTCGGGAGGCTCGACCACTTAAGGAACACCAGTCCAGGCTAGATCCTTTTTATACTTGAGATCTTCGGATTACAAGTCCAGGCTAAATCCTTTTTTGCAACACATGCAGGATCTCAAGTCTCATGTAAATCATGGTTTATCCATCGAATTTTCCTTTTTATTCAACCGAGATTTTCTCTTTCCATCAAGTATATCATTATGCATAGCTGTTCATGCAATGTACATCCAATTCAACACATTTCCATGTTTATTTAGACATTAGTCCATAAAATAAACATGGTATTGCATATAATTATAATTTGACATTTGTTACAATATATAATCTTCAAATCAACTAAATAAATATCCATCACACAATGTCAACACATCATTTTAAGTTCAAGTATGAACAATAATAATATCATTGCATTATCATTAACATATGAACTTACCTCGGTTTCGAGTACGACTATTTATTTCGAGTTTGTGCTTAACCTTGTTCAACCTCGTTCTAAGCCCAAATATTGTTTTCCTTGATCTATAATATCACATTTAGCCTACTAATTAGTCACATTATTCATAGGGGTCCAAAAATCATATTTTTACAAATTTGCATTTTGACCCCTAAACTTTTGTATATTTGCACTTTTTCCCCAATGCTCGAAAATTAAACTTCATCCTATTTTATTATGTTTCATGACATGCTGATCATTTTTCATAACTATGACAGCCCCCAATTTCCACTAAATCACCCATTTATGACCAATTTCACAACTTTTACAAAACGGTCCTTTTGGACGTTTTCATCGAAAACCATTTAGTAAAAGTCGTTTATTAAACACCCAACACTCATTTTATACCATTAGAAATAAAAATGCAAGCATGTCATTCATGGGTAAATTTTTAAACACAAACCCTAGCTCAAAATAATGGTAGAAATAGATAGAACGTGTTACTTGTATTTCAAAATTGTAAAGAACATTAAAAACGGGGCTTGGGATCACTTACAAATGATCTTGGAAGCTTGAACCAAACCCTAGCCATGGCTTCTATGGGGGTTTCGGCTGGTCCATGGAGAAGATGACCAAATTTTGGCTATTTTGGCTTTTTAATTCTTTTAATTATTAGTTTACCAAAATACCCCTAACTTAAAAATATTTTATTACACCCATTTCATGTCTATTTTTGTCCAACAATTAACTAATGGTATAATTACCATTTAAGGACCTCCCATTTAAAATTTTATAATAATTAGACACCTCTAACATGTAGAACTCAACTTTTGCACTTTTTACAATTTAGTCCTTTTGACCAAATTAAGTGCCCAAACGTCGAAATTTTCGAACAAAATTTTCACGAAATCATTCTGTGAAATCATAGACCATAAAAATATAATAAAAATAAATTTTATTATGTCAAATTTGTGGTCCCGAAACCACTGTTCCGACTAGGCCCTAATTCGGGATGTTACATTGAGTTTTCATAAACTCACCCTTCTACTTTTCTGCACAGGTAATCCTTAGGCTGATCGGTGCTGCGAGGGACTTGGAGGTGGCCACACAACCGCATTTTCTTCCATTTTTAACTTTTAATTTATAAGTAATTTAATTTGGGTATTTGTTTTGTAATAAGGCCTCTTTAAGTTTTTACTTTAATTTGGGATTTATTTAATTTGATTCATATCTGTTAGTAGTAGGCCGCGGATTTTCATAAAGATAAATACTTTTCAAAACACCATGTTTACGCAACATATTTTAAAAGCTTCTACAACAAACATTGTTTTAAAGTGCAATAACAATCTAATATGATTAACATTTTGCTAAAACGACTTAAGTTTTAACGATAAACAAGATATCCTAAATTTTCATTAAGATCACAAAGAGGTTTAACATAGAACAAATTTTTCAACGAAATTATATTTTTCAAAAAACACTTCAATATGACATCGCAGATTCAGCCATAACTCTAGGCCTGTTTGGGGTGTTACATTCAGTGGTATCAGAGCCAAGTTGTAAAACTCAACTGTGGACTTGTATTTCTTTTAAACTTGGAATTTCAAAGAAGAACTGTTTCAAATGATTTGAAATACTTGAAAATGTTTTACTGAATGTGTGGTACACTGAGTCTCCGGTGCCGATTCTGTAAGTCCTCTAAAACTATTACTTATTTAAATTAAAATACTGAGATTACTGTAGGCAATAGACTGTACTGAAACACTCTGTTTAGGTTAACCTAAAACTGTGGTAAGACTATGGTCTGTGAAAACAAAACTCTAAACTACTGATAATATTTTCCATAAAATATCCGTTAATAAACATTGGAACTGTAAAACTAATGCATAAATTTGTTAATATAGATAATACGCAAATCAATAATGAGCACCAGAGGTACTCGTGGAAGGGGTATAAGAGGCTGCAGTGGAGGCCGTGGAGGTGCTCAGGCTGGGTCTTCATCATCGGGCCATATGCTTAACATTGAAGCTAGAGAGGCACCGGCTTCACCTGTGGCTTAGACTGGGTTTCATGACCATGTGGCTGGGGACGACACATTGTCCCAAGCTATGTTGCGAATTCTGGAGAGGGTCGCTGTGCCCAATATTAGTACTGTGGGCTATGGGCCAGTGACAGAATCATTCATGTCTAATGGGGCTGAGATTTTTAGGGGTATTGCTGGAGTTGCCCCTAACGTGGCTGAATATTGGATCGAGGCAATAGAGAGGATCATGGACGACCTCGATTATACCCCCGAGCAAAAACTAAAAAGTGCAATTTCATTATTGCGAGATGAAGCCTATCAGTGGTGGCTTACAGTTAAAGAGGGTACTCAGTCCGACCGGTTGACCTGGAAATTTTTCAAGACTGCATTTCAAGGAAAATATGTGGCCACTAGTTATGTGGACACCCAGAGGAGAGAGTTTCTGAATTTGACTTAGGGGGATAAATCTGTGGCTGAATACGAGGCTGAATTTTTGTGACTTAGCCACTATGTGCGTGGGATGGTGGCAACTAAATATAAGCGTTGTGTTCGATTTGAGGATGGTCTCAGGGATGATTTAAGGTTTCTGATAGCTCCACAGAGGGAGTGAGATTTTGCTGCTTTAGTGGATAAGGCGAAGATCGCCAAGGATGTGAAGCACGCTGAGCGCCGGAATCGTGAAAAGGAAAGAGGTAGGAACAAGAGGGATTTGAAGCCCTAAAGTTCATTTGTGAGGCCTAAGAAAAAGGCAGAGTTGTTGGGCCGACCAGAGTGGGGCTACTAATGGACTGCAGACCTGTGTGGATTGTGGGAGATGCCATCAGGGCGAATGCTGAAAAAGGGTTGGGGCATGTTTGAGGTGTAGATCATTAGAGCATCGTATCAGAGATTGCCCACGGAGGCCTGATCAGATCCAAGCTACTGGTATGGGTATTGTTCAGCTGCTAATAGGAGTTCAGCAGCCACCAAGAGGTCGTGGTCAGGCCAAAGGTGGAAATGGTATGGGCCGTGGTCGTGGAGCACCGAGTAGAGGTACTGGTCATACGGAGGCAAGGCTGTAGCATCCTAAAATAGGGCCTAAACGGAGCAATGGTTGCGAAACCACAAATCTGAGGTAGAAAAATTTATTTTATTATCATTTTAAGGTCTATGGCATGATTGCATGATTGTGTGAAAATTTCGTTTAGAAATTTTATCGATAGAGGTCCAATTTGATATTTAGGGACTAAATCGAATAATTTTCCAAACTTGCATTCTAGAAGTTTTTAGTATGAAATTACTTTGGAATATTAATGAGGAGGTCTTAAATAGCAATTTGACCAATTTCTAAAATTTTGGACAAAAATAGGCTTGTACATGAAAATTTTCAAAAAAAGGTATTAAGGGTATTTTGGTCATTTGGTAATTAAAAGATTTAAAAAAGGAAAAAGATGACAAAATATGTCCATATTCTTCATTATGACCAAAATTAAAGGGTTCTCCATAGCTAGGGTTTGTTTCAAGCTTCCAAGCTCCTTAATAAGTGATTCCAAGCCCCGTTTTTAATGTTCTTTACGTTTTTGAAATCCCGGTAGCTCGATTTAGCTTATGCTAGCAATAATTCAACCTAGGGTTCATATTTGGAAAAATAACCATAGGTGAAATTTGTGTATTTTGGTGTTTTATGATATAATATGAGGTTTTAAATTATGTTAGACAACTTGTGCTACTCGGTTTTAAGTGAAAACAAGTAAAAGGGCTTAATCGGTAAAAATACCTAATAGTCATAAGTACATGTTAGAGTGAGAATTTGATGTTGTCATAGAAGGGAAAAATGATCAGAATGTCATAAAACATAAGAAAATAGGATGAAGTTTAATTTTTGAGCCTTGGGGAAAAAGTGAAAATATGTAAAAGTTTAGGGGCAAAAATGTAATTTTGCCAAAGTTTGGGTCAAGGACTGTTTTAATAAATGTGAGTATTAAATAAGCTAAATTTTTATTATTATAGATCAAGAAGAACAAAATCCGGAGTTAGACTGGGGAAAGAAAAAGATAGTGGATTAAATCGATATAGTTGATCGTATTTTATTTCGAGGTAAGTTTGCGGTAAATAAATGCAATATTATATTATTTATGTTAATGTTGTTAATTTTTAGCATGTGTAAATTTATTTTATGAAATTATTCAAAGAAGACTCAAGCATGAATTGACAGAGAAGTAATTTCAGAAAGCCCCGGTTGAACCTTAGGAATGTGTAGGATACAAATGTCATGACAATAGGATTTAAGGATACCATGTAAGACCATGCCAAGGCATGGCAATTGGTAAGGTTTCTAAGGCAAGGAAATCATGTAAGACCATGTCAAGACATAGCATTGATAAGTTACTATAAGGCAAAGGTCCCATGTAAGACCATGCCAAGGTATGGCATTGGTGAGTTCATAAGGCAAAGCTACCATGTAAGACCATGTCAAGACATGGAAATGGTAAGTTTCAAAAGGATACCACGTAAGACCATGACAAGTCATGGCAATGGTAAGGTACCCGTGTATCCTTAGTATTCCAAGTGGTTCAACGGGAAAATTTAAAGAGAATATCAAGGTAAGGTAAGGTAAGACGAGTTATATTAAAAAGGTAAGACAAGTTCATGCTAGAAGAGAAAAGGTAAGTACATAATGTTCATGTATGCTTGATAAGAAAAAAGGTAAGTAAAATGTATTAATAAATTTGATTAAGTAAGTAAGTATTTAAGTAAGTGAGTAAGTGAAGAAGTTTAAAATATGTCCATGACAATTAATGAAGTTGCATTAAGTAGTATCATGCCAAATAGTAAGATAATTTTTACGAATGTTGTTATTTATTTGCATGCAAACTTACTAAGCTTAATACTTACCCCCTTTATTTTCCTTCTTTTATAGTTTTGTCAACCTAACTCGGGGATTGTAAAGTACATCGGAGGTCCGGGCACACTATCACGAGGATTATTTTGGTATAGCCAGATGTTTCATTTTGAGTATGGCATGTATAACATCGTAGCCATTTGTGTGTATGATCTTATGATATGGTTGATGAATGGTATGTAAATGCTTGATAATGATTACCTGTTGGAATGGCTAATCAAGGACATGTTTGGTGCTATGTATGCCTAAATGCTAGTTATTCCATGGAAATCATGAAAAAGGTGAAATTAGCTTTAAAACAATATCGGACAACAATAATGACGTGAATTTGGAAAATCACTAAAAAGAGTAGAAATGGATTTAGATAGTGAATGAGATATAGAATTAAATCTTGATGAGTATATTTTCATATGGATGGAACAAAACAGGTATATGAGTTATATTTTATGAGATATTTAAATATTTGTGAAACAGGGACAGAGCAATTTCTGGATCCCCTTTTCTGAATTTGGAAATTCACCATAAATTTTATAAAAATAATTAGAAGTCATAATTTATATGTAAAGATTCCTTATTGAGTCTAGTTTTATGAGAAACAAATGACATAATAATTGAAACTCTGTACATTGAGATATTTGATTCGTAATACATAGGGGTTAGAGTAGTCAAATCCTGAAACAGGGGAGATTTTAACTAATAAACTATACTAGTTGGCCTGACCAAAAATTTTAGAAAAATATTAGTTGATAGATATATGAGTTTAGTTTCAGGAAAAATTTACGGGATTGGATTTTGAGTTTCGGAACTCGAGATATGAATTTTTAAGTGACTGTGACGCAGTTAGCCAGCTTGTCTGGAAGTTCTAAAATAAATTGTTTGAGCTGTTTAATTAATGAATTAAGTCCGTTAACACCTCGTGCTCGACTCTGGTGACGGTATCAGGTTTGGGGCATTATATTTATTGGTATCAGAGTAAAGGTTTTGTCGGTTCTCAGAATATTTAGTATGAGTAAGACTCTAGCTATACATGCCATACTTAAGTGTTGATAGTGTGACGACTCTTGACGATTTTAAAATGTTTTCTTTTATAGTTATGGATCCCGAACAAGCTGGTGCAGATGATGCAGAGAGTAACATGCCCGCTCCCGTAAAAGAAACGATGCCACCAAATAGTAGTGAAAGGCCCGTTACAGTTAGTCAGGGAGGAGGGGCTCGAGAAGCCTTCTTCCAAGCTATGAATGAATGGTTTGCCGAGTTCGTTCAAATGAATCCTGCTATTAGACCTCCACCTCCTCATGATCATCAGACTACCCATGTAGCTCCCCCAGTCATAGGTACTGTTATAAGAGAAAAACCACCAGTTGATAAAATCAGAAAACAAGGAGCCGAAGAGTTTCGAGCTACAAAAGATGATGATACAAAAAAGGCAGAATTTTGGCTCGAGAATACTATCAGAGTCTTTGATGAGTTATCCTGCACATCTGAGGAATGTATGAAATGTGTCGTATCACTCCTTAGAGATTCGACCTACCATTGGTGGAAGACACTTGTATAAGTTGTACCGAAAGAGAGAGTCACTTGGGACTTCTTTCAGGAGGAATTCCGTAAAAAAGTACATCAGTCAGGGGTTTGTTGACCAGAAAAGAAAAGAGTTTCTAGAGTTGAAACAGGGCAATATGACAGTGACTGAATATGAGCTCGAGTTTGTTAGACTCAACAATTATACTCGAGAGTGTGTGTCTACAGAGGCTATTATGTGCAAAAGATTTGAGGATGGGCTTAATGATGATATCCGATTGTCTATTGGTGTCCTAGGAATAAAAGAGTTTGTTATCCTAGTTGAGAGAGCCTGTAAGGCAGAGGAGCTATTAAAAAGAAAGAGCAAAGTTGAAATTGAGATGCAAGACACGAAGAAAAGACTAATGAGCAAGTCATTTCAGTCTACATCCAAGAGGCCTAGAGAGTTCTCCACTAGATCTAATTTTTCAGCTGGATATTCTAGCTGAAACAGAGGTAGAAGATTTATGAGTCCAAAAGCTCAGACCACTTCGATTGCAAGTGTTGATAATGTTCAGCCTGATAGACCAGAGTGTCCCTGATGTGGTCGACGTTACCCAGGTTAGTGTCGAGCAATTGAGACAGGTTGTTTCCGATGTGGTGCACCAGACCATTTTATTCGGGAGTGTCCCGAGATGATTAAAAGGAAGCACATCGAGTGTAAGATCGGGAAAGCTCTGTCGAGGCGCACCACTGAGAAATCTGGGAGCGGGGGTAAATAATAGAGGTGCATCTAGAGATTTAGCAGTGAGGCCAGATGTTAGAGCACTTGCGAGGACTTATGCTATCCGTGTTCGCGAAGAGGCATCCTCCCCTGATGTGATTATAGGTACATTTTCTCTCCATGATACTAGAGTTATTGCTTTGATTGATTCGGGTTCAACCCATTCATATGTTTGCATGAAATTGATGCCTAGTATGAGTATGCTTATAGAATCTACAGAATTTGTGATTAAAGTATTGAATCTATTAGGCAAGCATGTATTAGTAGATAAAGTATGTAGAAATTTCCCTTTGATGATTAGAGGCTACTGTTTTCCGGCCGATCTCATGCTATTGCCATTTGATGAGTTTGATGTGATTCTTGGTATGGATTGGTTGACTACACATGATGTGATAGTGAATTGTGGAAAGATATTCATTGAGTTAAAGTGTGAAAATGGTGAAATTCTTCGGGTTAATTCAGAAGAGTCAGATAGTTCATTTGCCATAATTTCTGTTATGTCTGCTCAGAAATTTTTGAGAAAAGGGTATGAAGCTTATCTTGATTTTGTGTTGAACACTAAAGATCCACAATTGAAAATTGAATCAGTACCTGTGGTATGTGAGTTTCCCGATGTGTTTAGGAAGAAGTACCAGTTTGCCTCTGTTAGAGAAGTTGAGTTTGGTATTGAGTTGATTCAGTGTACCACGCCCATTTCTATTGCTCCTTATAGAATGGCCCCATTGGAATTGAAAGAATTGAAAGCTCGATTGCAGGAATTAATGAGATAAAGGTTTTGTAAGACCCAGTAGTTCACCATGGGGTGCACCGGTGCTATTTGTGAAAAGAAAGACGAATCGATGAGATTGTGCATAGATTATCGGCAACTTAACAAGGTAACAGTAAAGAACAAGTATCCATTGCCTAGAATTGATGATCTGTTTGATCAATTGAAGGGAGCCACTATGTTCTCCAAGATAGATTTGAGATCCGGATACTATCAGTTGCGAGTTAAAGAGTTAGATGTCCTGAAGACTGCTTTCCGGACTAGGTATGGTCATTATGAGTTCCTTGTGATGCCATTTGGCTTAACTAATGCTCCTGCCATTTTCATGGACTTAATGAACCGAATTTTCAGATCGTACCTGGATAAGTTTGTAGTTGTGTTCATTGATGATATCTTGATTTATTCTCATGATGAGACTAAGCATGTAGAGCATTTGAGAACTGTTTTACAAATTCTGAGGGATAATCAGTTGTATGCCAAGTTCAGCAAAAATGAGTTCTGGTTACGAGAAGTTGGTTTTCTTGGACATATTGTCTCAAGTGAAGGTATCAAGGTTGATCCGAGCAAGATTTCAGCCATTGTTGATTGGAAGCCTCCTAGAAATGTATCAGAAGTTAGAAGTTTTCTTGGTCTTACCGGATATTATAGACGATTTGTAGAGGGATTTTCCATGATAGCTACCCCGCTGACAAGATTGTTGCGAAAGGATGTCAAGTTTGAATGGACTAAGAAGTGTCAACAGACTAAGAAGTGTCAACAGAGTTTTGACAAGTTAAAAGCATTGTTGACTAATGCTCCTGTTTTAGTACAACCAGAACTAGGTAAGGAGTTTGTGATTTACAATGATGCGTCCATGAATGGACTTGGTTGTGTACTTATGCAGGAAGGGAAGGTAATTGCTTATGCCTCTAGACAGCTAAAGCCACATGAGAAGAACTATCTGACACATGATTTAGAGCTAGCTGCCATTGTTTTTACGCTGAAGATTTGAAGACATCATTTGTACGGTGAGAAGTGCCACATATTCACTGATCACAAAAGTTTAAAATATTGGATGACTCAAAAAAGATTTGAATTTGAGGCAAAGAAGATGGTTAGAGTTAATTAAAGATTATGAGCTAGTGATCGATTATCACCCAGGTAAGGCAAACATTGTTGCTAATGCTTTGAGTAGGAAATCTTTGTTTGCATTAAAAGCTTTGAACACTAGTCTAGCCTTATCAGATGATGGTTTTATCTTAGCTGAGTTGAGAGCTAAACCGATGTTTCTTGAAGAAATTTGTGAAGCTTAGAAAAATGACAGTGAGTTGTTAGCCAAAAGAGATCAGTGTGAGTCGGATATAGAGTCAGATTTTCAGATCTGTTCTGACGGTTGTTTGATGTTCAGAGACAGGGTATGCGTACCGAAGAATGATAAGCTTATTCGAAAGATCTTACAGGAAGCACATAGTAGTTCTTTGTCTAGTCATCCAGGTAGTACAAAGATGTATAATGATTTGAAGAAAATGTACTGGTAGGTAGGAATGAAAAGGGACATTTTAGAGTTTTTTTCTAGATGCTTGATCTGTCAGTAGGTAAAGGCCGAACATCAGGTACCTTCAGGTTTATTGCAGCCTGTGCTAGTCCCTGAGTGGAAATGGGATCGAGTTACTATGGATTTTGTGATAGGATTACCGTTGACACCGAGAAAGAAAGATGCAGTATGGGTTGTGATTGATAAGTTAACAAAGTCGGCTCATTTTATCCCAGTTCGTATAGATTATTCACTAGACAAGTTGGCCGAGTTGTATATTTCAGAGATAGTCAGACTACACGGAGGACCATTATCGATCATTTCAGATAGAGATCCAAGATTTACTTCACGATTTTGGAAGAAATTACAGGAGGCTTTGGGCACAAATTTGAGTTTTAGTATAGCTTTCGATCCTCAAACCGATGGTCAGTCAGAGAGAGTTATTTAGGTACTTGAAGATATGCTTAGATGCTGTTTACTGGAATTTCAAGGTAGTTGGGAAAAATATTTACCATTAGTAGAGTTTGCCGACAATAATAGTTATCAGTCGAGTTTGAAGATGACACCATATAAAGCTTTGTATTGACGTAAATTTCGTACACCTTTGTATTGGACAGAGCTTAAGGAAAATTAGATTTACGGGGTTGATCTAGTTAAGGAAACAGAAGAGAAAGTAAAAGTCATCAGTGATTGCTTGAAAGCAGCTTCAGACAGAAAAAAGTCGTATGCAGATTTGAAGAGAAAAGAGATTGGGTATCAAGTTGGTGACAAAGTGTTTTTGAAAGTATCCCTGTGGAAGAAAGTTTTCAGATTTGGCAAGAAAGGCAAACTAAGTCCACGTTTTATTGGACCGTTTGAAGTGATTGAAAGAGTCAGACCATTAGCATATCGATTAGCTTTACCGATTGAGTTAGAGAAGATTCATAATGTATTTCATGTGTCTATGCTACATCGTTATCGTTCAGATCCGTCACATGTGATTTCTCAGACAGAGGTTGAGATTCAGCTAGACATGACTTACAGTGAAGAACCGATAAAGATTCTAGTTCGAGAGGTAAAGCAATTAAGGAACAAAAGTATTGCACTTGTGAAAGTACTATGAAATAGACATAGGGTAGATGAGGCTACATGGAGCCCGAAGAGGCTATGCAAAAATAGTACCCAAATCTCTTCACAGGTAAGATTTTCAGGGACGAAAAATCCCTAAAGGGGGGAGGAGAAATGTAACATCCTGAAATAGGGCCTAAACGGAACAGTGGTTGCAAAACCACAAATTCGAGGTAGAAAATTTTATTTTATTATCATTTTAAGGTCTATGGCATGCTTGCATGATTGTGTGAAAATTTTCTTTAGAAATTTTATCGATAGAGGGTCCAATTTGATATTTAGGGACTAAATCGAATAATTTGCAAAACTTGCATTCTAGAAGTTTTTAGTATGAAATTACTTTGGAATATTAATGAGGAGGTCTTAAATTGCAATTTGACCAATTTTTAAAATTTTGGACAAAAATAGGCTTGTACATGAAAATTTTCAAAGAAAGGTATTAAGGGTATTTTGGTCATTTGGTAATTAAAAGATTTAAAAAAGGAAAAAGATGGAAAAATATGTCCATATTCTTCATTAGGACGAAAATTGAAGGGTTCTCCATAGCTAGGGTTTGTTTCAAGCTTCCAAGCTCCATAGTAAGTGATTTCAAGCTCCGTTTTTAATGTTCTTTACGTTTTTGAAATCCTGGTAGCTCGATTTAGCTTATGCTAGCAATAATTCAACCTAGGATTCATATTTGGAAAAATACCCATAGGTGAAATTTGTGTATTTTGGTGTTTTATGATAGAATATGAGGTTTTAAATTATGTTAGACAACTTGTGCTACTCGGTTTTAAGTGAAAACGAGTAAAATGGTTTAATCGGTAAAAATACCTAATAGTCATAAGTACATGTTAGAGTGAGAATTTGATGTTGTCATAGAAGGGAAAAATGATCAGCATGTCATAAAACATAAGAAAATAGGATGAAGTTTAATTTACGAGCCTTGGGGAAAAAAGTGTAAATATGTAAAGTTTAGGGGCAAAATGTAATTTTGCCAAAGTTTGGGTCAAGGACTGTTTTAATAAATGTGAGTATTAAAAAAGCTAAAATTTTTTTATTATAGATCAAGAAGAACAAAATCCGGAGTTAGACCGGGGAAAGAAAAAGATAGTGGACTAAATCGATATAGTTGATCGTATTTTGTTTCGAGGTAAGTTTGTGGTAAATAAATGCAATATTCTATTATTTTATATTAATGTTGTTAATTTCCAGCATGTGTAAATTTATTTTATGAAATTATTCAAAGAAGACTCAAGCATGAATTGATGGAGAAGTAATTTTAGAAAGTCCCGGTTGAACCTTAGGAATGTGTAGGATACAAATGTCATGACATTAGGGTTTAAGGATACCATGTAAGACCATACTAAGGCATGGCAATTGGTAAGGTTTCTAAGGCAAAGAAATCATGTAAGACCATGTCAAGGCATGGCATTGGTGAGTTCATAAGGCAAGGCTACCATGTAAGACCATGTCAAGACATGGCAATGGTAAGTTTCAAAAGGATACCACGTAAGACCATGACAAGTCATGGCAATGGTAAGGCACCCGTGTATCCTTAGTATTCCAAGTGGTTCAACGGGAAAATTTAAAGAGAATATCAAGGTAAGGTAAGGTAAGACGAGTTATACTAAAAAGGTAAGACAAGTTCATGCTAGAAGAGCAAAGGTAAGTACATAATGTTCATGTATGCTTAAGTACATAATGTTCATGTATGCTTGATAAGGAAAAAGGTAAGTGAAATATTTTAATAAATTTGATTAAGTAAGTAAGTATTTAAGTATGTGAGTAAGTGCAGAAGTTTAAAATATGTCCATGACAATTAATGAAGTTGCATTAAGTAGTATCATGCCAAGTAGTAAGATAATTCTTATGAATGTTGTTATTTTTTTGCATGCAAACTTACTAAGCTTAATGCTTACCCCCTTTATTTTCCTTCTTTTATAGTTTTTTCAAGCTAACTCGGGGATCGTAAAGTACGTCGGAGGTCCGGGCACACTATCACGAGGATTATTTTGGTATAGCTAGACTTTTCATTTTGAGTATGGCATATATAGCATCGTAGCCATTTTGTGTGTATGATCTTATGATATGGTTGATGAATGGTATGTAAATGCTTGATAATGATTAGCTGTTGGAATGGATAATCAAGGACATGTTTGGTGTTATGTATGCCTAAATGCTAGTTATTCCATGGAAATCATGAAAAAGGTGAAATTAGCTTTAAAACAGTATCGGACAGCAATAATGACGTGAATTTGGAAAATCACTAAAAATAATATAAATGGATTTAGATAGTGAATGAGATATAGAATTAAATCTTGATGAGTCTATTTTCATATGGATGGAACAAAACAGGTATATGAGTTATATTTTATGAGATATTTAAATATTTGTGAAACAGGGACAGAGCAATTTCTGGATCCCCTTTTCTGAATTTGGAAATTCACCATAAATTTTATAAAAATAATTAGAAGTCAAGCTTTATATGTACAGATTCTTATTGAGTCTAGTTTTATGAGAAACAAACGGCATAATAATTGAAACTCTGTACAGGGTGATATTTGATTCGTAATACACAGGGGTTAGAGTAGTTGAACCCTGAAATAGATGAGACTTTAACTAATAAACTGTACTAGTTGGCCCAACCAAAAATTATAGAAAAAAATTAGTTGATAGATATATGAGTCTAGTTTCAAGGAAAATTTATGGAATTGGATTTCGAGTTTCAGAACTCGAGATATGAATTTTTAAGTGACTGTGACGCAGTTAGCCAGCTTGTCTAGAAGTTCTAAAATAAATTGTTTGAGCTGTTTAATTAATGAATTAAGTCCGTTAACACCTCGTGCTCGACTCTGGCGACGGTCTCGTGTTTGGGACGTTATAGAGGCAGCCAGCACTGGTTTATGCTGCACATTGCCGAGAGGACAGAGATGCCCCAGATGTTATCACGGGTACATTTTTTGTTCACAATGTACCTTATACTGCACTGATTGATGTTGGATCTACGCATTCTTATATAGCGTGCACTGTGTCTGAGACCTTGGGTTTAATGGTTGAAAGCACTACGAGTGAGGTTACTATGTTGATTCCACCAGGGCAGTCAGTGAGGGTAAATAAATTGTTCAGAGATGTGCCTTTGGAAGTTCAAGGAACTCTCTTTTTTTGCGGATTTAATAGAACTCCCTTTTGGGAAATTCGATTTAATACTGGGAATGGACTGGCTAGTCAAACATCAAGTGAACTTGAACTGTGCAACCAAATAGATGGTGTTGAAAACTTTAGAGGGTGACGAGGTAGTGGTAATTGGAGAGCGTCAGAATTATTTGTCAAACGTGATTTCTGCACTAAGGACCGTGAAATTTGTTCCTAAGGGTTGTAAGGCATATCTAGCCTACATCGGTGTTTCATATTCTGAGGGTTCTTCTGTTAGGGATATCAGAACAGTTAAGGACTTTCCAGATGTTTTTCTTGATTAGCTACCTGGGTTCCCTCCAAACCGTGAAGTTGAGTTTGGGATTGAGCTCTTGCCTGGTACAGCACCGGTGTCCATCTCCTCTTATAGAATGGGACTGAAGGAGCTAGTGGAGCTTAAGGCTCAGATTCAAGAGTTACTAGATCGAGGGTTCATTCGACCTAGTGTGTCTTTGTGGGGAGCACCAATTTTATTTGTGAAGAAGAAGGATGGATCCATGCGTATGTGCATCAACTACTGGCAACTGAATAAATTGACTATTAAGAATATCCCTTACCGAGGATTGATGATCTATTCGACCAGTTTCGAGGAGCTTCAGTCTTCTCTAAGATTGATCTCCGATCGGGGTATCATCAGCTGAAAGTCAAAGAGGCTGATGTTTATAAGACAACGTTTAGGACTCGTTATGGTCATTACGAGTTCTTAGTGATGCCGTTTGGACTGACGAATGCACTAGCGGTTTTTATGGATCTGATAAATAGGGTGTTCCAGCCCTATCTAGATCGGTTCGTAGTGGTTTTTATAGATGACATCTTGGTGTATTCAAGAATTAAAGATGATCACGATGCACATATCTGAGTTGTTCTGCAGATTCTGAGGGAGAAACAACTATATGCCAAGTTTAGTGTGAGTTCTAGTTACGAGAGGTAACTTTTCTAGGCATGTGGTATTTGCTGAAGAGATTAGGGTTAATCCTCAAAAAATTGAAGCTGTTCTGGATTGGAAGCAGCCTAAGACGGTATCTGAGATTCAAAGTTTTCCAGGTTTGGCAGGGTATTATAGATGGTTTGTTGAGGGATTTACATTGATTGCTGCACCTCTAACTAAATTGTTGCGTAAGGGTGTGCCATTTAATTGGACTGATACGCAGCAGGAGAGTTTTGAAAAACTTAAGAAAGCTCTGACTGAGGCCCCTGTCTTGATACAACCAGAGTCTGGGAAAGAGTTTACTGTCCACAGCGATGCATCACAAGTTGGTTTGGGTTGTGTGTTAATGTAAGAGGGTAGAGTGGTGGCATATGCATTTTGCCAGCTTAAGACTCATGAGGCAAATTATCTAACACATGACTTGGAGTTGGCCGCGGTGGTATCCGCACTAAAAATTTGGAGGCATTACCTGTACGGTGAGAAATGTATCATTTACACGGATTACAAGAGCCTCAAGTATCTCCTCACTCAGAATGAGCTAAATCTTAGGCAACTTAGATGGATTGATATGCTTAAGGATTATGATTGTTCGATTGAATACCATCATGGTAAGGCCAATGTGGTGGTTAACGCACTGAGCCGTAGGGCTATAACGGATCTGAGAGCAATGTTTCCTCGTCTCTGCTTATTTGATGATGGTAGTCTGTTGGCCAAACTTCAGGTTAAACCGACGTGGATTGAGCAGATTAAGGGTAAATAGTTGGAGGATAAGTCACTAGGTCCTCGATTCTGTCAAATTGAGAGTGGGGAAACTTTAGATTTTGGACTAAATAGCGAAGGGGTATTGTGTTTCCGTAGAAGAGTCTATGTGCCGAAGGATACCGATTTGAGGTAGTCTATTCTATGAGAGGTGCATAGTAGCCCTTATGCGATGTATCCCGGCGGGAATAAGATGTACCGAGACCTTCGTGAGTTGTATTGGTGGCCAAGTCTTAAGCGTGAAGTTACTAACTTTGTGAGTAGATGTCTGACTTGCCAGTAGGTTAAAGCCGAACATCAGTTACCTTCAGGGTTGCTTCAGCCAGTTAAGATTCCACTTTGGAAGTGGGAGAGAGTGACTATAGACTTCGTTAGTGGGCTGCCCTTAACGCCTGCTAAGAAGGATTTAGTATGGGTCATCGTGGATTGATTGACCAAATTTGGTCATTTCGTACCAGTTCATACTGATTACTCGTTGCAGAAGTTGGCAAAATTGTATGTGGCTAAGATAGTGAGACAACATGGGGTACCGATTTTCATAATATCTGATAGAGATCCTCACTTCACGTCTTGATTCTGAAAGAAGTTACACGAGGCTTTGGGTACAAGGTTGGATTTCAATACTGCGTTCCATCCTCAGACAGATGGTCAGTCAGAGAGGGTGATTCAGATACTGGAGGATATGTTAAGGAGTTGTGTGATAGATTTTCGAGGCAGTTGGGAGGACTACTTGCTGTTAGCAGAGTTTTCCTATAACAATAGCTACTAGTCAAACATACATATGGCACCTTACGAGGCATTATATGGTCGTAGGTGTCGTACTCCTTCATGTTGGACTAAGTTGGGTGAGCGGCGTGTTCTGGGCCCTGAATTGGTTTCTGATACCAAGGATAAAGTTAGACTAATTCAGGATCGACTGAAGGCAGCATCAGGCAGACAAAAGTCATATGCGGATCTAAAACGTAAGGAAATTGAGTATTCTGTAGGGGGCTTGGTTTTTCTTGAGGTCTCGCCATGGAAGAAGTTACTGAGATTTGGACGGAAGGGAAAGTTGAGCCCTAGGTTCATTGGGCCTTACCGCATACTAAAACATGTGGGACCGGCTGCCTATCAACTTGAGTTACCGCCAGAGTTGGACCGGATTCATGATGTGTTTCACATCTCCATGCTGAGGCGCTACCACTCTGATCCAACGCATATTATCTCGACTGGGGAGATTGAGGTTAGGTCGGATCTAACTTTCAAGGAGAAGCCAGTTTAGATTCTTAAGCGTGATTTAAAAGTGTTAAGGAAGAAGTCTATCCCACTAGTTAAGGTACTTTGGCGAAATCACAGCTCAGAGGAGGCCACGTAGGAACCTGAAGAGGCGATATGACAACAATACCCTCATCTGTTTTAACCAAGTAAATTTTGAGGCCGAAATTTTCTTTTAGGGGTATAGAGTTTAACGCCCCAAAATCAAAGCATCCATTTTTGTTGTTGTGTTGCATAAATGCATGCTTGCTTCAGTGGTTAAGTGTCCTGAGAGGTGTGAAAAGTCCTGGGTTTAAACCTTGGCTTATATGGTTAAGTGTCCTGAGAGGTGTGAAAATTCCTGGGTTCAAACCTTGGCTTATACAAAATTTTTTGTCTTAATTGAATAAAACCCTTGGCTCTAGTAGTAGGTTTTTAAATAATTGTTGGGATATCAAGTCATAAAAAGCCTGCTGGTCTAGGGGATAGTGGCATGTTACTATTACTAAGAGACTGGAGTTTGAGTCCTGCTACGCGCAAGGTGTGTTTTATTTTGCAAGTTTCCGTGTGAGAAGTCGTATGTCAGTGAAACTCTGATGCTTGGACGGTTGGAGTGTTTGAGAGGTGTTGGGGATGGTGTAGCCAAAATTTAGGAGAAGAAAGGGGGGATTTGGATAGTGATCGATTTGAGGGTTTTGTGGAGAGATTATATGAGAAAATCAAGGGGATGTGAAGTTGAGGGAGTGTTGGAGCCGAATTGGGATTGTAGGCACCCTTTGAATTTAGTTTTGGGGAGTTTTCAGGATTGGTTTGGGTACTTTTACCTTCAACTCATTTTTTCCACTTCTTCTTCTCTTTTTCTGTTCTTTAGAGACCATTTAGTGCAAGGGTTTGGCCGTGTTTTTTGTCCATTTCGGGTTAGCATTTTGTGGTCTCTTACTTTTCTTTTCATTCTTCTTTTCCTTCCCCTTGGTCAAATGCCTTCTGTCCCTTCCTCTCAATTCTCTTGAGATCATTATTTCCCTCTTTTGCTTACTATAATTTGGCCGATTCTCTCCCTTTCTTCCTCTCAATATTTTCCCTCTTTCAACTTGTTACCTAGGCCGAATACCTCATCACTCCTTTCCATTTCTTTTGTTTCGGTTTTGGGTAAGTGCTCTTGACTTCTCTCTTCTCCCTCAAGTAGTTTTCTCTTGCGAATACTCTTCCCCTCATTTCTTTCTTTCGGCTTTCTTCTCTTTTCACTTTTTAGGGTTAGCCAAATATTTCATCTCAGGTTTGTGTGCACAGTTATTGTCTTTTTTACTCTCTGTCAAAATAGCTTTCCCCTCTAACATTTTCTTTTCTCTACTGGTTGCTGTCAGGGGTGATTGCACCATATTGTGCCTCGATTTTAAGGTGTACTTTTGTTGGTCGATTACTGCTACCCTCCACTCTTAAATCTACATTTTGGTAAGTTGTTCTCTTGGTTCAAGTTATTTACGTTTAGGGTTTTGGTTAACAAGATTAGGTTGTAATGCAGTTTTTTGCCAAGGATTTTGAAATCAATCTTGGTCAGCGGTTTAAGTGGGTTAAATCATATTTGTTCAATCAAGGCAGGTAATAATTACCATTATGGGATTAAGTGTTAATAAGAAGGTGTTTAACCCTAGTGATTAAAAAATTGATTGAATGCCCTGAATGAATGTAGGCTTTAGTGCTCGTGGGCTTTTAGCACTCTTCTTAAACAAGTGTGTGTAACCACACTGCTATATTCATAAATCGGCAAAAGTAAAAAAATATGACTATTGACGCTACACGAGCGTGCGCTCGCTCGTGTGGTAACCCAAACGCATAAAACGTGGGCGTTTGATTGTAGAGCCCACCATGAGCGATTTCATGAGCTTAGGTCGTTCTGGGCCACGTTGGGCTGAAATGGACCGTGTGGGCCCTACGGGTAAAACACACAGACATGTGGAGATTGTTGGGCCAGGCTGTGTAGTTCACACGGCCAAGGCAATTTTTTGGCTTTGTGGGCCACACAAGCGTGCGGGCCCATGCCTTGGGCCCATTTTCACTGCTTGACTGATGAGGTTGCACGGGTTGCCCGAGACGACTATGCACCTACTGTTGGGTCAGTAAGTATACCTAGACCCCAAATTGATAAATGACTGTTATGTCCCTATGAGGTAAAATGACTGCTATGCCTTTATGTATGTATGATTGTAATCGAACATGCCATTATATATATTGCATACACGCATAATATTATGACATGTTGCATGGGGACGGGTTTATTATTGATTGGAGGAAGTGTACTATATTGGCAGCTCTATTGCAAGCACAGTTAAGTGCCACAACCGATGCTATTTTGGAGTGTAGAGATGGGTGGGTTGATTTTATCCCCACATGGAGTGTAGAGCTGGATGGAGTGGAGTGTGGAGGCTAGTTGGGTAGGATTTCTGTTTGCATTCTGTATTGTTACTGTCACTGCAATGGGCTAAGGCCCACACTGATACTGATCTGTTACTGAAACGGGCTTAGGCCCAGACTGTAATTGCCTAGTGTATGACTGACTATTGTTAAGGGATTACACACTGAATTTTCATAAACTCACCCTTCTGCTTTTCTGCACAGGTAATCCTTAGGCGGATCGGTGCTGCGAGGGACTCGAAGGTGGCCACACAACCGCATTTGCTTCCATTTTTAACTTTTAATTTATAAGTAATTTAATTTGGGTATTTGATTTGTAATAAGGCAACTTTAAGTTTTTACTTTAATTTGGGATTTATTTACTTTGATTCATATATGTTAGTAATAGGCCGTGGATTTTCATAAAGATAAATGGTTTTCAAAACACCACGTTTACGCAACATATTTTAAAAGCTTCTGCAACCAACATTGTTTTAAAGTGTAATAACAATATAATATAATTAACATTTAGCTAAAACGACTTGAGTTTTAACGATAAACAAGATATCCTAAATTTTTGTTAAGATCATAAAGAGGTTTAATATAGAACAGATTTTTCAACGAAATTGTGTTTTTCGAAAAACACTTCAATGTGACATCGCAGATTCAGCCATAACGTCTAGGCCAGGTTTGTGGTGTTACAAAACAAGTTAGTAGCAACTATATATTATGAAATAAGAATAAGCAAAAATAAATATCAAACAAATGCCATCCCAGGATACGATGCCAAAACTTGACCTGTTGTTTAACGTCACAACAATAATGTGCAAGCGTACACTGTCGAAGCAAGTATAGTAGACATGTATGAGTCTATTGGTTATCGATCCCACAAGGATGGTTGTCTTTTGTCTATTAATGTCATTGCAATAAATATATAAAATGAGATAAATTGTAAGAGTAGCTATCGAAGCAATAACTTGAAAATAATAAGATAAAATATGATAGTGAGAAACTAGGATCCTCAATGTGAATATTTAATAGAATGCTATGTGCTCACAAGGAAAAATGGATAAGTGATTGTCGACGCATTAAACTGCAATCAATATCTTACCAAGCTTAACTTCTATATTTAATATAAGACTTAAACATGCACATTAACCCCATATTCTGATACTGACAATGGAACACTATTAAAAACAAGTGGATTAAATTCTTCTAATCCTCAAGCAACTTCTGTTTCATGCTTGTTAGCTTGAACTGTCACTGTACCTTTCAGTGTCAGTGACCGAATAACACTTCCATGCTAAAAACATTCAAACCCAAAGATTAAACTATAGAAGCAAGATTGAATAAAATAATATTTAACCCAGAAATCATGTGTACTTCCATACTAACATGAAATAGAAAATAATCACCAGCGTTTGGAAAAGAAAAATAAAAGAAACAAGTGCAGAATACTATTCCTAGACAACTCAACTTGGATCTATCTATTCCTCCTAGTGTAGCACTTAGGGCTCCTCGTCAAGAGCTAGTTTGCATCCTTTTCACATTGGTTCACCCTTCGGAACTTAAGCCACCATAGCTGAAAACTTCAAGAGGTAAGTTGAAGAAGATGATCCAAAAAGCTCTCATCCCCCTCTCTATTTTTTGTGTGAATATTAATATTTATCCAAATAGTACAAGTGTCCTTTCATCGGAATCATGTTGCCTCTGTACGTACAAGTTAGTTGTACTGGACTAGACAACTCATGCATTTTTATTCCTATTTGGACAACTACCAGGTGCGGGGACAATTCTAGGCGCAATCTGGAAATACTCATGCAGCGGCATCAGCACCAAAACATCACAAAATTAAGGATAAATAGGCCTTATCCACTAAGTTATAAAATGTAAATTACTGAACTGGAAATACTAATATATGTGCTAAAGATAACTAAAAGGGAACAAATTAACCAATAAGTAGGGAGAAAACGTATGTTCTTTCTAGTACTATCAACTGCTCAGTGGATGAAATAGGTACACCTACATTTTTGCATAAAGCCATCACTAGATGCGGAAAGAATATCCCACCTTCTGGCTACTAAAGCATCTTCCCATGTTCTGGTGGATCCATTTGCCAACACATACTTGCTTTTTCTACAAAATAACATAAAGTAAAGCTACTCTAAAGGCATAAACATTGGAAACATTTAAAGTAGGTACAATTCATGTGCAAATAAATTGAATCCACAGCTTAGTTGTAGGAAACATAATAGTCTGATGAAAAGATACTAGGATATTGGTACCTGCGCGATACTTCCATTCACCCCTTTCTTCAGTTAAAAAGTTTATAATATTATCCAAGTCTATGTCTCTAAAATATTCTAAGTCAGTTTCATCAATGAAATCATTATCATAATATGAAACATTATAAAAGTCGTAAATTAGTCTACGGGTTACTTGTACCTATTACCCTCGCACAAGTACTGTATCCCATATATGACCTTCAGTATTTCTAGACTCGTGGTCTCGTAGAGTTGCGTAGAACTCTTGGACAATGGGGACCTTGACATTATCTTTTGGGATCATCTAAAAACGTTCCCATCGATCATATTTGACAAAAAACCAAATTTCTTTACACAAAATCATCGATGGATCAAATCCCCTCTCTTGAATGAATATTTTTCCTAGAAGTTCATTAAAATACTTTTCAACATTCAGATTTAGAAAAATAGAGTGATTTTGAACCGTTGATGACTCTGTTTTCATTGTTCGCTTAACTTTCTTAGGAGACATGATCTTCAATCTTAATAATTTACTAAACAAATGATTTAATGGAACAACAAAAAGTTTGATTTTAGGAACTCTTAATCTTGAATGTATAGTCAACATTCATTTGAATTCCTTGTTTGCCCGTAGTGTCCCAATTCCTTGTTGCACCGAGGATGATTAAAGAGTTTGTGAAAGGGAATTAGAGAAATTGGGGGTTTAAGGTTTAAGAGGTGTTGAGAGATTTTAAAGAGTTTGAGGGAGTAAGGGTTAAAGAGTGTTTTAATTAGTTGTAAATATAGTTTTAGGTTATAAAACTAGGGTTTCAAAGGGTTAAAAATCAAGTAAAATTGATGTTTAAGCTATTGGGTTGCGCAATGGGTCAGGAGTAAAATCTCATCAATGATTCAAAATGGATCTTCTTCTAGGAAAAGGTGTCGAGAGTAATATTTCCTGCAAGATTAGGTCCAGATTATTGCTGCTCGCTTGTCGGTAAGTGAAAATTTCTTCTTTGGATAGTTGCGTCAAAGTTTTCAATGTACATTAGTTTTGAGTGCTAACTTTAGCGTTTTGAGTTGATTTAGTTGTTTAATTGGACAATTAATTGAATTTTAGGTTTCGGATTATTGTGCGTTGCTTCTACATCAAAACTACATCAAGTTTGTAACAAAAACCCATTTTTCTTGTGATTCACGAACGTTGAAAAACATGGTTGTCGATGCCACATGATCGTGTGCCAGGCCGTGTGTGGGTCACACGGCCATGTAACTCACTATTTGTTTATTAGGGTCATACGAGCCAGGGACAAGGGTGTCTGTCCAGGCCTTGTAGAAGAGATTTTATGATTTAAGTCACATGGGCGTGTGCTTGACTGTGTGCTAGATCGTGTAATTCACTGTTTTAAGCCACACGACTATGTGACAAACCATGTATGGCAACGAGCTGGCTTATATGGGCGTGTGCTAAGCTATGTAGACCACACAGGCTAGCCTTCCAGGCCGTGTGAATCCATACAGATTTGTGGGTCAAATTTTTAATTTTTTTGTTAGGGCCGTAAACGTCGTTCCGGTCGAACATGGGCTTACCATAGGGACCATATGATCCAATTTGGGGTATAAAACCCATTGAATGTTAATATGTTTTTGTATAAACTGTTATTTTACACGCATCATCGAATTGTAAACTAACATGTAATTGCATTATGTATTAACTGAGTCTAATTGACATATGGTCACTATGTGGTGTAGTGATGGATGGGTACTCGATACTCTTTTTGGTGTGAAGGGCTGGATAGAAATCATGTTTAGCAAATGGGGGGTAGGAAAACTGCATTCTATATATGTCATAATATGTACTTGTAATTGATATATTCTGTTCTGCTTCCGTATATGATTCTGAGAAATATTCAAACAAGGATAAACTGAAGTCTGTTCTATTGTTTATGCTTAATAACAAAATTACAAGTTACACACTGTGTCTATCAACTAATTATGTCTATTTGAATGGATTTTAGGTAACGCATCGACTTAGGCTGCTCGGTTTGGTAGAGCTCAGTTATCTTTATTTACTATTTTACTATTTTAATTAAACTTACTCTATGGTGTTTTATCTAGAATTTTAGATTTCAAGTTTGGATTTTTGCATTGGTTCAACTATTTAAACGATTTATGACAGTTAAACTTTAATTAGTTAAAAGTGGGATTTTTTGAAAAGATTTGATGTAGCTTTTAGACTTGGTCTTAATGTCTGGGCCAGGTATGAGGTGTTACATTGTATTTGTTTAAATTTAAAAATATGATTGAATATGTGTTATTGGATTTTTTTATTATGACTTGTTTACAATTAAGTATAATGTGAATGTATATTTATTTGAAAGTTGTGAAATGCATGTGAAATACGAATTGTTGATCTTAGTATGAACATAATGGATTTACAGTATGTGTACAAATATTGTAGAAGTGTCTGCAATTTGTTAATGGAATGAATTCAGTTTAATGCCCGTTTGAACGTAGTAAACAATTAGGATATGATTGGCATCCTAATAGGATTAGTATGTGCGCTTGTATGAGTTTGCACTTCGATGCCTCTAATTGTACATTGTGTCTCTATCTACACCTCGGTACCTCTATTATGCATCTTTGATGCGTTTGGTATGGTGTAGTTACCCGAGTATTCGAGTCAAGTTACTGTAGTTCATCGGGCTATGTATCAATTATCTTAAAACTTATTTATTTGTTCAATTTTGTTGTATATTTATATTCCTACTAAATGATAAATGTTACTATGATGTTCTTGCTCATAAATGTTGATGGTTAAATTGAGAAATTATGGTTGATGGAATTGGTTATGTCTTTTGGTAGGTATCATTTATGTTATAAATGAATATACTAATGTGGTGTGATCTTGCATTTGGATATCAAGGATTAGAAATTTATCTTCTCGTTTGTCTACATTGGTTAAGGTAAGTTAAATGGTATTTAGATTATAGACTTATTAAGCATTTTAAGCTTACTCATTTCATTTGTATTTCTTTTGTAGTTAGCATTTTGTGGACTGACTGGATGGATCGATTTTGAGCTCACACTATCCAACCCTTATCGGTAGATTTTGTTTTTCATTTTGGGATTTGGCATGTATATAGGTGTAAAGTCATTATTTTGTAAAGTGCTAAGTTAACTTATTATATCTAGTTAATGTGGTTGAATTTGAATGTAGGCTTTTGTTAATTTTTTGTTAAGTTTATTCTTAATGCCATATATGTTCTGTAGTGATACACTGAAATGGTAGTTTGATTGTGAATGTCCATCACTTTGGTCATTATTTTGATTGATGGCTTTAGGCATGAATGGTTAACTAGTGATCAAGCTTATTTTTTAATTGTATTGTTAGCTGAATGGTTTTTAATTGTGGTGCCAATGAGGGCACATTAGTTATGTTTTAAGTGATGTATTTTAACATGCTTTAGATGTCTTTTTATGTGATTTTGGGAGGTTAATATGTTGGTAAACGGTTTGGCTTGGTGTCTAAGATAGGGTTGGAAGTTTGGCTTGAAAATGAAGTCATTTAGCTGTACACGGCCTGAGACACGGGCTGTCACACGGCCATGTGCCTCACACCACCACCCAACACGGCCGTGTGTCATTATTATTTTAGGTGCAGGTTTCACACGGCCTGAGACATGGCCTGCAATGCAACTGTGTGTCCCAAGTTAATATGTAGCATAGTTTGGCACACAGCCTATGACATGACCGTATGACCCAACATCAAATGTACACACAGTTTGGCACATGGCCTACTACACGGCCGTGTGGCCCTAGTTTGAATATACAGATGGGTAGACACAAGGGGTGGAACACGACCATGTGTCCAGACTTCAAGTGTTCACATGGTCTAGGCTATGTCATATGGTTGTGTGACCCTTGTTTCCCAAATTTTCATGCTATTCCAAAATTTCCTATTTTGTTTTAAATTGATCCCTGGGTGCTTCCAAAGTTAGTTTTAGGTTCTGTAGGCTCGATTTAAGTCTCGTAACTATATTTCTACTTTAATTAAATTGAGTTGTGAAATGATAACATTTGAATTGCATAATTGTTTCTGTTTTGACGTTAAATGTTCCAAATTTAACTGTGACCCTAATCCGATGATGGTGATGGGTTAGGGGTATTTAAGCACAAAATTTTCCATTTCCAACCATCACTTACTCTTTAACAAATACAATTCGGATTTCTGAATCACATCCAATGCTAGTGGCGATCCGTGTTGATGGTAGACGATCCTTCAATAAATAAATATTCTTTGAGAGAAGATATCTATAATGAAATAATAAAATTTGGAACCCCTCTTTCAATATTAATTTAAGATAGATGAAAAAAATATCAATATGGTAGGATTTACCAATACTTTCGTAATATCGAGAGAACAAGGCTCAACGATTTCCCACGACAAACTGATTAGAGAGGAGGATTTGCAACTAGCTAGAATATTTTAAAAAAAGAGAGATGGATTAGAAAAATGATGTTAATAAATCCTTTCTAATATCAAAATATAATAGATGAATGAATAGAGAGTCAATTACAAGTAGTCGAGGAGAAAAAAAAGAAAACTGGTGGTGGCCAACGGCAACAGTGCAACGGCGCGACGGTGGAGGTCCGACGGTGGTGATGTGGTGGTGACGTAGTGGTTCAGTTGGCTAAAAGTGGTGGAGGAGTGGACAAAACATGGTGAAAAGGCTTGGTTTTAGTGGTGAAATGGAAGAGAAAAGTGAGAAAGGGGAGGAGTAAGGAGGAGAGGCAGTAAAAGAGAAATGAGAGAGCAAAAATGAAAAAGAAAGTGTTTCATGTGTCTAGGTATAATTGATAGTACATGTTAGTCAAGGGAGTGATAATGCAAGTTTGGGGACAGAGGAGCAAATGGTAGATCATGGAGGGAACAGTTAAGTGAAAAAGGGAATAAAAGGGGAATGTTGACACAATTAAAAGGGAAAGAAATCTTCCTTATAAGGCAATAAAGGGTGAACAATTAAGGAGTGTTGTAAAAAATCTTAATTAAAAAGATGAGAGTGTAGGAGCTTGAAAATGGGACCTTTTAGGAAATTAATTGTACACATAACCACTAGGCCACTTTAATTACTTGACATGCACTAACAATTAAAAACAAATAAATATAGGGCGTGACAATATGTGATTTGCATATGAAAACATGCCTATATGTTACTAAGTGTTAAAAGATTGAATGAGCATTTTCCACATGCCTAAAAGTGAAAATATGTTTATGTGGCCATATCACATGCATGGGGTAGGACATGTGTAAGGAGGAAGTATTGGCAGCTTGTTTGCACTACTGGCTATTTATCTGCACTACTAGTGGCTTGACCATGTTACTGGTAGTTTATTTGCAATACAAGCAACTTGTTTGCACTACTGGCAGTTTATCTGCAGTATTGGTGGCTCGACCACATTAGTGACACCTTATTTGCATTAATGGTGGCTTGTCCACAAATTGGAGTGTTTGAATGGATGAGTTCTGGGGAACTCGATTTTGAAGTGTAGCGATGATGGGTAGGATGTTTTAAAAGAAATTTGCATAACTGTTTTATAAAAATCGCATTGCCGTGATCATATGCATAAAGAAAATTGATTAATTTGTGTTATAAGTATGTGCTCATTGTTACTTGATTTGTATACTGAATTCCTACTTATTACTTGAGTTAAGACTCACACTTACTTTATAGCTTACTCCCTTTAGTTTTCTAATTTTACAGATAACCCCGAGGTTAGGATTTGATGACATCATTTGGAAGAGTTTCTCGAAATTCTTTTTAAATTAAAGTAATTAAAGTTTATCATAATATTTTTTTTATTTTGGGATTGTAATAAGTTTAAGTATGGACTGTGGCATGGGACTTTACTTTGGGGATTTTATATTCTGATTTACATGAATTGCTCGCATGACATTAATTTTTGAAAACTGCATCAATTAGTATTTGATTAAGATTATGCATGAAACTTTGTTTCTATTAAAACTTGACAAAATTACTTTTTTTCACTTTGTCAATGAAAACGAGTTTTAGACAAAGATATGGCTTAGTTTTTGAGGTTTTAAATTGCGTATTGATGTTTTATTGAATTTACATGAAATATTGATTTTTAGCAAAACATGGTTTTAACAAAATGGTTCGTCACGATTTTTGTAAAAATATGCCAATATTTAATTTTTATGCTACAAATCTAAGAAATGAGTTCTTAATAAAATTATACTTAGTTTTAAATTTTATAATGTTTACAAATGAGATTTCTAAAGACATTTGATTTTATGAATTTAACATGTTCTTTTTTCAAATAGTGATGGATAGTCAAGTTCTTTAGTTTTGATTAAATAAACTAGTGGTTTTGAAATATGATTAAAAGTTTTGAATAGCGATCAAACTTCTACAAATACATAAAATATTGAAATAATTGATCTCTAAAATTCTCAATTTCACTAGTTTTGAACAATTTATGCAAATGGTATAAAAAGGATGAAAAATATGAAAGATTTTTGTAATGGCCTGTTTTTCAGTGGTGTAAGAAATGGTGGTTCCAAAGCCACAAATTTAGTGAGTGAGTCCGTAAATATTAATATTTTATATTTACAAGTCAAGTATAGAATTACGTTGAAATTTGATTCAATGATTTTTTTAATTGAAAGAATAATTAGGTTTAAGTGGTATATCCCTAGAGTCAAATTGTTTCAGAAAAGGAGGTATTAGGACCTCATTTCTATAAACCAAGCCCATAAATATTTTATTAAATATTTATGGAGTGTTATTATGGTCATATTAAAATTTGGTTAAGAAATTTTAATGTTTGGATAGTTAATTAATTAAAAAGGACTAAATTGTAAAAGATGTAAAACTTAATCATTATTGACTTTCAATGTTAATGTAACAGGTCGTTTTCGGTAAAATCAGAACAGTGGTTTTGGGACCACAAATTTGAGGTTAAAATATTTATTTTATTAATATTTTGAGGTCTACAGCATGATAGTATGATTGTATAAAAATTTTGTTAAGAAATTTTAACATTTGCATGCTTAATTTGATAAAAAGGACTAAAACGTAAAAGGTGCAAAATTAAGATTCTATAAGAAAAAGGTGTCAAATTGCTATGAATTTTGAATATGAGTGGCCTTAAATTGTAATTAGACCATTTGAAATATGAGTGGACATTTATGTGCATGATTAAGTGAATTTTAATGTTAAATAACAAAGGTTAATAAGGTAAATTAATAAATAAGGTAAAATAGGTAAAAATAAAGCATCATCTTCTTGGTTAGTTTTCTTCCATCGAAAATAGGGTAGAAAACACCATTTTTGAAGGTTGAGCATTCGGCTAGACTCCTCCACTTTCATGGTATGATTTTTGATCCCGTTTTTAATAATTTTTATGTTGTTGGAGTCGTTGTAACTTAATTTATCTAGCCCAGGGACTAATTTGCAAAATTTTTAAAAGTATAAGGTTTTAACATTGATGAATATGTATATGTTTCGATGTTTGATGATAGAAAATGGATGGTTGTTGTTAGATAACATCATTTGTTAAGTGATTCTGAATGAAATTTCAAATTAGGGATTAAATTGATAAATGTAAAAATTATGTGGTAAAAGTGTGAAATAATGAAAAATATGGGCTGCTATGTGTATATATATTATTCGGCTAGCATGGGTGTGGGTTAAATTGCATGAATTTGCATTTTTATGAGCTAAAGACTAAATTGTAAATATGTTAAAATATAAGGGTAAAAGTGTAAAATTGCCATAATATGAATTTTGGGACTGAATTGAATAGAATGAATACTAAATGGACTAAATTTGATTTAATTAGATCAAGTTAAGCCTCGTACGAATCTATATCGAGGGAAAGATAAAGTTTTAGACTAGTCGATCCTATTACGTTGTTTTTGTGATCGAGGTAAGTTTGTATGTTTAATAAGCATTAAATTATACGTGTTTGAATGCTTAATTTATATAATTGTGATGATACAACACTACAGAATTTCTCGACAAGCTATTGACAATGTATAAATCCCGGTTGAACCTTAGGAATAGATAGGATACAAATGACATGTCATTAGGGGTTATTGTGTTTTGAGCGTTGGTCCATACATTCTACCGGTGGCTGAGTTTTCTGGCATGTGTTGCGATTACTTGTCAGCTTGTATGAGCAGTACTGTGTAGCTATGTCTTGACCGTCAGCTTGTGTGAGCAGACCCGATGATAGCTAGAGATGAGCATTTGTGACACACAGTCTGCCCCATAGGCATGTGTTTTGGCCGTGTGTCCCTTGCACCTAAATTTTGAGAAACAGAATGCTCAAAATTGAGCACACGGGCAAAGACACAGGAGTGTGTCTCAACCGTGTAGATGACATGGCCTCAGGATAGGCATGTGTCCTGGGCGTGTGAAGTCTACACCTATTTTATGAAAATATAATTATCCACACGGCCTAGCACACGGGTGTGTGACTTGGCTGTGTGACATCAATTTGTTCATGTATTGCAAAATAGAGAGTTACATAGGTTAGAAACACGGGCGTGTGTGACCTCACGGCCTACCCACACGGGCGTCTCCCAAACCACACGGGCGTGTGACCCCTATTCATAGCAAAAATGTTTTAATTTTGTAAAAATTCCCTGAGTTGTTAGTTTAGTCCCGAACCACTTCCGAAACATGTTTTGGGCCTCGTAGGCTCGTAATAGGGACTTTATAAGTATATGTGAATGGCTTTAATTTGAACACAAACTTAGGACGAAATTGTATGATGGTTTGTGTTGAAAGTCCGATAATGCCTCGTATCCTAATTCGGAGTTGAATACGGGTAAAGGGTGTTACAGCATTTGCACATGAGATATGAGATTGAGATGGTTTTAACCATGTATTGGCACTTAGGGTGTGAGATTCTTGAGTGTCCAATATTATTCCAAATTGTTCAATGGGTATATTGAGGATATGAAAAGATAAGAGATTGATACGTATCAGTACAGGTATGTATGTAAATCATATAAGCAATGAATTCATGAAATTTGTGAGTTTCATGATTAACTATGTGAATGAATATATGTTAGCCTTGTGATTAAATGAATTTGTAGTATATTATGTTTATATTACTGAAATTGTGAATGAATGGTAAGTTATACTTGTTAACCATACGAGCTTACTAAGTTTTATAGCTTACTTTGTTTACTTTTCCGTGATTTATAGTGATTTCAAAGCTCACTCAGATTGGGAGTTGTCAGAGATCTCATCACATTATCCAACTGTCGTTTTGGTACTTTTGAACTTGTGTATTTGGTTATATGGCATGTATAGGTGTTGTAGTTAACATGGCCTATATATTGGTAATGTATTTAGCCAATTGATTTGGCTTGTAAATGATGTATGTTTTGGTTATGGGTATAGCCATGTGATTTGGCTCATTTTGGTATACTTGGTTATGTATATAAGTGTAAATGGCCTTTTGTTATGTGGTTTTTATTTGCTTTGTGAATGCCTTACTGAAGATTGGTAATAAAGGTGGCAAATGGTTGAATTTGAAAATGAATTAGCATGCTAAGTATTAGGCAAAATAATGCATATTTGAAAGTAGCCAATTAGGTGAATTCTAGAAGGTGATATTAGTATGTTTTGAATTGATAAATTGTGATGTTATGAGCATTATGGATGTTGGTATTGGAATAGCATGATTTGGGCTTGGCTGAGATTGGTTTGAATGCCTATTAATGACATGTTTATATGCTAGTTGGTATGTGTAGGTGAATGCAAGTTTAGGTGAGAAAGATGGCTTGGAAAATATCTTATTTTTGTCCACACGGGCAGAGACACGGGCGTGTGTCTCAGCCGTGTGTGATAGACGGTTAGGTGACATGGCCGTGTGTCTCCTGGTACTTAATTAGAAACCAAGTTAGTAGCTCCACACGGCCCAGCACACGGGCGTTTGACTTGGCCGTGTGGCATAAGTCAGTATACACCAGTTTTTACACGGCCTAGCACACGGCCTGGCACATAGGCATGAGAGGCCATTTCGAAAAGTACACGGGCTAGTCACACGGGCGTGTGGTTGGTTGTGTGACCCAAGTCAGAGACTTACATAGGGTAGGACACGGGCTGGGACACGGCCATGTGATCCCATTTCGAATGTTCACACGGCCAGTGACACGGGCATGTCTTTGGCCATGTGAGACACACGGCCTAGCCACACGGGCGTGTGTCCCCTGTAGTTTGAAAATTTTCTATGTTTCCAAAATTTTCTTGAGTTCTTGGTTTAGTCTCGAATCACTTCTAATGCTTGTTTTTGGCCTCTAGGGCCTATATTAAGGACTATATGATTGTATTTGAATGATGTTTGATTGGATATGAGAATTGTATGATTGCTTAATTGATAAGTTCAGTAATGCTTTGAAACCCTATTCTGGCGACGGATATGGGTTAGGGGTGTTACATTTATTGGTATCAGAGTTACATTTAGTCGATTCTCGGACTAATGTAGTGTGTGTGAGTCTAGCTATACATGCCATATATAACCTATGATAATGTGATATCTCCTGCCATTTTTAAATCATGTTTTCATATAGCAATAGATCCCAATCGAGCAACTGCTGATGATGTAGAAAGTAATGCGCCAGCCTTCATTCACGGAGCAGGGCCATCTGAATCGAGACTTGTATTCGAGAGTCAGGAAGGAAAGGTCAAGGAAGCCTTCTTCCAAATGATGAATGAATGGGTCACTGAGTTTGTCCGAATGAACCCGGCTGCTCAGCAACCTCCTCCCACACCTATTCCCCAATCGGTTCCTGTAGCTCCTCAAGGTTTGGAACCTTTACGTTTAAGAAAGACACCTATGGATAAAATAAGGGGCTGAAGAGTTTAGAGCTACTATTGATGATGATCCTGAGAGAGCCGAGTTTTGGCTTAAAAAGACAATTCGAGTTTTTGATGAATGTGTTAATGTGATGTATCACTTTTGAGAGATACTGCATATCAATGGTGAAACACTTTGATTTTTGTGGTGGCGAAAGAATGAGTCACGTGGGAATTCTTTTAGACTAAGTTCAGAAAGAAATATATAAGCCAACGATTTATTGATCAAAAACGCAAAAAATTTTCGGAGTTGAAACAGGGTCGTATGACTGTGACTAAGTACGAAAGAGAATTCGTAAGATTAAGTAAATATGTTCGAGAGTGTGTTTCTACTGAAGAAATTATGTGTAAGCGGTTCCAAGAGGGGTTGAACAAAAACATTAAACTTCTAGTCGAAATTTTGGAATTGAAAGAATTTGTTGTTTTGGTCGACAGAGCATGCAAAGCCGAGAAACTTAGCAAAGAAAAGAGAAAAGTTGATTCTAAGGCTAGAGATTCAAGAAAGAGAACAATGAGTAAACCCTATCTGTAACAACCCGTTTTTAGTCAAATTAGAACAATGGTTTTGGGATCACAAATCTGAGGTATAATATTTATTTTATTATTATTTTAATATCTACAACATGATAGTATGACTGTGTGAAAATTTTGTGAAGAAATTTTATAATTTGAATGCTCAATTTGATAAAAAGGACTAAATCGCGTAAAATGTAAAAGTGGAGTTCTATTAGCTATAGAACCTTAAAGTAAAGGTCCTTATGTGGTAATTAGACCATTGTTTAATTGAGTGGAGAAAGATGGACATCATTTTAATGGCTTTAAGGTTATATATTAAGGTAAATTAAGTAAATTAATAATTAAAGTAAATTAAATTAAAGAAAAACAAGGTATCATCTTGTTTCTTCCTACCTATCACCGAATTTTAGACTTAGAAAAGCCATGAAAATAGCTTGAAGCATTCGACCAACTATCCCTTATGCATGTAAGTGATTTTGACTCAGTTTTTAATGATTTTTATGTTTCTAGAGTCGTTGTAACCTAATCTAGCTAGCCTAGGGACTAATTTTCAAAACTATTAAAGGTTTAGGGTTTTACCATTGATGAATATGTGTGTGTTTTGATGTTTGATGATAGAAAATGAATGGTCATTGTTAGATAAACAACATTTGTTAAATGATTTTGGTTGAAATTGCAAATTAGGGATTTATTTGTAAAATGTGAAAAATTCATAGTTAAATTATAAAATTAATGAAAAATATGGGCTGCTATGATAATAAGGGAAATTCGGCTAGCATGGGTAGGGACCTAATTGCATGAATTTGTTTTTTTTTATGAGCTAGGGACTAAAGTGTAAAGATGTTGAAATATTAGGGGCAAAAGTATAATTTTACCATAATATGATTTTTGGGCTAAATTGAATAGAATGATACTTAAATAAGTTAAATTGGATATTATATAGATCAAGAAAAACGAAGTTCAAATCTAGATCGGGGGAAAAACAAAGTATTGGACTAGTCAATCCCTTTTGTCGTTTTTGCGATCAAAGTAAGCTCGTATGTTAATCAACATTAATATAATTGTGTTTTTAAATGCTTTGTTATTGAATTAATTGTGAATATGATCCTACGGATATGTTCGACAAAGATTCGGCAATGTGAAATCCCGGTTGAACCTTAGGAATAGATTAGGATACGAATGACATGTTATTAGGGGTTATGTGTTTTGGGTGCTAGTCCGTACGTCCTATCAGTGGCTGAGTTATCTGGCATGTGTTGCGAATTCTTGCCAGCTTGTGTGAGCAACACCGTGTAGTTATATCTTGACGGTCAGCTTGTGTGAGCAGACCCGTTGATAGCTCGAGAGTGAGCATTATATGAGATATGAGATTGAGATAGCTTCGGCTATGTGTTGGAACTTAGGGTGCGAGATTCCCGAGTATCCAATCTTAATCCAAATGGTTCAATGGGTATATCAAGGATATGGATGAGTATGAGATTGATACAAATTGGTATAGGTATGTAGATGAACCATATAAGCATCGAATCGAAGAAACTTGTGAATTTCATATCTAACCTTGTGAATGAATATGTGATAGGTTTGTGGATCAATATGAGTTATATTATGACATGTTTAATTGATTGAATTGTGTATATATATGGTAAGTTGAGTTTATTACTATACGAACTTACTAAGCTTGATAGCTTACTCTATTTACTTTTCTGTGTTTTATTGTGGATATCGAAGCTTGCTCAAATTTGGAAGTCGTCAGCGATCTCATCACACTATCCAGCTATCGTTTTGGTACTTTTGAGCTTATGTATTTGGTTATATGGCATGTATAGGAGTTGTTGCTAATATGGTCTATATGATAGTAATGGATTTAGCCATTTGATTTGGCTTGTAAATGATGAATGTTTGGTTAGGTTTATAGCCATGTGATTTGGCTTATTTTGGTATATTTTGTGATATATATATATGTGCAAATAGCCTTTTGTTATGTGGTTGATAATGGCTATGTAATACTTGTGGTTTTAGGCAAAATAGTGCATAATTTAATGTGACCATTTAGGTGTTTTGAGAATGTGAAATTGGTATGAATTGAATTGGTTATTGTGATATTTGAGTGTCTTGTGGTTGTTGGTATGGAATTAGCATGAATTAGGCTTGGTTGAGATTTGTTTGAATGCATATTTATGCCATGTTATATGCCATTTAATTTGTGTAGGTGAATGCAAATTTGGGTGAGCAAGATGGCTTGGTAAATAGCCTATTTTTGTCCACACGGGAAGAGACACGGGCGTGTGTCTCAGCTGTGTGTGACACATGGTCAGGTGACACGGCCATGTGTCCTCTAGTGTTTAATTAGAAACCAAGTTAGTATGTTCCACATGGTCCAGCACACGGGCGTGTGACTTAGCCGTGTGGCATAAGTCAGTATACCCTATAGTTTTGGCACGGCCTCGCACACGGCCTGGCACACGGACATGTGAGGCTATTTCAAAGGGTACCGGGGTTGGTCACATGGACATGTGGTTGCCCATGTTACCCAAGTCAGAGAGTTACACAGAATCAGACACGGGCTAGGACACGACCATGTGATCCCATTTTGAATGTCCACACGACCTGTGACACGGGTATGTCTTTGGCCGTGTGAGACACACGGCCAGGGCACACAGGCATGTGTCCCCTATATTTTGAAAACATTTCTAAGTTTTCAGAAAATTTCTTGAGTTATCTGTTTAGTACCGAACCAATTTTAATGTATGATTTGCGCATCGTAGGCTTGTGTTAGGGACAATGTGATTGATTTTGAATGAATTTTATTTGGAATTGAGAAATGTATGTGAAATGTATGATTATTTATGAAATAAGTTCAATAATGCTCCGTAACCCAATTCTGGCGACAGATACGGGTTAGGGGTGTTAAATTTATTGGTATTAGAGCTACGGTTTAGTCTATTCTAGGACTAACGTTGCGTATGTGAGTCTAGTTATACATGCCATATATGACCTGTGATAGTGTGATATCTCCTGATAGTTTTAAAATCGTGTTTTTATATAGTAATGGATCCCAATCGAGCAGTGGCTGATGATGTTGAAAGGAATGCGCCAGCCTCCATTCACAGCGTAACGTAGTGTAACATCTCGAAATAGGGCCTAAATGGAATAGTGGTTGCGAAACCACAAATCTGAGATAGAAAAGTTTATTTCGATTAATTTTTATGATTTACCGAGTGATTAGATGCATGTGTTAGAGTATTGATAAGAAATTTTATAGATTGCATGTTTAATTTGCCTATTAGGGCTTATTTGTAGAAGTTGCTGTAACAGCCCGATTTAGGGCCTAAACAGAATGATGGTTTTAGAACCACGAATTCGAAGTCGAAAAATTTATTCCGATTAAGTTTTAAGGTTTGTTTATTGATTAAAATATTGTGTAAAAATATCGTTAAGTAATTTTACTAATAAAATGCTTAATTGGACTTTTAGGACTAAACTGCAAAAGTTACAAAATATGTGTTCTAATTCATAAGTACTTGATTGAAATGGGGGGTTTAAAGAGGAGGTCCTTAAATGGAATTAGACCATTATATTTCGTTTGGACAAAAATGGGCATGAATAGGACAAAATTTTAAAGACAGGCCTTAAGGGCATTTTAGTCATTTGGTAATTAAAAGAAATAAAAAAGGAAAATAAAGCCAAAATTGACTCGTCTTTTTCATGGAGGCCGAAATTAGCATGGGGGGAAGCCATGGCTAGGGTTTTCAAGCTTTCCAAGCTCAATAGTAAGTCCGTTCTAGCCCCGTTTTTCAAGTTCTTTACGTTTTTGGAATCCCGGTAACTTGATTAAGCTTATTCTAGCAATAATTTAAGCTAGGGTTCATATAGGTGAAATGTGTTTATTTTGATACTTTATGGTAGAATATGAAGGCTGAAATTATGTTAAACAACTTTCGCTAAGCGGTTTTAAGCAAAAATGAGTAAAACAGCTTAATCGGTAAAAGTTGTTATTGTTCATAATTATGTGTTAGAGTGAGAATTTGATGTTGCCATAGAAGGGAAAAATGATCATCAAGTCATAAAACATAATAATAAGGGATGAAGTTTAATTCCCGAGCCTAGGGGCAAAAGTGTAAATATGCAAAAGTTTAGGGGCAAAATTGTAATTTTTCCAAAGTTTAAGTTAAGGACTGTTTTGAATAGTACATTAATTAAATAAGTAAAATATGATGTTTTAGATCCCGGAAAACGAGATTTGAAACTAGAATGGGAGAAAAATCGAAAATCGAGAAAGTTGGTAAAATAGCCGTTTTAGTATCGAGGTAAGTTCATATGTATAATAAGCATTAATTTATGCATGTTTCAATGTAAAATTGATATATTTACTATGATTGCCGAGGTGTTGAAAGTAAGTATAATTATGATGATTTAAATGTTCAATATTAATTCGACATGGAAATGAGAAAGTATGTATGTTTGTATGTAAATAATACATTATCTTTATTATGTTTTTATATTTCAGCATATTTTATGTATTGTAGCTGATTTTTGAATCATAATTTACTATTGGAAGTATGGAATCAAGTATTAGAAAGAGAGAGAAATCCCGGTTGAACCTTCGGAAAGATTGGATGATACAGATGGTATGTAGCTAGGTCACATGTATGGTGCTGAGTGCACATCATGTGTACAAGAGAGTTACGAGACATTATGATGTAGCTAGGTCGCATGGGTGATACTATGTGTACACCATGTAAAAAAGAGAGCTACGGGATATATGTAGCTAGGTCGCATGCGTGGTTCCAGGTGAAGGACACCATGTAGATAAGAGAGCTACGAGATAAACTGGCTAGGTCACATGGGTGGTACTAAGTATTCACCATGTGTACAAGAGAGCCAAAATTATGTGTACAATCGAGCTAGGTCACATGAGTGGTGCTAAGTGAAGGCCACTATGTGTACAAGAGAGCTTCGATTTTTAAAGGTGGTGTGCAATGTATACCATCGTGTATCTGTTATTATTCCGAAGCGTTCAACTGAGAAATTGATTAAATGAAATTGTGTATGACTTTGTGATGATAAGTGTAAGTATATACATGTGTAACTTATGAGCAATATGCTTGATATGAGATTGGAAATTGGAAAGATTGTTATGGGTAAGTGATGAATACAATTGAAGTGTGAAAGATCAAAATTGACAATAAAACTGTTATGGATAGTTGCAGTGACGTGAATCTAAAAATTTACCAAAAATAGTAAAAATTGTATCAGAGACTGAATGAGATATCAAATTAAATCTTAATGAGTCTATTTTTATATAACAGAAACAGAGCAAGCGAAGGAATTCTATATTATGAGATATTTAAGTTTTTGAGAGACTGGTTCAGAATGACTATGTGATCCCCTATTCTGACTTGGAAAACTCATTAAAAATTGTACAAAAATAATTAGGGGATATATTTTATATGCTTGAAATGCTTAATGTGCCTAGTTTCAAATAAAATAAACAAGAACATTCTTTGAATTCTGTATGAGGAGAAAATTGATTCGTAGTGAAGAGTGGTCAGAACAGTTGAGCAGTGAAACAGGGGTAACTTCAATGAATAAACTGTACTAATTGGCTAGACCAAAAATTCTGAAAATTTTATGGTAAGAATATACATGAATCTAGTTTCAAGAAAAATTAACGGTTTGTAATTTGGAGTTCTGTAGGTCCAGAAATAAATAATTTAGCTGCTGGTACTCTACTAGACAGCTTATTTTGAACCTGTTTATGATTATAATAGTGAAAGTATGTGTGTGTTTGTGATGGTAATATTCTGGGAACATATTGTGACTTCATTTAAAGTATGATAATGTATTGTTTATTAATATTTACATACTTACTTACTAAGCTATAATGCTTACTCCCTTCCTTTCCTTTTTCCTATAGTGTCTCAGATGTTAGCTCGAGTTGGAGGTCGCCGGAGGTTAAATCACACTATCAAACTATTGATCGATATATAAAGGTTTTAAAGTATTTTTAAGTCTTTGGCATGTATGGAGACTCGTTTAATTGCTACTAAGTTACTAGGAATTGGCCTAAAATACTGACCTATGTTATTTGAAGGTCTCTATTGTATAAAGTCATTTAATGTAGATAGTCTTGATTATGTTATTAATTAAATGATGCAATTTATGAATGTGCATGCTTGCCTATGTGTGTGGTTGAATTAAAGCATGATATGGACCTTGTAAGCTCTTTTTAAGGGAAAGCTTGAATGTGTTTGAAAAAGTTTTAAATTAGAGTGAAATTATGAATCAATTTTTTTACGATGATTAGTGATTAAGTCTGGTAATGCCTCGTACCCTGTTCCGGTGTCTAACACAGGTAAAGGGTGTTACACGCAGTCTAAGTCGAGACTCGTATTTTGGAGTCAGGGAAGAGAGGCCAAGGAACTCTTATTCCAAATGATGAACGAGTGGTTCACTAAGCTTGTCCGAACTAATACGACTGTTCAGCAACCTCCACACCCACCTATTCCCCAATCGATTCCCGTAGCTCTTTATGGTCTGGAACCTTTACGTTTGAGTAAGCCACCAGTTGACAAAATTTGAAAATACGGGGCTAAAGTGTTTAGAGTTACAATCAATGATGATCCTCGAGTTTTGGCTTGAGAATACGATCCGAGTATTTGGTGAACTTTCTTGCACGCCAGCTAAATGTGTTAAATGTGCTGTATCGCTTCTGAAAGATACTACATATTAGTGTTGAAATGCTTTGATATCCGTGGTACCGAAAGAAAGAGTCACGTGGGAATTCTTTCAAATTGAGTTCAGAAAGAAATACATAAGCCACCGGTTTATCGACCAAAAGTGCAAAGAATTTCTAGAACTGAAATAGGGTCGAATGTCTGTGACCGAGTACGAGAGAGAATTTGTGAGACTCAGTAAATATGCTCGAGAATGTGTATCCACTGAGGCAATTATGTGTAAGCGATTCGAAGACGGGTTGAACGAAGACATTAGACTTCTAGTCAAGATTCTAGAATTGAAAGAATTTGTTGTGTTAGTTGACAAATCTTGCAAAGCCGAGGAACTTGGCAAAGAAAAGACAAAAGCTAATTCTGAGGCTATAGTTTCAAGAAAGAGGTCAATGAGTGAACCCTATCACTCCTCGTCAAAGAAATCAGGGATTCGTATAATTGTTTGACAGCTTCAGTGAGGTATTCTAATAGAGATCGTGGAAAGCAATACATGAGTCCTAAATCTCAAGCCACTTCAGTATCGAGTGTTGGTAGTGTTAGAACCAACAAACCCGAGTGTCCACAGTGTGGTAGACGACATTTTGGAGACTACTAGATGAATAACAAAGCTTGTTTCAGATGTGTCTCGCAAGATCACTTTATTCGAGATTGTCCTGAGTTACCTGAGAAGGACAAATTTCTGAATACAAGACCGAGTAACATAGCTGCCAGAGGGAGACCACTTAGAAATACGGGAAATGTGACTAGTAGCAAAGGTATGACAAAGGATTCTGCAGTGAGATCTGAGGCTCGAGCACCAGCCAGAGCTTACGATATTTGCACTCGTGAAGATGCGTCATCACTAGATGTTATCACCGGTACATTTTCTTTCTATGACACTGATGTAATTGCTTTGATTGATCCTGGATTGACTCATTTGTATGTTTGTAAGAATTTAGTGTCTAGTAAGAGTTTACTTGTTGAGTCTATAGTGTTTGCGATTAAAGTATCGAACCTCTTAGGCAAGTATGTCCTAGTTGATAAAGTTTGCAAGAATTGTCCTTTGATGACTTCTGGTTATTATTTTTTGGGTGATTTGATGCTTTTACCGTTTAATGAAATTGATGTGATTTTGGGTATGGATTGGTTGAATCTGCATGATGTTGTGCATTGTAGAGGAAAGACTATTGAATTGAAATGTCAGAATAGTGAAATTCTTTGAATTGAATCCGATGATTTGAGTGTTTTTCCTATAGTGATATCGATGATGTTCGCTCAGGAATATGTGAGAAAAGGTTGCGATGCTTACCTTGTATATGTATTGGATACAAAAGTGTCTGAATCGAAGATTGAATCAGTGCCAATAGTTTGTGAATATCCCAATGTGTTTCCAGAAGAGTTGCTTGGGTTGCCTCCGATCAGAGAAGTTGAGTTTGCTATTGAATTAGTACCAGGAACATCACCGATATCGATAGCTCCATACAGAATGTCTCCGATAGAATTGAAAGAATTCAAAGCTCAGTGGCAAGAGCTAACAGATAGAGGTTTTGCACAATCTAGTTTTTCACCTTGGGGTGCACCAGTTCTGTTCATAAAGAAGAAAGATGGATCAATGAGATTGTGGATCGATTATTGTCAACTTAATAAGGTTACAATTAAAAATAAGTATCCGTTGCCAAGAATTGATGATTTGTTCTATCAGTTGAAAGAAGCAACAGTATTTTCAAAGATTGATCTGCGGTCTGGTTATTATCAGTTGAGAGTTAAAGATTAGGATGTGCCAGAAACTGGATTCAGAACAAGGTACGGGCATTATGAATTTCCTGTTATGCCATTTGGATTAACTAACGCTCCTACAATATTTATGGATTTGATGATCGAATGTTTAGATAGTATTTGGACAGATTCGTAGTTGTGTTCATTGACGACATTCTAATCTATTCCTGAAATGAATTAGAGCATGCTGAACATTTAAAAATTGTGTTACAAACATTAAGAGACAAGCAACTGTTTTCTAAGTTCAGTAAATGTGAGATTTAGGTTTGAGAGGTTGGATTTTTGGGACATATTGTTTCAGCGGAAGGGATCCGATTTCATCCATGTAAGATTTCAGCAGTTGTTGACTGGAAGCCACCAAGAAACATATCCGAAGTCAAAAGTTTTCTAGGATTAGTTGGCTATTATCGGTGTTTTGTAAAAGGATTCTCAATGATTGCTATACTGGTTACTCGATTGTTACAGAAAGATGTGAAGTTCAAATGGTCTGAGAAATGTCAATAGAGTTTTGAACAATTGAAAGCACAGTTAATTGAAGCACCAGTTCTAGTTCAACCTGAGTCGAGTAGAGAGTTTGTGATTTTTAGTGATGTGTCATTGAACGTTTGGGATGTGTATTAATGCAAGAAGGCAAATTGATAGCCTGTGAGTCTAGACAGTTAAAACTGTATGAAAAGAATTATCCGACACACGACTTAGAATTGGCCGCTATTGTTTTCGTATTGAAAATTTTGCAAAATCATTTGTACGGTGAAAAATGTCATATCTTTACCAACCACAAGAGTTTGAAGTATCTGATGTCTCAGAAAGATTTGAATTTGCGACAGCGAAGATGGCTCGAGTTGTTGAAAGACTGTGAATTAATAATTGATTATCATCCGGGGAAAGCGAACGTAGTCGCGGATGCTCTTAGTATACAATCTTTGTTTACTGGGCGATGAACACACAGTTAACCTTGTCTGATGATGGTTCAATTTTAGCTGAGTTAAAAGCTAAACCTTTATTTTTATAGTAAATTTGCGAGGCTCAGAAAGGTGATAATGAATTACAAGCTAAAAGAGTACAATGCGAATTGACTGCTGATTCATAATATCAAATCAGATCCGATAATTTTTTGATGTTCCAAGATAGAATTTGTGTATCAAGAAACTCCAAGCTTATTCAGAAAATTCTACACAAAACACACAATGGTTGTTTATCTGTTCATCCGGGGAGTACTAAAATGTACAATGATTTGAAATAGTTGTACTGGTGGTCGGGCATGAAACGAGACATTTCAGAGCTTGTGTAGAGATGCTTGGTTTGTCAACAAGTCAAAGCCGAACATTAAGTACCTTTGGGACTACTATAGCCAGTGATGATACCAGAGTGGAAATGGGATAGAGTTACAATGGATTTTTTATTGGGGTTGCCCCTATCTCTGAAAAAGAAAGATGCTATATGGGTCATTGTTGATCATTTGACAATGTCTGCACATTTCATTTTGATACATACAAACTTTTCACTCGATAAATTAGCTAAATTGTAGATCTCTGAGATTGTTAGATTGCATAGGGTGCCAGTTTTTATTATTTCGGATTGAGATCTGAGGTTTACATCATAATTTTGGAAGAAATTGATAGAACCTTTGGGTATGTGGTTTCATTTTAGTACTGCATTTCATCCTCAAACTGATGTCCATTCTGAGAGAGTGATTCAGATTCTTGAAGATATGCTTTATTGTTGTGTTTTGGAGTTTGAAGGCAATTGAGAAAAATATTTACCATTGTTGAATTCGCGTATAACAATAGTTTTCAATCGAATATAAAGATGGCACCGTATGAAGCATTATATGGTTGTAAATGCTGAACTCCATTATACTGGACTGAGCTTAGTGAGAAAAAGATTCACGGGGTTGATTTGATCAGAAAGATAGAAGATAAAGTAAAAGTAATTTGCGACAGTTTGAAAATAGCTTCAGATCGACAGAAATCATATGCAGATTTGAAAATTAAATACATTGAATTTCAAATTAGTGACAGAGTATTTTTGAAAGTATCTCCATGGAAGAAGATTCTTTGTTTTGGTCGTAAAGGAAAGTTAAGTCCGCGATTTATCGAGTGGTATAAAATTATTGAGTGAATAGGACCAGTGGCATATTGGCTAGCTTTACTGTCAGAATTAGAAAAGATCCATAATGTGTTTCATGTGTCGATGTTACGCTGATACAGATTAGATCTGCCACACGTAATTTCTCCATCAGAGATTGAAATTCAGCCTGATATAACGTATAACGAAGAACCGATCAGAATTCTAGCTTGAGAGATTAAAGAGTTGAGAAATAAAAGCATAGATTTGGTGAAGGTTCTATGGCAACGACATCGTGTCGAAGAGTCTAGGTGGGAACTTGAGAAAGCTATGAGAAAATAGTACCCTAACCTATTTTCTAGTAAGATTTTTTAGGACGAAAATTCCTAAGGGGGAGAGTTGTAACAGCCCGTTTTTAGTCAAACCGGAACAGTGATTTTGGGACCACAAATTTGAGGTTGAAATATTTATTTTATTATTATTTTAAAGTCTACAACATGATAGTATGACTGTGTGAAAATTTTGTTAAGAAATTTTATCATTTGAATGCTTAATTTGATAAAAAGGATTAAATTGCGTAAAATGTAAAAGTGGAGTTCTATTAGCTAAAGGTGTCTAATAGCTATAGAACCTTAGAGTAAAGGTCCTTATGTGGTAATTAGACCATTATTTAATTGAGTGGACAAAGATGGACATCATTTTAATGGCTTTAAAAGTTATATATTAATGTTAATTAAGTAAATTAATAATTAAAGTAAATTAAATTAAAGAAAACCAAGGTATCATCTTGTTTTTTCCTACCTATCACCGAAATTTAGACTTAGAAAAGCCATGGAAATAGCTTGAAGCATTCGCCAATTATCCCTTATGCATGTAAGTGATTTTGAATTTGTTTTTAATTATTTCTATATTTTTAGAGTCGTTGTAAATTAATCTAGCTAGCTCAGGGACTAATTTGTAAAATTGTTAAAGGTTTAGGCTTTTACCATTGATTAATATGTGTGTATTTTGATTTTTGATGATAGAAAATGAATGATCGTTGTTAGATAAACAACATTTGTTAAATGATTTTGGTTGAAATTGCAAATTAGGGATTTTTTTGTAAAATCTAAAAATTATGTGGTAAATGTGTGAAATAATGAAAAATATGGGCTGCTATGATAATAAAAGAAATTCGCTAGCATGGGTAGCGACCTAATTGCATGAATTTGTATTTTTATGAGCTAGGGACTAAATTGTAAAGATGTTGAAATATTAGGGGCAAAGTGTAATTTTGCCATAATATTTTTTTTGGGCTAAATTGAATAGAATGATACTTGAATAAGTTAAATTTGATATTATATAGATCAAGAAAAATGAAGTTCAAATCTAGATCGGGGGAAAAACAAAGTATTAGACTAGTCGATCTATTTTGTCGTTTTTGCGATTGAGGTAAGTTCGCATGCTAATAAGCATTAATATAATTGTGTTTTTAAATGCTTTGTTATTGAATTAATTGTGAATATGATCCTACGGATATGTTCGACAAAGATTCGACAATGTGAAATCCCGGTTGAACCTTAGGAATATATTAGGATACGAATGCCATGTTATTAGGCGTTATGTGTTTTGGGTGCTGGTCCGTACGTTCTATCAGTGGCTGAGTTATCCGGCATGTGTTGTGGATTCTTGCCAGCTTGTGTGAGCAACACCGTGTAGTTATGTCTTGACGGTTAGCTTGTGTGAGAAGACCCGTTGATAGCTCGAGAGTGAGCATTATATGAGATATGAGATTGAGATAGCTTCGGCTATGTATTGGCACTTAGGGTGCGAGATTCCCGAGTATCCGATCTTAATCCAAATGGTTCAACGGGTATATCAAGGATATGGATGAGTATGAGATTGATACAAATTGGTACAGGTATGTAGATAAACCCGTATCTGTCACCGGAATAGGTCACGAGATATTATCGGACGAGACACCAATTTTAGGACACTTACATATACACATATGTTATATTTACGTAACTAAAACATGAACCTGTTTAACCATTAAACGCATAATTTAAAATCATAATAAAGAGTCATTAAAAACTCAAAGTTATATATAATAAAATTTTAAGCGCATGCAAAACTAAAACCAAACCATATCACGTATTTATTACATTATTTAATTGCTCAATGGATAATTAAAAATACATATATACATTCGAATTATAAGTTCAAATAATACATATCATTTAGCTTATAAAACATGCATGCATGAAACATTTTCACACGTTACCAATTGGACAACTATATTCATATACTTAAATAATTCATAAGTAATCCACTATAAATTTTGTTTAGTCATTTTGATCATCAAAAATATTTTAAAGCACTCAACTCTTATGCTCAATGACCGAACCAAACATATACCTAGCTACTTTAGCTCATCACCTTAGGTGCATATAATGAGAAATGTATACCCATTTCACATGCCAAGTTACCATGAATAGAAATGCATATACACAACTAATAATCCAATTACCTGTTCGTTCACAAAGGGTAACTTCAATGCATCATACTTTTATATATTGCCATACACATACCGCATATCTAACAAACCAAAATCACTTTTACACAATATCCATTAAAATCATCTCATAGATATATAACATAGTTCCCAAAATAATCTAAGTGTCACGGCCGGATATTCCCTTAGCACAAATGCATATAATAACACTTTAGCAAAATATAATAACCATTCCTATATATGTATTTTTACTCATGCAAAAACCATTACCGAATCAACCATAGGTGTTACCCAAATCATCCACTATTTTAACGCACATAATACACATAAGCTTAACTTTTGTTTCATTCACTCACAACATATTAGCCTTGATGAGCTCATACCATGATCATACATAACCAGATTCAAGCAGAGAAATAGCCACAACCAAGAACACAACCAAAACCAATTTAAGAATTTAGCCATTTTCGCATGGCTTTATACATAACCAAAAATTCAACATTTCCAAAACAAACTTTAGCCTATACATGCCATAATATTTAATTTAACTTATAAAAAAGTACCCAAAATAGAGGATAGTGTGATGAGCTTCGCAGACGATCCCCGAGCTTGTAACTTGACTTCCCAAAATCTATAAAATAGAAACAACATTCACATGATAAGCTATTATAACTTAGTAAGCTATAAGAAAATAACCAAACTAATGATATAACTATCTCATAATAATTTTAACTGAACTACTTTGATATGAGAATGTTTATTCTCAACCTACAATATTAATTCATGATATTTCATTCTTATACCAAAATCCTCACCTTGGTCGAATGCTTATGTGACCAACACAAGTAATACATACTTCATTTATGAAGCCAAGATATCATTAAACAATCGAATTCACTTATATTCATAACTTCTACTCAAATATCATAATATATATCATTATATATACATTATCCAAGTGACTGAATGTACTTAGTACCAGTAATAATCATATCACATATCATTCGAAGACAAATACAGGACATATATGTATATCCTTATCAATTTCGATTACTATAATATAATTTCACCATCCATACTTATTCAATAAGTCATTGTATCAAATATTAATTACCTACTATCCTTTCCTTGACTTGGTAACAAATTAATTCATACCTGGCACATGGCTCGTTATACATATTCAAATATAGCTTATCATTGCCCGATAAACCACTTGAAATTGGATAGGACACTCGAAAAATCACATAATTCGTACAACGCCAACGTCCCAGACGTGGCCTTACATGTAGCCACAAAACGATGCCACTGTCCCAACCAGGGTCTTACTCGTAAACACATATCGAAAATCACAAACCAATGCCATGGTCTTACTCGCACACATATATCGAAATCCTATGTCATGACATATGTATCCTAGCTATTCTTAAGGTTCATATGGGGCTTTCGGACGTTGTATCTCAGTCGATTCGAACTCGGAAATGTTGTAGCCAAATTTAACATATTCGACCTTAGCATAATTTAATTATAACATTTCATAACAGCATGTAATTATAATATTATACTATCAATAAACATGTCTATTTGCTTATAAACTTACCTCAAATGTCGTAAAACGAAATCGGGCAGCTAGTCGACAACTTTCGTTTTTCCCCGATCCAAGTCCGATTTCTTTGGTTCTTGATCTAAACATGTTCAAATTAAGCTCATTCAAACATATTTTCATTCAATTTAGTGCAAAAACACATAAATAGGTAAATTACCATTTTACCCCTAACATTTACAATTTTTACAATTTAGTCCCTATTACACAAAACACAAAATACACAAAAATTCACAACACCCATGTTAGGCCGAATGGTACCCATGCTCATACAAGTCCATATATTTTATCAATTTCACATTTTAGTCCCTCAAATTATTATTTTTGCAATAAAGTCCTAATTACTCAAAATCATCAAAAACTCCAATACAAAATATGTTAATCTAAAACATATCTTTCATTTTTCATCATCAAACAACAAAAATCACAAGCTATCAACAATGGCACAACTCAAAATATTCATCAAAATTAAAAATTAAAGCACGGGTCTTGAAGATTACTAAGCAACGATCTCAAAAATGTAGGAATTATCAAAAACCAAGCTAAACTCATACCTTAATTAAGTTTCAAATTGGCCGAACCCTAGCCTTGTGTTCTTTCTCTTTCTTTTAGATTATATTCGGTGTAAGAACAAAGATAAAACAATGTTTTTATGACTTATTTTCTTATGATATAATAACGTATATATCAATTCATTATTATTTTACCTAATTACCCTTAATGAAATAACAATAATAATTTATAACCCATGTCCCATGCCGTCCAACACTAGGTTAATGGGTTAATTTCATCATAAAGACTCCAATTTAGTAAACCACTAGTAATTTGCCCCTTTATTCAAGTTACCACTAAATTTTTATTTTACGCGATTAAGTCCTTTTATTTAATCAGACACCTTAACGACGAAATTAAATCACGAAAATTTTACAAATATAAACACACAAAATAAACACAAAAAATAATTTTAAAATATTTTTTTGACTCGAATTCGTGGTCTCGAAACTACCATTTCGATTAGGGTCTAATTCGGGCTGTTACATGGGGCCCACGAGCCCATTGGGTCCACACGGCCCATTTAGGCCCAACGAGGCCCAGAACTACCTAAGTCATGTGCGTGACATGACAAGTCTATTTACGTCCCACTTAACAATAAAGTTTACCCATGCAGGCCCACGGGCCCATTAGGCCCAAACGGCCCATTTTGGCCCAAACCCATGAGATCGCTCATGGTGGCCTTCCTTGTCGTACGCCCATGTTTCGTGGGCTCAGTTGATCACATGAGAATTAGCACGATCATGTGGCCCAAAAGCCCAATCCATCGACTTTTCGGCTTTTTGGCATTCTGGCATTTCGGCATTTGCCGCTACAACTAACACTGTGCGAAAAACATACACACTCTATCGGCTTTTGATCGATTAGCAATTATGGTTCTAATACACACATTTCTACGGCTTTTACGCTTATCACCGTTTACAAAGTACAGAAACACACCTGATTGCAAGCTTTCGCGAAAACTCTTGAGCATCCAAACCTATAATCCATCATAACACACCATTAACAATTATCTAAAGAGTTAAAACAACCCCTTCCTAATAATACATATCCACAGAAAAATTGCCACTTGCCTTGATCGATTGATAGAAAATCACCCACTTACACCATTGTCCAAAAACTAATCACTCGACCTTAGAGACCTTGTATCAACCAACCTTATCATCCCTTACCCAAAAGAATAACTTGAGTAAGATAACGAGAATACTTATTGAACCGCTAGGTTAACTAGGGAGAAGGGACAATCGGCTTAGCACCACTTCCCTAGCCATTGAACGGTAATAAAACTCACCACTTGACCACAGAATATTCGCACAAGTCAAAAACCAGAGTAGAGAGGGAGGGTGCTGATGTTCGGCCACAGTAAAACTAAAATCAACACTGTAACGAACAGAAAATAAGGAGAGAGTGGAAAGGGATCGAGGGGTAGAGAAGAAAGGGAGAATCAGCACAAGCAACAATTGTTTGAGAAATAGCAGAGAAGAAAGGTATTGTTTGGTTTTGGTACAACAAAGAATTTAAGAAAACAAATGCCTAATCGATTAATTGAAAAAAAAGGCAGAAATGAAACTAAAACAAGAGACTCCTAAATCCCTTTAGCAAAAATCGGCTCCCCAAAAGTGCCTAAAACCAAAATGGTAAGAAAAGATTCGACAATTACCAATATCAACACTCTAAAAAAAAAATGAACCCAACTCTCCCTAGCCGAAATTCTTGAGTAACCAAGTCCTCATTCGGCTAGAATACCTCATTATTCAAATTCTTCCTTGATTTTCTCCCAACCTTCAATATTATCTCCCTTAAATCCCTCATAAAATTTCTCCAAGACCAATTCAAAGTCTCCTCGTCAGTGTTTGATTCAAACTCCACTACTTGCTTAGTAAAGGAGTAAAATAAATACTCTTTTGAGCAGAGAGTGACTCGAACTCAAGATCCCTTGCCACCTTAATGACGCCACAACCATTGGACCACAAGCTCATCTTACGTCACATTTCCACCCAAAATATTTATAAAGCCTTCATGCAAAGGCCTAGATTTACTTAACAACAAAATCAACAATTTTACAAAAGCTAGGGCTTGAACCCAGGACTTCTCAAGCACTCCCAAACACTCTCAATTCACTTAACCATTAAAGCAAACAACCAATCTGTGCTATACTCATGCACAGCTAAATATTTATAAACCGCCTTCTAACTGATCCCATGCTCAAGGCCCAATCCTACTAGGCCCAAATTTAGGGCGTTACAACTCTACCCCTTAAAAAAATTTCATCCCCGAAATTTTCCAACTAACAGGGTAGTCGTGTAACAACTACCCCACTACACTACCGCTGCGCTCTCTAATCCTCACAACACTAATAGCTTTTAACCTAATCTTGAAACCTTATACACAACCAAACATCTAACCACAGAAGTAAACAGATATTTATCATACATGCATACAATTTCTATATTCAAACATCACATCCAAACATAACACACCTAACTTAAAAGGGACTGTACAATCCCGAACCCGATGCTCCTTAGACCCACATATGAGACACGCTCTTGACTTCCTCTAGCATTCACTCGGATGGCGCCTTTTGCAATGCTCGCAAGCTGAAAAGTTCAAACGCGTCTTAACATGTTTCACATAACAAGGCTCCTACTTAAGAATACTGTGATCCCTCTTCCTGCTGCACTCCAAGCACCTAGCCTGAAGTGTTTCACCATATGCCTTAATTCTTGCCTCGAACACTTCTTCCAGCACTTCCCTTACTAATCGAGTCAGTGCCTCCATACCAAGCTTCGGGTTATTGTTACCTGAATTTGGCAGACTTACCTCGACTGTCGTTTCCTGAACCATCTCATTTTTGGGGAGACGGGCAACTCCTCGCGACCTTGCTTACCTTCAGAATCCATCACAGTACTATTGCTAACTTAAAAAAAAATCTGATTTCTAGAACATACACTGAATAAATACAAAATCTAACTTTAAGTATAGTCTAACAGAAAACTTACGGATTCGGCGCCGGAGACTCGGTAACCACACTTTCAAAAAAATATTCAGAAAAACATTTTAAATACTTCAAATCTTTTCAATACTGGATCCACAGTGGTCTCTTGTGACAACCCTATCAGAACTTCTTCTGTATCAATGTCTCAACCATATGCAATATGTCGTGTATGTCATGCTCAATCATCACACGTGTATGCAAAATAGCCATGCTCAGTAACAGTCATTTAAATATATATTAAAAGTATATCAGTCATATGACTATAGTCAAGTTAGTTAAAACACAATCATACGATCACATTCAAATCAGTCAAATTAACAGTCTAAGTCGTCCATCTACCTATAAGGGCAAAATAATCATTTTACCACCTTACAGGGGTATTTTGGTAATTTTACACTACAAGGGTATTTCGGTAATTTTACACTACAAGGGTATTTCAATAATTTTACACTACAAGGGTATTTTGATGATTTTACATTACAAGGGTATTTCAGTAATTTTACACTATAAGGGTATTTCAGTAATTGTACACTACAAGGGTATTTCAGTAATTTTACACTACAAGGGTATTTTAGTAATTGTACACTACAAGGGTATTTCGGTAATTGTACACTACAAGGTTATTTCGATAATTTCACAAATTGGGGTCTTAATGACTCAACAAAAGGTCTACTGTCGCCTCGAGCGACTTAAATAACCTAAATAGACATAACGGTGTAAATGGGCCTATAGCCAATAACTCGGCCCTAGTGGACCCACATAATCCTGTGGCCCATTTAGCCCAAAATCAAATGCGGCTATGTGTACACCATAGCCCGGTTCCTTATTAGTCACTTACCGTAAATTTCATCTGTGTGGGGTCCAAGAGCCTATTGGGACCACAAGGTCCATTTAGGCCCAACGAGGCCCAAAACTACCTAAGTCATGTGCACGACATGACAAGTCTATCTACGTCTGACTTAACAGTGAAGTTTACCCACGCGAGCCCACGGGCCCATTGGGCCCATATGGCCCATTTTAGCCTAAACCCATGAGATCGCTCATGGTGGCCTTCCTCGTCGTACGCTCACGTTTCGTGGGGTCGGTTGATTACATGAGCGTTTGCATGGTCATGTGGCCCAAAAGCCAAATCCTTCGACTTTTTGGCTTTTTGGCATTTTAGCATTTCGGCATTTGCCGCTACAGCTAACACCGTACAAAAAACATACACACTCTATCGGCTTTTGACCGATTAGCAATTACAGTACTAATACACACATTTCTACGGCTTTTACGCCTATCACCGTTTACAAGGTACAGAAACACATCTGATTGCAAGCTTTCGCGAAAACTCTTGAGCATCCAAACCTATAATCCATCATAACACACCATTAACAATTATCTAAAGAGTTAAAACAACCCCTTCCTAATAATACATATCCACAGAAAAATTGCCACTTGCCTTGATCGATTGACAGAAAATCCCCCACCAACACCGTTGCCCTAAAACTAATCACTCGACCTCTGAGATCCTATGTCAACCAACCTTATCATCCCTTACCCAAAAGAATAACTTGAGCAAGATAAAGAGAATACTTACCGAACCGCGAGGTTAACTAGGGAGAAGGGACAATCAGCTTAGCACCACTCATCCCTAGCCATTGAACGGTAATAAAACTCACCACTTGACCTGTAACACCCCAAACCCAGCCCAGACGTTACGACCAAATTCGGCGTGTCACATTGAAGTGTTACTAGAAAATTCATGTTTTATCTAAAGTCTTTCTTAGTGTTTGAAGAATATCTTCGTTACAGATTAAAGTGAATGGAAGCTGTGCACCAGGTAGGATGCCAGAAAAGAGGAGGTGAGTCAATTAGACTGCTTAAGTACCCAGCTCTCCACGGATCCAATCCTAGACATGTACACAACCATTGCCACACTTTAACTGAGTGATTGCTAAGGAAAACCAATTCGTTTAAAACCATTTGAAAAGGTTATTAATTTTGAAAATGTTTTCGTTGCGAAAGCTTTGCTTTGTTATCGCTATATTTTGAAATCAAGTAACCTTTTTAAAATGTCCTAGGGCTATTCAATTTCAACAATCAAAACAATATCTTATCTAAGCTAACAAAACATACTAAAATTAATTAAAATTAATTAAAATGGCCTTGTTAGAACTTAAAAACCCAAAATAATTAAAAGAAGTTAGTGCTGATCAAAACACATGAAGAAAAGAAAATTTGCAGAACATGTGGCCACTCCGAATCCCTCACGGCTCCAAGTCCACTATGGTTGGGGATTTCCTACATGGATGAAATTAAGGGGTGAGTTTGGAAAACTCAGTGTGTAAAGTAATCCCATCTAGAGCCTAAATCAGTTCAAGCTTTACTGGGCCTAAGCCCTATCAGAAATTAGTGTGGCCCTTAAGCCCATTACAGTAACAGAACATATATAATGCATGTATGCAGAAACCCAACCCATATCCATTCGTATACACCCCCGTACCAACCTTACACCATGTGGGGCGACAACTCGACCCACCCATCAGCTACACACCACAGAATTTACAGCATGGTTGCCAGAATAGATATTGTGACAGAGTCACCAGATACGGATATTGTGGCAGAGCCACCAGAACAGATATTTATGGCATAGCCACCAGAACAGATATTTGAGGTATAGCCACCAGAACGGGTTCTTCCATCAATAGATCCTAAATCCCATGTAACATATATGTATGTCATGGCATATAGCATGCAAAAACAGAATATCATGCGTTTCAAACAGAATTAACCCAAGGGGTATAATGGTCATTTTGCACCTAGGGGTATAATGGTAATTTTCATACTTAGGGGTATTCTAGTAAGTTTACTATTTTAGGGTTTTCATGCATATTACAGCCATTAATGTATTAACAGAAACACTTACCAAGCATTTTTACCGAATTGGGCCCGTAGGCCCATTAACCCGATTTTGGCCCATTAAGCCCAAATATACTGAAGTACACAAAATTGCGCACTCTACAATCTTACCGCTTGAGATTACCAGGATTAACAAACAAACTATCTCACGAGCGCTCGCACGCTCGCAAGTTCACAAAATGCCGGCTCTTCGGCATTTCGACTTTTCGACTTTTGTCGATCTAGACTATAAGTGGGTGTCGTTTACACACCTGTTTTACGACGGAACGCTGACGATTTCCACACACGAGCAGCCTACAATCGGTTACTATAACATTAGATTAGAACTCAATAATAACTTAACACATCAAACCTTTACCATATTCGGCCATAGTCCATATCTTTAACCCTTACCTTTATCGATCTCCAACTACCAGATCTAGATGCTCCAACAGTGTCAACCCTCTATGCTCCTTGATTGCTTGTCCTTAAATCCACACTAAATACATATGAAACCAAAATAAGAGGCTATTAAAGCCTTTAGTCTAAAACGACAGTCTCCCTAAGTGATTAAGGGCTTGTCGGCTTTTCATAATAAACTCGGAATAACGAATGGACAGAAAGATCTGAGCACTTACCGAGGATCTACTTGCGAGAAACGTTTCGAAGTACCTTCCTATTCTAGATTTGTTGTAGATCAAATCCCCAAAATAAAAGGAGAGAACAGATCTGGTGATTCGGCTTTTAGAACTTATTCTTTGGTATGCTTATTTCAGTTTAAGAAGAAAATAGAAGAATAACGAAGAAAAAGAATAGAGGATTCGACTAAGGAGTAAAGTCGGCTATCACGTAGTGTGGTTCGGCTTTTCGAAGGATAATCGGTTAGCAATGGTTTGAGAGAGATCGGTGGAAGAAAAGAAAAGGAAAAGAATTTTAAGAATAGCAATAGAAGATTTAGGCTTCAGCAAAGAAAAGAAAGATGGATCAAAAGGAATGAAAGTTGATAAAATAACATAAAAAAATATGATAAGAGAATTTGAGCTGAAAAAAATAAACAAACAATTCATCCTAGCCAAAATTTGAGAGCTATTTCGGCATCTAATTCCTCAAAGCCGAATGAGTTCTATTTCGGCACCATCGTCTTTCCCATATTCAAATTTCTTATTTTGCTCCTTAATTTTAGCCCTTAGCACAGTTTGAATTTCATTCAAACTCCTTCCCACCGTTTAGCAGCCTTATCCACCCCTTGCACCGCTTCAGCACGCTGCTAAGAGAGTCCTAATCAGACTCCAACTCCTTCCCAACGCGAGTAGCAAAACCCAACCTTCCGTGCGCGAGGTGAGGCTCGAACCCCAGACCTCCGTCCACCCTTGTGCCTTTGCCCGTGCTGCTGGCCACTGCACCACACTTCTCTCTTTACTAATATAGGGTCACAATTAATTATAAGCCTTACTTGCTGAAGCTTCGGTCCGCTTAAAAAAAAAGGAGAAATTTGCCTTCCACACCACTTGAACCTGCGACCTCCAGAACACCCAATCTACACTGCTTGCCGCTGCGACACAACCTTGTTTTTGATATAATACTGCCACAATAATTTATAACCCTTACCTGCTTTAGTTCTGGCCCGCTTTAAAAATAAAACAGAATTTGACCACGCAAGGACTCGAACCTGCGCCCTCTCCGCGTGCCCAGCACGCTGCTACCACTGCGCCACGGGCACTCCTTGTGCTGGATTATGCTCGCAACTCCTCTTAAGCCCTATTTTAACCGCAACCTGAATACTAAAAAAAACAACCATTTGCGCGCGCCGTGCCTTGAACCCAGGCACCTCCCACGCCCTCCTAGCGTGCTTAGCCACTAGGCTAGGCGCTTGTTTGCAACATGAGTTAGCCCCAACAACACTTAAGGCCTACCTGCGATAGCCCTTAACTTAAAAAACATGTTTGCGCATGCTGGGAATCGAACCCCAGCCTTCCTTCCTGCTGTCCCGCGTAATTAACCACTGGGCCAGGCGTTCCTTTATGCCCAGCTTCTGCCCAACTTATTTTTAAGGCCTTATGCCCAGATTTCCTTAAGAGGCAAAATTTAAAAATTTTGCTAAAGCTATGGGTCGAGCCTCAGACTTTTCCCCACACCATAAACCCTTCGTAATTTATTTAATTACTAAACTAAACATACTAAATAATAATAATAATTAAATCATCCCATTTATTCAGGCCGTCCCCTACCCGAACCCAGACTCAAGGCCCAATACTTTTAGGCCCAAAAATCGGGACGTTACAACTCTACTCCCCTTAAAGAAATTTCATCCTCGAAATTTCCAACTATCAACTAACCGTATTACTCAAGTCAAACCATTATGCTTCTGCTGCGCACTCTAGCTCTAATTGTAAATTAAGTAAATAATACACTATGAGAGAAGTGCATACTAGCATCTGCTTCCGGAGCGTCTCTGTCCTCACAGCGACATGCTGCATAGACCAACGCTGGCTGACGAGCCTCAGCATTTCCGGCACCCCTGCCAGGTGCTCCACAACCACGACCCATTCCATTGCTATGGCCTCTTGCTAGCTGCTGACCACCCCTCGGCGGTTGTATATTACCCATACCAGTAGTTTGTCCATAATCTGGTCTCCGAGGACACTCTCTGAAACGATGCTCCATCGATCTGCATCTTAAACAGGCTCCTGTCTTCCTATAGCATTCACCCGGATGATGCCCATTGTAGTTCTTGCAGGTTGGAAAGTTTGGTCATGTCTTAACATGTTTTACAGAACGAGGCTCGATCTTCTGAGAACTAGAACCCTTCCTCTTCTTACACTCCAGGCACCCTGCTTGAAGCGTTTCCCTAATTTCCTTAACCTTGGTCTCCAATACCTCTTCTACCACTTTTCTTACTATCTCGGCCAATGCCTCGGTACCAAGCTCCGAGTTACTACTAGCCGAAGTTGGCAGACTTTGCTTACCCTCAGAATCCATATCAATACTCTACATTACCGGCATATGTATCAAATAACTACCAAGGCCTCGGTTCAATACTTTTTGTACTTATTCATATGTTTTATGCTGAGATAGTATTTTAAAGTTTCTATTTTCACAGAATCATAGCCTAGCTACAGTCTCAGTATTCTAGGGATTTTAGTATTGCCCTAGCTATAGTGTCATGATATGGTCTCTACAGTAATATCTTAATACAGTGTAGTATGAGTAACAAAAATACTTACAGACTTGGTGCCGGGGATTCAGTGTGCCACTTCTTCAGTTATCAAATTTCAGAAACCCAGAAAAACTTAAACCATTTTAAGATTGAACCTTAAAACATGTATACCTTGTAAAATATCTTTGAAAAGAACTTTCCAAAACCGTTTCCAAAATACCCTTCTTGGGCCTAAGTTTAGCAAAAAATTTTGAAAAGCTTTTCGGACCCGATCCATAGCCGAGTTGTTACAATCGGGCTCTGATACCACTAAATGTAACACCCAAACCCGGCCCAGACGTTACGACCGAATCTGACGTGTCATATTGAAGCGTTACTAGAAAAGTCATGTTTTATCTAAAGTCTTTCTTAGTGTTTGAAGAATATCTTCGTTATAAATTAAAGTGAATGGAAGCTGTGCACCATATAGGATGCCAGAAAAGAGGAGGTGAGTCAATTAGACTGCTTAAGTACCCAGCTCTCCACGGATCCAATCCTAGACATGCACACAACCATTGTCACACTTTATCTGAGTGATTGTTTAGGGAAAACCAATTCATTTAAAACCAGTTGAAAAGGTTATTAATTTTGAAAATGTTTTCATTACGGAAGCTTTGCTTTGTTATCGCGATATTTTGAAATCAAGTAACCTTTTTAAAACGTCCTAGAGCTATTCAATTCCAACAATCAAAACAATATCTTATCTAAGCTAACAAAACATACTAAAAGTAATTAAAAATAATTAAAGCGGCCTTGTTAGAACTTAAAAACCCAAAATAATTAAAAGAAGTAAGTGTTAATCAAAATACATGAAGAAAAGCGAATTTGCAGAACATGTGGCCACTCCGAATCCCTCACGGCTCCAAGTCCACTATAGATGGGGATTTCCTGCATGGATGAAATTAAGGGGTGAATTTGGAAAACTCAGTGTGTAAAGTAATCCCATCTAGAGCCTAAATCATTTCAAGCTTTACTGGGCCTAAGCCCTATTAGAAATCAGTGTGGCCCTTAAGCCCATTACAGTAACATAACATATATAATGCATGTATGCATAAACCTAACCCATATCCATCTGTAGACACCCCCGTACCAACCTTACACCATGTGGGGAGACAACTCGACCCATCCATCTGCTACACACCACAGAATTTGCAGCATGGCTGCCAGAATAGATATTGTGATAGAGTCACTAGATACAGATATTGTGGCAGAGCCACCAGAACAGATATTTATGGCATAGCCACCAGAATAGATATTTGTGGCATAGCCACCAGAACGGGTTCTTCCATCAATAGATCCTAAATCCCATGCAATAGAGATGTATGTCATGGCATATAGCATACAAAAATAGAATATCATGCGTTTCAAACAGAATTAACCCAAGGGGTATAATGGTCATTTTGCACCTAGCGGTATAATGGTAATTTTCATAATTAGGGGTATTCTAGTAAGTTTACTATTTTAGGATTTTCATGCATATTACAGCCATTAACGTATTAACAGAAACACTTATCGAGCATTTTTACCGAATTGGGCCCGTTGGCCCATTAACCCGATTTCGGCCCATTAAGCCTAAATATACTGAAGTACACGAAATTGCGCACTCTACAATCTTACCGCTTGAGATTACCAAGATTAACAAACAAACTATCTCACGAGCGCTCGCACGCTCGTAAGTTCACAAAATGCCGGCTCTTCGGCATTTCGACTTTTCGGCTTTTGTCGATCTAGACTATAAGTGGGTGTCATTTACACACCTGTTTTATGACGAAACGCTGACGAGTTCCACACACGAGCAGCCTACAATCGGTTACTATAACATTAGATTAAAACTCGATAATAACTTAACACATCAAACCTTTACCATATTCGGCCATAGTCCATATCTTTAACCCTTACCTTTATCGATCTCCAACTACCAGATCTAGATGCTCCAAAAGTGTCAACCCTCTATGCTCCTTGATTGCTTGTCCTTAAATCCACACTAAATACATATGAAACCAAAATAAGAGGCTATTAAAGCCTTTAGTCTAAAACGACAGTCTCCCTAAGTGATTAAGGGCTTGTCGGCTTTTCATAATAAACTTGGAATAACGAATGGACAGAAAGATCTGAGCACTTACCGAGGATTTACTTGCCAAAAACGTTCCGAAGTACCTTCTATTCCAGATTTGTTGTAGATCAAATCCCCAAAATACAAAGAGAGAACAGATCTGGTGATTCGGCTTTTAGAACTTATTCTTAGGTATGCTTATTTCGGTTTAAGAAGAAAATAGAAGAATAACGAAGAAAAAGAATAGAGGATTCGACTAAGGAGTAAAGTCGGCTATCACGTAGTGTGGTTCAGCTTTTCAAAGGATAATAGGTTAGCAATGGAAAAGAAAAGGAAAAGAATTTTAAGAATAGCAATAGAAGATTTAGGCTTCGGCGAAGAAAAGAAAGATGGATCAAAAGGAATGAAAATTGATAAAATAACATAAAAAAATATGATAAGAGAATTTGACCTGAAAAAAATAAACAAACAATTCATCCTAGCCAAAATTTGAGAGCTATTTCGGCATCTAATTGCCCAAAGCCGAATGGGTTCTATTTCGGCACCATTGTCCTTCCCATATTCAAATTCCTTGTTCGCTCCTTAATTTTAGTTTTAGCACGCTTTTTGAATTTCATTCAAACTCCTTCCCACCGTTTAGCAGCCTTATCCACCCCTTGCACCGCTTCAGCACGCTGCTAAGAGAGTCCTAATCAGACTCCAACTCCTTCCCAACGCGAGCAGCAAAACCCAACCTTCCGTGCGCGAGGTGAGGCTCGAACCCCGCACTTCGTCGCCCTTACGCCGCCGCCGTCTTTGCTGGCCACTACACCACACTTCTCTCTTTACTAATATAGGGTCACAATTAATTATAAGCCTTACCTGCTAAAGCTCCGGTCTGCTTAAAAATAAAGGAGAACTTTGCCTTCCACACCACTCGAACCTGCGACCTTTAGAACACCCAGTCTACATTGCTTGCCGTTGCGACACAACCTTTTTTCGATATAATACTGCTACAATAATTTATAACCCTTACCTGCTTTAGTTTTGGCCCGCTTTAAAAATAAAATAGAATTCGCTCGCGTAGACTCGAACCTGCGCCCTCTCCGCGTGCCCAACACGCTGCTGCCACTGCGCCACGGGCACTCATTGTGCTGGATTATGCTCGCAACTCCTCTTAAGCCCTATTTTAACCACAACCTGAATACTAAAATAAACAACCATTTGCGCGCGCCGTGCCTTGAGCCCAGGCACCTCCCACGCCCTCCTAGCGTGCTTAGCCACTGGGCCAGGCGCTTGTTTACGACATGAGTTAGCCCCAACAACTCTTAAGGCCTGCCTGCAACAGCCCTTAACTTAAAAAACATGTTTGCGCACGCTGGGAATCGAACCCCAGCCCTCCTTCCTGCTGTCCCGCGTGCTTAACCACGGGCCAAAGTGCCCTTTATGCCCAAACGCCCAACTTAATTTTAAGGCCTTATGCCCAGATTTCCTTAAGGGGCAAAATTTAAGAAGTTTACTAAAGCTATGGGCTGAGCCCTGGACTTTTTCCCACACCATACACCTTTTGTAATTTATTTAATTACTAAACAAAACATACTAAATAATAATAATAAAAATTAAATCATCCCATTTATTCGGGCCGTCCCCTACCCGAACCCAGACTCAAGGCCCAATACTTCTAGGCCCAAAAATCAGGGCGTTACATGACCATAGAATATTTGCACAAGTCAAAAATTGGAGTAGAGAGGGAGGGTGCTGATGTTCGGCCACAGCAAAACTAAAATCAACACTGTAGCGAAAAGAAAATAGGGAGAGAGAGAGCCGCTAGAGTTTGAGAATAGAGACAAGAAGAGAAGAAAAGGATCAAGAAGAAGAGAAGAAAGGGAGAATCAGCACAAGCAGCAATTGTTTGAAAAATAGCAGAAAAGAGAGGTATCGTTCGATTTTGGTACAACAAAGAATTTAAGAAAACAAATGCCCAATCAATTAACTGAAAAAAAGCCAGAAAAGAAACTAAAACAAGAGACTCCTAAATCCCTTTAGCAAAAATCGGCTCCCAATAGTGCCTAAAACCAAAATGACAAGAAAATATTCGGCAACTACCAAATCAACACTCCAAAACTGAAAAAAAAATGAACCCAACTCTCCCTAGCCGAAATTCTTTAGTAACCAAGTCCTCATTCGGCTAGAATACCTCATTATTCAAATCCTTCCTTGATTTTCTCCCAACCTCCAAAATTATCTCCCCCTAATCCTTCCCTGTATAAATTATACATTTCATGTATTCATTCCTATATCTCGTACTCTATCATCAGACGGTTCAAAAATGATACAGCTATTTATAAATGAGTACAATGCCGACGTCCCGAACGTGGTCTTATATGTAATTTAGTATCGATGCCTCTGTCCCAGACAGGGTCTTACACGAAATCAAATACGATTTTGATGTCCCAAACATGGTCTTACACTTAAATCTCAAGTTCCCGAAATGCCAAAATTTTAGCATTTCGGCTTTTCTGCGAATATTAGCCTAAGCTATTACGAGGGTTGTTACACACCTGTTTTGTGACGACTGCCACTGAGATCCCTTACGATGTCCTACAATTGATTACCACAATTCTTAGATTGCAAACCACAATAACCAATCCCAATATTCACCTACCATATTCGAACCATGCCCCTAAAGCCTTTAGAATCTTACCTTTTTGCCGAAAACCGATGACTAGATCTAAGTCTAGTTGTTTCAAAGATCCAAGCCTTCGATCCAACCTTTGGAAGACACTAAACACCAAAAGAAATTGTCGGTTAAAGACCCTTAAAGCCCTATGCCCAAATCGATAGCCTCCCTAGATTTTAAGGACTTAGGCTTTTTCTAAATTGTAAAATAAGACTAGATCTGAGGTGATGAGCACTTACAACCTATTCCTCTTTGATTTCCACGTGGATCTGATGCAGATCTATCCTCTAAACGATAGTAGAACTTGAATCCAGGAGATCTGAAGTTTCGGCTATAAGTCCCTAAATCTATGGTACTTCAGCTTTTTAAGTGATGAAGAAGATGACAATTTGAGGCTATAACTTTGAAGTAATATTGTCGACAGATACTAAGGGTTTAGAGAAGATGAAATTTAATCAAAATGAACAAAAATAACTGAAGGATTTTGGCTTGGAGAAATCGGCACAAGAAGTGAGTTTTCGAGATTTCGGCTTTTATGGCGATCGGCTATGAAGGTTTTGTGGAGGATGGAATCGATAGAGGAGGTGAGTAAGGTGATCAGAAGGTTTCGGCTATGAAGAAAAAGCAAAAAGGAAGAAATAAAATGGAGGAAAAAGAGAGGAAGAAGAACTCGGCACCAAGGAGAAGGAATTTACGTTTTCGGCTTTTATGAGAACTCAGAAGGGATAAATGACAGTGAAAGCTTTCAGGTGGCTAACCCTAATTCTCCAAGACAGTAAAAGAAAAGAACCTAACCCTAATATCAACTAAAATAATCAGCCCAACCTCCCTAAGGCCCTTTTCGAAATTCACATAAGTGATCACATTCCCGGCACATGCCTAAAATTAAAAAGTAATAGTATGCCTACCTGGCAACTTGAACCCTGGACCTTTAATTGCTTTCCAGGCGCCATTTTTTTAGGAACTTAGTGGCGCCACCTTGCCACTTTACCAAGGCCTTATTTGTATCATAATTTACCACCTCAATTTTAAAAGCCCATATCGCTAGAACCCTCTTTCTCCAAAATTAAAAATTCAGGAATTGCCTCGAATTAAATTTACTCTTGAGCCTTTTTCCCACACCATAACCCTTCGTAATTTATTTAGTTACATACTAAATAATAATAATAATAATAATAATAATAATTAAAACATCCAAATTGTTCGAGCCGTCTTCTACCCAAACCTAGACTCAAGGCCCATTACTCCTTGGCCCAAAAATCAGGGCGTTACAACTCTACTCCCCTTAAAGAAATTTCATCCTCGAAATTTCAAACTACCAACTAACCGTATTACTTAAGTTAAACCACTGTGCTTCCGCTGCGCACTCTAATTTAATTTAAAATTTAAAAAAAAATATAATTCTTAGTACGACCCAGAACATCTAATTACCAAAGTAAAGAAACATTTATCAAGCACGCATACAATTCGTAACACACACTTCAATAGAATAAGCTTGGCAATCCCGAGCTCGATGCTCCTTGGACCCATGTCTAAAGCATGCTTCTGTCTTCCTATGGCATTCACCTGGATGACGCCCGTTGCAGTTCTTGCAGGTTGGAAAGTTTGGTCGTGTCTTAACATGTTTCACAGAACGAGGCTTAGTCTTCTGAGAACTAGAATCCTTCCTCTTCTTACACTCCAAGCACCCTGCTTGAAGCGTTTCCCTAATTTCCTTAACCTTGGTCTCCAATACTTCTTCTACCACTTTCCTTACTAACTCGGTCAGTGCCTCAGTCCCAAGCTTCGAGTTACCGCTACCCGTAGTTGGCAGACTTTGCTTACCCTCAGAATCCATATCAATACTCTACATTACCAGTACACATATCAAATAACTACAAAGATCTCAAAAATTTTACTATTCATTCATATATCTTATGCAGAGATAGTATTTTAGAGTTTTTGTTCTTTACAGAATCATAGCCTAGCTACAGTCTCAATCTTTTTGGGTTTTTAGTTCCTATTGCCTCAGTCTCTATGGTTTCAGTATCAACCTAGCTACAATATCATAGTAAAGTCTCAATCCTATCTACAATAAGGTTTTAGTACAGTATAGTATTTAAGGAGAAAGTACTTACAAACTTGGTGTCGGGGATTCAGTGTGCCACTTCTTCAGAAATCAAATTTTAGAAACCCAAAAAAACTTAAACTATTTTAAGATTGAACCTTAAAACATGTATGCCTTGTAAAATATCTTTGAAAAGAACTTTCCCAAAAACCGTTTCCAAAATACCCTTCTTGGGTCTAAGTTTAGCAAAAAATATTTTTAAAAAGCTTTTCGAACTCGATCCACAGCCAAGTTGTTACAACTGAGCTCTGATACCACTAAATGTAACACCCCAAACCCAGCCTAGAAGTTAGCCCCGAATTCGGCGTGTCACATTGAAGTGTTACTGTAAAAGTCATGTTTTAACTAACATCTTTCTTAGTGTTTAAAGAGTATTTTTGTTATAAATTAAAGCGAATGGAAGCTGTGCACCCGGTAGGATGCCGAAAAAGAGGAGGTGAGTCAATTAGACTGCTTAAGTACCAAGCTCTCCATGGATCCACTCTTAGACATGCACACAACCATTGCCACACTTTAACTGAATGATTGTTCAGGAAAAAGCATTTCGTTTTAAGCCATTGAAAGCACTTGTTAATTTTTTTTAAAACGTTTTCGTTGTGGAAGCTTTGTCTTGTTTCACGATATTTTGAAATCAGATAATTTCTTTTAAAAACGCGCCCTAGAGCTATTCAATCTGAAACCTTTAAATCCATATCATGCCTAAGCTAATAATCATACTAAAGCAATTAAAAATAATTAAAGCGGCCTTATTACAACTTAAAATCGGAAAACATAAAAGAAGTAATCTAGAATAAAAGTGAAGGCATAAACACTTATTTTAAATAGTCCACATGGCCACTCTGAATCCCTCCAACTCTAAGTCCACCAATCTAAGGCTCACCTGCAAAGATGGGAAAAAGGGGGTGAGTTTGGAAAACTCAGTGTGCAACAAGCTCCTTTCAGAGCCCAAACTAATACCAGCATACTGGGCTGAAGCCTTTCGTTTAACGGTTACTGGGTTGAAGCCTTCTCATTAATCATGTTACTGGGCCGAAGCCTTTCGTTTAACGGTAACTGGGCCGAAGCCTTTTCATAAATCATATCACAGGGCAGAAGCCTTTACCGTAATCGGTATGGCCCTTAGGCCCATTTCAATATCACATATAATACCAATGAATGTATGCAAGCCCATTTGGGGAGACTACTCAACCCACCATCTGCTACTCTCCACCCGTACCAACCAAGCTCTCCATGTGGGGAATAACTCAACCCACCCAACCAAACTCTCCACTGGCAGCATAGCTGCTTTATCATATAACTAGAGGCCTAGCCTCTTTAATAACTGGGGCAAAGCCCTTTTTTGATAAACTGGGGCAAAGCCCTTTTCTGTAAACTAGGGCAAAGCTCTTTTTGAACTTCCTCCATTTATATCAAATGCAACCCATGCATATAATGAGTATATCATGTGCATCTCATAACATATCATGTGCATATCATGTATATCAAAATCTCATGCATCATATTCATAATTAAACCCTAGGGGTGTAATGGTCATTTTTACCTAAAGGCAAAATAGTCATTTACCATATTTTAGGGTAATTTCGTAAATTTACCAAATATTATGGGTTTTCCATGTTCATTAACAATTATCAATATTTTCGAGTGTTTAAACAATGATCTTTAACCCACTTTTCAGATTCGGGCTTTTGGGCCCAAAACCCTTAATGGGTCCTACGTATGCCGATTTAGCCCATTAAGCCCACATAATCCCAATTTTACAACAGTACTAACCGTGTTAATATGCAATCTTTCCAAATTCCATTTTCTATCAACTTTATCCAAATGGTCCCGAAAGCCCATTGGGCCCAATTTTAGCCCATTAAGGCCCAACCTACCGTCGTGTACAAAATTGCGCTCTTACCTGTTCCATCGATCCAAACACCGATCATATCAGTTTTATCGCATCCAAAATCGCATGCAAAATCTCATGTTCCCGAAATACCGAAATTTTGGCATTTCGGCTTTTCTGCGAATATTAGCCTAAGCTATTACGAGGGTTGTTACACACCTGTTTTGTGACAACTGCCACTGAGATCCCTTACGATGTCCTACAATTGATTACCACAATTCTTAGATTGCAAACCACAATAACCAATCCCAATATTCACCTACCATATTCGAACCATGCCCCTAAAGCCTTTAGAATCTTACCTTTTTGCCAAAAACCGATGACTAGATCTAAGTCTAGTTGTTCCAAAGATCCAAACCTTTGATCCAACCTCTGGAAGACACTAAACACCAAAAGAAATCGTCGGTTAAAGACCCTTAAAGCCTTATGCCCAAATCGACAGCCTCCCTAGATTTTAGGGACTTCGGCTTTTTCTAAATTGTAAAATAAGACTAGATCTAAGGTGATGAGCACTTGCCACCTATTCCTCTTTGATTTCTACGCAGATTTGATGCAGATCTATCCTCTAAATGATAGTAGAACTCGAATCCAGGAGATCTGAAGTTTCGGCTATAAGTCTTTAAATCTATGGTACTTCAGCTTTTTAAGTGATGAAGAAGATGACGATTTGAGGCTATAACTTTGAAGTAATGTTTCCAACAGATACTAAGGGTTTAGAGAAGATGAAAGTTAATCAAAATGAACAAAAAAAACTGAAGAATTTTGGCTTGGAGAGGCACAAGAAGTGAGTTTTCAGGATTTCGGCTTTTATGGCGATCGGCTATGAAGGTTTTGTGGAGGATGGAATCGATAGAGGAGGTGAGTAAGGTGATCAGAAGGTTTCGGCTATGAATAAAAAGCAAAAAGGAAGAAATAAAATGGAGGAAAAAGAGAGGAAGAAGAACTCGGCACCAAGGAGAAGGAATTTGCATTTTCGGCTTTTATGAGAACTCAGAAGGGATGAATGACAGTGAAAGCTTTCAGGTGGCTAACCCTAATTCTCCAAGACAGAAAAAGAAAAGAACTTAACCCTAATATCAACTAAAATAATCGGCCCAACCTCCCTAAGGCCCTTGTCGAAATTCACTTAAGTGATCACATGCCCGGCACATGCCTAAAATTAAAAAGTAACAGTATGCCTACCTTGCAACTTGAACCCTAGACCTTTAATTCCTTCCCAGGCGCCATTTTTTTTAGGAACTTAGGGGCGCCACCTTACCACTTTACCAAGGCCTTATTTGTATCATAATTTACCACCTCAATTTTAAAAGCCCATATCGCCAGAACCCTCTTTCTCCAAAATTAAAAATTCAGGAATTGCCTTGAATTAAATTTACTCTTGGGCCTTTTTCCCACACCATAACCCTTCGTAATTTATTTAATTACATACTAAATAATAATAATAATAATTAAACATCCAAATTGTTTGGGCCATCTTCTACCCAAACCTAGACTCAAGGCCCATTACTCCTAGGCCCAAAAATCGAGGCGTTACAGTCTTTGAAAATCTTACCGTTGAACAAATTTGGATATTATTGTCTCATAGCATCTTTGGGTTCCCACGTAGCTTCTTTGACTCCACGTTTATGCCATAACACTTTCACTATAGAAATTTTCTTAGTTCGTAATTCTTTAACCTTATGAGCCAAAATAAGAATCAGTTCTTCTTCATATGTCATATCAGATCAAATTTATATTTCTGACGGAGAAATCACATGCGAGGGATCAGATCTGTATCGTCGAAGCATCGATACATGAAACACATTATGGATCTTCTCTAGCTCAGATGGCAATAACAATCTATATGCAACTGACCCGATACACTCAATAATCTCAAACGGTCCAATAAACCTTGGACTCAGTTTGCCTTTTTTGCCGAATCGGAGTATTTTCTTCCAAGGAGATACTTTCAAAAACACTTTATCCCCGATTTCAGATTCAACATCTTTTTGTTTCAAGTCTGCATATGATTTCTAACAATCTGACAATGCTTTCGGACTTTCACGAATCACTTTTACTTTTTGTTCAGTCTCTTTGATCAAGTTGACCCCATATATCTTATTCTTACTAAGTTCAAACCAGTATAATGGTGTTTGGCATTTGTGACCGTATAAAGCTTTGTAAGTTTCCATTTTGATACTCGACTGAAAGCTATTATTATACACAAATTTAATTAGTGGCAAGTATCGTTCCCACGTATCAGCAAACTCAAGAATACAACATCTCAGCATATCCTCGAGTATCTGAATAATCCACTCGGATTGACCATCCGTCTATGGGTGAAAAGCAGTGCTAAAGTGTAGTTTCGTACCTAATGCATCTTGCAGTTCCTTCCAAAATCGAGATGTAAACCTCGGATCTCTATCTGAAACAATAGAAAGAGGTACACTGTGTAATCTCTACAATCTGAGAAATGTACAACTCAGCAAGCTTATCAAATGAATAATCTGTGCGAACCAAAATGAAATGAGCCTATTTAGCCAATCTATCAACAACAACCCAGATTGCATCTTTCTTACTCGGTGACAAAGGCAAAACTGATACAAAATCCATGGTGATTCTGTCCCATTTCCACTCGGGAATCATAATCGGCTGAAGTAACCAAGACGAAACTTGATGCTCAGCTTTAACTTGCTGACAAATTAAGCATTTCGAAACAAATTTCGAGATATCTCGTTTCATACCATGCCTCCAATAAAGCTATTTCAGATTATTATACATTTTAGTACTACCTAAATGAACAGATAACAGACTACTATGAGGTTCATTTAAAATCATCTGAATCAACTCTGGATTTCTCGGAACACATATTTGGCCTCTGAATCTCAAACAACCCTCAGCATCGACTCGAAATTCTGAATCAATATTCAAATCACATTCAGCCCATTTTGATAACAATTCATTATCGACTTTTTGAGCTTCGCAAATCTGCTACATAAATAACGGTCTCGCTTTCAACTCAACTACAATCGAGTCATCATCAGATAGAGCCATATGCACATTCATCGCACACAGAGCAAACAGAGATTTTTGACTTAGAGCATCAGTAACAACATTGGCCCTTCTCGGATGGTAGTCAATTACAAGCTCATAATCTTTTAACAACTCTAACCATCTTTGTTGTCATAGATTCAGATCTTTCTGAGTCATCAAATATTTCAAACTCTTATGATCTAAATAAACATGACATTTCTCACCAAATAGATAGTGATGCCAAAATTTTAAAGCGAACACAATCACGGCTAACTCAAGGTCGTTTGTCAGATAATTCTTTTCATGTGGCTTTATCTGTCTTGAATCATAGTGATATGATCCGCTTTGGAGAGAGTCGAGTCGTATGCTAGTTTGCCCGATCGTCTATGAGAAGGTTTCATTTGGCTCATTTAGAGATGATACTTTTAAGTTAATGAATGCGGAAGCTATTTAAAAAGGTTTCTAAGATAGGTTTATAGATATGAATTTTATATATATTTGATTAAAGAAAAATAAGGTGGGAAGGCATATGGAATAGGAATGAAATGGATTTTAGGTTCAAGAAAGGAATGAAAAATTTGGCTAACAATAAAATAAAGGATAGAGATGGAATGGAGTAAAATGAACTCAAAAACAAGTAAGAACCAATACTAAAGAGTATTGACCCAAATACTTATAGGCTTTCAAGGTGGAAGGATGAAAGTGATAAAACCTCGACCTATTACTTAGAGAAGTAGGAACCTCGGTATAAAAGGTGAACGCCATACTATGAAGTAGTGATAAGTTCAGATAGAGAAGAAAACAGGTTGACGCCACTAGGCTTCCTAGATAAGCCAACAAGTATTCAACGAAATATGAGAGAAAGATTTCTCACAAAATGATGTAAATTTTTATTAAAGAGTCAAAAGTCCAAAAAAATTCCCTTTGAAATGGCTGGTTACACTAATTTATAGGTATAGAAAAGCTAGCTGAAAAGTCACAACTTAATGTGTTAATTAAACCTGAAATTAAACTCAAGACTTTTGAAATTCTTGTAACTAATAACTCATTTCTTGAATTCATTTAATTTCAGCTAAATGAATATCCATGAATGCTTGAAAAATGTCTCTTGAGTTGTCCCTTGGCTAGCCGAAAAGACACTAGCAACTAAATGATGTTTTGAATTCTTGTTTTAATCTTTGAATGGGCAAAAACTGTTGGAAGATGAAAGGGATTGCTACCAAATTTAAGAGGAGTTAAAATGCCCTTTAAAACACCTTAATTGATGTATAAAACATCGCTTGTAACAGCCACTTCATTTGTAACCGAAAATGACTTAAAATGTCACTTTATTTAATGTGTAATAGCCATTGTAATGTAACGATTATGACTTGAAAAGACTCCTGCAATAAACACATTAAAATGAGCTTGTTAAACACAAGTAACACTTATTAAACTTAAACACATTAAACACTTGACTTCAATAAATAAACTAAAAGCAAAGGCATCAATTAATGCAGCAACTAATTTAATTAAAGAAGCAAAATTAAATAAACTTATCTCATGAATCAATAAATAATCCTAGAAACTAGATTAATTAAGAGCAACACTTATTAAAAGAACTAAGATGAGTTGAATAAAGTCCAACAACTCATTTACTAAACTAAGATGCTTAAATGCATGGTTTAAAATGCAAACTAAATGAACAAATAAATTACTTAATGCAAGACTTAATTTAATGAAGCTGACTTAAACTAACATGGGAGTTACATAATGCATGACTTTATTAAATGCAGAACACATAATGCATGTCATAATTAAAATATGTATTTAATAAACAAGACATAATTAAAGACTAAAGTAACTAAAATAAATCAAGTCCTTATTCCAACAGCATAAATGAAATTAAAAGTCTCATTTTGCACTTGGACCCCCTCGAGTTTAGGCCAATCTTGATGTCGTCAAAGTGTATCGAAACATGATGCGACCAGGTTGGCATCATACCCCCTCTTGAAATCGACTTGTCCTCAAGTCGAGCCATTTGTCCATTTAAAAAATGTTCCCTCTTGCACGGCTTTCCTCAGTCGAATGGAATAATGGATATGACACAAACCTGAAAATGGTTTATCAAAGGACAAGTAAGCACTTCACCATCATAGATAAGTAACAGAGGATTAAGACAACAAAAACCTAGTGTTAAGCCGAATGCAAAGCAAAAGACAGATTTTATCTTGCCAAAATGACTTACCAATTTTGACAATGACAAGTGCAAAGTATTCAAATCCAAATAGCTCTTATAGAATGTAGTCCAAAGATCATATGGCAATAATCTCAATTGGGCAAAGCAAACATACTTCAATTTATTGAAAAGTTTCATTATTCCATCAATGCAAACATGTGGATTCAATTGGATAAAAGGGTACTTAGTCATGAATATTTGCAAAAAGTTAAGGATACTAATCCACATCCAAAACTTTTCAATATGTTTATTCAAAAACAGAAATTCATGTGATTGTACACGCGAAGTGTACCATGGACAACATCTTTCAATCTTTTGCTTATTATCATGATTTGTGTTAACATTAGGTCCATTGTCACAATCCAACACAAATGAATCAATACTAAGCCAAAAACTACAATCAAACACATCATGATTCAAATAATTTCCAAACATCCAATCAACAAAATTTTCATCTTCATTTGAATGAAGCAAAGGTATTTGAAAAATTTTAAAGACTTTACCTTGACGGCCTTTAGGAGAGGGAATCTTATAAATAGTTTTACCTTTTTCAATCGGAACAAATCTTCTCTCCTCGAAAATGTAATGTAAAACAAACCTCTTATCTCGATCGACTAGGATGGGTGATGAAACTCTAAGGCAGCTCCTACTTCTCAAAGGGTGTCATTCACAATATCAAAAAAGATTAGTATCAATAGAAATGATGGACTTAGAAAAAAAATTAAATCATGTTCGTAATTCGATTCAAGTCCATATACATATGTCGACCTTACCTTTTCAAAATCGAACAAGTATTTCAAATGTTGCCAAGCAAAATGATTAAGGTTCAAAATAACATTGAAACCAAAGTCATTAAGTTTCATTGCCTTAATTAAAGTACGAATATCAATCAAACTTAAATAAGATGCACAACAAGCAAGTTGTTTGAAGTTTCTATAAAACGAATCAAAGTATCAAATACCAGGTTTGAACACACGAACTTGATCATTCGTTCCAACATGCAACATATTTTGAATAATTTCCAATGTCCACAACATGTTAGAAAATGATGTAATCAACTCACTACAGGACTTAAATTCCATTCAATCAAGCAAGCATGCAGAGTTGACAAAACCAAGCAGATCAAGATATGGGAATCTCATATAAAAATTCAAAGTTTTATCTTGAAGGCCAAAATCAAACGGTTTGAACATTGCATGTGAAAGCCTTTTAACATGTATGTCAAACAAAGACATGCTGAACATACAACTATTCAAAGATTCAAATCTATTACAAACCAAATGAACAGGTATGTTTAAACAGACATATTTAACACATGAATTCAAATAAGTTTATATAACCAAAATTTGTATGTGCAAAGCTTTTATCAAACACATCTAAAATTCGATTAGGGTGAGCCAATCCAATAGAAGGATCAAACGTGTCACAAGACAGAATTTTCACGGTACTTTTTGAAACAAGGTCATCAAGAGATGAACAAGACTAATCAAATCAAATGATGGAGGCATGTCAGAAATTGACCCATCAAAATCTTTATGAGCAATTTTTAAATCGGACGACCTTGATTCGATAAGCATAGAATCCTTACCTTTCTTACCTTCAATCACAAATGGGTGGTCGTCATTTGCATACTTACCTTTCTTGAATAACTGAAAACATCTCTCGTTTGGAAGGTAGTGAAGCTGGAATTGGTCGTACAAGACTTTAGGAACCTGAAAAGTTACATCACAAGAAAATCGAACAGGTGGGTTAGTGGAAACAATCCTTGCTTGCTCACTTTCTTTTTCACTTGATTCTTTTTTCTCGAGATCTCTCGTTTCTTTTTCCTCAATCTCTTTTTCCACTCGTTGTTCTTGTTCAACTTCTTTTTCTCTCTCAAACTCTTTTTCATTCTCTTTTTGTTCTTTTTCTTTTTCATCGACTTTTTTAATGACTTTCTCGAGCTCTTTCAAGAATCTCTCATTTTCTCTCTTACTCACCCCTTGCCTCTCTTTTATTTCTTTTTCTTTTTCTTTTTTTGCTTTTCTCGTTTTCCTTTTACAAGAAGATACAAAAGAATCATGAAAACAATGATTTTGTTCAAAAGAAGGAAAATTATTTGCATAAAAATCTTGATCAATGCTTCGTGAAAAATACTTCGAGTAGGATTGCTTTGAAGATCGGAAAGAGGTATGCCTATCTCTTCAGATGTCATCTTGGACGGGTTCAAAATCGAGGTCAGACTCTCATCTTCTTGAATTCCTAAATGAAAAGAAATCTCAATTGAAATCTCTTGGTCTCGAAGTCGATGACGAATAGGAATCACAATGGAAATCTTTTCTCAAATGATCATTGAATGTATGTCTTCGTGATATTCTTGATTCCACTTTCTGACTTGAAGACATTCGTTCCCGTTAGTCTCTTTTCTTCACACAGTCTAATCTCTCGTGCAATGTATCAAATTTAGAATTCACCATTCTTCGCATTTCCTGCACCAAATATTGGAACTCTGATTCAGTAAATTCTTCGCAAGACATGATGTTATTGCTGGAAGGAAAATTTGTTAGACAAAACCAAAAGTAAATTCCTCACAACAAAATCTTACTATTCACTTAGAAAGGAAAATTGATGGGTTTCACTCACGCTCGTGTTTTCACTCTTTACAGGCTTTTTCTTTACTCTAATATTCTCACACGCTCGTGTCTTTTACCTCTCAAACTTTTCTCCCGCAACTTCATATTCAGACTTGCAAAGGCCTTATAGTAGGCTTAGGGGTCGGTTGCAAATTGGGAAACAAGGGAAATAATGATGAGGGATAAGGTAGGCTGAAAGAAAGATGAAAGGGGCTTTAAGTGTGGCATGAAAGGTATATAAAGATGATAGAAATGGAATTTGATAATTGAGAACACAAGAAGATGAACATAAACCTCTTCGATCACTCTTTTTTTTTTTTCAATTTCAGTTTTTTTTCAATACATATAAACTCAATACAACTTGAATTATACTAAATTTTTTTCAAATTTTTTTGTACTTACTCCGGCACTTCACGAACTATTCCGAGATAATCAAGAACTATTCCGTTTTGAGGAGAGTCGAGTAGTATGCTAGTTTGCCTGATCGTCTATGAGAAGGTTTCGTTCGGCTCGTTTAGAGATGATACTTTTAAGTTAATGAATGCGGAAGCTATTGAAAAAGGTTTCTAAGATAGGTTTATGGATATGAATTTTATATATATTCGATTAAGGAAAAATAAGGCGGGAAGGCATATGGAATAGGAATGAAATGGATTTTAGGTTCAAGAAAGGAATGAAAAATTTGGCTAACAATAAAATAAAGGATAGAGATGGAATGGAGTGAAATGAACTCAAAAGCAAGTAAGAACCAATACTAAAGAGTATTGACCCAAATACTTATAGGCTTTCAAGGTGGAAGGATGAAAGTGATAAAACCTCGACCCACTACGTAGAGGAGTAGGAACCTCGATATAACAGGTGAACGCCACACTATGAAGCAGTGATAAGTTTAGATAGAGAAGAAAACAGGTTGACGCCACTAGGCTTCCTAGATAAGCCAACAAGTATTCAACGAAATATGAGAGAAATATTTCTCACAAAATGATGTAAATTTTCATTAAAGAGTCAAAAGTCCAAAAAAATTCCCTTTGAAATGGATGGTTACACTAATTTATAGGTATAGAAAAGCTAGCTGAAAAGTCACAACATAATGTGCTAATTAAACCTGAAATTAAACTCAAGACTTTTGAAATTCTTGTAAATAATAACTCCTTGCTTGAATTCATTTAATTTCAGCTAAATGAATATCCATGAATGCTTGCAAAATGTCTCTTGAGTTGTCCCTTGGCTAGCCGAAAAGACACCAGCAACTAAATGATGTTTTGAATGCTTGTTTTCATGTCTAAATGAGCAAAAACTGTTGGTAGATTAAAGGGATTGCTGCCAAATTTAAGAGGAGTTAAAATGCCCTTTAAGACACCTTAATTGATGTATAAAACATCCCTTGTAACAGCCACTTCATTTGTAACCGAAAATGACTTAAAAAGTCACTTTATTTAATGTGTAACAGCCATTGTAATGTAACGATTATGACTTGAAAAGACTCTTGCAATAAACACATTAAAATGAGCTTATTAAACATAAGTAACACTTATTAAACTTAAGCACACTAAACACTTGACTTCAATAAATAAACTAAAAGCAAAGGCATCAATTAATGCAGCAACTAATTTAATTAAAGAAGCAAAATTAAATAAACTTATCTCATGAATCAATAAATAATCCTAGGAACTAGATTAATTAAGAGCAACACTTATTAAAAGAACTAAGATGAGTTGAATAAAGTCCAACAACTCATTTATTAAACTAAGATGCTTAAATGCATGGTTTAGAATGCAAACTAAATGAACAAATGAGTTACTTAATGCAAAACTTAATTTAATGAAGCTGACTTAAACTAACATGGGAGTTACATAATGCATGACTTTATTAAATGCAGAACACATAATGCATGTCATAATTAAAATATGTATTTAATAAACAAGACATAATTAAAGACTAAAGTAACTAAAATAAATCAAGTCCTTATTCCAACAGCATAAATGAAATTAAAAGTCTCATTTTGCACTTGGACCCCCTCGGGTTTAGGCCAATCTCGATGTCGTCAAAGTGTATCGAAACATGATGCGACCGGGTTCACATCACATAGGCTATAACTTTGCCTTCTTGCATCAAAACACAACCCAGACCGTTCAATGAAACATCATTATAAATCACAAATTCTTTACCTGATTCTGGTTGTACTAATATTAGAGCTTCAGTCAATAGGGCTTTTAATTGATTAAAGCTTTTCTGACACTTTTCGTACCATTCAAACTTGACATCTTTCTGTAACAATCTCGTCAACGGAGTAGCAATCATTGAAAAACCTTTTACAAATCGTTGGTAATAATCGGCAAGTCCTAGAATGTAACACCCTGAATTTGGGCCTAGAAGTATTGGGCCTTGAGTATAGGTCCGTAAGGAGGTGGTATATAAGTATTTAATTGTGCAAGGAAATGACACAATTAAATGTATACTTTGGTGGTTAATGGCCCTGAAAAGTGTTGGAGAAATCTTGGGTTCAAACCTAGGCTTTAGCAAAAATTTTGGTATTAAGTGAATAAAACCCTGGATGCTTGGATGATGGCCTTTTAAATTATTCTGTTAAATAAATGACACAATGAAGCATGTGTCTAGTGGTTGTGGCATCATTAAGGTTGCAAGGGAGCTTGGGTTCAAGTCTTGGCTCTTACAATTCATTTTGGTTTTTCTCTTAAGTGAATCTAGACATTGACACATATGTCTTAAAGTTAATTGTGGACATTTTTATCACAGAAAGAGCCTGTGGTAGAGTGGTAAGGTGGCGTGTTGTGTAACTGTGAGGTCTGAGGTTCAAGTCTTGGGATGCGTAGTGGAGTATTTATTTTGCTATTTGAGCTGTGTGGGAGGTGGAGTTGGACTGGAACTCTGTAGTTGAAGTTTTCATAAGAATGAGGAATTTTCCTAATGGTTGAAAGCAATCCCACATCGAGAAGCTAACATGAGAATTGGTGAGAAGCTGGTTTTAAATAGAGTGAACTAGATGAGTTGGTGAGGAAGACTCAATGCAGGATGTGCTAAGGTTGGTGATCATGGACTTCGGCGTGTTCTCATAAACAGGTGTGTATTCGCGCCCTTCTTTGTTAGAAGTCAGCAAAAGCCAAAAAGCTGAAACTTTGGCATTTGAGGTTTCACGAGCGTGCGATCACTCGTGTGGTAACCGAGCCTACAAACCATGGACGATAGACTGTAGAGGCCGCCACAAGCGTTCTCATGTACTAGGCCTTGATGGGCCAAATGGGCCCGTGGACCTACTTGTGTAAATCTAATTATTAGGTAGGAAGTAGTTGGGCTAAATGAGCCACACTAGCGTGTGGGCCCACTTAGGCCGAGTAATGGGCCTTAAGCTCATTTTCACCGATGTCTGTTTAGGTTACTTAAGTTGCTCGAGGCGATGGTGGACCTTCTGTTGGGTCGTTAAGACCCCCGATTTGTAAAATTACCGAAATACTCTCGATTTGTAAAATTATCGAACTACCCCCGGGTTGTAAAATTATCGAAATACCCTCAATTTGTAAAATTACCAAAATACCCCTGATTTGTAAAATTATCAAAATATCTCAGTTTGTAAAATTACTAAAATACCCCCAGTTTGTAAAATTATCGAAATACCCTCGATTTGTAAAATTACCAAAATACCCCCAATTTGTAAAATTATCAAAATACCCCCAATTTGTAAAATTACCGAAATACCTTCAATTTGTAAAATTACCAAAATACCCCCAGTTTGTAAAATTACTGAAATACCCTGATTTGTAAAATTATCGAAATACCCCCGGTTTGTAAAATTATCGGATTACCCTTGTAGTGTAAAATTACTGAAATACCTCTATAAGGTAAAATGTTTGTTTTGCCCTTGTGGGTAAATGACTGACTTGGACTATGAATTTGACTGATTGACTGTGATTGTATGATTGTGTTTTAACTGACTTGACTGTGGTTGTAAAACTTATATGTTTTTAATATATGTTTAAATGATTGTTACTGAGCATGGCCATTTTACATACACGTGTGATGATTGAGCATGACATACACGACATATTACATGGGGTTGGAATTGTGAATCGGAGGAAGAAATTGAGGATCGCATGGTTGCTTGACGATCGTGGATCCACTGATTGAGGATCGCATGGTTGCTTACGACCGTGGATCCATCGGTGGCTTTTAAGCCTAATATATGATTACTGACGACTCTGTGTTGATCATACTTACCGAGGTTGTATGCTGACTATATTACCGTCATTGATGGCTATGTGCCTAACATGAAACAACTACCAATGGCTTAAAGCCAATTATTCTGATTGTGGCTTTGTGCCAACCTAAAAATGGCCCTGTGCCATCTTGACTATGGCTTTGTGCCAAACGTATTTACCTGTGGCTATGTGCCTAACATACTTATGGATGACTCTGTGGGGATCATATTTACCCAAGGCTGTGTGCCGATTATATTACCATTGCTGATGGCTATGTGGCAAACATAATATAGTTATTGATGGCTTTGTGCCAATTATAATACCGCTACTGAAGGCTTTTTAAGCCCAATATATGATTAGCAGCTTTGCTATAATAAAGGTAGTACCGCAACCAGGCTACCATTGATGTATATCGGATAGGTGGGTCGATATTTATATCCCCACATGATGTGTACTGGGGATGAAGTTGATGTCTAACGATTGGATTATTGGGATGGGATAACATGCATCCATGCATTCACATATTCTATTCTATTATTGGTTTGGGATGGGCCCAATTGATTCTGTTATTGGTTGTGACCCAAATGACATTGTAATAGGCTTTGGCCCACGTATGCTCTGAACTGGACTGTACTGTTACCGTTAACGGGCTCTAGCCCAGACTGTTTCTATTTTTGTTTCTATATACTGACTATTACTCTAGTAAGGGGGTTACACACTAAGTTTTCGTAAACTCACCCCGTTTATTAACTATGCAGGTAATCCCCAACGATAGGTGGATCGGTGCTGCGAGAGACTCAGAGATGGCCACACACTGCTTATCTTTTCAGATTTTTTTTATTTACTGTTGCGTATTTCTTTTTAATTGGGTTGTAATAAGGCCTCTCTTAATTTTGGTTTTTATTTTACTTTGGGATTTTATTTACTATGTTTTATAATGGTTAGAAGTAAATCACAGTTTTTCAAAACAAAAATTGTTTTCAAAACACTACATTTTCGCAACTTAACTTTTAAACATCATGTTTTCGTAAATCGGTTACTTTTAGAATTAGCTTCCGCAAAGTAAAAAGGAATTTTGGAAATAAAATTAAGAAGTTTTCAATGTACTACATTTTAAATAAGAAGTGTTTCTAATGAAAACATGGTTTTTGAAAAACACTTCAATGTGACACGTCAGATTTGGGCCTAACTTTTAGATAGGGTTTGGGGTGTTACATAGAAAACTGCAAACTTCAGACACTTTTCTCAGAGGCTTCCAATCTAGTATTATCGAAATCTTGCTCAGATCAACCCGAATACCTGATGCTGATACGACATGTCCCAAGAAACCAACTTCACACAACCAAAACTCACATTTACTAAACTTTGCACACAATTGTTTATCTCGTAAAGTCTGTAGCACAATTCTCAGATGTTCAGCGTGCTCGGATTTATCACGGGAATAGATCAAAATCTCATCTATAAACACAACCACAAATTGATCCAAATACGGTCTGAATATCCAATTCATTAAATCCATAAAAGTAGCAGGTGCATTTGCTAGTCCAAAAGGCATAACTAAAAACTCATAATGTCTATACCTCGTTCGGGAAGCAGTTTTTGGCACATCGGAGTCTTTAACTAACAACTAATAGTAACCCAATCTCAAGTCTATCTTTGAAAATATAGAAGCTCTATTCAACTGACAGAACAAATCATCAATTTGCGAAAGAGGATACCTGTTTTGTAACGCCCAAAAATCCTGAAATCTAGAATTTTCTTTTTTTCGGTTTTGATAAAAAAATGTGCTAGGTATTTTCGGTTAAGTAGGTAATAGTAGGTCTTGGCTAAGGTTTAAGTTCGAACTTAGGGGAAAAGAAAATCATGCGTTAATAATTAAAAGGACCTCGTTGGCAAGTAGTTGGGCTTTTAAATAAAATAGGGAAAATGGCATCAAAAAGCCTTGTGGAGGAGTGGTTAAGTGACACCACTTAGAGTGTAGGGAGGTGGTGTTAGTGGCTAGCAAGGAGATCCAAGGTTTGAATCCTAGCTTACTATTTTTAGAAGTTTAATTTTGGCCTTCTAGAAGATTAAAAGTGTCGTGAAGATGGACTCCAAGGGGAGTGTTCAGAAGAGAAATTTGAAGAAAGGATCAAGGGGTTATCAAGGAGAAAAACGAGGAGATAAGAAGGGGGAAGTGATGGAGCTGAATGGGGAATTGAGGGATAGGAAATTCGGCTATAGGGGCTATAAATAGGTGCTGAATGCAAGGTTGCCAGGCTAATGTCGAAATCTCTCTCACTCTGTTATCAGAAACACTTTTCTCTTTAAGATCCAAAAAGCCGAAAACCTTTGCTTCTTTCTTTCTTTCCTTGTTCCTATTTTCTATTCTTTTTCTACTCTTCTTCTGTAATCTGTGCCAAATAAATCTTATTCACCATACTAAGCTTGAAAGTTGAATCTCCCAAGGGTCGAATACTCTTTGGCCGAATACCCTTGATGCAATTAATACTCCTTCTACTTCAGTTAAATCTAGTGTAAGTGTTGTTCTCCCAATCAGTTTTGATAAGAATCTATTACACTGTCCTTTCCTCAATCTTTTTAATCAACTGTGGTAGGGAATTAGTATCGGATCTCGGATCTTAGCTCTCTGCCGAAATTGCTCCTAAGGTGTTTTGCGATTTTGGTAAGTATTCCTCTCTTGTTGGCTAAGGTTGGCCGAATGGTCTTAAGTGAGATAAGGGTGTGAATTATGTTGGATGCAAGTCCCCTTGTATTTGGTTTTAATAAGTAAGATTAATGCAGATCTAGGAAATACGTGATCAAGAAAAAGCTACTAGGGATTGGTGTTCAAGGTAAGGTTAAGGTGAGGTTTCGATTTTGGGTAAAATATGTATTAAGCATACGATTAATTGAAGGGTGATATCTTTTGTAGGTTTGCGACTAAGGGAAATCGCAACACGCTCTATTACCATGTGTGTACATACACTGCACACACACAATGAATCGGCAAAAGTTAAAAAGCTAAAATGCCGAAAAGTCAAAATGCCGAAAAGCTGAAAGTTTGGCTACGACAGACTTGTGAATGCGCGAACACTCGTTAGGGGGAAACCGATAGGTTGTCTGAGGCCCCAAGGGCGATTCCATAGGCTTGGGCTGTGAGTTGGCCAACTGGGCCAGAATAGGCTAAATGGGCCTGACGGGCTGTTGGGCCCATAATAGGCAAAAATTGATAATTGATGCTATGTGATAGAAATTCGTATGTGAGCATGTGTATAATGTGATTTGGGCCTAATGGGCCATATAAATGTGAATTGGGCCTAATGGGCCGTATCTAGGTGATTTGGGCATAATGGACCATATGAACATGATTGGGCCTAGTGGGCCATATACAGGTATGTGAATTTGACTGGGCTTTGTAAGGGGTTTTGGGCCTAGTATGTGATGACTACATAAAAATTAATTAATATATTGCAACTATGGACAAGACAAAGGGTTAAGGTATGGCAACAGGTATATGCATGTTTAGGATTGGATCTAGGGAGAGCTTGGTACTTAAGCGGTCTTAATGACTCACCTCCTCTTCTCTGGAATCTTACCTGGTGCATAGTATTCGTTCATCTTAGCTCACAGGATTTGTTAACAGGCCAAGGTAAGTGAAAACCGTAAAGAAAGAGAAAATTATCGAAATACCCCTAAGGGCAAAAATGACCAAAATACCCCTATGTGTTGAAGGTAAGTTTTATGGATGTGACATACATACATATGATATTCTGCTTAGGTTGCATATAGGTTGGAAATTTTGGAACGGAGGAAGTATATGAGGATCGCATGGTTGCTTGACGACCGTGGATCCACTGAAGGCTTTTTAAGCCCATTATATGATTAGCAACTTGCTGTAATGAAGGTAGTTCCGCAACTGGCCTTCCATTGAAGTGTATTGGTTGGGTGGGTCAATATTTATATCCCCACATAAAGTGTACCAGGGGATGGAGCTGAAGTGTAGCAGATGGATTATTGGGTGGGTTGTATTGCACTGCATTGCATGTGTGATTTTACGATGATTGATGAATGCTTGCTGCTCGACGAGGGTGCACATACTGAGTTTGCAAAAACTCATCCCATCTTTTATTTTTCTCAAGTAATGCTCAATAGGAGGTTTGAGGTCTGGAGGGACTCTGGGTGGCCAGCTAGCAAGACAACTTGGACTTGGTTATTTTAAAAGCATTTAGTTCCTGAGTTATTAAATGATTTTAAACTGGATTGTAATAAGGCCTCCCCTTTTTGTTATTATTTGGATTATTATTCTTAAGCATTGTAATTGTGAGAAGTTGAACAGGGATTTTCTAAACCATAGTTTTTATTTACTACATTTCAGCAACCAAACTTTTAATTGATAAAATTTCTTAAATCGAATGTTTTAAACAAAGCTTTCACAACTGAAAAGAGTGTTTTCATAAGTTAACTAAGGTTTCATATCTTAAGGAAGGGTTTTCAATGAAAACAAGGTTTTCTCAAAAACACTTCAATGTGATGCGCCAAATTTGGCCATAATGTCTGGGCCGGGTTTGGGGTGTTACATGTTTTTAATAGTCACTTTATTCAACTAACGATAATCAATTCACATTCTCATTATGTCGTCTTTCATTTTCACAAACAGAACGGGAGCACCCTAGGGAGAAAAGCTCAGTCGTGCGAATCCTCTATCGGTCAACTCTTGCAACTAGATTTCAATTCTTTCCATTCTATTGGAGCCATTCTATATGGAGTTATCGATATCAGAGTAGTCCCCGGCACTAGCTCAATGCCAAACTCAACTTCTCGTATCGGAGGTAATCTCGATAATTCTTCAGGAAACACATCAGGAAACTCATAAACAACAAACATTGATTCTATTTTCCTTTTTGTCACTTTCGTATCAAGCACATAGACAAAGTGAGCTTCATAACCCTTTCTCACATATTTCTGAGCTAACATCGAAGATATCACTGCCAGTAAACCATTCAGATCATTAGACTCAATTCGAATAATCTCATCATTCTAGCATTGCAAATCAATAGTCTTCTGTTTGCAGTTCATAATAGCATTGTGCAATATTAACCAATCTATACCTAGAATCATATCAAACTCATCGAATGGCAACAAAATCAAATCAGTCAGAAAACATGAATCCCGAATCATCAACGAAAAATTCTTACATACTTTATCAACCAAGACACACCAGCCTAAGGGGTTTGATACTCTAATCACAAACTCAGTAGACTCTATAGGTAGAGTCTTACTGGATACTAAAGTCTCACATACATAAGAATGATTCAATCGAGGATCAATCAATGCAGCAACACTAGTATCATAGAGAGTGCGTAACAACCCGATTTAGACCCTAGTCGAAATAGTGGTTTCGGGACCACAAATTTGAGTCAAAAAAATATTTTAATATTATTTCTCATGTTTATAATATGTGAATTTATATCTGTGAAAATTTCGTGAATTAATTTAATCATTTATGTGCTCAATTTGATAAAAGGCCCTAATCGCGTAAAAGGTGAAAGTTGACTACTGCTTGTAAAAGTGCCTATTTGTTTTGATTAATTAAAGGTTAGGTCCTTATGATGAAATAAATCCAAATATATGATAGTGAAAGACATGGTTTGGCAATTTGGTAATTAGAAATAATTTTAATGGATGGTTAGGTAATTTATGTATTAAATGAATATTAATAAAAAAACCATAAAATAAAGCCATCGTTCATCCATACTTGCCAAAATTGAAAGAAAAGAAAATAAAAAGTCTAAGCTAGTGTTCGGCTATTGTTTCCTTTGATTAAGGTATGATTTTGACTTAGTTTTTTTATAATTTCTACATTTTTGTGATCGTTGCTTAGAGTTTTATAAGGCCCATGCCTAAATTTCTGATTTTGTTGATGATTTTGAGTTATGCCATTGATGAAATTGTGGGTATTGTAATGTTAGTTGATGAATATGAAAGCTTGATGATAGACAAATATATTTTGTATTTGGATTTTTGATAGATTTGAGTATTTTGGGCTAAATTGAGAAATTTGTAAATTGAGGGACTAAAATGTGAAAGAAATAAAATATGTGGGCTTATATGATTTATATAAAAATTCGGCTAAGCATGGGTACATGGAAATTTTGATTATTTTTGTGTTTTGTGAAATATGGACTAAATTGCGAAAAAATGTGAAATGTTAGGGGCAAAAGTGCAATTAGCCCATTTATGTGTTTTTGGATGAATTTGAGTAAATATGTGATAAAATAAATTAAATTATTATTGAATTAGATCAAGAAAAGAAGAAATCAGATTTGGATCGGGAAAGTCGAAAATTGTTGAATAGTCGTTCTGGTCCATTCGTGCTAGTACGAGGTAAGTCATAAGTAACTAAATGTAGTTAATTAAAATATATATGAATTATATATGCTGAATTGATTTGAAAATAATTATATGTTTATGCCGAATAGTAATCCAAATGTATGTATTGTGAATAAGTTATATATATATATGTTATTATGATATTGAATTGTTTGAGAAGCAGAATATATGAATACGAGAAAGTTTCGATAACATGACGACATCCAAAAAGCCCAACACGAATCCTATGAATAGTAGAGGATATATATCATGACATGGAATTTCGAGATCTGATTTCGCGTAAGACCATGTTTAATACATTGGCATCGATATGTGATTCTGATATATGTGTGCGAGTAAGACCACGTTTAATACGTTGGCATCGATATGTGATTCTGGTATATGTGTGCGAGTAAGACCACGTTTAATACGTTGGCATCGTTATGTGATTCCGATATATGTGTGCGTGTAAGACCAAGTCTAATACGTTGGCATCGATATATATGGTTACGAGTAAGACCATGTCTGGGACTGTGGCACCGATATGTGATAGCATATAAGACCACATCTGGGACGTTGGCATTGTACGATATGTGTGATTATCCGAGTATCTTATTCAATTTTGAATGGTTCAACGGGCAACGTTAAGTTGTGAATGAAGGTGTATGACACACTAAAGTGATCAGGTATGTAATAGCTTATTACTTATTCGAAATAAGGTAAGTTAGTATTTGATATGCAATGCAATTTATTACATGATGTTAATGTAAATGTAAGTGTATTGTGAAGTATATTCGGCTACATGATAAGTATAAGTATGAGATATTAAAGTTTGATTCAAGAATATATGTTTATGAGTGTATATATAATTGATTATAGAGTGGTACTATGGTTTTGAAATTGTTTGTTTTCTTGATAATAGATATAGTATATTTGGCCAAAGGTTATATATAGTGATGTTATATTCGTGATTTATGTGCAAACATATATAAATGATTATGTACGGCCTTAAGGATATAATATAAGAATATTTATGGAATGATTCATGAATATATGTATATGAGTTTATGTATATTTAGTTAAATAGTGACATTATGGCTTTGAGTTTGAATGATATTTTGATATTGGACGTATGTATATTTGGCAAAGTGAAAGTATATGTATTATATGAATCTGTAAGTTTGAAATTAAATGTGATTATGATAGTATGAATTGGTTTGGTAATTGAATTGATATTGTTATTGAGTTATATATTTGCTTATGGCTTACTAAGCTTTTAAAGCTTACTCTGTGTGTCTTTCCTATGTTTATAGAGTTTTGGAGACTTGCTCGAGTTGGAAGTCGTGGGAGACCTCGTCACACTATCCAGTTTTCGCTTCGGTAAATGAATGTTTTGAAATTTGGTTATGTGGCATGTATAGGCTTATTTTATATATATATTTGGTTTTGAAATTTGTATATATATTTAAAGCCATGGGAAAATGGGTTGCTTATTATGCTTAAGGTTGGTTTCTTATGTTCTTAATTAAAATGTTTGATAAGCTTGGTTTTTGGGTAATTCGATATTGGTAATTTTAGGATGTATATGTGGATGATTTGGCCATGGTTATGCATAGATAAAAGTATATGTGAATTGGCATTAAATGATATTTGCTTATGTTCGAACATGGTAGAATTTTATTGATATGTTTATTACATGGTATTTAAATTTGTGTTTTGGATATATGTATATGTTTGGTTAATGACTTATTCTTGTGAAGTATAAACCTGTCACATGAGATGGGTATAATCAACTTTGTGATTCGGCACTTGCACATATATAAATATTTTTGTATATGATGTATTGATATGATTTAAATATTATTTCAAGATATATATATGTATATATAGATGGTCGTGTTTGGTTATGTGTTTCGATTATGGAGTAAATGATGGATATGTATTGTGTTATATTATGTAATGTATAAGTTAGTAAATTGCATGTCATTTATATGTGGTGTATTGGTATATGTTTAGGGTTTAAAATAATGTTATATATGGCTATATGAATTCGTTAGTTATTTGAAAATCAATGAATATGTACAAGTAAATTTTGTTAGACAAATAATTAAGGGATGAATATGTTTTTTGTATCAGTTTCAAATGGTATATTATTTGGATGCCTTGGTTAATTTATTTGAGTGGTTTACTTAGTTAAGTTGATGATATATTCGACATATGTTAATTGGATTATTTATTAAATGTATGAGTGATATTTAAATATTTTATTTATACATACCAATTTTATAATGGTTTATATTATTTATATGAAATGAAATTATGTATGTGTGTTTGTGTTAAAGTATACATATATGTTTGGTATGTGAAATGAAACATACTTGGTTATGAGTTTAAAATTTGATTTCCATGATTTTTTGGTTGTATTGATTGAATAAAATAAGTAATAAATAAAAAAATAAATTATAGAATTAAAGTATGCTAGTTTGGTTAAAAATTTTACTAGATGATTTACTTTGAAATGAAAGTCTATTCTAAGTGGTATTAGGATTGGTAATGCCTCGTAGCCCCATTTCAGAGACAGACACGGGTTAGGGGTGTTAAATTTAGTTGGTATCAGAGCTATGGTTTAGTTGGTTCTAGGACTACCATAGTGTATGTGAGTCTAGCTATACATACCACATTTAACCTACGATAGTGTGATATCTCCTGACTCTGACAAAAATTATTTTAATGAGATAAAAAAGTTTTCCAACCGAGCTAATTCTGATAGTACGGAATGTGTACTCAAATGTTTGAATGAAAATGTGTTGATTATGAGTTGAAATTCATAAAGGTATGGATCAAAGAGTATGACATTTTTGTTATCAATAAATGTTATAATTATAAGAGCATATGAGATATGACATTTGAGTATGATTTTACTATCTGAAATGCTTCGATTGTGAATTAGTAATTTGAGTTGGCTATGAACAATGTGTTAAGAACAAAATTGATTAAAAACAAAAGTTTATTAAATAATTTGAGAATGTGAAATTAGTAATGAATTGGTTATTTGTGATAGTATGTGTTTTGTGCATTTATGTGTAAGTTAAATTTGAGGCTTTACTACCCTCACCCCCTTATCAATGAAATATTAAAATGAAATCTGTAAGATTTGGTTGAATAAGTTCATGAGTGTGGAGTTACAGAAGTCCATGTTCGGAAGATTAATAATGTGGTCAGATAAGAGAATGAATCAACAAATGAAGATAGTATTAAAATAGATATTGGATAGTTCTAAAGACTATTCAGATTGTGCAAAGACACTAATAAGAAGAAGTTAACTTCGATTAAATGATCTGTTATTGATGGGATAATATGAACTTAATGATGATAGAATTAGACAGTGGATTAATATTTGAATTGTATTCATAGCTGAGTGTAGTGGTTATGGTCGGGCAATTACTATGATTTCTTCCAGGCATTCCATATGTACATTTATCCTCAGAAGTATATATGACTTTTTAGAAGAAATTCTTATTGTATGAGAACATTAGTTAAACATGCTTATAGACGAAAGTATCATTGGTTTGTTTGGGTTATGTATGACATTGCTATGTTTTTCTCTGGAATTTATTCTCTTATGTAGATATAAAAATTGATAGTAAAACTCTGTATGATGCTAATATTTTGTTTCTACTAGCTATTGTTCTGTTGAATATACGTGAAGATTAGATTGCTTCTGTTATTGTAGATCTCAGTATTTATGAATGACGTCGTTCTTTCTGGAAAATTTCTGGGATATCATTGAAATTGTTATCATTATATATGGGTTGTAATTTTCAGCAATCTTGTGTAGCTTCATACGTTGAAATTTTGCTATTCTGGTTTTCTTATGATTCTATATGGGATATCTATTTGACAGAAATTGTTATATCTATTATAATCATAATTTCTGTTCTAAAAATTTGGGAAGTACTGCAATACTGTTATTAGAGTTATAAAAGTTGTGCTTCTACATTGGTTGCTGTTCAAAACATATTTGATTTTCTTCTAGGTTCAGATACTATATTAACAGTCGGGATATTATCTATTGTTACGGGTAAGATGTCAGTCTTATTATGACATTATGATTTTTATTTGATGATTGTGACTTCTGTATAATGATATGGTTGGGTTATCCTTTTTAATGAGAAGAAAAGATTTTTTCGAAAAGATTGATTCAGTGGTTTAGTCTGATTTGAATTATTTGATTGAAGATTTAATTGGGTTATATGTGTTTGAATCTACCCATCGGGCTGGAAATAAACTTTGAATGCACATGTGCGAACTGAGGAATAATCTAAAAAAGAATTCATATTCTTGAAGACTTGATACAAAATTATATTTATTGGAACAATTCTATCTAAGAAATGTTGTGGTAAATCAAAGTTAGTTTGATTGTTGAAGTTTCTTTTGTATGAAGAAATTGTTAACTGAAACACCAGCTCTGATTTAGTCTAGTTGAAGAAAAAGTTTATGAATTTCAGTCATGCGTCAATGAAAGGTTTGAAGTGTATTCTAATAATAGAGTGTACAGAGATATCTTGTGATTCCATATAGTTAATGTAACACCCCAAAATATGACCTAGTCGAAATAATGGTTTCGATACCATATATCCGATGTTAAAATATTTAAATTATGAATATCATGAGGTTTAAAATATGAGAATATACATATGGTAAAGTTTCATGAGGAAATTTTAAGAACAAAGTACCCAATTAGAAAATAATGACTAAATTGAATAAGATGCAAAATTTGGGATTTAGGTGTAATTTGTATGAAATTGTTTTGGGATATGAATTAGAAGGTCTTAAAGTGCAATTTTCCCAAATTCTAAATTTTTGGACAAATATGGACATCCATGGAAATTTTTGTAAGTTTAGTGAGTAAAGGCATTTTGGTCATTTGGTTATTAAATGAATTAAAAAGGGAAAAAGAGCCAAAAATCAGCTCATCTTCTTCCCCTTACTGCAGAAAATTTCAAGAGACCATAGCTAGGGTTTTAAACATTTTCAAGCTCAATAGTAAGTGCTCCTAAGCCCCATTTTTAATGTTCTTCATATTTTTAAAATCTCGGTAACTTGCTCTCTCCATTTCTACCCATATTTTATGTTAGGTTTTATGTTTGGGAAATTACCTATGCATGAGTTAGGTGTATTTTAATGGATTATGGAGGAGTATGATAGTTTAAAGTATAGAGAACAACTATTGTTAAGTGATTTTGCATGGAAACCCTAAAAAGGACATATTTGTAAAGATTATAACTGTAACACCCCAAACCCGGCCTGGAAATTTGGCTCGAATTTGGCGTGTCACACTAAAGTATTTTTTGAAAACCATGTTTCTATTAAAACCCTTCTTAATAATTAAAAACTTATACCCTTTTTTAACCTTGTTTAGAAAACCTCAGCTGAATAACATTCTTAACAACTTTGTAAAAATCTTGGCGATTCATGAAGCTTAATTTAAAAACAATTGCGGTTACGTGATGTTTTGAACAACAGTAGTTGCTTTGGAAAACCGTGTTCTAATACTAGCAATTATAAGAACAATAAATAAAATTCCAAATTTGAAATCCAAAAAATTACAACGGCTTTACTACAACCCACATAAAAACATTTAAAAGTAATAATCAAAACTGTAACATAAATAGTGTGTGTGGCTTCCTCCGAGCCCCTCGCAGCTCCGATCCGTCTAAGGCCGAAAATTACCTAAAAGGTTAATAAAAAGGGTGAGTTTACGAAAACTCAGTGTGAAATCCCCTACTATATAAAAGGAACAGTCAGTCATATAAAAGAATTAAAAGTCCGCCCTTGATTTCTACTTATAGTTTCAGTATCAATTGGGCCTTAGCCCATTATAACAGACAGTACCAGATGGGCCTTAGCCCATTACAAAATAAGAAACATTATCAGAACTAGAATCAAAATGAGAATCAGAATCAGAATCAGAGTCAAAATCAAAATTAGGTGATAGAATAAAAATCAGAATCAGAATCAGAATTAGGTGACAAAATCAGAATCAGTATCAAGTAACAGAATCCGAATCAGAATGTGAATGCAATCCCAACCCATATCCAACCGTATACACCCCCGTACCAGCCTTACACCATGTGGGGAGACTACTCGACCCACCCAACCGCTACACACCACAGAAATTGCAGCAAGGCTGCCAGATATTGTGACGAAGTCACCAGATACAGATATTGTGGCGAGGCCACCAGAACAGATATATATATTTATATATGTGGCGAAGCCACCAGATTGCAGCGAGGCTGCCAGATATTGTGACGAAGTCACCAGAACAGATATATGTGGCGAGGCCACAGATTGCGGCGAGGCCGCGTAACGCTTCCTCCATCAATATAAACCAACCCATGCAACATGTCATGTATGTAGAATGTCATGCCCATATTTGAATCAAACAATCACAGTTAAGTCATTCATATCACCAACATATATTCACAATCAAATTCGTCAACCACACAATCCAAGTCAGTCACTTGCCCACAAGGGCAAAACAGTCATTTAACACCTTAGGGGCAAAATGGTAATTTTACCCCACAAGGGTATCTCGGTAATTCTACCCTACAAGGGTATTTCAGTATTTCTACCCTACAAGGGTATTTCGGTAATTCTACCCTATAGGGGCATTTCAGTAATTCTACCCTACAGGGGTATTTCAGTAATTCTACCCTACAAGGGTATTTTGGTAATTCAACCCTACAGGGGTATTTCAGTAATTCTACCCTACAGGGGTATTTTAGTAATTCTACCCTACAAGGGTATTTCGGTAATTCTACCCTACAGGGGTACTTTGGTAATTCTACCCTACAGGGGTATTTCGGTAATTTTACCCTACAGGGGTATTTCAGTAATTTTACCCTATAGGGGTATTTCGGTATTTCTACCCTGCAAGGGTATTTCGGTAATTCTACCCTATAAGGGTATTTCAGTAATTCTACCCTACAGGGGTATTTCAGTAATTCTACCCTACAGGGGTATTTCGGTAATTCTACCCTACAGGGGTATTTTGGTATTTCTACCCTACAAGGGTATTTCGGTAATTCTACCCTACAAGGGTATTTCAGTAAACTAAAGTATTCTAAACAGGGATAACATTACGAATGGGCCTAAAGCCCATTCTCGGCCCAAATGGGCCCACACGCTCGTGTGGCCCTTTTAGCCCAAATCTAGCTACAGATATGAGATTCACCTAGCCTAGTCCAATATTTACTATACAATCGAACAACTTATCTAATTGGGCCCGTAGGCCCATTGGGCCCACATGGCCCCTTTTGGCCCATCGAGGCCGAAGTAGCCATCCTATAGCTAGAGTAGTGAGAAATACACACCTAATAGGAGATTGGAGTTAATCTGCGCTCCGAGCACTCTTAGCCGACGCCCAACCCAAACGAGCACGTCATAAAGCGAAAGGGATCAGCCAAGAAAGGTACCTTTACTCTCCTCATGGTTCTCTCTATTTAAAGCCAGCTTCACATCCACTCTTATTGTAGCCTCCCGATGTGGGATCCCTCAAACATCAGAGTTTAAAACCAACACCAACTATTGCCGTCCCAACATAGCAAAATAAATGCTCTTTGATTGCCATGAGTTTCAAACCCTAGACCTCTTTGCCAACTCTATGACGCCACTTTCCAGCCTCTTATGTGGCGCTACTTTGCCACTAGACCACAAGGCTTTTTGTGGGACAATTTCTCCAACAATATTCTTAAGGCCTACCTACTACACCCAGGGTTTGACTCACCTTAAACCAAAATTTCTGCTAGAGTCCAGGTTTGAACCCAGGACTTCTCCAACACTTCTCAGCATACTTAACCACTGAAACAAGCCTTCATTAACAAAATTTACATGCACAACAAAATATTATAAGCTGCCTTCAACCGCTCCCATTGTAATATCCCGAATTAAGGCCTAATCGGAATAGTGGTTTCGTGACCACAAATCTGAGATAGAAATAATTATTTTATAATTATTTTGAGGTTTATGATATGATTGCATAATTGTGTGAAGATTTTGTGAAGAAATTTTTGGCATAACGAGTTTAATTTAAAGTTAGGGATAAATTGAATAAGTTGCAAAACTTGCATTCTAGAAGTTTTTAGTATGAAATTGCTTTGAAATATTAATTAGGAGGTCTTAAATGGTACTTTGACCAATTTTTAGTTCATGGACAAAATTAGGACATGGAAGGAATTTTTGAAAGTTTAGTAAGGAGGGGCATTTTGGTCATTTGGATATTAAATGAAATAAAAAGGAAAAAATAACACAAAATTGGTTATCATCTTCCTTAGTTGCTGCCGAATGCTCCCTCTCTCCATAGCTAGGGTTTCTTCAACTTTCAAGCTTCATAGTAAGTGATTCCAAGCCCCGTTTTTAATGATTTTTACGTTTTTGAAATCTCGGTAACTCGGTATAGCTTATGATAGTAATATTTTGAGTTAGAGTTCATATTTGGAAAAATACCCATTGGTGAAATTTTTGAATTTTGATGTTTTATGATAGAATATGAGGTTTTAAATTAAGTTAGACAACTTGTGCTACTTGGTTTTGAGTGAAAACGAGTAAAATGGCTTAATTGGCAAAAATACCTAATAGTCATAAGTACATGTTAGAGTGAGAATTTGATATTGCCATAGAAGGGAAAAGTGATCATCATGTTATAAAACATAAGAATAAGGAATTAATTTTAATCCCGAGATTAGGGGCAAATGTGTAAATATGCAAAAGTTTAGGGGTAAATTTGTAATTTTGCTAAAATTTGAATTAAAGACAAATTTGATAATGTGAGTATTAAATAAGCTAAATGTGTTATTTTAGATCAAGAAAGACGTGGAATCGACCCCAATCGAGGAAAAGAAAAGATTGTGGACTAAATTGCAAAATCTTTATATTTTGGTACCAAGGTAAGTTCATGTGTAAATAATGTAGTATAATTGTTATTTTTAAGTTATTGATGTTAAATATATGGTATGCTGATTTTTATCATGAAAGATATGCTTTGTGTTTTTTTTCGAATAAAATGCAAATTATGTGTATTATTTGCTAAATATAAAGTGCTACCGAGTATTGGTTTCAGTATTTTACGGAAGATGGCAAGGATATGTGTCCGAGGAAAATCCCATTTGAACCTTAGGAATAGATTAGGATACAAGTGACATGTCACTAGGATGGTTGAGCATCCGAACTCGTTGAGTTAAGTCAGGGAGTTCACTTATGGATGCGAATGTCAGAGAACTCGTTGAGTTGAGTCCGAGTTCGTGAGATGTAACTAGGCATCCGAACTCGTTGAGTTGAGTCCGAGTTCACTTATGGATGCGAACGCCCGAGCTCGTTGAGTTGAGTCCTAGTTCACTTAGGGGCGGGTTACATGATTGCTTGATTACATATGTGACACTTATGTGCAAATTATCCATGTATCCGAGTTATATTCCGATGTGTTTAACGGGTAAAATTTTCTAGTGAAATGGATGAACACTTAAAATGCAAGTGACATTTTGGTAAGTGTTGTGAAATGGACACTTTGGACAGGTATGTACTTAACCCTCGGGTTGAAAATAGATACTACAACGATAAGGTGGTAAGATGATGAATGATGTTTAGAAATGTGATATATGTTCTGGTGATACCATGCTAAGGTTGTTTGGTATAATTGTATTGTTATGTTACTTGTTATTTGCATATGAACTTACTAAGCATTTATGCTTACTCCTCTTTTTTTATTCATTGTAGTTTTGAACAAGCCAGCTCGGGAATCGGGACAGGTCGAAGGTTCGATCACACTATCCGAAGGACTTTTATTTTAGTAAATGGCTTGTAAAACTTAAGTATGGCATGTACAGCAATATACCTACTTTGTGTAAATAAATTTGTGATATGGCGGTGATTTGGTTGAGAAAATGCTTGATAATGATAAGTCATGGAAATGGCTAATTTAGATCATGTTTGATGTCATGGAAGGTTAATAGGTTATCTAGTTCATAAAAACTCATGAAAAGATGAAATTTGCCTTAAACAGAACATTGCAGCAACACTGACGTGAGTTTGAAAATTTACTAAAAATCATAGAAATCTAATTTGGTGATGGATTAAATATTAAATTGAAGCGTAATATGCCTAGTTTCACATAAAATAAACGAAATAGGTAAAGGAATTATATGTTAGAAGATATTTGAATTTTAGTGAAACAGGGCCAGAGCGATTTCTGGATCCCCTGTTCCAACTTTAGAAATCACCATAAATTTTACAAAAATAATTAGGTGGAGTATTTTATATTCTTGGAATTCTTATTAAGTCTAGTTTCAGGATAAACAAACGTCATAGTCATATAAATTTTTCACAGAGATAAATATGGTTCGTAGTAAACAGAGGTCAGTCCGGTCAAGTCCTGAAATAGGGGTAAAGTTAACTAATAAACTGTACTAATTGGCCCAACCAAAAATTCTAGAAAAAAATTAGTGAATAAACATATGAGTCTGGATTTAGGAAAAATTTACGGATCTTGATTTTGAGTTTCGTAACTCGAGATATGATTTTTCTTGTAACTGTGATGCAGGTAGCTAGAAAGCTGTGAATGTAGAAACAAATGATTCGAAGTTCTTAATTTGATAAATTATGTTCGGTAACACCTCAAGCTCGACTCCGGCAACGGTCTCGGGCGTGGGGGCGTTACATTTAATGGTATCAGAGCAGGTTTAGTCAATTTTCGGACTACGTGTTGTATGTATGGATTTTGCTTTACATGCCATATGTATAAATTGTGATAGTGTGACGACTTCTAACCTTTTTAAATGATTTTTTATATAGTAAATGGATCCCGATCCAGCTGTGGCAGATGAAGTAGAGAGTAATGTGCCAGCTCCGACTGAATGGGCAGTGCCGACTAAAAATCCACCTCCTACTGTTGGTCAGGGAGGAGGAGAAAGGGATCGGGAAGCCTTTCTCCAAATGATGAGTGCATGGTACACTGAGTTCGTTCGTACGAACCCAAATGTACGACCTCCCCCACCTCCCCCAATTCCTCAACCTATACCCCCGATGCCTCAGGGTGTGGATATGATAAAATTTTACAGAACTCAAGTTGTGATTCGTAAACAAGGGGCCAAGAATTTAGGGCAAATATTGATGATGATGCCGAGAAAGCGAGTTACGGCTTGAAAATTCTATCCGGGTATTTGATGAATTATCTTGTACACCTGAAGAATGTTTGAAATGTGCTATATCTTTGTTGAGGGATTCAACCTATAATTGGTGAAAGACTTTGATTTCGGTGGTATCGAAAGAGAGGGTAACCTGGGAATGCTTTCAAGAAGAGTTTCGGAAGAAATATATTAGTGAAAGATTTATTGATCAGAAACGTAAAGAGTTTCTTGAGCTGAAGCAAGGTAATATGATAGTCACAGAATATGAAAGAGAGTTTGTTCGATTGAGTAAGTATGCCAGAGAATATGTTCCTACAGAGGCCAAGATGTGCCGACGATTTGAAGACGGGCTCAACGAAGACATCAAGGTATTTGTTGGGATCCTTGAACTAAAAGAAATGGTGGTACTTGTCAATCGAGCTTGCAAGGCTGAAGAACTACTTAAGGAAAAGAAAAAGGTAGAATCTGAGACACGAAATTGGAAGAAAAGACCAATGAGTAATGCACCTTCACAGCAACCTGGAAAGTCAAGAAATATGAATCCTCGTTCCCAAGTTTCAGCTGGGCAATCATATGGGAATTCTAAGAAGCAAAATGTGGGTCCTAAGTCCCAGACTACTTCGACAGCCAGTGTAGGGAACTCGAGATTTGTTAAACCCGAGTGCCAGCGGTGTGGTAGAAATCATTTTGGTCCGTTCAGAGCAAATGAATGTTTTCGATGTGGTTCTCCGGATCATTTTATTAGAGACTGCCCAGAGAGAGCTCAGAAATAAAAATTTTAGTATACAAAAGCAAGTGGTGCAGATTCGAGGGGAAGGTATCCAAGAAAAGCTGGGAGTGAAGCAAGCAGTAAGAATGTAGCCAGAGATGCAGCAATTAGACCTAAAGGAAGGGCTCCGGCTAGAACTTATGCTATTAAAGCGCGTGAAGATGCTTCCTCACCCGATGTGATTACAGGTATATTTTCTCTTTATGATGTTAATGTTATTGCTTTGATTGATCCCGGTTCTACTCATTCATATGTGTGTATGAAACTGGTGTCTAGTATGAATATACCTGTTGAGAACACATAATTTATGATTAGAGTGTCAAATCCGTTAGGCAAATGTGTGATGTTGATAAAGTATGCAAGAAATGTCCTTTAATGATTCGGGGTCATTACTTTCCAGCCGACTTGATGTTGTTTCCGTTTGATGAGTTTGATGTTATTTTGGGTATGGATTGGTTGACATTGCATGATGCTATAATAAATTGCAAAGAAAAGGTTATAGAATTAAAGTATGTAAATGGTGAAACTCTGCGGGTTGAATAAGATAAATCAGAGGCATTGTCTAGTGTGATTTCTTCAATGTCGGCTCAAAGATATTTGAGAAAGGGTTATGAAGCTTATTTGGCGTATGTAATTAATACAAAATAAGTTGAAAAGAAAGTTGAATCGATCTTTGGTTGTGTGTGAATCATGGACGTATTTCGGAAGAATTGTCGGGTTTGCCTCAATCAGGGAAGTAGAATTTGGTATTGATTTGATACCAGGAACAACTCCGATCTCGATTGCTCCATATAGAATGGCACCAACAGAGTTAAAAGAATTAAAGTCGCAGTTGCAAGAGTTAACTGATAAAGGCTTTGTGAGACCGAGATTTTCACCTTGGGGTGCTCCTATGTTATTTGTGAAAAAGAAGGATGGTTCTATGAGGTTGTGTGTTGATTACCGGTAGTTAAACAAGGTGACAATCAAAAACAAGTATCCATTGCCAAGAATTGATGATTTGTTTGATCGGCCTAAAAGGAGCGACATGGTTTTCAAAGATTGACTTGAGATTTGGGTATTACAGTGCGAGTAAAAGAGTCGGATATGCCTAAAAGCGCTTTTAGAACAAGGTACGGTCATTATGAATTTTTAGTTATGCCATTCGGGTTGACAAATGCGCCTGCTGTGTTTATGGATTTAATGAATCGCATATTTCGGCCATACTTGGACAAATTTGTTGTGGTGTTTATAGATGATATTTTAATTTATTCAAAAGATGAGACAGAGCATATTTGAACATATGAGGATAGTTTTGCAAACTTTGAGAAATAAGCATTTGTATGCTAAGTTTAGTAAAAGTGAATTTTGGCTCTGGGAAGTTGGATTTTGGGTCATATTGTTTCAGGTGATGGTATACGGGTTGATCCTAGTAAAATTTCAGCCATTGTTGATTGGAAACCACCAAAAATGTAAAGAAGTTAGAAGTTTCTTGGGGCTATTTGGGTATTATCGGCGGTTTGTAGATGGATTTTCTATAATTGCTGCTCCTATGACTAGACTACTTCGAAAGAATGTTAAATTTGAATGGACGGAAGAATGTCAACAGAGTTTTGAAGAATTGAAAAAGTTATTAACAGAGGCACCAGTGTTAGTACAGCCCGAATCAGGTAAAGAATTTGTGGTGTATAGTGATGCTTCTCTAAATGGTTTGGGATGTGTACTCATGCAAGAAGGAAAAGTGGTGGCTTATGCTTCGAGGCAGTTAAAACCTCATGAGAGGAATTATCCTACTCACGATTTGGAATTGGCTGCGGTGGTGTTTTCTTTGAAGATTTGGCGACATTATTTGTATGGTGAAAAGTGTCGGGTATATATCGACCACAAAAGTCTTAAGTAATTGATGTCACAAAAAGATTTGAATTTGAGACAACGAAGATGGTTGGAGTTATTGAAAGATTACGAGCTTGTTATTGATTATCATCCGGGAAAAGCGAATGTGGTTGCCGATGCTTTAAGTAGAAAGTTGTTGTTTGCTTTGAGAGTTATGAACACTCAGTTGAAAATGTCAAATGATGGTCCGATTCTAGCAGAGTTAAGAGCAAGACTGATGTTTTTACAAGAGATTTCTGAAGCTCAGAAAAACAATCAAGATTTGCTAGCCAAGAGAAAACAGTGTGAAGCTGATTATGGATTAGATTTCAGAATCGGTTCTGATGGTTGCTTGATGTTTAAAAATTGGATTTGTGTACCGAAAAATGAGGAGTTGATTCAAAAGATTTTGCATGAAGCACATAATGGCTGTTTGGCAGTTCATCCGGCAAGGCGATTTGAAAATGTATAATGACTTGAAGAAAATGTACTGGTGGAGTGGAATGAAAAGAGATATTTCCGAGTTTGTATCAAAGTGTTTAATTTGTGAACAGGTGAAAGCTAAACACCAAGTGCCTTCGGGATTACTTTAGCCTATTATGGTTCCTGAATGGAAATGGGATCGGATTACTATGGATTTTGTTTTAGGGTTGCCATTGACTCCAGGAAAGAAAAATGCCAGCTGGGTAATAGTTGACAGATTAACTAAGTCGGCTCATTTTATCCCGGTACGTATGGATTATTCTCTTAACAAGTTGGCTGAACTGTATGTTAAAAAAATTACATACAAAAATTGTTAGACTACACGGAATACCATTGTCGATTATTTCGGATAGAGATCCGAGGTTTACCTCGCGGTTTTGGAAAAAGTTGCAAGACGCGTTAGGTACGAAGTTAAATTTCAGTATTGCTTTTCATCCACAAACTGATGGGCAATCAGAGAAAGTAATTCAGATTCTTGAAGATATGCTTAGATGTTGTGTATTGGAATTTCAAGGAAGTTGGGAAAGATATTTACCGTTGGTAGAATTTGCTTACAATAATAGTTATCAGACGAGCTTGAAAATGGCACCTTATGAAGCATTGTATGGTCGTAAGTGTCGAATGCCTTTGTATTGGACTGAACTCAAGGAAAATTTGATCTATGGAATTGATCTAATAAAAGAAACCGAAGAAAAAGTGAAGGTAATTCGAGATTGTTTGAAAGCTGCTTCAGATAGACAGAAATCTTATGCAGATTTAAAACGAAAAGACATTGAATTTCAAGTTGGTGATAAAGTATTTTTAAAAGTGTCTCCGTGGAAGAAAGTTCTCAGATTTGGACGGAAGGGCAAATTAAGTCCGCGTTTTATCGGGCCGTATGAAATAATTGAAAGAGTTGGACCAGTAGCCTATCGGTTAGCATTGCCATCTCAATTGAAGAAGATTCATAATGTATTCCATGTGTCTATGTTACATCGGTATCGTTCGGATCCTTCACATGTGGTTTCACCGACAGAAATTGAACTACAACCAGACATGACCTATGAAGAAGAACCGATTAAGATTTTAGCTCGAGAGGTCAAACAACTAAGGAACAAAAGTATTGCATTTGTGAAAGTGTTGTGGCAAAAGCATGGAGTAGAAGAAGCTACATGGGAACCCGAAGAAACTATGAAGAATCAATACCCACATCTGTTTACCGGTAAGATTTTCGAGGATGAAAATCTTTAAAGGGGGGAGAGTTGTAATATCTCGAATTAAGGCCTAATCAGAATAGTGGTGTCGTGACCACAAATCCGAGATAGAAATAATTATTTTATAATTATTTTGAGGTTTATGATATGATTGCATAATTGTGTGAAGATTTCGTGAAGAAATTTTTGGCATAACGAGTTTAATTTAAAGTTTGGGATTAAATTGAATAAGTTGCAAAACTTGCATTCTAGAAGTTTTTAGTATGAAATTGATTTGAAATATTAATTAGGAGGTCTTAAATTGTACTTTGACCAATTTTAAGTTCATGGACAAAATTAGGACATGGAAGGAATTTTTGAAAGTTTAGTAAGGAGGGGCATTTTGGTCATTTGGATATTAAATGAAATAAAAAGGGAAAAATAACACAAAATTGGTTATCATCTTCCTTAGTTGCTGCCGAATGCTCCCTCTCTCCATAGCTAGGGTTTCTTCAACTTTCAAGCTTCATAGTAAGTGATTCCAAGCCCCGTTTTTAATGATTTTTACGTTTTTGAAATCTCGGTAACTCGGTATAGCTTATGATAGTAATACTTTGAGTTAGAGTTCATATTTGGAAAAATACCCATAGGTGAAATTTTTGAATTTTGATGTTTTATGATAGAATATGAGGTTTTAAATTAAGTTAGACAACTTGTGCTACTTGGTTTTGAGTGAAAACGAGTAAAAGGGCTTAATCGGCAAAAATACCTAATAGTCATAAGTACATGTTAGAGTGAGAATTTGATATTGCCATAGAAGGGAAAAGTGATCATCATGTTATAAAACATAAGAATAAGGAATTAATTTTAATCCCGAGATTAGGGGCAAATGTGTAAATATGTAAAAGTTTAGGGGTAAAATTGTAATTTTGCTAAAATTTGAATTAAAGAAAAATTTGATAATGTGAGTATTAAATAAGCTAAATGTGTTATTTTAGATCAAGAAAGACGTGGAATCGACCCCAATCGAGGAAAAGAAAATATTGTGGACTAAATTGCAAAATCTTTATATTTTGGTACCAAGGTAAGTTCATGTGTAAATAATGTAGTATAATTGTTATTTTTAAATTATTGATGTTAAATATATGGTATGCTGATTTTTAGCATGAAAGATATGCTTTGTGTTTTTTTTCCGAATAAAATGCAAATTATGTGTATTATTTGTTAAATATAAAGTGCTACCGAGTATTGGTTTCAGTATTTTACGGAAGATGGCAAGGATATGTGTCCGAGGAAAATCCCGTTTGAACCTTAGGAATACATTAGGATACAAGTGACATGTCACTAGGATGGTTGAGCATCCAAACTCGTTGAGTTAAGTCCGAGTTCACTTATGGATGCAAATGTCCGAACTCGTTGAGTTGAGTCCGAGTTTGTGAGATGTAACTAGGCATCCGAACTCGTTGAGTTGAGTCTGAGTTCACTTATGGATGCGAATGCCAGAGCTCGTTGAGTTGAGTCCGAGTTCACTTAGGGGCGGGTTACATGATTGCTTGATTACATATGTGACACTTATGTGCAAATTATCCATGTATCCGAGTTATATTCCGATGTGTTCAACGGGTAAAATTTTCTAGTGAAATGGAAGAACACTTAAAATGCAAGTGACATTTTGGTAAGTGTTGTGAAATGGACACTTTGGACAGGTATGTACTTAACCCTCAGGTTGAAAATAGATACTACAACGATAAGGTGGTAAGATGATGAATGATGTTTAGAAATGTGATATATGTTTTGGTGATATCATGCTAAGGTTGTTTGGTATAATTGTATTGTTATGTTACTTGTTATTTGCATATGAACTTACTAAGAATTTATGCTTACTCCCTCCTTTTTATTCACTGTAGTTTTGAACAAGCCGGCTTGGGAATCGGGACAGGTCGAAGGTTCGATCACACTATCCGAAGGACTTTTATTTTGGTAAATGGCTTGTAAAACTTAAGTATGGCATGTATAGCAATATACCTACTTTGTGTAAATAATTTTGTGATATGGCAGTGATTTGGTTGAGAAAATGCTTTATAATGATAAGTCATGGAAATGACTAATTGAGATCATGTTTGATGTCATGGAAGGTTAATAGGTTATCTAGTTCATAAAAACTCATGAAAAGATGAAATTTGCCTTAAACAGAACATTGCAGCAACACTGACATGAGTTTGAAAATTTACTAAAAATCATAGAAATCGAATTTGGTGATGGATTAAATATGAAATTGAAGTCTAATATGTCTAGTTTCACATAAAACAAACGAAACAGGTAAAGAAATTATATGTTAGAAGATATTTGAATTTTAGTGAAACAGGGCAGAGCGATTTCTAGATCCCCTGTTCCAACTTTAGAAATTCACCATAAATTGTACAAAAATAATTAGGTGAAGTATTTTATATTATTGGAATCCTTATTGAGTCTAGTTTTAGGAAAAACAAACGTCATAGTCATATAAATTTTTCACAGAGAGAACTATGGTTCGTAGTAAACAGAGGTCAGTCCAGTCAAGTCCTGAAACAAGGGTAACTTTAACTAATAAACTGTACTAATTGTTCCAACCAAAAATTCTAGAAAAAAATTAGTGAATATACATATGAGTCTAGATTTATGGAAAATTTACAGATTTTGATTTTGAGTTTCGTAACTCGAGATATGATTTTTCTTGTAAATGTGACGCAGGTAGCTAGAAAGCTGTGAATGTAGAAACAAATGATTCGAAGTTCTTAATTTGATAAATTATGTTCGGTAACACCTCAGGCTCGACTCCGGCGACGGTCTCGGGCGTGGGGGCATTACACCCATGCTCAAGGCCCAAAACATCTAGGCCCAAATTCAGGGTGTTACAACTCTACCTCCCTTAAAGAAATTTCGTCCCCTAAATTTCCATCTAACCGGGTAGTCGTGTAACATCTACCCCACTATGCTACCGCTGTGCACTCTGATCCTACTATCACTTTCACACTTCGACTAGAACTTGAAACATCACATACATACAACACTTATTCACTGAAGCAGACACATATTTATCACACATATATACAATCTATATATCCAAACATCACATCCACATAAAATAAATTCCAAATTTAAATTTAGACCAATGTCTAAGGAAACCACAGTATTTCAATTTCTAAACAGACAAAAGAATTCAGAAGCCTTACAGATTCCGCGCCGGAGACTCGGTGTGCCACACTTTTTAAGAGAAATACTTCAAACAGGCCACGTGGTTGAAAATAATTTTCTGAAATTCAACCTTTGAAAATACAATCCACAGCCGAATTATTGCAACCCAAGCTCTGATACCACTAAATGTAACAGCCCAAACCCAACCTAGAAGTTTGGCTCGAATCTGGCGTGTCACATTGAAGTATTTTTCGAAAACCATGTTTCTATTAAAAACCCTTCTTAATAATTAAAAACTTATACCCTTTTTAAACCTTGTTTAGAAAACCTCAGCTGAATAACATTCTTAAAAACTTTGTAAAAATCTTGGCAGTTGCGGAAGATTAATTTAAAAACAATTGCGGTTACGTGATGTTTTGAACAATAGTAGTTGCTTTGGAAAATCGTGTTCTAATACTAGCAATTATAAGAACAATAAATAAAATTCCAAATTTGAAATCCAGAAAATTACAATGGCTTTACTACAACCTACATAAAAACATTTAAAAGTAATAATCAAAATGTAACATAAACAGTGTGTGTGGCTTCCTCCGAGCCCCTCTCAGCTCCGATCCGTCTAAGGCTGGAAATTACCTGAACGGTTAATAAACGGGGTGACTTTACAAAAACTCAGTGTGAAATCCCCTACTATATAAAAGGAACAATCAGTCATATAAAAGAATTAAAAGTCCGGCTGACCCTACTTACGATTTAGGTATCAATTGGGCCTTAGCCCATTATAACAGATAGTACCAGATGGGCCTTAGCCCATTACAGAATAAGAAACATTATCAGAACTAGAATCAAAATAAGAATCAAAATCAAAATCAGAATTAGAGTCAGAATCAGAATTAGGTGACAGAATCAAAATCAGAATCAGGTAACAGAATCTGAATCAAAATGTGAATGCAATCCCAACCCATATCCAACTGTATACACCCCCGTACCAGCCTTACACCATGTGGGAGACTACTCGATCCACCCAACCACTACACACCATAGAAATTGCAGCGAGGCTGCCAGATATTGTGACGAAGTCACCAGATATAGATATTGTGGCGAGGCCACCAGAACAGATATATATTTATATATGTGGCGAAGCCACCAGATTGTAGCGAGGCTGCCAGATATTGTGACGAAGTCACGAGAACAGATATATGTGGCGAGGCTGCCAGAACGCTTCCTCCATCAATATAAACCAACCCATGCAACATGTCATGTATGTAGAATGTCATGCCCATATTTGAATCAAACAATCACAGTCAAGTCATTCATATCACCAACATATACTCACAATCAAATTCGTCAACCACACAATCCAAGTCAGTCACTTGCCCACAAGGGCAAAACAGGTATTTAACACCCTAAGGACAAAATGGTAATTTTACCCCACAAGGGTATCTCGATAATTCTACCCTACAGGGGAATTTCAGTATTTCTACCCTACAAGGGTATTTCAGTAATTCTACCCTACAGGGGTATTTTAGTAATTCTACCCTATAGGGGTATTTTAGTAATTCTACCCTACAGGGGTATTTTGGTAATTTTACCCTACAGGGGTATTTCGATAATTCTACCCTACAGGGGTATTTCGATAATTCTACCCTACAAGGGTATTTCAATAATTCTACCCTACAGGGGTATTTCAGAAATTCTACCCTACAGGGGTATTTCAGTAATTCTACCCTAAAGGGGTTTTCGATAATTCTACCCTATAGGGGTATTTCGGTAATTCTACCTTATAGGGGTATTTCGGTAATTCTACCCTACAGGGGTATTTCGGTAATTCTACCCTGCAGGGGTATTTCGGTAATTCTACCCTGCAAGGGTATTTCGGTAATTCTACCCTACAAGGGTATTTCGGTAATTCTACCCTATAGGGGTATTTCAGTAATTCTACCCTACAGGGGTATTTCGGTAATTCTACCCTATAGGGGTATTTCGGTATTTCTACCCTACAAGGGTATTTCGATAATTCTACCCTACAAGGGTATTTCAGTAAACTAAAGTATTCTAAACAGGGATAATAATACGAATGGGCCTAAAGCCCATTCTCGACCCAAATGGGCTCACACGCTTGTGTGGCCCTTTTAGCCCAAATCTAGCCACAGATATGAGATTCACCTAGCCTAGTCCAATATTTACTACATAATCAAACAACTTATCCAATTGGGCCCGTAGGCCCATTGGGCCCACATGGCCCCTTTCGGCCCATCGCAGCCCGAAGTAGCCATCCTACAGCTAGAGTAGTGAGAAATACACACCTGATAGGAGATTGGAGTTAATCCGCGCTTCGAGCACTCTTAGCCGACGCCCAACCCAAACGAGCACGCCATAAAGCGAAAGGGATCAGCCAAGAAAGGTACCTTTACTCTCCTCATGGTTCTCTCTATTTAAAGCCAGCTTCACATCCACTCTTATGTTAGCCTCCCGATGTGGGATCCCTCCAACATCAGAGTTTAAAACCAACACCAACTCTTGCCGTCCCAACATAGCAAAATAAATGCTCTTTGATTGCCATGAGTTTCGAACCCTGGACCTCTTTGCCAACTCTATGATGCCACCTTCCTGCCTCTTATGTGGCGCTACTTTACCACTAGACCACAAGGCTTTTTGTGGCACAATTTCTCCAACAATATTCTTAAGGCCTCCCTACTACACCCAGGGTTTGATTCACCTTAAACCAAAATTTCTGCTAGAGTCCAGGTTTGAACCCAAGACTTCTCCAACACTTCTCAGCACACGTAACCACTAAAACAAGCCTTCATTAACAAAATTTACATGCACAAAAAATATTATAAGCTGCCTTCAACCGCTCCCATGCTCAAGGCCCAAAACTTCTAGGCCCAAATTCAGGGTGTTACAATAACAATGAGTAGAAAGTGTGAAATGAAGGAAAATATGGGCTGCTATAAGTACAAGAAGTATTCGGCTAGGCTTGGGTAACCAAGAAATCACTTGCATTTCATCATACGAGCCTAGGGACTAATTTGTGAATAAGTGAAAGTTTAAGGGTAAAATGGTAATTTAACCAAAGCATGAAAAGTTTAAGGGTAAAATGGTAATTTACCAAAGCATGAAATTGGGGTTGATTTGAGTAATGTATGTGGTTAATGAGTTAAATTTGCTATTATAGATCCAGAAAGACGAGAGCCAAATTTTGATAAAGGCAAGAACAAAGTGAACGAGGCTTAGGCACTATTTCAGATATTTTGTACCGAGGTAAGTACATGTACAAATAAATAACTTAATTGATATTTTAAATGTTTAAATAACATTTAGATAAATAATATGTTATTTGGTTACTTTGTTGTTATAATATGTTTTGATGAATTATGCTTATGTTACAAGTGTTGCCACGTTAGCAATTGTATATGATAATGTCGTAAGTTATGAGGCCAACATTCTGAGAATGTTCGACAAAGAAACGAAAGTTCAAAAATCCCTTTTGAACTTGGGAATAAGTAGGGATACAAGTGACATGTCACTAGGATAGCCATGCATGTATGAGCCCATTTGATGACATGATTCATGCTAGGTTCGGGAGCTTGTGTAGCCCTGTTGAGAGGCATGTAATTATGTGATACACGCTAGGTCCGGGAGCTCAAGTAACCTTGTTGAAAGGCATGGGTATATAATGCATGCTAGGTCCAGGTGCTCTTATGTAGCCCTGTTGAGAGGCATGCTATGTGATGGTTATGGCACTTCGGTGCGTTCATATCCGAGTATCCTGTCCATTATTCCAAATGTTCAACGGGTAATGTATGCGAAGTTCGAATGTAAGTTGAGTAAAGTATATGTGTGGGCAAGGAAGCAAAGGTATGTGTTTAAAATTGTGTAATCCCATGATTATGATGATTAATGGCAATGCATGTCCTTGTGTATTATGCTTGAAAATTTAGATCATATGTTTTGATGAAAGTTATGAAATAGCAACAAAGACGTAAATGATGTTCTAAGGCCTAATTAAGATTTACTTTATTTGTATGTGTACTTACTTAGCTTTATAGCCTACCCTTCCCTTTTTCCATTTCTTTTAGATTCGTCAAGTTAGCTCGAAGGATCGGGAACGTCGGAGCTCGGGTCACACTATCAACTAAACTTTGGGTATAATACATTTGATTATTTTAAGTCATGGCATGTATAGGTGATCGTTATTTTGTATATGTGTTATGTGGCTAGCCCAAGGTAATAGTTCCCCATTTGGTATGACTATTTTGTATATGGCCAAGTGATTTGGTTCATATAAGTAATTGAGATGCTTTCATATAGTTATTCCATCGAATGCATGTCATATCGTGCAAGTGTTTATGGTTTGTGTTGGATAGCGGAATGATATGGATGTTGGAGTGCAAAAGAAGTCTTGGGTGACCAAGGGCTTGAAAAATAGTCTCTAAACGGTCCACATAGATAGACACATGAGTAGATGTCTAGACCGTGTGTGACACATGGGCGTGTTGTTCAGCCATGTGTCCCTTACATCCCAAATTTTTCATGCTGCATGTTCTGTAGTAACCACACAGGTTGGAGACACGGCCATGTGTCTCAACCGTGTAGAGTACACGGCCTACACATGGGTGTGTTCTTTGGCCGTGTGCTCCTAAATGATTGATAATGTCATAAACAAAATGTCCAGGTTTTCAGACACGGGCGAAAACATGGGTGTGTCTAGGCCGTGTGAAGGACACGGGCCAAGGACACGGGTGTGTGTCTAAGTCGTGTAAAAACCACTACACCTTGAATTGGAAAAGTAAAAATTTAAAATTCCATACGAGCTAGGGACATGGGCATGTCCTTAGAACACGGGCGTGTGGTGTGCCTCCACCCAGACGTGTGAGGCCAAACGTAAAAATTTTCTCAAGTTTCTCATATGTTCTCGGTTTAGTCCCGGACTACTCCAAATGTATGTTTTGGGCCTCGTAAGCCCATATAAGGGATAAAATGATGGGATTGGTTTGAAATGAAATTTATGGCTCGTATTTTAGTTGGATGTTTGTATATTTGTTCGGTAATGCCTCGTACCCTATCCAGGTCTCGGATATGGGTAAGGGGTGTTACAGTTAAAGCTGCATGAAAAAGAGTTATGTGACATATTTAATGATTACAAGAGTTTAAAATGTTTGATAATGCAGAGCAAAATCCAAACTTGGCACAGCAAAGCTAGTTTGAATCATCGAAAAAAAACTTTTGAGTCTGTGAGTAAATAATATTATCTGAGGGAAATGATTTTAGTTACAAGTGATCTGAATAAGAAACTTTGGTGTGCTCTACGAGTGATGAATACGTGATTGATCTTATTAGGGAATGATTATATGTTAGCTGAATTAGAAGTTAAATTGATGCTTACTAAGTGATTTCGTGAAACTTAGAAATGTGTTATCAGATTTTGATCTATAAAGGATTCAACGTGAATGGGTTTCTAATTTAGAACTTCGGATATGGAATCATAATTGCTTGTTGCTTCGAGATAGAATGTCTATACTGAAAAGATTTGAGATTATATAACCATTGTTATAGTTGGCTCACAGTGTTAGTTAATCTGCTCATATAAGAGTAACAAGATGTATGATAATCTGAGAAAGTGGTGTTGATGAATGAGTATAAAACATGATATTTCTGACTTTGCATTCAAATGCCAGAGCTATCTGATTAGTAATGAAATAAAATTTTAATGAACTTTGCATCAGGATTATTCTTATCATTGAAAAAGATAGAGTGATTCGAATTATTAATATCTGTTTGAAGAAATCTCTCGGTACTTATGAATTTTCTCTTTTGATAAAACAGCTGAGTTATCTGTTTCAGATGTGATAAGTCAACACTTGGTACCAATCATTATTGTTTCAGATTGAGATCTAAAATTTATATTGTGATTCTGAGAGAAATTACAATAATCTGTGATTATGAGATTGCATTGAAATTGGGAAATGCAGTACAAATTCTCAAAATATTTATTTGTCACTGTATTTTAGAGTTTCAAAGTAACTAAGAAAGATCATTGCTGTTTAATAAGTTATTATGTGATTATATAAACGATATTGTATAAGGTATCGTATGGTTACAGTTACCGCACTCTGTTTTTTTGGGACTAAACTTTGTGAGAAAATAATTCACGGGATTAATGCTATCAGAATAATAAAGCAGAAAATGAAAGTAATTCAATACAGTTATAAACAGTTTTGGCATAATATGATGTATAGCAGAAGATAGATTAGAATTTTAGCTATGAGATTTAATAGATATGAAATTGGTAGCCCTATGAGAAGTTGAAATATATTATGTGGAAGCAAATATTTAATCTACTTTATGGTACAATTTTCGGGGACAAAAATTCCTAGGGGGAGAGTTGTAACAACCCGATTTAGACCCTAGTAGGAATAATGGTTTTGGGACCACAAGTTCGAGTTAGAAAAATATTTTAATATTATTTTTCATGCTTGTAATATGTGAATTTATATCTGTGAAAATTTCGTGAATTAATTTAATCATTTGTGTGCTCAATTTGATAAAAGAACCTAATCGTGTAAAAGGTGAAAGTTGACTGCTGCTTGTAAAAGTGCCTATTTGTTTTGATTAATTAAAGGTTAGGTCCTTATGATGAAATAAATCCGAATATATGATAGTGGAAGACATGGTTTGGCAATTTGGTAATTAGAAATAATTTTAATGGATGGTTAGGTAATTTATGTATTAAATGAATATTAATAAAAAAAACAAAAGCATAAATTAAAGCCATTGTTCATCCATACTTGCTGAAATTGAAAGAAAAGAAAAGAAAAAGTCTAAGCTAGTGTTTGGCTATTGTTTCCTTTGATTAAGGTATGGTTTTGACTCGGTTTTTGATAATTTCTATGTTTTTTTGTGATCGTTGCTTAGAGTTTTATAAAGCCCATGCCTAAATTTCTGATTTTGTTGATGATTTTGAGTTATTCCATTGATGAAATTGTGGGTATTGTAATGTTAGTTGATGAATATGAAAGCTTGATGATAGATAAATATATTTTGGATTTGGATTTTTTATAGATTTGAGTGTTTGGGGCTAAATTGAGAAATTTGTAAATTGAGAGACTAAAATGTGAAACAAATGAAATATGTGGGCTTATATGATTTATATAAAAATTCGGCTAAGCATGGGTGCACGGAAATTTTGATTTATTTTTGTGTTTTGTGAAATATGGACTAAATTGCGAAAAATGTGAAATGTTAGGGGCAAAAGTGTAATTAGCCCATTTATGTGTTTTTGGATGAATTTGAGTAAATATGTGATTAAATAAATTAAATTTGTATTGAATTAGATCAAGAAAAGAAGAAATCGGATTTGGATCGGGAAAGTCGAAAATTGTTAAATAGTCGTTCCGGTCCGTTCGTGCTAGTACAAGGTAAGTCATAAGTAACTAAATGTAGTTAATTAAAATATATATGAATTATGTATGTTGAATTGATTTGGAAATAAATATATGTTTATGCCAAATAGTAATCCAAATGTATGTATTGTGAATAAGTTATATATATATGTTATTATGATATTGAATTGTTTAAGAAGCAAAATATATGAATACGAGAAAGTTCTGATAACGTGACGACGTCCGAAAAGCCCAATACGAATCCTATGAATAGTAGAGGATATATATATCATGACATGGAATTCTGAGATGTGATTTCGTGTAAGACCACGTTTAATACGTTGGCATCGATATGTGATTCCGATATATGTGTGCGAGTAAGACCACGTTTAATACGTTGGCATCGATATGCGATTCCGATATATGTGTGCGAGTAAGACCACATTTAATACATTGGCATCGTTATGTGATTTCGATATATGTGTGCGTGTAAGACCACGTCTAATACGTTGGCATCGATATATGTGGTTACGAGTAAGACCATGTCTGGGATAGTGGCACCGATATGTGATAGCATGTAAGATCACGTCTGGGACGTTGGCATTGTACGATATGTGTGATTATCCGAGTATCTTATTCAATTCTGAATGGTTCAACGGGCAACGTTAAGTTGTGAATGAAGGTGTATGACAGACTAAAGTGATCAGGTATGTAATAGCTTATTACTTATTCAAGATAAGGTAAGTTAGTATTTGATATGCAATGCAATTTATTACATGATGTTAATGTAAATGTAAGTGTATTTGTGAAGTATATTCGGCTACATGATAAGTATAAGTATGAGATATTAAAGTTTGATTCAAGAATATATGTTTATAAGTGTGTATATAATTGATTATAGAGTGGTACTATGGTTTTGAAATTGTTTGTTATCTTGATAATAGATATAGTATATTCGGCCAAAGGTTATATATAGTGACGTTATATTCGTGATTTATGTGCAAACATATATAAATGATTATGTACGGCCTTAAGGATATAAAATAAGAATATTTATGGAATGATTCATGAATATATGTATATGAGTTTATGTATATTCAGTTAAATAATGACATTATGGCTTTGAGTTTGAATGATATTTTGATATTGGACGTATGTATATTTGGCAAAGTGAAAGTATATGTATTATATGAATCTATAAGTTTGAAATTAAATGTGATTATGATAGTATAAATTAGTTTGGTAATTGAATTGATATTGTTATTGAGTTATATATTTGCTTATGGCTTACTAAGCTTTTAAAGCTTACTCTGTGTGTCTTTCCTATGTTTATAGAATTTTGGAGACTTGCTCGAGTTGGAAGTCGTGGGAGACCTCATCACGCTATCCAGTTTTTGCTTCGGTAAATGAATGTTTTGAAAATTGGTTATGTGGCATGTATAGGCTTGGTTTATATATATTTGGTTTTGAAATTTGTATATATATTTAAAGCCATGCGAAAATGGCTTGCTTATTATGCTTAAGGTTGGTTTTATATGTTCTTAATTAAAATGTTTGATAAGCTTGGTTTTGGGTAATTCGGTATTGGTAATTTTAGGATGTATATGTGGATGATTTGGCCATGGTTATGCATAGATAAAAGTATATGTGAATTGGCATTAAATGATATTTGCTTATGTTCGAACATGGTAGAAGTTTATTGATATGTTTATTACATGGTATTTAAATTTGTGTTTTGGATATATGTATATGTTTGGTTAATGACTTATTCTTGTAAAGTATAAACCTGTCACATGAGATGGGTATAATCAACTTTGTGATTCGGCACTTGTACATATATAAATATTTTTGTATATGATGTATTGATATGAGTTAAATATTATTTCAAGATATATATGTATATATAGATGGTCGTGTTTGGTTATGTGTTTCGATTATGGAGTAAATGATGGATATGTATTGTGTTATATTATGTAATGTATAAGTTAGTAAAATGCATGTCATTTATATGTGGTGTATTGATATATGTTTAGGGTTTAAAATAATGTTATATATGGCTATATGAATTCGTTAGTTATTTGAAAATCAATGAATATGTACAAGTAAATTTTGTTAGACAAATGGTTAAGGGATGAATATTGGTTTTGTATCGGTTTCAAATGGTACATTATTTGGATGCCTTGGTTAATTTATTTGAGTGGTTTACTTAGTTAAGTTGATGATATATTCGACATATGTTAAATGAATTATTTATTAAATGTATGAGTGATATTTAAATATTTTATTTATACATACCAATTTTATAATGGTTTATATTATTTATATGAAATGAAATTATGTATGTGTGTTTGTGTTAAAGTATACATATATGTTTGGTATGTGAAATGAAACATACTTGGTTATGAGTTTAAAATTTGATTTCCATGATTATTTGGTTGTATTGATTGAATAAAATAAAAAAAATAAATAAATAAATTATAGAATTAAAGTATGCTAGTTTGGTTAAAAATTTTACTAGATGATTTACTTTGAAATGAAAGTCTATTCTAAGTCGTATTATGATTGGTAATGCCTCGTAACCCCATTTCAGTGACAGATACGGGTTAGGGGTGTTACAAAGTGAAAATACCGGTAATCACATTTGGAGACGACACTTTTTCACGAGCGCGGATAGCATAAGCTCTGGCAGGTGCGCGAGCCTTAGATCTAACAGCCATGTCTTTAGTTCCCCTCTGGCTGCCACTCACATTACCCGTGTTTCTCGGTGGTCTATCTTGAGCTAACATGTTGCTCAGTCTCGTATTCTGCACTATGTTTTGCTCAACTAACTCAGGGCATTCACGAATGAAGTGATCCATCGATCCACATTTAAAACAGGCCCGATCATTCAATCTATAGTTGTCGGGATGTCGTTTACCGTAATGTTTGCACTTAGATTGGTTCGGTCGGATGTTACCAACACTAGCTACTGAGGTAGCTCTTGAGCTCACAGGTAGTGTGTCTCGATCATGTCTACAATAGCCCGAAGTAGCCTTTGAATGGCTAAAGTCATCTCAGAATTTCTTTGGTGCCGACTGAAATGACTTACTTGATGATCTCTTTCGTGAATCTCTAGCTTCAAAGTCAGCCTTTCTATTCTCTTTCCCGAGCTCTTCAGCTTTATAAGCTCGCTCGACTAGTACCACGTACTCTTTTATTTAAAGAATCTCGACTAACAACTTAATATCTTCATTCAAACCGTCTTTGAATCTCTTACACATTATTTCTTCGATTGATACACATTCCAGGGCATATCTGCTGAGTCTCACAAATTTCCGTTCATATTCTATCACTGTCATGCAACCCTATTTTAACTCGAGGAATTCTTTGCATTTTTTATCAATAAATCTCTGCCTGATATATTTCTTCCGAAATTCAGTCTAAAAGAACTCTCAGGTAACCCGCTCTGTAACAGCTCGATTTAGGGCCTAGTTAGAATAGTGGTCTCGGGACCACAAATTCAAAGTTACAAAATTTATTTTATTACAATTATGAGGTTATAACATGATTATATTAGTGTATGAAAAATTTGGTGAGTTAATTTTGATGTTTGTGAGCCCGATTGCGAAAAAAGACTAAATCGTATAAAAGGCAAAAGTTGCATTTTAGTACCCAAATGTGCCAAATAGCTAGAGAATTAAAATTGGGGGCCTTTAAAGAGGAATTAGACCCTTAGAGACTAGGGTGGCCGGCCATAGGAGACAAATTGATGGGAAAGTCAATTACACATGAACTTACCTCGATACAAAATATTAGCAATCAAGCCTATTCCTCGTAAACTTTGTTTCTCACTCGATCACGACTTGAATCTCGTTTCTCTTGATCTATAATGCCAAATTAATCTTATTTAATACATACATTCATCAAAACAGCCCTTAGTACGAACTTTGGCAAAATTACCATTTTGCCCCTAAACTTTCACATATTTACACTTTTACCCCTAGGCTCGGGAATTAAACTTCATCCCATTTTCTTATGTTTTATGACATGCTGATCATTTTTCTCTTCTATGGCAACATCAAATTCTCATTCTAACATGTACTTATAACTATTAGGTATTTTTACCGATTAAGCCCTTTTTCTCGTTTTCACTTAAAATCGAGTAGCACAAGTTGTCTAGCATAATTTAAAACCTCATATTCTATCATAAAACACCAAAATACACAAATTTCACCTATGGGTATTTTTCCAAATATGAACCCTAGGTTGAATTATTGCTAGCATAAGCTAAATCAAGTTACCGGGACTCTAAAAACGTAAAAAAACATTAAAAACGGGGCTTGGAATCACTTACTATGGAGCTTGGAAGCTTGAAACAAATCCTATCTATGGAGAACCCTTTAATTTTCGTCCTAATGAAGAAGATGAACATATTTTGCCATCTTTTTCCTTTTTTCACTCTTTTAATTACCAAATGACCAAAATACCCTTAATACATTTCTTTGAAAATTTTCATGTACAAGCCTATTTTTGTCCAAAATTTAAGAAATTGGTCAAATTGCTATTTAAGACCTCCTCATTAATATTCCAAAGTAATTTCATACTAAAAACTTCTAGAATGCAAGTTTTGCAAATTATTCGATTTAGTCCCTAATTTCAACTTAAGCACTTTATGCATAGAATTTCGTCACGAAATTTTCACACAATCATGCAATCATATCATAAACCTCAAAATAATTATAAAATAATTATTTCTATCTCGGATTTGTGGTCACGAAACCACTATTTCAATTAGGCCATAATTCGGGATATTACAACTCTCCCCCTTTAAGGATTTTCGTCCTCGAAAATCTTACCGGTAAACAGGTGTGGGTATTGATTTCTCATAGTTTCCTCAGGTTCCCATGTAGTCTCTTCTGCCCTGTGCTTTTGCCACAATACTTTCACGAGAGCGAGACTTTTATTTCTTAGTTGCTTGACCTCTCAAGCTAAAATCTTAATCGGTTCTTCTTCATAAGTCATATCCGGTCGTAGCTCAATTTCTATCGGTGAAATTATATGTGAAGGGTCTGAACGGTACCGACGTAGCATAGATACGTGGAACACATCATGCATCTTCTGTAATTCAGATGGCAATGCTAATCGATAAGCTACTGGTCCAACTCTTTCAATTATTTCATACGGCCCAATAAAACGCGGACTCAACTTGCCCTTCCGTCCAAATCTAAGAACTTTCTTCCATGGAGACACTTTTAAAAATACCTTATCACCAACTTGAAACTCGATTTCCTTTCGTTTCAAATCCGCATAAGATTTCTGTCTATCCGAAGTAGCTTTCAAACAATCTCGAATCACTTTCATTTTTTCTTCGGTTTCTTTTATTAGATCAACTCCATAAATCTGATTTTCCTTGAGTTCAGTCCAATACAATGGTGTCCGACATTTACGACCATACAATGCTTCATAAGGTGCCATCTTCAAACTCGTCTGATAACTATTATTATAAGCAAATTCTACCAACGGTAAGTATCTTTCCCAACTACCTTGAAATTCCAATACACAACATCTGAGCATGTCTTCAAGAATCTGAATCACACTCTCTGACGTCCATCAGTTTGTGGATGAAAAGCAGTACTAAAATTTAACTTTGTACCTAATGCCTCATGCAATTTTTTCCAAAATCGTGAAGTAAATCTTGGATCTCTATCCGAAATAATCGACAAAGGTATCCCATGAAGTCTAACAATCTCACTGATATACAATTCAGCCAACTTATTAAGAGAATAATCCGTACGTACCGGAATAAAATGAGCCGATTTAGTCAGTCTGTCAACTATTACCTAGATGGCATCTTTCTTCGCCGGAGTTAATGGCAATCCTGATACAAAATCCATAGTAATACGATCCCATTTCCATTCAGGAACCATGATAGGTTGGAGTAGTCCCGAAGGTACTTGGTGTTCAGCTTTCACTTGTTGACAAATTAAGCACTTTGCTACAAACTCGGAGATATCTCTTTTCATTCCATTCCACCAATACATTTTCTTCAAGTCATTATACATTTTCATACTGCCCGGGTGAACCACCAAACAACCATTATGTGCTTCATGCAAAATCTTTTGAATCAACTCATCATTTTTCGGTACACAAATCCAGTTTTTAAACATCAAGCAACCATTAGAATCGATTTTGAAATCTGACCTCATATCAGCGTCAGACTGTTTTCTCTTGGCTTGCAAATCTTCATCGCTTTTCTGAGCTTTACAAATCTCTTGTAAAAGCATCGATCTTGCTCTTAACTCTGCTAAAATCGAACCATCATCTGATACCTATAACTGAGTGTTCATAGTTCTCAAAGTAAATAGTAACTTTCTGCTTAAAGCATCGGCAACCACATTCATTTTTCCCGGATGGTAATCAATAACAAGCTCGTAATCTTTCAATAACTCCAACCATCTACGCTGTCTCAAATTCAAGTCTTTTTGTGACATCAAGTACTTAAGACTTTTGTGGTCGGTATATACTCGGCATTTTTCACCATACAGATAATGTCGCCAAATCTTCAAAGCAAATACTATAGCAGCCAATTCCAAATCATGAGTCGGATAATTTCTTTCGTGAGATTTTAACTGCCTCGAAGCATAAGCCACCACTTTTCCTTTTTTCATAAGTACACATTCTAAGCCATTTCGAAAAGCATCACTATACACCACAAATTCTTTACCTGATTCGGGTTGCTAACACTGGTGCTTTAGTTAATAACTTTTTCAATTCTTCAAAACTCTGTTGACATTCTTCTGTCCACTCAAATTTAACATCCTTTCAGAGTAGTCTAGTCATAGGAGCAGCAATTATAGAAAATCCATTTACAAACCGTTGATAATACCCAGCTAGCCCCAAGAAACTTCTAACCTCAGTTACATTTTTCGGTGGTTTCCAATCAACAATGGCCGATATTTTACTAGGATCAACCCGTATACCATCACCTGAAACAATATGACCCAAAAATCCAACTTCCTGAAGCCAAAATTCACTTTTACTAAACTTGGCATATAACTGCTTATCTCTCAAAGTTTGCAAAACTATCCTCAAATGCTCAGCATGCTCTGTCTCATCTTTTGAATAAATTAAGATATCATCAATAAACACCACAACAAATTTGTCCAAGTATGACCGAAATATACGATTCATCAAATCCATAAACACAGCAGGAGCATTTGTTAACCCGAATGGCATAACTAAAAATTCATAATGACCGTACCTTGTTCTAAAAGCAGTTTTAGGCACATCCGACTCTTTTACTCGCAAATTGGTAGTACCGGATCTCAAGTCAATTTTTGAAAACCATGTCGCTCCTTTCGGTGATCAAACAAATCATCAATTCTAAACATGAGATACTTGTTCTTGATTGTCACCTTGTTTAATTGTCGATAGTCAACACACAATCTCATAGAACCATCCTTCTTTTTCACAAATAACACGGGAACACCCCAAGGTGAAAAACTCGGTCTCACAAAGCCTTTGTCAGTCAATTCTTGCAATTGCGACTTTAATTCTTTCAACTCTACTGGTGCCATTCTATACAGAGAAATCGAGATCGGAGCTGTTCCCGGTATCCAATCAATACCAAATTCTACTTCCCTGACTGGAGGCAAATCCGATAATTCTTCTGGAAATATATCCGCGAACTCACACACAATCGGCACTGATTCAACTTTCTTTTTAATTTCTTTTGTATTAATTACATACGCCAAATAAGCTTCATAACCCTTCCTCAAATATCTCTGAGCCGATATCGAAGAAATCACACTAGATAGTGCCTCTGATTTGCCTGGTTCAACCCGTAGAATTTCACCACTTTCACACTTTAATTCTATAACCTTTTCTTTACAATTTACTATAGCATCATGTAATGTCAACCAATCCATACCCAAAATAACATCAAATTCATCAAACGGCAACAACATCAAGTTGGCCGGAAAGTACTGGCCCCGAATCATTAAAGGGCATTTCTTGCATACTTTATTAAGTATCACACATTTGCCTAATGGATTCGACACTCTAATCATAAATTCTGTGTACTCAACAGGCATATTCATACTAGACACCAATTACATGCACACATATGAATGAGTAGAACTGGGATCAATCAAAGCAGTAACATTAACATAATAAAGAGAAAATATACCAGTAATCACATCGGGTGATGAAGCATCTTCACGTGCCTTTATGGTATAAGTTCTAGCTGGAGCCCTTACTTCAACTCAAGAAACTCTTTACGCTTTTGATCAACAAATCTTTCACTGATGTATTTCTTCCGAAATTCTTCTTGAAAGAATTCCCAAGTCACCTTCTCTTTCGGTACCACTGAAATCAATGTCTTCCACCAATGATAGGCTAAATCCCTCAACAATGATATAGCACATTTCAAGCATTCCTCAGGTGTACAAGACAATTCATCAAATACCCGAATAGAATTCTCAAGCCAAAACTCTGCTTTCTAGGCATCATCATCAACATTTGCCCTGAATTCTTCGGCCCCTTGCTTGCGGATTCTGTCAACTGGAGTTCTGTGAAATTTCATCAGATCCACACCTTGAGGCATCGGGAGTACAGGTTGAGGAATCGGGGAAGGTGGGGGAGGTTGTACATTCGGGTTCGTATGAACGAACTCAGTATACCAGGCACTCATCATCTGGAGAAAGGCTTCTCGAGCCCCTTCTCCTCTTCCGTGACCAACAGTAGGAGGTGGATTTTTGGTTGGCACCGCCCCTTCAGTCGGAGTCCATACATTACTTTCTACATCATCAGCCACAGCTGGATCGAGATGCATTTACTATAAAAAAATCATTTAAAAGGTCAGAAGTCGTCACACTATCACAATATATATATTTGGCATGGCATGTATAGTAAAACCCGTACATACAACACGTTAGTCCGAGAACCGACTAAACCTACTCTGATACCACCAAATGTAATGCCCCGTACCCAAGACGGTCTCCGGAGTTGAGCACGAGGTGTTACTGAACTTAATTTCATCAATTAAACAGCTTAAACAATTTATTTTTAAAATTTTCAGACAAGCTAGCTAACTGCATCATAGTCACTTAAAAATTCATATCTCGAGTTCCAAAACTCAAAATCTAATTCCGTAAATTTTACTTGAAACTAGACTCATATATCTATTTACTAATTTTTTTATAGAATTTTTTGGTTGGGAAAATTAGTACAGTTTATTAGTTAAAATCTCCCCTGTTTCAGGGTATGACTGCTCTAACCTCTGTGTATTACGAATCAGATATATCCCTGTACAGAGATTCAATGACTATGTCATTTATTTCCATTAAAACTAGACTCTATAAGTAACCTGTACATATAAATCATGACTTCTAATTATTTTTATACAATTTATGGTGAATTTCCAAAGTCAGAACAGAGGATTCAGAAATCACTCTGACCCTATTTCACCAAATCGTAAATATCTCATACAATACAACTCTTTTACCTATTTTATTTATTCCACATCAAAATAGATTCATTAGGCTTCAATTAAATATTTTATTTATCATCAAATTATATTTCTACTATTTTTAGTGATTTTTCAAATTCACGTCATTGTTGCAGCAATATTCTGTTTTATAGCAAATTTTACTTTACTATAAATTTTCATGGGCTAAACAGGATTTTAAACATACATGGTATCAAATATGATTTAGATTGGTCATTCCAATGGCTAATCATTCACAAACTCTTTTCTTGCCAAAGCATAATCATATCATAAGATCATTTACACAAAGTGAGTATTTTGCCATACATGCCACATTCAAGATACACAAGCCATTTTACCAATTTAAGCCTTCGGATAGTGTGAACGAGTCTTCGACCTATCCCGATTCTCAAGCCAGTTTGTCAAAACTACAATGAAGGAAAAGGAAGGAGTACGCATAAATGCTTAGTAAGTTCACATGCAAATAGTAAGTAACATAATCATGCAATTCCACATAAAAACATCATTTGCATAAACAACACCAAGACATTCATGTTACATTTGCATTTAATATCATGCTACGATTTCATCATACCAAGTTCTCAACTTTGAAGATTTAAGCACATACCATCAAATTTTCTCATTTACCACACTTACCAACATGTCACCTTCGTTTTAGGCATTCTCCTTATTCTCTTAAGATTCACCCGTTGAACACATCGGAATATAATTCGAATACACGGAAAGTTTGTACATAAGTGCCACATATGTAGCCAAGATACCATGTAACCCGCCCATAAACGAACTCAGACTCAACTCAACGAGCTCGGGCGTTCGTATCCATAAGTGAACTCAGACTCAACTCAACGAGTTCGGATGCCCAACCATCCTAGTGACATGTCACTTGTATTCTAATCTATTCCCAAGGTTCAAACGGGCTTTTTCCTCGATTACACATCTTTGCTGTCTTCAACGGAACATTGAAACCGATACTCGGTAGCAATTCATAATTTACATATTATTCAATAATAACCATAAAGCATAATATTTCATGATATTAATCATCATATCACATAAATAACATTAAATTACTTAAAATGACAATTATGTTACTACATTTACACATGAACTTACCTCGATACAAAATATTAGCAATCAAGCCTATTCCTCGTAAACTTTGTTTTTCCCTCGATCACGACTTGAATCTCGTTTCTCCTGATCTATAATGTCAAATTAATCTTATTTAATACATACATTCATCAAAACAGCCCTTAGTACGAACTTTGGCAAAATTACCATTTTGCCCCTAAACTTTCACATATTTACACTTTTACCCCTAGGCTCGGGAATTAAACTTCATCCCATTTTCTTATGTTTTATGACATGCTGATCATTTTTTCCTTCTATGGCAACATCAAATTCTCATTCTAACATGTACTTATAACTATTAGGTATTTTTACCGATTAAGCCTTTTTTCTCGTTTTCACTTAAAACCGAGTAGCACAAGTTGTCTAGCATAATTTAAAACCTCATATTCTATCATAAAACACCAAAATACACAAATTTCACCTATGGGTATTTTTCCAAATATGAACCCTAGGTTGAATTATTGCTAGCATAAGCTAAATCAAGTTACCGGGACTCCAAAAACGTTAAGAACATTAAAAACGGGGCTTGGAATCACTTACTATGGAGATTGGAAGCTTGAAACAAATCCTATCTATGGAGAACCCTTTAATTTTCATCCTAATGAAGAAGATGAACATATTTTGCCATCTTTTTCCTTTTTTTACTCTTTTAATTACCAAATGACCAAAATACCCTTAATACCTTTCTTTGAAAATTTTCGTGTACAAGCCCATTTTTGTCCAAAAATTAAAAAATTGGTCAAATTGCTATTTAAGACCTCCTCATTAATATTCCAAAGTAATTTCATACTAAAAACTTCTAGAATGCAAGTTTTGCAAATTATTCGATTTAGTCCCTAATTTCAACTTAAGCACTTTATGCATAGAATTTCGTCACGAAATTTTCACACAATCATGCAATCATATCATAAACCTAAAAATAATTATAAAATAATTATTTCTATCTCGGATTTTTGGTCACGAAATAACTATTCTAATTAGGCCATAATTCAGGATATTACAAATCGAACACGGGCGCATCACACGGATGTGTCCCTGTCGAGCCCAAGTTGAGTTCTATTCGGAAAAAGCCACTCTTGAGGGTTCTAAGGCATTCTAAAGCATATTTAAACACCAGAGAGGAGGGTGAGTGGGGGACACACAGAGTGGGAAGCAAGATTTTACTCGAAGAAAGCCGATTGATCCATCTCAAAAGTCGGATTCTCCTTCAAGACTGAAGACCTCCCTTCAATTTCCCTTCAGGAGTTTTGGGTTTTCTTTATGTTTTCTATTTAATATTATTCTGAGATGTTGTCTTTTATAATTATGAACTAAATCATCTAAATACCTAAGGGGAATGAAACCTAAGATGGATCTTGCTATTATTTTCTGAATTATATGATAAATACTTGATTTGTTCTTAATTATGTGTTCTTAATCCTTGTTTTCATATTTCAAGATATTAATCCCAGTATTGATGTGCTTATTCAGAGGAGAAAAAGTCCCTGTCTAAGAGCAGATCTAGCAAAAGTTCGGGCCCTCCTAACGACTGACCCGTGGGGGCTCTTCTTCGAGATCTTCGAGTCGACGTACCTCGAGCTTACAGTGGAACTCAGTTCAACTTTTCACTTCCAAACCGTTATGATAGAGTTCGATGATCCCGGAATGGTCCAGTTCCGTCTCGGTGGCTTAGTGCTCTAGTTGAGCGTACCGGAGTTCGGAATTGTACTAGGGCTGTACACGGAGGAGTTCGTGGATGACAACAAACTCGACACCCTCTATCACCATATACACTATTCTCCTTCGAAGTGTTGGAGTGATTTAGCCCCTAACTCGATCACCTATGACCCCAGCCGCTCTAAGGCATTGGCCCTCGCCCCATCCCTGAGGTACTTACATGCCATCTTGGCCCACACTCTAACAGGGCGGCGAGAGAGCACTGGCATCGTCAACACTCACGACGCCTACTTTTTATAGAGTATGGCGAACGGGCACATCTTTGACATTGCCTATTTCATTGCCCTCGCCATTTGCCATCAGACGGATCAGCATAGGAAGGGAGTCATATCCATCGGCCCTTATGTGACTCGCTTGGCACGGTACTTCGGCCTCTTTAACACAGCGGCACAATCATCCTCCCTCACTCGCATCGGCCAGATGTCCCCACAGGGCATCTCAAGTATGCTGCATATGAGAATGATCGAGAAACGACGTGGAACCGACCCTCTCCAGTACTGCCTAGTCTAGTCTGCAGAGGAGGAGGACCCAGAGGACGTTACTGATGATGTCCCTCCACGTCATGAGGACCCACCGTCTCAGCCACTACCAATCCATCGTCTAGTTCATGTGGCGGTTTCATACTCTGATGTCGCTGAGCGCCTTACTCGATTTAAGTAGCAGTGTTTTCAGCGCTTTGATCACATTGATGCTACTCTACATCAGATTTGTCAGCACCTTCACATCTCATTGCCACCACCACCTCGCGAACCATCCGACGATGACGATGTTTAAAGACTTTTTACTTATTATTTTTATTTTTATTTTCACTTTTATCTTTATTTATCTTCATAGGGTACTTTTTAATTTATTTTCCTTTAATACTACTTCATTTTTTAGGCTTTATAATTTTTATTGAACAATTTATAGTTTCGGCTATTTCATTACGAGTAATTATGCTTCCTTATATTTCCTAAAGGGTTCTTGATTTTATCACAGTTATAATGAGCTCCAAATCTCACTGTCACTTAGAAACTTACAAATCCATGGGAAAAGGTTCTCCACGACTGCCATGTCCTACCCGACCACCACGATAACCTCTTCGCTGGACACTGTGGTAGTGGAACCCAACCTCTACCATCACCAGAGTATCCTCCTCCAATCTCATCATTGCCTTAGCCGATTACTCTCCATAACTCTAATTTGAGGATTCCATCTAACATTTAGGAAGTTTCACTTCTCTCCCTATCTTATGATCTTATATCTATATTTTACAGTAGATCTATCTTTGTACATTGGGGACAATGTACATCTTATGTGTGGGGGGTTGTTTATATCTTTATTAGAAAAATCCCTGAATTTTGTCTTATTCTCATGTGATCTTCTCATATCATTATTAGAATGAATTTTGATTAATTTATGATTTTTATTGATATGTCTTGAATTAAAACATAGGCATTCATGCATTGATTGTTTTAAACTTTAATGAATTAGAGAATCAAGCATGATAAGTTGGCTTTTGAGAATTAAAATTTTTTAGGTTGTTTCCCCAAGTTTAGGTATTATCTTGAGTTAAAATTCACAGGTTTAAACATCAAAAAGCCATAATTTTTGTGATATCTTGAGCCTTTAGAGCATCTATTATTTCTTTCATGCTCACTTTTATTGTTGCTTTGAGTGCATCAATCTTGATTTGTTATTCTAGAACTTGCTTGACTATGCATGTCAAGACCACACCATTTGATTTGATATGTCAAGATGATTAAGGCACTTAGGTTTAACCCACTCACTCCATAAAAGCCTACCCTCATAATTAACCCCTTAGTGAACCTTCTTGAGCCTAATAACCCATTCATTAATTTACCCTCCATATTAACCCACAATCCATTATTGTTGAAATCCCCTAAATTAATTTGATCCCTATTTTTGTCGAGATTTGATTTGAATAAATTACTTAGCTAAGTTTTATCTTTGATAGTTAGTCTATGTTACTTGATTTGTTCTTAAAAAAATTACAATACACATATTTATATTAGTAGTAATTCTTTGTCTTTGAGCTTAAGTGTTTAAGTCCATATTCTGAGAAGAAGCTCACATGTATTCAATTAATGATTAGTTTTTTTTCTAGTTAGGTAATTTTTCAATTCAATCTCGATTCTAACCTTTTCTTTCAGATTGTGACCACACCCCCTAACCAAAGCCACATTACAACCCTTTAAAGACCTTTTGATTGATGTATCATCTCAATACATAGTGGTGGAGATTTGATTTTCATGCAAGCCTATGGTAATAACTTTTCATATTGACTATTGAGTGCTTTAACTTGTTGTCCTTAAAACACCTTGAGTAATTTGAGTGAATCTATAGTGAGGATGTGAAACTCTATGATATTTTGAATCAATGATAATTACCTAGATGAGGGGAGACACCTATGTTCTCGTAATCAAATACGCAACTTGGAATGTTTGAAACTTTGATGTTCTTTTAGTTGAATTCTCAATGTATGATTACTTATGGATTATTTTGAGATATCATTAATGAGAATTATAAGTTGAGAAGAATTGATTTTGATCGTGAGTTGAGGATTTTGCTTGAGGACAAGCAAACGCTTAAGTGTGGGGGTATTTGATAAACCGTAATTTATACATATTTTTATCCCATGTTTAGCACTTTATGGATAAATTCTCCTAAGAATTGGTGAATTTAATGCTCCTAATCCTTAAATTTCATGTTTTATACCTAGGTGAGTATAGGAGAGTAAAAAGAGTGAGAAACGGGCCGAAAACATAAAAAAATAGGCCAACATAGGAAATCAACACGGCTGGACTTCCTCACATGGGTAGACCACACGCCCGTGCCCTTCTAGTAGAATTAAGCACGACTTACACGGGTAGACCACACGGCCGTGTCTATTCAACAGACTCTAACACAGTTTGGAGCAAACGAACACGGGCGCATCACACTGGCGTGTCCCTGTCGAGCCCAAGTTGAGTTCTATTCAGAAAAGGCCACTCTTGAGGGTTCTAATGCATTCTAAAGCCTATTTAAACACTATAGAAGAGGGTGAATGGGGGACACATAGAGTGCGAAGCAGGATTTTACTCGAAGAAAGCCGATTTATCCATCTCAGAAGCCATATTCTCCTTTAAGACTGAAGACCTCCCTTCAATTTCCCTTCAGGAGTTTTGGGTTTTCTTTATGTTTTGTATTCAATATTCTTCTGAGATGTTGTCTTTTATAATTATGAACTAAATCCCCTAAATACCTAAGGGGAATGAAACCTAAGATGGATCTTGTTATTATTTTCTGATTATATGATAAATACTTGATTTGTTCTTAATTATGTGTTCTTAATCCTTGTTTTAATATTTCAGGATATTAATCCAAGTATTGATGTGCTTATTTAGAGGAGCAAAAGTCCCTGTCTAAGAGTAGATCTAGCATAATTAAGCGGAGTTGCATGCAATCCTAGACATAGGACGACATAAATTTGTCAGATCAGGGTCAAACCTAATAAGGGAATCCATAGATCGAGTTAATGTAACACTAGAGGTTTTAATTAGAAAGGGATTTCAATTAATCAACCTAGGGTTAGACGTTGTTAGTCTCGAGAGAGATAATAATATAGCTTAGGGATTTCTAGGGATCAAGTCAAGTGAATAAATTGTCTAATTTAGAGTCAAATAACAAGTGAAGTCTAGGTGGATTTTTCCTTGGGTATTGTCTTAATCAATCGAATTTTCCAAAAGTATTTTCCCCAATTTTCTTTCTGTGAATTCTTAGTTAGTTAATTAGTTTAGATAAAACAACCCTTTTATTTTTAGGCTAGATAATAAGAAAAGAGTTAATACTAGTACTTTTAGTTACTTTGGGTTCGACATCCCAATCTTGCTAAAACTATACTACTGTTCGATAGGTACACTTGCCTTCGTCGTGATAATAGTTAGTCTTCAAGAACGGTCAAATATAAATTTATTAAAACTTATCACGAATCACCATGATCAGTTATCTTTTGAAACTCGCGTCTTTTACCTACTACTAGCAGTATTAAAGCAAAAGAAATATAAATCCCCAAATTAAAAAAAAAATCCAGAGAGAGACCTTATTACATAAATAAATACCTAATTCAAAATTTAATAGTAAGTAAGAGTCAAATATAAAGTAGGAGCAGTAGTGTGGCCACCTCCGAATCCATTGCAACACCGATCCGTCTAAGGCTGGGGATTCCCTGTACAGATAAACAGAGGGGTGAGTTTACAAAAACTCAGTGTGTAATCCCCTATTAGTCGATCGATATATAGCATACAGTAACAGTCTGGGCTTGAGCCCTACTCAAAAATAGCACAGAGTGGGCTTTAGCCCAATACAGTAACAGTGTGGGCCTTAGCCCAATACAGTAATAGTACGGTACAATAATGCAACCCATCCCAATCCAGTCAACACACCTCTCTGTACCACCAACACACCATGTGGGGTCAAAGTCAACCCACCCAGCCAATACACCAATATCGTAGCATAGTTGCCAGTAATAATATCACGGTAAAGTTGCCAGTATCAGTCTATGTGGCAAAGCCACCAATAACAGTATATGTTGCGAAGCTACCAGTACAATACACTTCCTCCTTAACAGTATCCCAACCCCATGCATAATGTCATGTCATAAATCATACATGTATGTAGAATGTCATGCCCAGTACAATCATATACTTATCTTAAACACATTAGTCAATATATCTCTAGGGGTATAACGGTCATAACAGTGTAAATGGGCCCAAGGCCCATTATTCGGCCCAAGTGGGCCCATACGCTCGTGTGGCCCATATAGCCCAGGTTTAGCCATGGCTATGCGAACTACACAGCCCAGTATATTATTTGCCACACATCGTGGATTTTATCCTTGTAGAGCCCACGAGCCCATTGGGCCCGCACGACCCATTTTGGCCCAACATGGCCCAAAACAGCCTAAGCCCATGGGAATGCCCATGGCGGCCTCTACAGTCTTACGCTCATGATTCATGGGCTTGGTTTACTGCACGAGCAATCGCACGCTCGTGTGGCCTCAAATGCTGTATTTTTTACTTTTTGACTTTTGCCGTTTTACAATTGAAGGAGGGTGTGATTACACACCTAGTTGCGAATACTTTCGAAAAGCCTTCGAACACCAACCTACATCAATCAAGATATTTGGTTAGATGTTTGACACTAGGGTCAACACCCACTTACTAATACTTAATCCCAAAAAGCATAGCATTAACACTTGCCTTAATCAATGAATGTGGTTTAACCCGTCAATAATGTCAATCCCAGGTTGGCCACACCCTCTTTTGCCTAAAAGCTACATTATCCAGGGAACCCATTAACAATAATCACATAAACCAAGGACTTGAATCAATACCTATTGCCTAAATAAAACTTAAAACCAGAGATAAGGCCTTCGGCCAACACCCCAACATGTTAGCCCACATACTTACCCTAAGTCGAGTGATAAGAAATGATTTTGACAGCTTAATATCACCAAAAAATCCTTCACTTTTCGAGGAATTCTGAGAATCAAAAGAATAGCGCACTTAAAAGAAGAAGACAAGAATCAGCTATAAGGGAACAAGAGGAGGGACGAGTATTCAGCTTTAAGCAGAGGTAACATGAAAAAGATTAAAAAAAGCAAGTAAGAGTCGAATGTACCTACAATAGCCGTCAAGCAGCAACAAGATGAAGAAGTTAGGAGGAGAGAATCGGTCATGAATTAATGGCTAAAACCAAAATGGATGAAAAAGGGGAGGAGAAGAGGCAGTGAGCAATCGATTTACCAACAAAAAGGGAGAAAAGAGGGAAAAAGGAAAAGAAGCACAGAAAGAAAAAAGAAAAGAGAGGTAAGGCCAGGAGGGAAAACCGAATGATAGAATAGTGAGGGAGAGAAAAGGTGTATTCAGCCTACCAAAGTAAAGAGATTGAGGGAAAGAGACTTGGTTACCAGAGAACAGAAACCACAAACCCGAAAGGTACAAAGAAGCAGATAGCTTACCAGTAATTGACCAAAGTGTGATTTACATTAACACGAACCAAGAATATTCAGCTAGAGAGAAAAATGCAAAAGGAAAAGTGTCAAAAATGGAAATCAAAACAAGGAATACTCCCCCAAAAGAAGTTACAGCCGAAACACTAAGTAGCTAGAATCCCAATTCGGCACTACCATATCCACACCCTCAACATCCTTGATTATCTCTTAATATCTCTCCATGATTCTCTCCAAAAATCACTCCAACATCCCATTCAAACTTTATTCAAACTCTCATGACCAATTCAACCTCAGAGTCTTAGTCCAACTCCACTACCTATATAGCTCAAATAGCAAAATAAGTACTCCATTGTGCAACCCAGGACTTGAACTCAAGTCTCCCAGTAGAAGCAACACGTCACATTGCCACTAGACCACACGCTCTCTTTGTGTCATAAAACAAACACTATTATTTATAAGGCCTATATGACAGTGTCCAGATTCATTTAAGAGCAAAACTAAAAATTTTGTAAAAGCTAAGACTTGAACTCCGGCTTCTAAAACACTCCCAAACACACCCAAATCACTTAGCCAATAAAGGAAACATGTAATTTGTGTCAAATAATACAAAATTAAGGACTCTAGACTTTTGGGGTGTAACACCACAAACCCGGCCTAGAAGTTAGGCCCAAATCTGGTGTGTCATATTGAAGTGTTTTTCGAAAACCATGTTTTTATTGAGAACCCTTCTTACTATTTAAAACCTCTGGCCATCTTAAAACTTGTGAAAACCTCAATTGACGTTGGTTTATTAAAAGTCATTCTCTTGTAAAACATTATTACCTTTAAAACTTTATTTACTTGCAGAAGCTTAATTTAAACAGTTGCGAAAATGTGATATTTTGAAAACTAGTTATTGTTTTGGAAAAATCGTGTTCTACTTCAACAGTAAAAAATAATATATAAAATTCCAAATTTAGAATCAGGAATTAAAAGAGGTCTTATTACAACCCAGATCAAATATAAGTATTTGTAAATAGATACCTTAAAAGAAAATTGAAAACAACAGTAGTTGTGTGGCCACCTCTGAGTCCCTCGCAGCACCGATCCTCCTAATGTTGGGGATTACCTGCATAGTTAATAAATGGGGTGAGTTTATGAAAACTCAATGTGTAATCCCTTATCAGTCAAATAGTAACAGTGCATATAGTAACAGTTTGGGCCTGACCTTATTCAACAACAGTACAGTCTGGGCCTAAGCCCTATGCAGTAACAGTGTGGGCCTATGCCCAAAATAGTATAATCACAATACAGGTATGCAACCCAACCCAATCCAACCAGCTCACCACCCGTACCAACCAACTCACCATATGGGGATTAAATCAACCTACCTAGCCAGCTCACCAATATCGTAGCGTAGCTGCTAATAATAATGCAGCAAAGTTGCTAATAATAACGCAGCAAAGCTGCTAATAGCGGTAAATGTGGTGTAGCCACTAATATCAGAATACGTGGCAAAGCCACTAGTACAGAACTTCTTCCAAATCAAAATTCCAACCCCAATGCAATATGCCGTGTATGTCATGCTCAATCATCATACGTGTATGGAAAATGGCCATGCTCAGTAACAACCATTTAAACATATATTAAAAGCATATCAGTCGTACAACCACCGTCAAGTCGGTTAAAACATAGTCATACAACCAAAGTTGAATCAGTCAAATTCATAGTCCAAGTCAGTCATTTACCCACAAGGGCAAAATAGTCCTTTTACCCTATAGGGGTATTTCAGTAATTTTACACTACAAGGGTATTTCGGTCATTCTGCCCTATAAGGGTATTACGTCATTCTACAGTATAAGGGTATTACGGTCATTCTACAAATCGAGGGTATTTCGATAATTTTAAAAATTGAGGTCTTAACGACCCAACAAAAGGTCCACCGTCGCCTCGAGCAACTTAAGTAACCTAAACAAACCAACGATGTAAATGGGCCTAAGACCCATACTCAGCCCAAGTGGGCCCATATGCTTGTGTGGCCCATTTAGCCCAAATTTAGTTACGGCTATGTGACCTACATAGCCCAGTCCAAATTTATCATTTACTGTAGATTTAATCTGTGTGGGACTCACGAGCCCTTTAGGCCCACACGACCCATTTCGACCCAACGAAGCCCTTAACGGCTTATGCCATGCACACAACATGACAAGCCTAACTACTTCCCACCTAATAGTTAGATTTGCACAAGCGGGCCCACGGGGCCCATTAGGCCCATCGAGGCCGATCGAGGCCTAGTACACGAGAATGCTCGTGGCAGCCTCTACAGTCTATCACCCCTGGTTTGCGGGCTCAGTTTACCACACGAGCGGTCACACGCTCGTGAAGCCTCAAATGTCAAATTTTTGACTTTTCGACTTTTGCCGACTTTCAATAAAGAAGGGCATGAATACACACCTGTTTATGAGAACGCGCTGAAGTCCACGATCACCAACCTTGGCACATCCTGATTAGAGTCTTAATCACTTTCCCCCTCACCAACTCATCTGGTTAGCTCTATTTAAAGCCAACTTCTCACCAATTCTCATGTTAGCTTCCCGATGTGGGATTACTTTCAACCATTAGGGAAATTCCTTATTCTTATGACCACTTCAACCACAGAGTTCCAGTCCAACTCCACCTTCTACACAGCTCAAATAGCAAAATAATACTCCACTGCGCATCCCAAGACTTGAACCTCAGACCTCAAACCTCACAGTTACACAACACACCACCACAGGCTCTTTCTATGTCATATTTTATTCTCAATTAATTATAAGGTCTATAGGCCAAAGTCCAGGTTCCTTTAAAAGAAAAACCAAAATAAATTGCAAGAGCTAAGCTTGAACCCAGGATCCCTTGTAACCTTAATGACGCCACAACCACCAGACCACAAGCTTCCTTGTGTCATTTATTTAACACAATAATTTAAAAGGCCATCATCCAAGCATCTAGGGTTTTATTCACTTAAAACCAAAATTTTTGCTAAAGCCCAGGTTTGAACCCAAGATTTCTCTATCACTTCTCAGGGCCATTAACCACCAAAGCAGAAATTTAAAATTGTGTCATTTCCTTGCACAATTATATACTTATATACAACCTCCTTACGGACCCATACTCAAGGCCCAATACTTCTAGGCCCAAATTAGGGGAGTTACATAGGGCATTACAAACTAACACTACAAACTCTTTTAGCTCTAGGATCCCAACTAACACATGAATGTCTTCATTCAATCCATCCTCAAATCTCTTGCACATGATGGCCTCAGTGGAAATACACTCCCGAGCATACTTACTCAGTCTGACAAATTCTCACTCATACTCTTTCAAGATCATACGACCCTGTTTTAGCTCAAGAAATTCCTTACATTTCTGATCGATGAACCGTTGGCTAATATACTTCTTTCAAAACTCCTCTTGAAAGAAGTCCCATCTAACCCTTTCTCTCGGTACCACCGATACTAGTGTATTCCACCAATGGTATACAGAATCTCCCAGAAGTGAGATAGCACACTTTAAACACCCATCTAGTGTGTAGGAAAATTCATCAAATACCCTAATAGAGTTCTCGAGCCAAAACTCGACTCTCTCAAGATCATCATCCACATTAGTTCAGAAATCTTCAGCCCCATGTTTTTAGATCTTATCAACCGGGGGATTATTCATTCTTACAAAGTCCATACCTTGTGGGGCTACAGGAACCGATCAAGGAATGGGTGGGGGTGAAGGAGATTGGGTATTCAGATTTGTTCAAACAAATTCTGTATACCATTCATTCATCATATGAAGAAAGGCTTCCCTGCCTCCTTCTACTTGACTAATCGTAGGGGTCTACTATTAAACGGCGTTGCCTCTTGAGTGGGAGTCGGTGCATTACTTTCTACTTCATCAACCTTAGCTCGATTGGGATCCATTACTATATAAAAACACAATTTACAATTGTCAGGAGTCATCACACTATCACAGTTCATTTATGGCATGTTTAGCTAGACTCTTACACACACTATGTTAGTCCAATAATCGACTAAACTATAGCTCTGATACCACTAAATGTAACACCCCTTAACAGTATTCGATGCCAGAACAGATTACGAGGCATTACCAGACTTAATCTCAAACAAACATAAAAAATCGAGCCATGAATTTCCACTTAAATTTAAAACCTTTCGAAAACATTCATATCGTCCCTTAAACGAGCCTACAAGGCCCAAAACATGCATTAGGAGTGGTTCGGGACTAAACCGATAACTTTAGAAAACTTCCCAACACTTAGAAAATTTTCATCAAAATAGGAGTGACACGCCCGTATGGCTTGGGACACGCCCATATGGCTTGTAACCCATGTAACTCTCTATTTATGGCGTCATCAACAAATTGAAGTCACACGGCCAAGTTACACGCTTGTGTACTTAGGCCGTGTGGGCAATTTAATTTTCATGATTTTTCATAAAATAGGTGTAGACTTCACATGCCCTGGCCACACGCCCATGTCCCTAGGCCGTGTCCTTCACACGGCTGAGACACAGAATCGCGTCTATGCTTGTGTGGCCGTGTCTCTCAGCCTTGTGAAGCATACGACCCAGGGACATGGACATGTGCCCAGGGCGTGTGAAGTCTGCACCTATTTTATGAAAAATTATGAAAATTAAATCGCCCACAGGCCTAAGCACACGGGCGTGTGACTTGGCCGTGTGATTTTAATTTGTTGATGATGTCATAAACAGAGAGTTACATGGGTTAGTGGCATGAGCCTGTGTGACCACATCGCCTACCCACACGGGTGTGTCCCAAGCCACACGAGCGTGTGACCCTTATTTTGATGAAAATTTTCTAAGTGTTGGGAAGTTTTCTAAAGTTATCGGTTTAGTCCTGAACCACTATTAATGCATGCTTTGGGCCACGTAGGCTCGTTTAAGGGACGATATGAATGTTTTTGAAAGGTTTTAAATTTGAGTGGAAATTCATGTCTCAATTTTGGATGTTTGTTTGAGATTAAGACCGATAATGCCTCGTACCCTAGCGTCGAATACGGTTAAGAGGTGTTACAGTGATATCGACGATGCTAGCACAAAAATATGTTAGGAAAGGTTGTGATGCTTACCTTGCTTATGTACTGGATACAAAAGTGTCTAAATCGAAGATTGAATTAGTACCAGTGATGTGTTTCCAAAAGAGTTACTTGGGTTGCCACCGATTAGAGAGGTCAAGTTTGCTATTGAATTAGTACTGGGAACATCACTGATATTGGCTCCTACAGAGTTAAAAGAATGGAAAGCTTAGTTGCAAGGATTAATAGATAGAGGTTTCGCACGACCTAGTTTTTCGCCCTGGGGTGCACAAGTACTGTTCGTAAAAAAAAAGATGGATCGATGAGATTATGTATCGACTATCGTCAGCTCAACCAGGTTACGATTAAGAATAAGTACCCTTTGCGGAGAATTGATGATTTTTTCAATCAGTTGAAAGGAGCAACATTATTTTTAAAGATTGATTTGCGATCTGGTTATTATTAGTTGCAATTTAAAGATTCAGATGTGCTGAAAACTGCGTTTAGAACCAAGTACAGACATTATGAATTTCTTGTTATGCCATTTGGATTAACTAATGCTCCTATAGTATTCATGGATTTGATGAATTGAATCTTTAGAACGTATTTGGGCAGATTTATAGTTGTATTCATTGATGACATTCTGATCTATTTTCGAGACGAATCTGAGCATGTCGAGCATTTGAGGATTGTGTAACAAACATTGAGGGATAAACAAATGTTCGCTAAATTTAGAAAATGCGAGTTTTGGCCCTGAGAGGTTGGATTTTTGGGACATACTGTTTTAACGGAAGGCATTCGAGTTTATCCAAATAAGATTTCAGTAGTTGTTGACTGGAAACCACCAAGAAACATATCCGAAGTCAAAAGTTTTCTAGGATTAGTTGGCTATTATCTGCGTTTTGTAAAAGGGTTCTCGATGATTGCTACACCGATGACTCGATTGTTACATAAATTTGTGAGGTTTGAGCAGTCAGATAAATGCCAACAGAGTTTTAAACAGTTGAAAACACGGTTAACGGAAGCACCAGCTTTAGTTCAGCCTGAGTCGGGTAAAGAATTTGTGATTTTTAGTGATGCGTCATTGAACGGTTTGGGATGTGTTTGCAAGAAGGCAAAGTGATAGCTTATGCTTCTAGACAGTTAAAACCACATGAAAAGAATTATCTAATGCATGATTTAGAGTTGGTTTCTATTGTATTCGCATTGAAAATTTGGCAACATCATTTGTTCGGCAAAAAAATGCCATATTTTTACCAATCACAAGAGGTTGAAGTATCTAATGTCTCGAAAAGATTTGAATTTATGACAACGAAGATGGCTCGAGTTGTTGAAAGACTATGAGTTAGTGATTGATTATCATCTAAGAAAAGCAAATGTATTTGCGGATGCTTTAAGTAGAAAACCTTTGTTTGCTTTGTGGGCGATGAATACACAATTAACATTATTTGATGATGGTTCGATTTTAGCTAAATTTTCTTCAGCAAATTTGCAAGGTTCAGAAATGTGATAATGAATTGCAAGCTAAAAGAGTACAATGTGAGTCAACTACTGATTCAGAGTATCAGATTGGATCCGATGATTGTTTACTGTTTCATGGTAGAGTTTGTGTGCTAAGGAATCCCGAGCTTATTTAGAAAATTCTACACGAAGCACACAATGGTTGTTTATCTATTCATCCTGGGAGTACTAAGATGTACAATTATTTAAAATAGTTGTACTAGTGGTGGGGCATGAAACGAGACATTTCAGAGTTTGTGTCGAGATGTTTGATTTGTTAGCAAGTTAAAGATGAACATCAAGTGCCTTCAAGACTACTATAGCCAGTGATGATACCTGGGTGGAAGTGGGATAGAGTTATGATGGATTTCATATCAGGATTACCCCTATCTCCGAAAAAGAAAGTTGCTATTTGGGTTGTTGTTGATCGTTTGATGAAATCTACACATTTTATTCCAGTACGTACAGACTTTTCACTTGATAGATTAGCTGAATTGTACATCTCTGAATTGTCAGCTTGCATGGGGTGTTAGTTTCTATTATTTCTAATAGAGATATGCGGTTTAGGTCACAATTTTGGAAGAAATTGCAAGAATATTTGGGCACGCGGTTACATTTTAGTACTGCATTTCATCCTTAAACCGAAGGTCACTGTAACACCCCTTACCCGTATCCGTCGCCGGAACAGGGTACGAGGTATTAACAAATTATAGTAAATACTATTAAATAAAACCCAACAAAAATATAGCGTGCAATTTAATCATTATAACATATGCTATTAACAATACAAACTAATTTCAAAGGCTTCATACAAAATGATTAGTTTGATACTATAAGTAGTAATTTAAACCTACACATTTATGACACGTAACAAAATAACTAAGTCTGCTATACATGCCATATTTCAAAATAGTGTTTACAAAGTATCAAAAAGTATTGATAGTGTGGATGGGTCTCCGACAATCTTCAATTCCCGATCTGGCTTAGTAACTCCATAAGACAAGAAAAAGAAAAGAATATAAGCATATAGCTTAGTAAGTAAGTATATAAATAACAAATAAGGAATCTAACATGTTTACAACATAACTCAATTATATCATATTTTTAAATTTTATTGTTTACTCCAATTTGATCAAGCTGTCCCTCCTGCGTCATGATCACTAAATAAATCATAACTCGAGTTGCAAAACTCGAAATCCAAATCTGTAAAATCTCCCTAAATCTAGACTCACCAAAATTCTCACTAATTTTTTTTTAGAATTCTTGGTTCAGCCAATTAGTACAGTTTATTAGTTAAAGTTTCCCCTGTTACACAGCTCAACTGATCTGACCTCTATTCACTACGAATTGAATTTCTCTCAGTAAATAATTAAAATAACCATGAAACCTGTTTCATTTAAAACTAGACTCAATAAGAAATTTAGGCATGTAAACTATATATCTTAATTTGTTTTGTAAAATTTTTAATAATTTTTCAAAGTTGGAACAGGGGATCACATAGTCATCCTGAGTAAGTCACACACAATTGTAAATATCTCAAAATATAGAATTCCTTTGCTTGCTCTGTTTCTTTTATATGAAAATAGACTCATTAAGCTTTAATTTCATATCTCATTAAATCTCTAATTAAATTCCTTCTATTTTTGGTGAATTTTCAAAATCACGTCACTGCTACTGTCCAAAACAGTTTTAATGCTAATTTCACTCTTTCACACATTCTTTATACTAATCTCATTTTAACTTACACATATATATATCACAAATAATTTTCACCACATTTCATATATCACAAGTGTAGGTCCATGACTACAATGTCATCACAAAACCATCCCGTTGAACAATTCAAATTAATCCTCAATACTTGATGGTTTCAGCACACAGCCCCACCATCATATTTCATTTAGTTCGGCTCTCTTGTACACATGGTGAACACTTAGTACCACTCATACGACCTAGCCGATTTGTCTCGTAGCTCTCTTGTCTACATGGTGTCCTTCACTTGGAATCACGCATGCGGCCTAGCTACATTTATCTCTCACGTAGCTCTCTTGTCTGCATGGGATACATCCCGTATCACACATGTGACCTAGCTACTACATAGTATCTCGTAGCTTTCTTGTACACATGATGTGCACTCGGCACCATACATGTGACCTAGCTACACTCCCTCTATTTTATTTGATCTTTCTGAATGTTCAACCGGGATCTCTCTTTCTATTACTTATTTCCATTCTTCCAATAGTCGATTTATACTTCAATATCAGCTAATATATATATATATAATAGGCTGAAATATAAGAATGTAAATGAAATTAATGTATTATTTACATACAAACTTACCTCGGTGCAAAATATGGGAATTTTGCAATTTAGTCCAAAACTTTCTCCTTCCCCCGTTCGAGGTCGATTCCACGTCTTTCTTGATCTATAACAACATATTTAGCTCATTTAACACTCGAACTATTTATTTTAATCTAAAAATCACATTATACAAAAATTACATTTTTGCCCCCTAACTTTTAGAAAATTACAATTTTTCCCCAAGGCTCGAAAATTTAATTTCAGCCCTTATTCTTATGTTTAATGACCTACTGATCATTTTTCTCTTCTATGGAAACATCAAATTCTCACTCTAACACATAGTTATTAACAATAGGTATTTTTATCGATTATGCCGTTTTGCTCGTTTTAGTTAAAAATCGCTTAGAAAAGATCGTTCCCCTAACTTCAAACATTCATATTCTACCATAAAACAAAAAAATACATGCCTATCATTCATGGGTAAATTTTTAAACATAAACCCTAACTCAAAATAATGGTAGAAATAAGTAAACCGAGCTACGAGAATTTCAAAAATGTGAAGAACATTAAAAACGGGGCTTGAAATCACTTACTATGAAGCTTGAAAGTTGAAGAAACCCTAGCTATGGAGGAGAGCAATTTTCGGCAGCAACTAATGAAGATGATAACCAATTTTGTGTTATTTTTCCCATTTTATTTCATTTAATATACAAATGACCAAAATGCCCTTACTACTAAACTTTCCAAAAATTCCTTCCATGTCCTAATTTTGTCCATGAACTTAAAATTGGTCAAATTGCTATTTAAGACCTCCTAATTAATATTTCAATGCAATTTCATACTAAAAACTTCTAGAATGCAAATTTTGCAACTTATTCGATTTAGTCCCTACTTTCAATTTAAGCACTTTAGGCATAGAATTTCTTCACGAAATTTTCACACAATCATGCAATCATATCATAATCATCAAAATAATTATAAAAGAATTATTTCTATCTCGGATTTGTGGTCACAAAACCACTATTCCGATTAGGCTCTAATTCGGGTTGTCACAATTCTTCCCCCCTTTAAAGATTTTCGTCCCCGAAAATCTTACCGGTATAGAGGTTCGGGTACTGTTTCCTCATAGCTTCCTCAGGTTCCCATGTAGCCTCTTCTATCCCATGTCTGTGCCACAATACTTTCACTAAGGTTATACTTTTATTTCTTAACTATTTAATTTCTCGAGCCAAAATCTTTATTGGTTCCTCCTCATAGGTCATATCCGATCGAATCTCAATTTCTGTTGGAGAAATCACATGTGAAGGATCAGAACGATAACGTCGCAACATTGATACATGAAACACGTTATGAATTCTTTCTAACTCTGCCGGTAAGGCCAACCGATATGCCACTGGTCCAATCCTCTCAGTAATCTCATACGGCCCAATAAAACGCAGACTCAACTTGCCTTTTCGGCTAAATCTCAAAATTTTTTCCATGGTGACACCTTCAAGAACACTTTATCACCCACTTGAAATTCAATCTCTTTTCTTTTTAAATCTGTATATGACTTTTGTCAATCTGAAGCAGCTTTCAAGCAATCCCGAATTACTTTTAATTTCTCTTCGGTTTCTTTAACTAGATCAACTCCGTGAATCTATTTCTCACTAAGTTCGGTCCAATATAAAGGAGTCCGACACTTACGACCATACAAGGCTTCGTATGGTGCCATTTTTATACTTGACTGGTAACTGTTATTGTAGGCAAATTCAATCAAAGATAGATATTTCTCCCAACTACCTCCAAATTCTAAGACACAGCATCTAAGCATATCCTCGAGTACCTGGATTACTCTTTCCGACTGACCATCTGTTTGTGGATGAAACGCGGTACTAAAGTTCAATTTTGTACCCAAAGCTTCTTGTAACTTTTTTCCAAAATCTTGAGGTAAATCTCGGATCTCTGTCTGATATTATTGACATAGGTACTCCGTGCAACCTCACAATTTCAGCAATATATAATTCGGCTAATTTATCAAGTGAGTAATCGGTACGTACTGGTATAAAGTGGGCTGACTTTGTTAATCTATCAACCACTACCCAGACAGCATCCTTCTTTTTAGGAGTCAAAGGCAAACCGATCACAAAATCCATGGTAATCTTGTCCCATTTCCACTCAGGCACCATTACCGGTTGAAGTAATCCTGAAGGCACTTGATGTTCAGCTTTTACTTGTTGACAGATCAAACACTTGGTTACAAATTCAAAAATGTCCCTTTTCATACACGCCACCAATACAACTTCTTTAAATCATTATACATTTTTGTGCTACTGTGGTGAATCGATAAACGACCATCAGGCGCTTCATGTAATATTTTCTGAATCAATTCATCGTTTTTCGGTACACATATCCTGTCTCGAAACATCAAACAGTCGTCTGGTCCAACTCAAAAATCTGAGTCGTAACCTGATTCGCATTGAGTTCTCTTGGTTCGCAACTCACTATCGTTCTTTTGAGCATCACAAATCAACTGGAGAAATAACGGTTTAGCCCTCATCTCTGCTAAGATTGACCCATCATCAGACAATGCTAACCCCGTATTCATGGCTCTCAAAGTAAAAAGAAATTTCCTGCTCAAGGCGTCAGCAACTACATTTGCTTTTCCCGGATGATAATCAATCACTAGATCATAATCCTTTAATAATTCAAGCCATCTTCGCTGTCGTAGATTCAAATCCTTTTGATTAATCAAATACTTCAAACTTTTGTGATCAGTAAAAATTCGGCATTTTTCACCATACAAATAATGTTGCCAAATTTTCAAGGCAAAGACAATAGCGGCCAATTCCAAATCATGTGTAGGATAGTTCTTCTCATGCGATTTTAACTGTCTCGAAGCATAAGCTACCACTTTACCCTCTTGCATCAACACACATCTAAGGCCTGTCAATGATGCATCACTATAAATTACGAACTTCTTTTTCTGGCTCAATTTTGTACTAAAATTGGTGCTTGATCAATCGTGCTTTCAACTTTTCAAAAACTCTGTGACATTTATCAGTCCATTCAAACTTAACATTCTTTTGCAACAACTTAGTCATAGGAGAGGCAATCATCGAAAATCCTCAACAAAAGCGTCTATAATATCTCGGCCAAGCCTAAAAACTTCTAACCTCGGATACATTCTTTGGCGGTTTCCAATAAACGATAGCAGAAATCTTACTTGGATCCACCCGAATACCATCACCTGAGACTATATGTCCCAAAAATCCGACTTCACGGAGCTAGAACTCACTTTTACTAAACTTAGCAAACAGTTTCTTTTCTCTCAAGATCTGCAATATGGTTCTCAAGTGTTTGGCATGTTCAGACTCATCCCGAGAATAAATTAGAATGTCATCTATAAACACTACTACAAACTTATCCAAATATGGCCGAAAGTTCCGATTCATTAAGCCCATAAATATAGCTGGAGCATTTGTTAAGCCGAAAGGCATCACAAGAAACTCATAATGTCCATACCTTGTCCTAAAGGTGGTTTTTGGCACATCCGACTCCTTAACTCTCAACTGGTAGTAACCAGACCTCAAATCAATCTTTGAAAACACCGTGGCCCCCTTTAACTGATCGAATAAATCATCAATCCTCGGCAATGGGTACTTGTTCTTTATAGTCACCTTATTAAGCTGACGGTAATCAATGCAATAACAATAGTATCATAAAGAGAGAATGTACCAGTAATGACATCAGGAGATGATGCATCTTCTCGAGCACGTATAGCATAAGCTCTAGCAGGTGTTCTAGCTTCTAATCTTGCCACCGAATCTTTCATCACGGTTTTACTACTAGTCTCACCTCAAAGTATTTCTCGGTGGTCTACCTCTACTAGCGGTGGTATTACATCTAGCACTGAAATCTTTCTTCTTTAACTTTCTCCGGACGGTCTCTAATAAAATGCTCGCGAGAACCACACACGAAACAAGCTCGCTCGGTTCCCCAACACTCACCATAATGTTGCTCGCCACATTGCCGACACTCTCGGCTTTCTAGGTCGCACATTACCCACACTTGCCACCGAAGTAGCTTGAGCTTTAGACCCCGAATATTCTTTACCACGATCTCTGTGTGAATCCCTAGTTGAAACTGTCACTCGAGGATTTGTCTCTTTGGACCTCTTTGATTGAGATTGAAATGGCTTGCTTATCGGTCTTTTTCTGACATCTCGAGCCTCAATAGCAGCTTTTCTTCTTTCTGTGTTCAATTCTTCGGCTTTAAGAGCTCGATCAACTAATACTACAAATTCTTTCAACTCCAAAATTCCTACAAGCACTTTAATATCCTCATTTAGCCCATCTTCAAACCTTCTGCACATAATGGCCTTGGTGGACACACATTCCTGGGCATACTTGCTGAGTCTCACAAATTCGCGTTCATACTCTGCCACAGACATCTTGCCCTGCTTCAATTCAAGGAACTCCTTCCGTTTTTGATCAATAAATCGCTGACTTATGTATTTCTTTCTAAATTCTTCCTGGAAGAAATCCCAAGTAACTTTTTCTTTTGGCACCACTGCTACCAAAGTCTTCCACCAGTGGTAGGCCAAATCTCTTAAAAGTGATACAGCACACTTTAAGCACTCCTCGGGTGTACATGAGAGCTCATCAAATACATGGGTAGAATTTTCAAGCCAGAATTTCGCTTTCTCAGGATCATCATCGATCTTTGCTCTAAACTCTTCGGCCCCTTGTTTTCGAATCTTGTCAACCGGAGGCTTGTTCATTCTTATCAAATCTATGCCTTGAGTAGCTACAGGAATCGTTTGAGGTATAGTAGGGGGTGGAGGAGGTTGAGCATTTGGATTTGATCGAATAAATTCAGTATACCAATTGTTCATCATTTGGAGAAAGGCATCCCGAGCCTCATCTCCTTGTCTCAATGTCTCAGGTCAACTTTCCATAGGCGCGGTCCCTTGTGCGGGAGCCGGCGCATTACTAGCAGCATCATCAGCCGCAGTTCCTTCAGGATCCATTACTATATTAAAACAAAACGCAGTTTAGAATAATCAGGAGTCACCACACTATCACAATATTTTTATGGCATGTATAACTAGACTTTTACATACACTTTATTAGTCTGAGAACCGACTAAACCATAGCTCTGATACCACCAAATGTAACACCCCTTACCCGTATCCGTCGCCGGAACAGGGTACGAGGTATTAACAAATTATAGTAAATACTATTAAATAAAACCCAACAAAAATATAGCGTGCAATTTAATCATTATAACATATGCTATTAACAATACAAACTAATTTCAAAGGCTTCATACAAAATGATTAGTTTGATACTATAAGTAGTAATTTAAACCTACACATTTATGACACGTAACAAAATAACTAAGTCTGCTATACATGCCATATTTCAAAATAGTGTTTACAAAGTACCAAAAAGTATTGATAGTGTGGATGGGTCTCCGACGATCTTCAATTCTCGATCTGGCTTAGTAACTCTATAAGACAAGAAAAAGAAAAGAATATAAGCATATAGCTTAGTAAGTAAGTATATAAATAACAAATAAGGAATCTAACATGTTTACAACATAACTCAATTATATCATATTTTTAAATTTTATTGTTTACTCCAATTTGATCAAGCTGTCCCTCCTGCATCATGATCACTAAATAAATCATAACTCGAGTTGCAAAACTCAAAATTCAAATCCGTAAAATTTCTCTGAATCTAGACTCATCAAAATTCTCACTAATTTGTTTTTAGAATTTTTGGTTCAGCCAATTAGTACAGTTTATTAGTTAAAGTTTCCCCTGTTACACAGCTTAACTGATCTGACCTCTGTTCACTACGAATTGAATTTCTCTCAGTAAATAATTCAAATAACCATGAAACCTATTTAATTTAAAACTAGACTCAATAAGAAATTTAGGCATGTAAACTATATTTCTTAATTTGTTTTTTACAATTTTTAATAATTTTTCAAAGTTGGAACAGGGTATTACATATTCATCCTGAGCAAGTCACACACAATTGTAAATATCTCAAAATATAGAATTCCTTTGCTTTCTCTGTTTCTTTTATATGAAAATAGACTCATTAAGATTTAATTTCATATCTCATTAAATCTCTAATTAAATTCCTTCCATTTTTGGTGAATTTTCAAAATCACATCACTGTTACTGTCCAAAACAGTTTTAATGCTAATTTCACTCTTTCACACATTCTTTATACTAATCTCATTTTAACTTACACATATATATATCACAAATAATTTTCACCACATTTCATATATCACAAGTGTAGGTCCATGACTACAATGTCATCACAAAACCATCCCGTTGAACAATTCAGATTAATCCTCAATACTTGATGGTTTTGACACAAACCCCACCATCATATTTCATTTAGTTCGGCTCTCTTGTACACATGGTGAACACTTAGTACCACTCATGCGACCTAGCCGATTTGTCTCAGTAGCTCTCTTGTCTACATGGTGTCCTTCACTTGGAATCACGCATGCGACCTAGCTACATTTATCTCTCACGTAGCTCTCTTGTCTGCATGGGATACATCCCGTATCACACATGTGACCTAGCTACTACATAGTATCTCGTAGCTTTCTTGTACACATGATGTGCACTCGGCACCATACATGTGACCTAGCTACACTCCCTCTATTTTATTTGATCTTTCTGAATGTTCAACCGGGATCTCTCTTTCTATTACTTATTTCCATTCTTCCAATAGTTGATTTATACTTCAATATCAGCTAATATATATATATATAATAGGCTGAAATATAAGAATGTAAATGAAATTAATGTATTATTTACATACAAACTTACCTCGGTGCAAAATATGGGAATTTTGCAATTTAGTCCAAAATTTTCTCCTTCCCCTGTTCGAGGTCGATTCCACGTCTTTCTTGATCTATAATAACATATTTAGCTCATTTAACACTTGAACTATTTATTTTAATCCAAAAATCACATTATACAAAAATTACATTTTTGCCCCCTAACTTTTAAAAAATTACAATTTTGCCCCAAGGCTCGGAAATTTAATTTCAGCCCTTATTCTTATGTTTAATGACCTACTGATCATTTTTCTCTTCTATGGCAACATCAAATTCTCACTCTAACACATAGTTATGAACAATAGGTATTTTTATCGATTATCTTAGTTTTGCTCGTTTGCGTTAAAAATCGCTTAGAAAAGATCGTTTCCCTAACTTCAAACATTCATATTCTACCATCAAACAAAAAAATACATGCCTATCATTCATGGGTAAATTTTTAAACATAAACCCTAACTCAAAATAATGGTAGAAATAAGTAAACCGAGCTACGAGGATTTCAAAAATGTGAAGAACATTAAAAAACGGGGCTTGAAATCACTTACTATGAAGCTTGAAAGTTGAAGAAACCCTAGATATGGAGGAGAGAAATTTTTGGCATCAACTAATGAAGATGATAACCAATTTTGTGTTATTTTTCCCATTTTATTTCATTTAATATACAAATGACCAAAATGCCCTTACTACTAAACTTTCCAAAAATTCCTTCCATGTCCTAATTTTTTCCATGAACTTAAAATTGGTCAAATTGCTATTTAAGACCTCCTAATTAATATTTCAATGCAATTTCATACTGAAAACTTCTAGAATGCAAATTTTGCAACTTATTCGATTTAGTCCCTACTTTCAATTTAAGCACTTTAGGCATAGAATTTCTTCACGAAATTTTCACACAATCATGAAATCATATCATAATCATCAAAATAATTATAAAATAATTATTTCTATCTCGGATTTGTGGTCACGAAACCACTATTCCGATTAAGCTCTAATTCGGGTTGTCACAGTCACTCTGAAAGAGTGATTCAGATTCTCGAAGATATGCTTCGTTGCTGTGTTTTAGAATTTGAAGGCAAGTGGGAGAAATATTTACGGTTGATTGAGTTTGCATATAATAATAGTTATCAGTCGAGCATAAAGATGGCATCGTTTGAGGCTTTATATGGTCATAAATGCTAGACTCTATTATATTGGATCGAGCTTAGTGAGAAAAAAGATTCAGGGGGTTGATTTGATCAGAGAGACTGAAGAGAAAGTGAAAGTAATTCGCGACAGTTTGAAAGCAACTTCAGATCGACAGATATCGTATGCGAATTTGAAACGTAAAGATATTGAATTTCAAATCGGTGACAAAGTGTTTTTAAAATTATCACCATGGAAGAAGATTCTTCGATTTGGTTGCAAAGGAAAATTGAGTCTGCGATTTATCGAGCCGTAAGAGATTATCAAGAGAATAGGGCCAGTGGCATATCGGCTAGCTTTACCGTCAGAATTAGAAAATATCCATAATGTGTTTCCTGTATCCATGTTACGAAGGTACTGATCAGATCTGTCGGACATAATTTCTCCGACTGAAGTTGAAATTCAGCCTGACATGTAACAGCTCAATTTAGGGCCTAGCCGGAACAGTGGTCTTGGGACCACAAATTCAAAGTTGGGAAAATTATTTTTATTATTATGAGGTTATAGTAAGATTACATTAGTGCATGAAAATTTTGATAAGTTAATTTTGACGTTTGAGAGCCCAATTACGAAAAAGGACTAAATCGCATAAAAGGAAAAACTTTCATTTTAGTACCCAAATGTGTTAATTAACAAGAGAATTAAAATTGGAGGTCTTTAAAGGGCAACTAGACCCTTTTTAGAATGCTTGTCCGGCCATAGAATCAAAGAGGGGACAAAAATCTTAAAATTTGGTGAGTTAGGTGGCTTATTTTGACTAAAATAGAAATAAATCAAGGAAGGATGATATCATCCATTTTTCATCTTCTTTCTCTACTGAAAATAAGCCATTGAAGGGAATTTTAAAAGCTTAAAATTTTAGCAACTTGAAGCACTCACAAGTAAGTGATTTCCATACCCTTTGTTGAATATTACATTTTTGAGACCCTTGAAGCATGAGCTTTCAAATGGGGGGTCTATGTTGCAAAATGATTAAGAGTTTTGAGTTTTTCCATGAATGGATTTATGATAGTTTCTGATTTTTTATGGAAGAATATGAGTCCTAGTTGTGTCATAAACAACTTTTGTGAAAGGTGTTAGCATGAAAACACCTAAAGGGGCTATTATGCATAATTGGTAAAATAGTTGTTAAATATGTGAAATAGTGAGAATTTGAAGTTGCTATAAGAGTAAAAAGGGGTCAGATAGTCCTAAGATGCGAAGAAATTCAATAAAAATTGAATTTTGAGCATAGGGGCAAAATGGTCATTTTGCCATGGTCTAGGGGCAAAATGATCATTTTACCAAAGAAGTGAATTTATGAATTCCTAACTGTAATTAGTGATTAAATGAGTGTATTTTGTTATAATAGATCAAGTTTCACCAAATTCGAACCTAGACCGGGGGAAAGCCAAGCAACTCGACTAAACTGACTAGTCGAGTACATTTTGTAAACCGAGGTAAGTTGTATGTAAATAAATCAACTATATCGTTACTGCATGTATTTGAATTGTTATGGATTTGATATAGTATGAATTGCTAGATTGTGAACTGAGAATGCATATTAATGATTGAGATAATAGAAGGATCCCGTTGGAACCCTAGGAAACAAACTGGATATTCAAGCTATGACATTCGGGTTATTTGTGTGCCAGTGTAAGACATGTCTAGGACATGCCTCAGCCACATAATGAGAGCCAGTGTAAGACATGTTTGGGACATGCATCGGCCTCGATGATAATAGCTACTGTAAGACATGTCTGGGACATGCATCAGCACGTATATACGAGAGCTAGTATAAGACCATGTTTGGGACATGGCTTCGGCAATTTATCCCATGTTTGAGGCTTATAGAATATCTGGTAGTATTTCTAAAAGGTTCAAGTTTAAAGGTTATGAAAGTGATTTAATAAGGAAAGTATAATAATGTTGTGAGTGGTACAGTACCAAGTTGGTATGCATAAGTAATGAGCTCCAATTAGAAAATGTGACTTGAGTAGTCGGTAATGAGTAATTCAAGTTTATGCTTACCTTTGAACTATGAGTATGATGACTAATGTTGAAATTGTTGTTGTATATTTATTTATATGCAACTTACTAAGCTTTATGCTTACCCTATTTCCATTACCTTTCTTTCAGTGTCGTTTAGCTAGCTCAAGGATACCTTGAAGTCAGAGATATCGATCACACTATCAGCCGTAATACTCGGTATAGTAGGATTGATATTTTTTTATTACGACATGTATAGGACTAGACCTTATTATTTTGTGTCTTTGAGAATTGGCCAAATGTGTTGGCTTGGAATAGATTCCACACTTTACATTAAGCCTTTCATTTTGAGTCTATAATAGATCCATCTTCATAGTTAAATGAATGTCTATCATGCTTAATTTGGTATTGGCTAGCATTGACATGAAAATAGGCATATTAGGGTGGCAATAAGGCTTGGTAAATAGCCTCATATTGTCCACACGGGTAGGCACACAGGTGTATGTCTAGGACGTGTATGACACACACACAGCCCCATAGGCATGTGAGAAGGCAGTGTGTCCCCTACACTTAGAAATTTCAAGTTAGAATGCATGGTAAGGGTCATACGGGCAGAGACACGGCCGTGTGTCTCAGCCATGTGGAAGGGCACGGCCTAGTACATGGGCGTATACCATGGTCATGTGATGCTGACGTCAGAAATAGAATACCCAGATTTTTGCACACGGGCTACGCCACGGGCATGTCGTGACCATGTGAAAGGACACGGGCAAAGGACAAGGATGTGTGTCCAGGCCATGTGAAGTCTGCACCTATTTTATGAAAACTTGTGGGATTAAATTTGCCATACAGGTGCGGGGCACGGGCGTGTCCCTAACACATGGGTGTGTACCCTATACCCACACGGGCGTGTGGAGCCTTAAAGCATGAAATTTCCCGAGTTTTTCTTGAGCCGTTGGATTGGTCCCGAACCACTTTGAATATATGTTTTGGGCCCCATAAGCCCTATTAAGGGATAAATTGAATATGAAATGAAAAGTTTTTAATTGGTCAAACTTTTATGGCCCGATTTTCTTAAGATTGGTTGAGTTTAAGTTCGGTAGTACCTCAAACCCTATTCTGACGTTGAATACAAGTGAGGGTTGTTACATTTAGTGGTATCAAAGCTATGGTTTAGTCGATTCTAAGACTAACTTAGCGAGAGTACGAGTCTAGCTATACATGCCATAGTTGTACATTGATAGTGTGACGAATTCTAACTATTATAAATTATGTTTTCATATAGTAAATGGATCCTGATAGAACCACGTCGGATGACATGGAAAGTAATCTGCCGGCTCCCACCGAGGGGACTGCGCCAGTAGAGAGCAAACCCGTGAGTATAGGTCAAGGCGGAGGGGTTAGAGAAGCCTACCTCTGAATGATGGACGCTTGGTATACGGGGTTTGTTCGTGCGAACCCGAACACTCCACCTCTCCCACCTCCTCTGATTCCTCAGTATGCCTCGGTAGCTCCGCAAGGTGCAGACAAGTTTAGAAGAGAGAACCCTCCGATAGATAAGATCCGGAAAGAAGGGGCCGAGGAATTTCGGGCTAGATTAGATGATGACCCGGAGAAGGCAAAATTTTGGTTAGAAAATACCATAAGGGTGTTCGATAAATTATCATGCACACCTGAGGAGTGCGTGAAGTGTACAACGTCACTTCTACGGGATTCGGCATATCAATAGTGGAATACTCTCGTGTTCGTGGTACCAAGAGAAAGAGTAACTTGGGAATTTTTCCAAGAAGAATTCAGAAAGAGGTACATTAGCCAGAGGTTCATGGACCAGAAAAGGAAAGAATTTTTAGAGTTGAAACAGGATTAGGACTGTGACGGAGTATGAACGTGAGTTTGTGAAACTCAGCAAGTATGTATGGGAATGCGTATCCTCTGAAGCTACGATGTGCAAGAGATTTGAGGATGGCCTCGATGAAGATATTCGAGTGTTTGTGGGTACCTTAAAAATAAGAGAATTTGTGACGCTCGTCGAGAGAGCGTGTAAGGCAGAGGAGCTGGTAAAAGAGAGAAAGAAAGCGGCCTCTCAATCACGAGATTTAAAGAAAAGACAGATGGGAAAAGCACATCAGTCTTCATCTAAAAGATCAAAAGAATTTACTACCCATAGTGTTGTAGTAGACTGCGGAACGAAAGAAATTAAGCTGAAATGTCAAGACGAGAATGTTCTTCGAGTTGGCCCAAATGGGTCAAAAAAATCTACCTGTAGTAATATCATCATTGACTGCTGTGAAATATTTGAAAAAGGGATATGAGGCTTATTTGGCTTTTGTGTTGAATACTCAAGTGCCTGAGTTAAAGATTGAATCAGTGCCGGTAGTCTGCAAGTTTACAGATGTGTTCCCGGAAGAGTTGCCCGGATTACCTCCAGTGAGGGAAGTTGAGTTTGAGATTGAATTAGTCCCTAGAACGGCACCCATCTCGATCGCCCCGTATAGAATGGCTCTAGCGGAACTGTAAGAGTTGAAAGCACAGTTGCAAGAGCTAACAGACAAGGGTTTTGCAAGACCAAGCTATTCCCTGTGGGGTGCTCCAATACTTTTTGTGAAGAAGAAAGATGGGTCGATAAGACTATGCATCGACTATAGACAACTCAACAAGGTGACAGTGAAAAACAAGTATCCTTTGCCAAGGATTGATGATTTGTTTGATCAGTTAAAAGGAGCCACCGTGTTTTTTAAGATGAATCTGAGGTCTGGTTATTATTAGTTAATGGTTAAAGAGCAAGATGTGTCGAAGACCGCATTTCAGACAAGATATGGGCATTATGAGTTCCTCGTCAACCCTTTTGGCTTGACTAATGCTCCGGCGATTTTTATGAATCTGATGAACCGCATTTTTAGGCCGTTTTTGGATAAGTTTTTTGTCGTCTTCATTGATGATATATTCATTTATTCGCATGATGAGAGTGAGCACGCAGATCATTTGAGAGTTGTATTGCAAACCTTGAGAGACCAATAATTGTATACCGAATTCAGTAAGAGTGAATTTTTGCCTAAGGAGGTTGGGTTTCTAGGATACATTGTGTTGGGTGACGGGATCCGAGTGGACCCAGGCAAGATCTCGGCTATTGTTGAGTGGAAGCTGCCAAGGAATGTGCAGAGGTTCGAAGCTTTTTGGGTTTAGCTGGATACTATAGATGGTTTGTAAATGGATTCTTTGCGATCGCTACCCCATTGACTAAACTACTACAAAAATATTTCAAGTTTGAATGGACGGAAAGATGCCAACAAAGTTTTGAGAAACTAAAGGCTTTGTTAACGGAAGCCCCAGTGTTAGTGCAACCAGAGTCAGGCAAAGAGGTCGTGATATTTAGCGACGCCTCCTTAAATGGATTGGGGTGTGTGCTCATGCAAGAAGGCAAGGTTATAGCCTATGCCTCGAGACAACTAAAGCAACATGAGAGAAGTTATCCAACCTATGATTTGGAACTAGCAGTTGTAGTGTTCGCGTTGAAGATTTGGAGACACCATTTGTATGGAGAGAAATGTCGGGTATTCACCGACCATAAGAGTTTAAAGTACTTGATGACTTAAAAGGAATTGAGTTTGCGACAACACTGATGGTTAGAGCTATTAAAGGATTATGAGTTAATTATCGACTACCATCCGGGAAAGGCAAATGTAGTTGCCGAGGCCTTGAGTAGGAAGTCGTTGTTTCCCTTGAGAGCCTTGAACATTCAGTTGACTGTATCCAATGATGGTTCGATTCTAGTCGAGTTGAGGGTTAGATCGACATTTCTTCAAGAGATCCGAGAAGCTTAGAGAAGTGATGAGAATTTGCAAGCTAAGAGAACTCATTGTGAGTTAGAAATTGATTTAGATTTTCGTATCAGTACCGATGGGTGTATAATGTTCAAAGACAGGGTTTGTGTACCCAAGGACAATGAGCTTATTTAGCAGATTCTGAGTGAGGCACATAGTGGTTGTTTATCCATTCACCCGGGTAGTGTGAAAATGTACAATGACCTTAAGAAAATTTATTGGTGGTCGAGGATGAAAAGAGACATTTCAGAGTTTGTGTCCAAGTGCCTAGTGTGTCAGCAAGTAAAGGCTGAACATCAAGTACCTTCGGATCTACTTTAGCTTATCATGGTCCCCGAGTGGAAATAGGATCGTATCACTATGGACTTCATGACCAGTTTGCTTGTAACCCTGAAAAGGAAAGATGCTATATGGGTTATTGTCGATAGACCAACTAAGTCGGCACATTTCGTACCAGTGTGTACTGATTTCTCCCTTGAGAAATTTGCTGACTTATATGTTTCTGAGATTGTGAGACTTCATGGAGTGCCATTGTCGATCGTTTCAGATAGGGATCCGAGGTTTACCTCAAGGTTTTGCAAAAAAGTTATAAGAGGCTTTGGGAACCAAGTTGAGTTTCAGGACGGCATTTCATCCGCAAACCGACGAACAGTCGAAAAGAGTGATATAGATCTTAGAGGACATGTTGAGATGTTGTGTTCTCGAATTTTAAGGAAGTTGGGAAAAATACTTGCCATTGGTTGAATTCGCCTACAACAACAGCTATCAGTCGAGCCTAAAAATGGCACCGTATGAGGCTTTATACGGGCGAAAGTGTCGAAAGCCCTTATACTGGATTGAGTTGAGATAGAATCAGATCCATGGGGTCAATTTGGTCAAAGAGGTTGAGGAGAAAGTTAAAGTGATTCGTAACTGCCTTAGAGCCGCTTCGAATAGACAAAAATCCTATGCGAATTTGAGACGGAAGGAAATTAAGTTTGAAGTCAGTGATAAAGTATTTTTGAAAGTTTCTCCTTGGAAAAAAGTCCTTAGGTTTGGTAAAAAGGGCAAGTTGAGTCCCCGTTTCGTAGGACCTTATGAGATTACCGAGAGAGTAGGGCCTATTGCCTACCGATTGGAGTTGCCACCAGAGTTAGAAAAGATTCACGATGTGTTTCATGTGTACATGTTACGCCGGTACAAATCAGACCCTTCGTATGTAATTGCTCCAACTGAAGTTGAGATTCTTCCGGATATGACTTATGGTGAGGAGCAGATCAAGATTTTGGCTCGAGAAGTCAAAAAATTGAGAAATAAGAACATACCACTTGTAAAGGTTTTGTGGCATAGACATGGGGTCGAGGAAGCCACATGGGAACCCGAGGAGTCTCTAAGAGAGCAGTATCCGAACTTATTCACTGGTAAAATTTTTGAGGACAAAAATCCCTAAAAGGGGAAAAATGTAATAGACCGATTTAGGGCATAGTCAAAACAGTGGTCTCGGGACCACAAACCCAAAGTTGGGAAAATTATTTTTATTATTATGAGGTTATAGTAAGATTACATTAGTGCATGAAAATTTTGGTAAGTTAATTTTGATGTTTGAGAGCCTAATTGCGAAAAAAGACTAAATTGCATAAAAGGCAAAAGTTGCATTTTAGTACCCAAATGTGTTAATTAACAATAGAATTAAAATTAGAGGTCTTTAAAGGGCAACTAGACCCTTTTTAGAATGCTTGGCCGACCATAAAGTCAAAGAGGGGACAAAAATCTTAAAATTTGGTTAGTTAGTTGGCTTATTTTGACTAAAATATAAATAAATCAAGGAAGGATGATATCATCCCTTTTTCATCTTCTTTATCAACTGAAAATCAGCCATTGAAGGAGATTTTAAAAGCTTAAAATTTCAGCAACTTGAAGCACTCACAAGTAAGTGATTTCTATACCCTTTGTTGAAGATTTTTGCATTTTTGAGACCTTTGAAGCATGAGCTTTCAAATGAGGGGTCTATGTTGAAAAATGATTAAGAGTTTAGATTTTTTCCATGAATGGATTTATGATAGTTTCTTAGTTTTTATGGAAGAATATGAGTCCTAGTTGTGTTATAAACAACTTTTGCGAAAGGTGTTAGCATGAAAACACCTAAAGCGGCTATTATGCATAATTGGGAAAATAGTTGTTAAATATGTGAAATAGTGAGAATTTGAAGTTGCTATAAGAGTAAAAAGGGGTCAGCTAGTCCAAAGATGCAAATAAATTCAATAAAAATTAAATTTCGAGCATAGGGGCAAAATGGTCATTTTGCCAAGGTCTAGGGGCAAAATGGTCATTTTACCAAAGAAGTGAATTTATGAATTCCTAACTGTAATTAGTGATTAAATGAGTGTATTTTGTTATTATAGATTAAGTTTCTCCAAATCCGAACCTAGACCGGGGGAAAGCCAAACAACTCGACTAAACCGACTAGTCGAGTACATTTTGTAAACCGAGGTAAGTTGTATGTAAATAATACAACCACATTGTTAATGCATGTATTCGAATTGTTATTAATTTTATATAGTATGAATTGCTAGATTGTGAACTGAGAATGCATATTAATGATTGAGATAATAGAAGGATCCCGTTGGAACCCTAGGAAACAAACCGGATATTCAAGCCATGACATTCGGGTTATTTGTGTGCCAGTGTAAGACATGTCTAGGACATGCCTCAGCCACATAATGAGAGCCAGTGTATGACCATGTCCGGGACATGGCTTCGGCATTGAGACGAGTGCTAGTGTAAGACATGTCTGGGACATGCATCAGCCTCGATGATAATAGCTAGTGTAAGACTTGTCTGGGACATGCATCGGCTAAGACATGTGCTAGTGTAAGACATGTCTGGGACATGCATCAGCACGTATATACGAGAGCTAGTATAAGACCATGTCTGGGACATGGCTTCAGCAATTTATCCCATGTTTGAGGCTTATAGAATATCCGGTAGTATTTCCAAAAGGTTCAACTTTAAAGGTTATGAAAGTGATTTAATAAGGAAAGTATAATAATGTTGTGAGTGGTACAAGTACCTAGTTGGTATGCATGAGTAATGAGCTCCAATTAGAAAATGTGACTTGAGTAGTCAGTAATGAGTAAGTTAAGTTTATACTTACCTTTGAACTATGAGTATGATGACTAATGGTGAATTTGTTGTTGTATATTTATTTATATGCAACTTACTAAGCTTTATGCTTACCCTTTTTCCTTTCCCTTTTCTTTCAGTGCTATTTAGTTAGCTCAAGGATCCCTTGAAGTCAGAGATATCGATTGAATATCCCAAAATAGGTCCTAATCGGAACAGTGGTTTCGGGACCACAAATCTGACATCAAAATATTTATTTTATGATTATTATGAGACCTAGAATAAGAGATTATGCATGTGTTAAAGTTTCATGAAAAAATTCTGTGAGTAAGGTGTCCAATTCAAAATTAGGGACTAAATTGAATAAATTTCAAAACTTGGATCCTAAAAGCAATTTGTATGAGATTACTTTGGATTATAAATTAGAAGGTCTTAAAGAGAAATTTGCCCAATTTCTAAGTTTTTGGACAAAAATGGGCTTGCATGGATGAAATTTCAAAGGAAGGACCTAAGGGCATTTTGGTCATTTGGCATTTTAATGAAATAAAATGGGAAAAATAAGCCAAAATCAGCCATCTTCTTCTCCATAGCTGCTGAAATTCTCAAGTCCTCCATAGATAGGGTTTTCAACATTTTCAAGCTCAATAGTAAGTGCTCCCAAGCCTCGTTTTTAATGTTCTTTGTATTTTTGAAATCCCGGTAGCTTGATCTTTCCATTTCTACCCATATTTCATGCTAGGGTTCATGTTTAAAAATTTACCCATGCATGAGTTGCTTGTATTTTGGTGGATTATGGAGGGGTATGAAAGTTGAAGGTGTGTTAAACATATTTTCTTAGGTGATTTTCATGAGAAACCCCTAAAGGGACCTTTTTGCAAAAATTATTAAATATGTGGTAGAAATGAGAAAATAATGGAAAATGTAGGCTGCCATAAGAGGGAAAAGTATTCAGATAGGCTTGGGTAAGATAGAAATTGCATGTGTTTCTTTATACGAGCCTAGGGACTAAATCGTAAAAATGTCAAAGGTTAGGGGAAAAACTGTCATTTGGATCGGGGGTAGAAATTAAACTTGAAAAGCTTAATTTAGTGAATTAATGATATAATTTTGTTGTTATAGACCCCAAGGAACAAATTTCGGAGGTCGATTGAAGTAAACGCAAGGTTTCGAAATAACCGAAACACAGCTACGAAACGAATACCAGGTAAGTTCGGATAACTCGAAGTAAGCCTATAACATGCATAATTGTATGTTTTGTGAATGCATGATAATTGCATTATTGATGGCATGAAAATGCATGAATTGCATTTTTAATAATGAATTGTTGGATAATGTCTCTGTTGAAGTTGGAAAGGGAATTCGATGGATAAACCATGATTTACATGAGACTTGAGATCCTGCATGTGTTGCAGAAAAGGATTTAGCATGGACTGGTAATATGATGATCTCAAGTATGAAAAGGATCTAGCCCGAATGGTGTTCCTTGAGTGGTCGAGCCTCCCGAAGAATATGTGTGCATTGTGGATTTAGCCCAGACGAGTAATCCGATTAGGGTCTGAATTTAGCCTGGACTGGTAATTCAGATCCGAGCTCATTAAGAGTGTTTGTCGCGTAAGGGATTTAGCCTGGACTAGTAATCACATCGTAAGATGTGAGGTTCACGGGAGTGCATACTCAAAGTGATCATTCGTATGAATTGACGGTGACTGGATAATCCATCGAGATTTCCTTGAAACTCAACGGGACGATCACAAGGTATATGTTCAAAAGACATGTAAAATGATGAGCTCATCAAAGATAAAAATGTTCATGGTATTTGTTATGTGACTAACTCATTGATTGAGTACATGTGATAGGGAAACCATTTTCATGTTCATTGGTTTCATTATCTATTATGGATGTATGCTAAACAATTGGTAAGTTTATTTTCCAGTTATTCGGGCTTACTAAGCATGTAAATGCTTACCCCTCTCTTTTCCCTGCTTTTCAGAGCTCAAGGACTCATAAGGATTGGAAGACAATTGGAGAGTCAACACACTATCAACTAGACAAGCTTTGGTATAAAGACGTATCTATTTTGTCCAATGGCATGTATAGGATTTTTGAGTATTTTGTTATATATGTCATTTGATTTGCCTAGTGAAGGCATGTAAAAATATGTGTATCTTTTTTTTTTTTTTTGTATATGGCCATGGGAATTGGCTCATTTTGAAGTAGACTATGCCCTACAAATTTACGCATGTTTATATTCACATGCGATGGCTTAGTTATAATTGGCAATGAGTTATAATAACGAGCCAATCTTAATATGTCAAGCAAACATATAAATCATTAAATGCAAGTTAAGAATTAACTTAGCATGTATGAAACCAATGACATGAGGTTCACATGCAATGAGGTTGATCAAAGTTTCATATTTACAAATGGATAATTTAGCCCAAATATGCATTAGTAATCTATAAGTATAATTGGCTAGTAGGGGGTGAATTAAAGCTTGGAAAATAACCTAACAGGGTCCACATGGGTAGACACATGGACGTGTGTCTAGGCCGTGTATGACACACGGGCTACTCCCATGGGCGTGTGCTATGACTGTGTGTCCCCCTGCATCTGAAATTTTAAGTTAGCATAGAGCACGGGCTAAGCACACGGTCGTGTGCCTTGGCCATGTTTATTTAACAGAATGGTAAGGTTGAAGTCAGTGTAGCACACGGGCTAAGCCCACGGGCGTGCGCCTTGGCCGTGTTGCGTACTGGAAAAAGGACACGGGCGTGTTCTGAGCCCCACGGGCGTGTTCCACTTCAACTAAGGGAAAATTTCCTAAAGTGCCCTAAGTCTGTCGAACAATTTTAGTTTTGTTTCGTACTACCCCTAGGAGTGTTTTTAGGCCTTGGAGGACTTTATAAGAGACAAAGTGCAGACATTTGAAAAGTGTTAAATCACGAATGAAATTCGGTAACCCGATTGAGTAAGTTTGTAACGGTAAAGCCTCGAACCCTATCCCAACATCGGATACGGGTGAAGGGTGTTACATTTAGTGGTATCAGAGCTACGATTTAGTCAGTTCTAGGGCTACCGTAGAGGATGTTAAAGTTCGCTATACATGCCATATTTTGAATCTTGATAGTGTGACATCTCCTAAATTGTTTAAATTGTTTTTAATATAGTAAATGTCTTTCAATCGAGCACAAGATGAGTCCGAGGGAGCCGAGAGCCATGCTCCAGCTTCCGTACAACGAGTTGTTTCTAGTAGTAGTAGGAGACTTATGTCTGAAGCCCGAGAAGAGGCCTGAGCCGCCTTCTTTGATATGATGGATGAATGGTTTGGGGATTATCTAAGGAATCGCCCCAACATACCACGACCGCCCCTGCCCCCTAACCAACCTGATGAGGATGTTCCACGAGGTATGGCACCGGTAAGAATCGGTAAGGCCCCTGTAGATAAGCTTAGAAACTATAGGGCTGAGGAATTCAAAGTGAAAGTCGATGATGACGCTGAAAGAGCCGAGTTCTGGCTCGAAAATACTACACGGGTGTTAGATGAACTGTCATGCAACCCGAGGAGTGCTTGATGTGTGTCGTGTCCCTCTTGAAGGATACTACATACCACTGGTGGAAGACCGTGTCCTCAGTAGTGCCGAAGGAAAATATTACTTGGAATTTCTTCCAAACAGAGTTTAGGAAGAAATTTATTAGCCAACGGTTTTTAGACTCGAAGCAAAAGGAGTTACTGGAACTCAAACAAGGGAACAAGACTGTAGCGGAATATGAGAGAGAGTTCGTACGGCTAAGCCAGTACGCAACTGAATGGGTCCAAACTGAATCAAAAATGTGTAAACGCTTCAAGGAGGGTCTGAATGAGGACATCAAATTGTTGATCAAAATTCTTGAAATATGGGAGTTCGTTACATTGGCTGATCGGGTCAAGAAAGCCGAGGAGCTTAATAACGAAAGAAAGCAAGCAAAGAGAGAGGCTCAAGTTGTAAGCAAAAGGACCAGCGGTAAAACACTCTCATTCTCCATGAAGAAAGCTAGGAGCCAGCATGAACACTCCACTTCATCAGTAGGATATTCGGGTAGAGCGAAGGGTCCTAGACGACGAAGTCAAAAGTCTTCCTCCCCGATGATGACTAGTGTAGGGAGTGTAGATGATCAAAAGCCGAAGTGTAAGACCTGTAACAAATTTCACTTCAGAGAGTGCCAAGTAAAAAGCGGTGCGTGTTTCAGATGTGGCTCTCTTGACCACTTTCTTAGAGACTGCCTAGATCGAACAGAAAAAGAAGTGGAAGTAACCCTAAAGTCGAGTCTCCTATGGCACAAGGTAGACCTCCAAGATACCCTGTAAGTGCTAGTGGCAATCGAGTCGCAGCTAAAGATACTGCAAGACCAGAGGCTAGAGTCTCGACAAGAACATATGCAATACGCGCTCGAGAGGAAGCCTCTGCTCCTGACGTTATCACGGGTACTTTTTCCCTTTTTAATACGAGTATTATTGCTTTAATTGACCCAGGGTTGACACATTCTTATGTTTGCATGAGATTGGTGTCTAGTATGAATGTACACATTGAACCTACGAAATTTGTTATTAAAGTGTCGAGCCCATTAGGCAAATCGGTTCTAGTTGATAAAGTCTGTAAGAATTGTCCTTTGATGATTCAAGGTCATTGTTTTCTGGCTAACCTTATGTTGCTACCATTTGATGAATTTGATGTAATACTTGGTATGGATTGGTTAGCCCTTCATGATGTAACTATGAATTGTGGTAGTAAGTATATTAAGTTAAAATGTCTAGATGGTGAGACTTTACGGGTTGATTTAAGAGATTTAGGTACTTCGTTAGCGGTGATCACAACAATGGTTGCTCAAAGGTATATGAGAAAAGGGTACGAATCCTACCTTGCATTTGTACTGAGCACTAAGGAAATAGAGTTGAAGATCGAGTCTGTGCCAATAGTATATGAGTATTCAGATGTATTCCCGAAGGAATTACCAGGATTACCTCCTGAGGGAGAAATTGAGTTTGGTATTGAATTGATGCCAGGGACTACTCCTATTTCTATCACTGCATATAGAATGGCACCAACCGAGCTAAAAGAGTTAAAAGCACAGTTGCAAGAGTTGATGGATAAAGGATTCGCAAGGCCAAGTTTTTCACCCAGGGGTGCCCCCATGTTGTTTGTAAAGAAGAAAGATGGTTCAATGAGTATGTATTGATTATTGGCAACTGAATAAGGTAACCATCAAAAATAGGTATCCTTTACCAAGGATTGATGATTTATTCGATCAGTTGAGAGGAGCCATTGTGTTCTCTAAGATAGACTTGAGGTCTGGCTACTATCAGTTGCGTGTCAAGGAATCAGATGTGCCAAAGATAGCTTTTAGGATGAGGTATGGTCATTACGAATTCCTTGTTATGCCGTTTGGGCTGACGAATACACCGGCCGTAATTATGGATCCAATGAATAGGATCTTTCGGCCATATTTGGATAAGTTTATTGTTGTGTTCATTGACGACATTTTGATTTCTTCCAAAAGTGAGATAGAACATGCGAAGCACCTAAGAATTGTATTGCTGACCTTGCGAGAAAAATAACTGTATGCTAAGTTTAGCAAGAGTGAATTTTGGCTCTAAGAAGTTGGATTTTTGGGTCATATTGTTTCGGGTGAAGGCATCCGAGTTGATCCAAGTAAAATCTCTGCTATTGTTGATTGGAAATTGCCTAAAAATGTAACTAAGGTTAGCAGCTTTTTGGGCTTGGCTGGTTACTATTGAAGGTTTGTAAAAGGATTTTCTATGATAGCGACTCCGATGACGAGGTTGCTACAAAAGGATGTTAAGTTTCAATGGACGAAAAAGTGTCAGCAAAGTTTTGAGAAATTAAAGACATTACTGACTGAAGCTCTTGTTTTAGTGCTACCTAAACCGGGAAAGGAATTCGTGGTCTATAGTGATGCATCCTTAAATGGATTGGGTGGTGTGCTTATGCAAGATGGTAGGGTGATAGCCTATGCTTCATGGCAATTGAAGCCTCACGAGAAGAATTATCCTACCCATGACCTAGAGCTTGCTGCGATTGTTTTTGCCTTGAAGATTTGGAGGCATTATTTATATGGTGAAATGTGTCATATCTTTATGGACCACTAGAGTCTGAAGTACTTGATGACTCAAAAAGAATTAAACCTGAGACAAAAGAGATGGTTAGAATTAATTAAGGATTATGATCTGATCATTGACTACCATCCGAGAAAGGCAAATGTGGTCGCCTACGCTCTGAGCAGAAAATCCTTATTTTCTTTGAAAGCCATGGATACTCTTTGACATTGCTTGATTATGGTTCGGTCTTGGCAGAGCTAGAGGCTAGGCCAACATTTCTGCAGGAAATTCATGATGCTCAGTTTATTGATGGTAACTTGCAAGTAAGAAGGGCTCAATGTGAGTCAGGGACTGAATATGCTTTTTGGATTAGTCCTGATGGGTGTTTGATGTTCAGAGAGAGAGTATGCGTACCTAAAGACGATGAACTCATGCAGAAAATATTGCAAGAGGCACATAGTAGTCGTTTGTCTATTCATTGGGAAGTACCAAAATGTACAATGATTTGAAGAAAATGTATTGGTGGAACGGTATGAAAAGAGATATTTCTGAGTTTGTGTCAAGATGCCTTGTATGTCAGCAAGTTAAAGCTGAACATCAAGTGCCTTCAGGTTTGTTACAACTTGTGATGGTTCCCAAATGGAACTAGGACAGAGTTACCATGGACTTCGTGGCTGGATTGCCTTTGACTCTAAAAAAGAAAAATGTCATATGGGTCATAGCGGATAAGTTGACTAAGTCAGCTCATTTTATTCTGATAAAGACAGATCATTCCCTTGATAGACTGCCTGGCTTATATGTTTTTGAGATAGTAAGATTACACGCAGTACCACTATCGATTATTTCAAACAAAGACTCAAGGTTCACTTTGAGATTTTGGAAAAAAGCTACAGGAAGCCTTGGGGACAAAGTTGAGTTTTAGTACAGCTTTTAACCCTCAGACCGATGGTCAGTTTGAGCAGACGATTCAGATTCTTGAAGATATGTTGCGATGTTGCATCCTCGAATTTCAGGGTAGCTAGGAAAAATACCTATCATTGGTAGAATTTGCCTACAACAATAGTTTCCAAACAAGTTTGAAAATGGCACCTTATGAGGCATTGTATGGAAGAAAGTGCTGAACTCCATTATACTGGACAGAACTTAAGGAAAATTAGATTCATGGAGTGGATCTAATTAGAGAAACTAAAGAAAAAGTTAAAGTAATACAAGACTGTTTAAAAGCTGCATCGGATAAGCAAAAGTCTTATGCTGATCTGAAAAGAAAAGAGATTGAATTCCAAGTTGGAGATAGAGTATTCCTGAAGGTGTCTCTATGGAAAAAGATGTTGAGATTTGGTCGGAAAGGTAAACTAAGTCCGCCATTTATCGGACCTTACGAGATCAATGAAAGGATTGGACCGTTAGCCTATCGCTTGGCATTGCCACCCGAATCGGAAAAGATTCACGACGTGTTCCATGTATCCATGTTAAGACGATATCGATCAGACCCCTCTCATATGATTTCACCAGAGGAGATTGAGATTAGACAAGACATGAACTTACGGAGAGGAACCAGTCAATATTTTAGCCCGAGAGGTTAAACAGTTGAGAAATAAAAGTGTGACTTTAGTAAAGGTTCTATGGCACCGACATGGTGTGGAAGAAGCTACATGGGAACCAGAAGAAACCATGAGAAACCAATATCCGAACCTATTTACTAGTAAGACTTTCGAGGACGAAAGTCCCTAAGGGGGAGAAATGTAACATCCCGAAATAGGGCCTAGAAAGAACAGTGGTTTTGAGACCACAAATCCGACATCAAAATATTTATTTTATGATTATTATGAGACCTAGAATATGAGATTATGCATGTGTTAAAGTTTCATGAAGAAATTCCTTGAGTAAGGTGTCTAATTGGAAATTAGGGACTAAATTGAAGAAATTACAAAACTTGGATTCTAGAAGCAATTTGTATGAAATTGCTTTGGATTATAAATTAAAAGGTCTTAAAGAGCAATTTGCCCAATTTCTAAGTTTTTGGACAAAAATGGGAAAAATAAGCCAAAATCAACTATCTTCTTCTCCATAGCTACCAAAATACTCAAGTCCTCCATAGCTAGGGTTTTCAACATTTTCAAGCTCAATAGTAAGTGCTCCCAAGCCCCGTTTTTAATGTTCTTTGTATTTTTGAAATCCCGGTAACTTGATCTTTCCATTTCTACCCATATTTCATGCTAGGATTCATGTTTAAAAATTTACCCATGCATGAGTTGCTTGTATTTTGGTGGATTATGGAGGGGTATGAAAGTTGAAGGTGTGTTAAACATCTTTTCTTAGGTGATTTTCATGAAAAACCCCTAAAGGGACCTTTTTGCAAAAGTTGTTAAATATGTGGTAGAAATGAGAAAATAATGGAAAATGTGCGCTGCCATAAGGGGGAAAAGTGTTCGGATAGGCTTGGGTAAGATAGAAATTGCATGTGTTTCATTATACGAGCCTAGGGACTAAATCGTAAAAATGTCAAATGTTAGGGGCAAAACGGTCATTTGGACCGAGATAGAAATTAAACTTGAAAAGTGTAATGTAGTGAATTAATGATATAATTTTGTTGTTATAGACCTCGAGGAACAAATTTCGGAGGTCGATCGAGGTAAAAGCAAGGTTTCGGAATAACCATGATTTACATGAGACTTGAGATCCCACATGTGTTGCAGAAAAGGATTTAGCCTGGACTGGTAATCCGATGATCTCAAGTATGAAAAGGATCTAGCCCAGACGGGTGTTCCTTAAGTGTTCGAGCCTCCCGAAGAATATGTGTGCATTGTGGATTTAGCCCAAACGGGTAATCTGATTAGGGTCTGAATTTAGCCTGGACTGGTAATTCAGATTCGAGCTCATTATGGGTGTTTGTCGCATAAGGGATTTAGCCTGGACTGGTAATCCTGACATCACCTTATGAGTTTACGATACGAGGTCTTTAGCCTGGACTGGTAATCCTGCCATAAGATGTAAGGTTTGCGGGAGTGCATACTCAAAATTATCATTCATATGAATTGACGGTAACTGGATAATCCATCGAGATTTCCTAGAAACTCAACGAGACTATAACAAGGTATATGTTCAAATGACACATAAAATGATGAGCTCATCTAAGATAAAAATGTTCATGGTATTTGTTATGTGACTAACTCATTGATTGAGTGCATGTGATAGGGAAACCATTTTCATGTTCATTGGTTTCATTATCTGTTATGAATGTATGCTAAACAATCGGTAAGTTTATTTTCCAGTTATTCGGGCTTACTAAGCATGTAAATGCTTACCCCTCTCTTTTCCCTGCTTTTCAGAGCTCAATAACTCATAAGGATTGGAAGACAATTGGAGAGTCAACACACTATCAACTAGACAAGCTTTGGTATAAAGACATATCTATTTTATCCAATGGCATGTATAGGATTTTTGAGTATTTTATTATATATGTCATTTGATTTGCCTAGTGAAGGCATGTAAAAATATGTTTATCTTTTTTCTTTGTATATGGCCATGGGAATTGGCTCATTTTGAAGTGGGCTATGCCCTACAAATCTATGCATGTTTATATTCACATGCGATGGCTTAGTTATAATTGGCAATGAGTTATAATAACGAGCCAATCTTAATATGTCAAGCAGACATATAAATCATTAAATGCAAGATAAGAATTAACTTAGCATGTATGAAACCAATGACATGAGGTTCACATGCAATAAGGCTAATCAAAGTTTAATATTTACAAATGGATAATTTGGCCTAAAGATGCATTATAGTAATCTATAAGTGTAATTGGATAGTAAAGGGTGACTTAAGGCTTGGAAAATAGCCTAACAAGGTCCACATGTGTAGACACACGAGCGTGTTTCTAGGCCATGTGTGACACACGGGCTACTCTCATGGGCGTGTGCTATGACTGTGTGTCCCCTGTTCTAGAAATTTTAAGTCAGCATAGAGCACGGGCTAAGCACATGGGCGTGTGCCTTGGCCGTGTTTATTTAATAGAATGGTGAGGTTGAAGTCAGTGTAGCACACGAACTAAGCCCACGGGCATGTGCCTTGGCCGTGTTGCATACTGGAAAAAGGAAACGGGTGTGTTCTAAGCCCCACGGGCGTGTTACACTTCAACTAAGGGAAAATTTCCTAAAGTGCCCCAAGTCTATCGAACAATTTTGGTTTTGTTCCGTACTACCCTTAGGAGTGTTTTTAGGCCTCGGAGGTCTGTATAAGAGACAAAGTGCACACATTTAAAAAGTGTTAAATCAGGAGCGAAATTCAGTAACCCGATTGAGTAAGTTTGTAAAGGTGAATTACCGGTAACACCTCAAACCCTATCCCGGTGTCGAATACGGGCGAAGGGTGTTACATCGATCACACTATCAGCCGTAATACTCGGTATAGTAGGATTTATATTTTTTATTATGGCATGTATAGGACTAGACCTTATTATTTTGTGTCTTTGAGAATTGGTCAAATGTGTTGGCTTTGAATATATTCCACACTTTACATTAAGCCTTTCATTTTGAGTCTATAATAGATCCATCTTCACAGTTAATTGAATGTCTATCATGCTTGATTTGGTATTGGTTGGTATTGACATGAAAATAGGCATATTAGGGTGGCAATAAGGCTTGGTAAATAGCCTCATATTATCCACATGGGTAGACACATGGGCGTGTGTCTAGGATGTGTGTGACACACGGACAGCCCCATGGGCATGTGAGAAGGCTGTTTGTCCCCTGCACTTAGAAATTTCAAGTCAGAATGCATGGTAAGGGTCACACGGGCGGAGACACGGCCGTGTGTCTCAGCCATGTGGAAAGGCACGGCCTAGTACACGGGCATGTACCATGGTCGTGTGATGCTGACGTCAGAAACAGAACACCCAGTTTTTTGCGCACTGACAGCGCCACAGGCGTGTTGTGGCGGTGTGAAAGGACACAGGCGTGTCGTTGCCGGGTGAAAGGACACGGGCGTGTGTTCAGGCCGTGTGAAGTTTGCACCTATTTTATGAAAAATTGTGGGATTATATTGGCCGCACGGGTGTGGGACACGGGCGTGTCCCTAGCACATGAGCGTGTGTGTAACACTCCAAACCCGGCCAAGACGTTATGAACGAATCCGGCGTGTCACATTGTAGCATTACTAGAAAAGTCACGTTTTATCTATAGTCTTTTTTAGTGGTTAAAGAATATCCTCGTTATAGATTAAAGTGAATGGAAGCTGTGCACCAGGTAGGATGCCAAAAAATAAGAGGTGAGTCAATTAGGCTGCATAAGTACCCAGCTCTCCACGGATCCAATCCTAGACATGCACACAACCATTGCCACACTTTAACTGAGTGATTGTTCAGGGAAAACCAATTCGTTTAAAACCATTTGAAAAGGTTATTAATTTTGAAAACGTTTTCGTTGCAGAAGCTTTGCTTTGCTAATGCGATATTTTGAAATCAAGTAACCTTTTTAAAACGCGCTTTAGAGCTATTCAATTTCAAACAATCAAAACAATATCACATCCAAGCTAACAAAACATACTAAGAATAATTAAAAATAAATAAAGCGGCCTTGTTACAACTTAAAAACCCAAAACAATTAAAGTAAGTAAGTGCTGATCAAAACACATGAAGAAAAGCGAATTTGCAGAACATGTGGCCCCTCTGAATCCCTCACAGCTCCAAGTCCACTATGGTTGGGGATTTCCTGCATGGATGAAATTAAGGGGTGAGTTTGGAAAACTCAGTGTGTAAAGTAAACCCAATTAGAGCCTAAATCGGTTCAAGCTTTACTAGGCCTAAGCCCTAGCAGAAATAGAATTAACTCGTCCTCAGCCCTATTCAAAAATCAGTGTGGCCCTTAAGCCCATTACAGTAACAGAACATATATTATGCATGTATGTAGAAACCTAACCCATATCCATCCGTATACACCCCCGTACCAACCTTACACCATGTGGGGAGACAACTCGACCCACCCATCCGCTACACACCATAGAATTTGTAGCAATTGCTGCCAGAACAGATATTGTGACAAAGTCACCAGATACAGATATTATGGCAGAGCCACTAGAACAGATATTTGTGGCATAGCCACCAAAAACAGATATTTGTAGCATAGCCACCAGAACGCTTCCTCCATCAATAGGTCCCAAATCCCATGCAACAGATATGCATGTCAAGGCATATAGCATACAAAAACAGAATATCATGCGTTTCAAACAAAATTAACCTAAAGGGTATAATGGTCATTTTGCACCTAGGGGTATAATGGTAATTTTCATACTTAGGGGCATTCTAGTAAATTTACTATTTTAAGGTTTTCATGCATATTACAGCCATTACCGTATTAACAGAAACACTTATCAAGCGTTTTTACCGAATTGGGCCCATTAGCCCATTAACCCGTTTTCGGCCCATTAAGCCTAAATATATCGAAGTGCACGAAATTGCGCACTCTACAAGCTTACTGCTTGAGATTACCGAGATTACCAAACAACTACCTCACGAGCGCTCGCACGCTCATAAGTCCACAAAATGCCGGCTCTTCGATATTTCAGCTTTTCGGCTTTTGCCGATCTAGTCTATAAGTGGGTGTCATTTACACACCTGTTTTACGATGAAACACTGACGAGTTCCCCACACGAGTTGCCTTTGCTAGAACTAGATCTAAATCGATTCATTCCAATTATCCAAGCCCTCGATCAGTAGCCTTTAATCCACACAAAGATTTACTTGCCAAAAAGTTCCCAAAATACGATTTGTTGTAGATCTAACCCAAAATACGAATACAGAATAAATCTAGGTGATTCCACTTTTGTAGGAACGAGATGGAGAATAGAAGTTTGTGAAGTAGAGGGGAGATGTCAGTAGATGGATAAGAGAGTTGTGAGGTTCGGCTTTTTGGCACGGAGAAAAGTCTCTATATTCGGTAATAATGAGAAGAGAATCAAAGAGAAATGACTTATAAGTAGGAGTAGAAGATTAAGCTTGGTGAAGAAAAGATGAACAAAAAGAATGAAGGTCAATCTCAAAAATAATAATAGATGTGAATGGCCCCAACCTAAATCGACTAACACTTAAAACTACCCAAAACTAAATAAAGAAGAAAAACAACCCATACAAGCCAAAATTTAAAGAGCTTTTTTGACATTTAATTGCCTATAGCCGAACTGGTACCACCATGAGTCCTATTTCGGCATAAAATCCTTCCCAAGTTCAAATTCCATGAATTACTCCTTGATTCTTGGCCAAATTCAATGTTTGAATTTCATTCAAACTCCTAACCGATCAGCAGCCTTATCCACCGCTTCATCATGCTGCTAAGAAGAGTTTCGGTCCAACTCTACTACTCTCCCTCACGCATGCAGCAAAAAGAGAGTCCTTCGCGTGCATAGCAGCTCGAACCTAGGTCCTCCAGGCACACCCCCACGCTGCTGGCCACTGGGACGCAACCTTGTTTTCGATATAATACTGCCACAATAATTTATAACCCTTACCTACTTCAGTTCTGGCTCGCTTTTAAAAAAAATAAAACAGAATTTACCCGGGCAAGGAGTCGAACCTACGCCCTCTCCGCGTGCCTAGCACGTTGCTACCACTGCGCCATGGGCACTCCTTGTGCTGGATTATGCTCGCAACTCCTCTTAACCCCTATTTTAACTGCAACCTGAATACTAAAAAAAACAACCATTTGCGCGTGCCGTGCCTTGAACCCAGGCACCTCCCACGCCCTCCTAGCGTGCTTAGCCACTGGGCCAGGTGCTTGTTTGTGCTAAAACTCAGCCCAAATTATTAATAAGGCCTACAGCCCAGATTCCCTAAGGTAGTATAAAATTTTAATTTTTTTTTTGCTAGAGTCTTGAATCGGACCCAAGCCTTTTCCCACACTATAAATCCATCGTAATTCACTTAGATCGTACACTAAATAATTAATAACAATATTGATAATAATTTCCCGTAAAAAGTTAAAAAATCAATAATTCTATCTCAGGCCATCTTCTACCCGAACTTGGACTCCAAACCCAATATTTCTAGGCCCAATTTTTGGGAAGTTACAACTCTACCCCCTTAAAAAAATTTTTGTCCTCGAAATTTTCCATCTAGCTATTAGTTGTCTAATACCGACTATTGCAGTATGCTACCGATGCGCACTCTGATTAAAAATAATTCTTAGTAAGACCCATAACATCTAATTACCAAAGTAAAGAAACATTTATCAAGCACGCATACAACTCGTAACACACACTTAAATAGAATAAGCTTGGCAATCCTGAGCTCGATGCTCCTTGGGCCCACATCTAAAGCATGCTCCTGTCTTCCTATGGCATTCACCTGGATGAGGCCCGTTGCAGTTCTTGCAGGTTGGAAAGTTTGGTCATGTCTTAACATGTTTCACAGAATGAGGCTCGGTCTTCTGAGAACTAGAATCCTTTCTCTTTTTACACTCCAAGCACCCTGCTTGAAGCATTTCCCTAATTTCCTTAACCTTGGTCTCTAATACCTCTTCTACCACTTTCCTTACTATCTCGGCCAATGCCTCGGTACCAAGCTCTGAGTTACTGCTACCCGAAGTTGGCAGACTTTGCTTACCCTCAGAATCCATATCAATACTCTACATTACCGACATACGTATCAAATAACTACCAAGGCCTCGATTCAATAATTTTAGTACTTATTCATATGTTTTATGCTGAGATAGTATTTTAAAGTTTCTATTTTCACAGAATCATAGTCTAACTACAGTCTCAGTATTCTAGGGTTTTTAGTATTGCCCTTGCTATAGTGTCATTATATGGTCTCAGTTCTATCTACAGTAATATCTTAATACAGTGTAGTATGAGTAACAGAAATACTTACAGACTTGGTGCTAGGGATTCAGTATGCCACTTCTTCGGTTGTCAAATTTTAGAAACCCAGAAAAACTTAAACCATTTTAAGATTGAACCTTAAAACATTTATACCTTGTAAAATATCTTTAAAAGAACTTTCCAAAACTGTTTCCAAAATACCCTTCTTGGGCCTAAGTTTAGCAAAATTTTTCGAAAAGCTTTTCGGACCCGATTCACAGTCGAGTTATTACAATTGGGATCTGATACCACTAAATGTAACACCCCAAACTCAGCCTAGACGTTATGACCGAATCCGGCGTGTCACATTGTAGCGTTACTAGAAAAGTCACATTTTATCTAAAGTCTTTCTTAGTGGTTAAAGAATATCCTCGTTATAGATTAAAGTGAATAGAAGCTGTGCACCAGGTAGGATGCCAGAAAAGAGGAGGTGAGTCAATTAGACTACTTAAGTACCCAGCTCTCCACGGATCCAATCCTAGACATGCACACAACCATTGCTACACTTTAACTGAGTGATTGTTCAGGGAAAACCAATTCGTTTAAAACCATTTGAAAAGGTTATTAATTTTGAAAACATTTTCGTTGCGGAAGCTTTACTTTGCTAACGCGATATTTTGAAATCAAGTAACCTTTTTAAAACGCGCCCCAGAGTTATTCAATTTCAAACAATCAAAACAATATCACATTCAAGCTAACAAAACATACTAAGAACAATTAAAAATAAATAAAATGGCCTTGTTACAACTTAAAAACCCAAAACAATTAAAGTAAGTAAGTGTTGATCAAAACACATGAAGAAAAGCGAATTTGCAGAACATGTGGCCACTCTGAATCCCTCACGGCTCCAAGTCCACTATGGTTGGGGATTTTCTGTATGGATGAAATTAAGGGGTGAGTTTCGAAAACTCAGTGTGTAAAGTAAACCAAATTAGAGCCTAAATTGGTTCAAGCTTTACTGGGCCTAAGCCCTAACAGAAATAGAATTAACTGGGCCTCAGCCCAATTCGGAAATCAGTGTAGCCCTTAAGGCCATTATAGTAACAGAACATCTATTATGCATGTATGCAGAAACCCAACCCATATCCATCCGTATACACCCCCGTACCAACCTTACACCATGTGGGGAGACAACTCGACCCACCCATCTGCTACACACCACAGAATTTGTAGCATGGCTGCTAGAACAGATATTGTGACAAAGTCACCAGATACAAATATTGTGGCAGAGCCACCGGAATAGATATTTGTGGCATAGCCACCAAAAACAGATATTTGTGGCATAGCCACCAGAACGCTTCCTCTATCAATAGGTCCCAAATCCCATGCAACAGATATGCATGTCATGGCATATAACATACAAAAACAAAATATCATGCGTTTCAAACAGAATTAACCCAAGGGGTATAATGGTTATTTTACACCTAGGGGTATAATGGTAATTTTCATACTTAGGGGTATTCTAGCAAATTTACTATTTTAAGGTTTTCATGCATATTATAGCCATTACCGTATTAACAGAAACACTTATCAAGCGTTTTTACCGAATTAGGCCCGTTAGCCCATTAACCCATTTTCGGCCCATTAAGCCCAAATATACCGAAGTGCACGAAATTGTGCACTCTGCAAGCTTACCGCTTGAGATTACCGGGATTACCAAATAACTACCTCACGAGCGCTCGCACGCTCATAAGTCCACAAAATGCCGGCTCTTCGGTGTTTCAGCTTTTCAGCTTTTCGACTTTTTTCAGTCTAGTCTATAAGTGGGTGACGTTTACACAACTATTTTACGACGAAACATTGACGAATTCCCCACATGAGTTGCCTTTTCTAGAATATGGACTAGACCTAAATCTAGTCGTTTCAATTATCCAAGCCCTCGATCAGTAGCCTTTAATCCACACAAAGATTTACTTGCCAAAAACGTTCCCAAGTACCTTCCTGTTCCCAATTTGTTGTAGATCTAACCTAAAATACGAGTAGAGAATAGATCTAGGTGATTCAGCTTTTGAAGGAACGAGATGGAGAATAGAAGTTTGTGAAGTAGAGGGGAGATGTCGGCAGAAGGATAAGAGAGTTGTGAGGTTCGACTTTTTGGCACGGAGAAAAGTCTCTATATTCGGTAATAATGAGAAGAGAATCAAAGAGAAATGACTTATAAGTAGGAGTAGAAGATTAAGCTTGGTGAAGAAAAGATGAACAAAAAGAATGAAGGTCGATCTCAAAAATAATAATAGATGTGAATGGCCTCAACCTAAATCGACTAACACTTAAAAATACCCAAAACTAAACAAAGAAGAAAAACAACCCATACAAGCCAAAATTTTAAGAGCTTTTTCGGCATTTAATTGCCTATAGCCGAACTGGTACTACCATGAGTCCTATTTCGGCATAAAATCCTTCCTAAGTTCAAATTCCATGAATTGCTCCTTGATTCTTGGCCAAATTCAATGTTTGAATTTCATTCAAACTCCTAACTGATCAGTAGCCTTATCCACCGCTTCATCATGCTGCTAAGAAGAGTTTCGGTCCAACTCTACTACTCTCCCTCACGCATGCAGCAAAAAGAGAGTCCTTCGCGCGCACAGAAGCTCGAATCTGGGTCCTCCAGGCACACCCCCACGCTGCTAGCCACTGGGACGTAACCTTGTTTTTGATATAATACTGCCACAATAATTTATAAACCTTACCTGCTTCAGTTCTGGCCCGCTTTTAAAAAAATAAAACAAAATTTTCCCGCGCAAGGACTGAAACCTGCGCCCTCTCCGCGTGCCCAGCACGCTGCTGCCACTGCGCCATGGGCACTCCTTGTGCTGGATTATGCTCGCAACTCCTCTTAACCCCTATTTTAACCGCAACCTGAATACTAAAAAAACAACCATTTGCACGCGCCGTGCCTTGAACCCAGGCACCTCCCACGCCCTCCTAGTGTGCTTAGCCACTGGGCCAGGTGCCTGTTTGTGCTAAAACTCAACCCAAATTATCAATAAGGCCTACTGCCTAGATTCCCTAAGGTAGCATAAAATTAAAAATTTTTTTTGCTAGAGTCTTGAATCGAACCCAAGCCTTTTCCCACACTATAAATCCATCGTAATTCACTTAGATCCTACACTAAATAATTAATAACAATATTGATAATAATCTCCCGTAAAAAGTTAAAACATCAATAATTCTATCTCGGGCCATCTTCGACCCGAACTTGGACTCCAAACCCAATATTTCTAGGCCCAATTTTTGGGGCGTTACAGTGTGCCCTATACCCATACGGGCGTATGGAGCCTTAAACAAGAAATTTCTTGAGTTTTTCTTGAGCCATCAGATTGGTCCCGAACCACTTTGAATGTATGTTTTGGGCCCCGTAAGCTCTATTAAGGGATAATTTTAATATGAAATGAAAAGTTTTTAATTGGTTAAAATTTTATGGCCTGATTTTCTAAAGATTGGTTGAGTGTAAGTTCGGTAGCACCTCAAACCCTGTTTCGACATTGGATACAGGTGAGGGGTGTTACATGACATGTCGTATAATGAAGAACCGATTAGAATTTTAGCTCGAGAAATTAAAGAGTTAAGAAACAAAAGCATAGCTCTAGTGAAGGTTCTTTGGTGATGTCACGATGTTGAAGAAACTACGTTGGAACCCGAGAAAGCTATGAGAAAATAGTACCCTAACCTATTCTCTGGTAAGATTTTTAGAAACGAAAATTCCTAAGGGGGAGAGTTGTAACCGCCAGTTTTCGATAAAATCAGAACAGTGGTTTCAGGACCACAAATTGAAGGTCAAAATATTTACTTTATTATTATCTTGAGGTCTACAGCATGATATATGATTTTATAAAAATTTCGTTAATTTGATAAAAAGGACTAAGATGTAAAAGGAGCAAAATTAGGTTTTTATAAGAAAAAGGTGTCAAATTGCTATGAATTTTGAATATGAGTGGCCTTAAATGGTAATTAGACCATTTGAAATATGAGTGGACATTTATGTGCATGATTAAGTGAATTTTAATGTTAAATAACAAAGGTTAATAAGGTAAATTAATAAATAAATAAAGTAAAATAGGTAAAAATAAAGCATCATCTTCTTGGTTAGTTTTCTTCCATCAAAAATAGGGTAGAAAACACCATTTTTGAAGGTTGAGCATTCGGCTAGACTCCTCCACTTGCATGTTATGATTTTTGATCCCGTTTTCAATGATTTCTATGTTTTTAGAGTCGTTGTAACTTAATCTAGCTATCCTAGGGACTAATTTGCAAAAACTGTTAAAGGTCTAGGGTTTTACCATTGATGAATATTTATATGTTTTGATGTTTGATCATAGAAAATGGATGGTTGGTGTTATTTGTCAAGTGATTCTAAATGAAATTTCAAATTAGGGTTTAAATTGAGAAATGTGAAAATTATGTGGTAAATGTGAAAATTAGGGTTTAAATTCGGCTAGCATGGGTGTGGGTTAAATTGCATGAATTTGCATTTTTATAAGCTGGGGACTAAATTGTAAAGATGTTAAAATATAAGGGTAAAAGTGTAAAATTGCCATAATATGAATTTTGGAACTAAATTGAATAGAATGAATACTAAATGGACTGAATTTGATTTATTTAGACCAAGTTAAGCCTCGTACGGATCTAGATCGAGGGAAACATAAAGTTTTGGACTAGTCAATCCTATTACGTTGTTTTTGTGATTGAGGTAAGTTCGTATGTTTAATAAGTATCAAATTATATGTGTCTGAATGCTTAATTTATGTAATTGTGATTATACAACACCACGAAATTTCTCGACAAGTTATCAGCAATGTATAAATCCCGGTTGAACCTTAGGAATAGATAGGATACAAATGAAATGTCATTAGGGGTTATTGTGTTTTGGATGTTGGTCTGTACGTTCTACCGGTGGCTGAGATTTCTGGCATGTGTTGTGGTTACTCGTCAGCGTGTGTGAGTAGCACTGTGTAGCTACGCCTTGACTGTCAGCTTCTGTGAGCAGACCCGATGATAGCTGAAGATGAGAATTTGTATATGAGATATGAGATTGAGATGGTTTCGACCATGTATTGGCACTTAGGGTGTGAGATTCCCAAGCATCCAAAATTATTCCAAATGGTTCAATGAGTATATTGAGAATATGAAAGGGTAAGAGATTGATATGTATCAGTACAGGTATGTATGTAAATCATATAAGCAATGAATTCATGAAATTTGTGAGTTTCATGATTAACTATGTGAATGAATATATGTTAGCCTTGTGGTTAAATGAAGTAGTATATTATGTTTATATTACTTAAATTGTGAATGAATGGTAAGTTATACTTATTAACCATATGAGCTTAGTAAGCTTTGTAGCTTACTCTGTTTACTTTTCCGTGTTTTATAGTGATTTCAAAGCTTGCTTGGATTGGGAGTTGTCAGATCTCATCACACTATCCAACCATCGTTTTGGCACTTTTGAACTTGTGTATTTGGTTATATGGCATGTATAGATGTTGTTGTTAATATGACCTATATGTTGGTAATGTATTTTGCCAATTGATTTGGCTTGTAAATGATGTATGTTTTGGTTATGGGTATAGCCATGTGATTTGGCTCATTTTGGTATACTTGGTTATGTATATATGTGTAAATGGCATTTTTTATGTGGTTTTTATTTGCTTTGTGAATGCCTTATTGAGAATTTGTAATAAAGGTAGCAAATGGTTGAATTTGAAAATGATCTAACCTGCTAAGTATTAGGCAAAATAATGCATATTTGAAAGTGACCAATTAGGTGAATTCTTGAAGGTGATATTGGTATGTTTTGAATTGACAAATTATGATGTTATAAGCATTATGGATGTTGGCATTCGAATAACATGATTTGGGCTTGGTTGAGATTGGTTTGAATGCCTATTGATGATATGTTTATATGTTATTTGGTATGTGTAGGTGAATACAAGTTTGGGTGAGAAAGATGGCTTGGAAAATAAAATATTTTTGTTCACAGGAGCTGTAACGCCCTGAATTTTAGGCCTAGATAAATTCGGCTTTGGGCTTTGGGTCTCATAAAATTTTTAAGTGAGCAAGAAAATGACAAATGACATGTTAGCTTTAAGGGTTTAAGGAATTTTAAGTGTCTAGGTATGTTGGAGAAGTTTTGGGTTTGAGTTTTGTGGTGGAGGAATTTTAAATTAATTATTAAAAGAATCAGGGCTGACAAGTAGGTGGGCTTTTGAATAAATGAAGAAACAATTGGACACAAAAAGAGCCTATGGTGGAGTGACTAAGTGACGCCACATAAGGTGTAGTGAGGTGGCATTAGTAGCTAGCAAAGGGGTCCAAGGTTTGAATCCTAGCTTAGAATTTTTAGAGTTTAATTTTGGCCTTCTAGAAGGATAGAAGTGGCGAGAAGATGGACTCCAAAGGGAGTGTTCAGAAGAGAAAATTAAAGAAAGGATTAAGGGGTTATCAGGGAGAAAAACGAAGAGATGAGAAGTGAGGAGTAAGTGGAGCTGAATTGGGAACTTGGGCTTGAAGAATTAAGCTATAGGGCTATAAATAGGTGCCGAATGGGAGGGTTGAAAAGCTAATGACGAATTTCCCTTCACTTTGTGCCAAAAACCCTTTTCTCTAAAAAGTCGAAAACCCTTTTTTCTTTTCTTTCTTTATGCCAAATTCTTGTCCCTCCTCTACTCAATATTTTTTTTGCTTTAGCCAATTCTTCTTCCCCTCTTCTTTGGTGTTGAGTAATCAATTGTTGCCATTCAAATCTCTAAGAGCCGAATACCCTTGGTGCTGCCACTACTCTTTCCACCCAGTCAAATCTAGTGTAAGTGTTATTCTTCCAATCAGTTTCTTTGCTAAGTATTGAGTATTCGGTCCCTCATTTCTTTCTAATCGACTTTGGTAGGGAATTAGTGTCAGATATCGATTTTGGATTCCTGGCGATTTGCTCTTCAGATTTGAGAAATACGCGTGTTTAGTGATCAAAGTAAAAGCTAGTAAAGGCTTGGCGTTCAGGTAAGGTTAAGGTGAGATTTCGACTTTTGGTAAAGTAAAGTAATTGATAAGCACGTGTGACTAATATTTGAGTGATATCGATTGTAGGTTTGGACTAAGGAGATCGCATCACGCTTGCTTACCAGGTGTGTACATACACTGCACACACACAATGAATTGGCAAAAGTGAAAAAGCCGAAAAGCTGAAAATCGAAATGTCGAAAAGCCAAAAGTTTGGCTACGGTAGTCTTGCAAGTGCGCGAACACTCATAAGGGGGAAACCAATAGGTTGCCTGAGGGCCATGGGCGATTCCGTGGACTTGGGTTGTGATTTGGCTATATGGGCCGGAATGGGCTAAATGGGCCCAATGGGTTGTTAGGCCCATAATAGGCAAAAACTGAGTATTGATGCTTTGTGATAGGAATTTGTATATGAGCATGAATATGAATGTGATTGGGCCTAACGGGCCATATAAATGTGATTTGGGCCTAATGGACCATATACAGGTGATTTGGGCCTAATGGGCCATACGAATATGATTGGGCTTAATGGGCCAAATGCAGGTATGTGAAATTGTTAGGCTTTGTAAGGGGATTTTGGGCCTAGTATATGATATCCACATAAGACTTAATTAATATATTACGACCGTGGACAAGTCAAAGGGTTAAGGTGTGGCAACGGGTATATGCATGTCTAGGATTGGATCTAGGGAGAGCTTGGTACTTAAGCGGTCTTAATGACCCACCTCCTCTTTTCTGGAATCCTACCTGGTGCATAGTATTCGTTCATCTTAGCTCACGGGACTTGTTAACGGGCCAAGATAAGTGAAAACCGTAATTAAGGGAAAATTACGAAATGCCTCTAAGGGCGAAAATGACAAAAATACCCCTAGATGTTGAATGTAAGTCTTGTGGATGCGACATGCATACATATGATATTCTGCTTAGGTTGCATATGGGTTGGGAGTTATAGAATGGAGGAAGTATATGAGGATCGCATGGTTGCTTGACAATCGTGGATCCATCGACAGCTTTTAAAGCCTAATATGTAAATGAAGGTAGTTTCGCAATCGAGCTACCATGGTGTGTGGGTTGGGTGGGCCGATATTTATATCCCCACATGGTGTGACGGCGGACAAAGCCGGTGTGTAGCGGATGGATAATTTGGATGGGATTACATTGCATGAATGATGAATGATGTTTTTTTTTCTGAATGCTTGTTTTCTTCAAGGGTTGTACACACTGAGTTTGCAAAAAACTCACCCCCTCTTTTATTTTATTTTCAAGTGATGCTCAGGAGAAGGTTCGATGTTTGGAAGGAGTCTGGGTGGCCTGCTAGCAAGATAATTTGGACTTGTTTTTTTTCAAGCATATAAGTTTTTATTTAATTAAGTATGTTTCAGATCAAATTGTAATAAGGTTTTCATTTTGTTATTATTACTTAAATTATTATTATTTTCATTGTAATTTACAAGAAGTTAAACGTGGGTTTCCTAAATTATAGTATATTTTCTACGTTTCCGCAATTAAAATTTTAAATGATAAGTTTTCTTAAATCAAATGTTTCAAACAAGGTTTTCGCAACTGAAATGTGTGTTTTTTTTAGTTAATTAAGGTTTCTTTTATTTTAAGAAAGGTTTTCAATGAAAACACGGTTTTCGCTAAAACACTTCAAAGTGACACACCAGATTATGCCATAGCGTCTGGGCTGGGTTTAGGGTGTTACACGGGCAGAGACACGGGTGTGTGTCTTAACTGTGTATGGTAGATGGTTAGGTGACACGGCCATGTGTCTCCTGGTACTTAACTAGAAACCAAGTCAGTAGCTCCACACAGCCTAGCACACGGGTGTGTGACTTGGCCGTGTGGCATAAGTCTTTATACCCTCTAGTTTTCACACGACCTAGCACACGGCTTGGCACATGAGCGTGTAATGCCATTTCGAAGGGTACACTGGCTAGTCACATGAGCGTGTGCTTGGCCGTGTGACCCAAGTCAGAGAGTTACACAAGGTAGGACACGGGTTGGGACATGGCCATGTGGTCCCATTTCGAATGTCATATGGCCTATAATGCGGGCGTGTCTTTGGCCATGTGAGACACACGGCTAGGCCACACAAATGTGTGTCCCCTGTACTTTAAAAATTTTCTATGTTTCTCCAAAACTTTCCTGTGTTCTCAGTTTAGTCCCAAACCACTTCTAATGCTTGTTTTTGGCCTCAAGGGCTTGTATTAGGGACTATATGATTGTATTTGAATGATGTTTGTTTGGATATGAGAATTGTATGATTGTTTGGATACGAGAATTGTATGATTGTTTAATTGATAAGTCTAGTAATGCACTGAAACCCTATTTCAATGACAGATACGAGTTGGGGTATTATAATTAAATGGTTAAATTAGTTATTGAGGGATGACTTATATGGAAAATAGGCCATTTTTAATTAGTGTGGACGGTCAATGCTTTGTTTTTGGTTTAAAATTATTGTTATTATTATTTAAAAATTAAAACTAATAAAACATAAGAATAAAAGTAAAAATAAGACAAAACCTATCATCATCTTTATTTTTTCTTCTTTGGACAACTGAAACTCCATGAAGGAACCTTCAAAGCATTCAATCTCCTCTTTGGTGCTTGCATGGTATGATTTTTGAGTTTATTCTTAGTAATTTTTATGTTTTCGATACCGTTACAACTAGATCTAGCTAATTAGTACCGTTGTTTTTGAAACTGTCAAGAAATTTGGATATTGCCATTGATGAACACTTGTTGTTTATGATGTTAAGTGATGGATTTGAAGTATTGGTTGTTGATTAGGATTAGTTTTTAAGGAATTTCTGATTGTTTTAATTAAATGACTAACTTGTTAAAATTTACATGGTATTGTTGTGAACTTTTAATAATTATGGATTGTGTAACGCCCCAAAATTTGGGCCTAGAAGTATTGGGCCCTGAGCAAGGGAACGATTAGGAAATTTTACATAAAAGTCCATGAAGATGGCATAAAATAATTGTATTCTCTAATGGTTAAGTGATTTGGGAGTGTCTGGGAGTATTGGAGAAGTCCTGGGTGCAAACCTGGGCTTTACCCTGGATGCTTAGAAGTAGGCCTTTTAAATTATTGTGTTAAATAAATGACACAAGGAAGCATGTGGTCTAGTGGTTGTGGCGTCATTAAGGTTGCAAGGGAGCTTGGGGTTCAAGTCTTGGCTCTTGCAATTTATTTTGGTTTTTCTTTTAAAGGAACCTAGACTTTGGCCTATAGACCTTATAATTAATTAAGGATAAAATGTGACACAAAAAGCCTTATGGTTTGGTGGCAAGTGGTGTGACTTGGCAACTAAAAGGGCTTGGGTTCGAATCTCATTGCAAGCATAAGAAAAGGGATATTTATTTTGCTAGCATGAGGCGATAGGAGTTTGAGGTGGTTTCGAACTCTGTTGGGTAGGAGTTTGAGGTGTTCATGGAGAAGATCAAGGAGGATTCATGGAGAGGATTGTGGAGGGATTAAGGGAGAAGTATTTGGAGAGAACTAGGGAGTTTGAGTGGGAAGGAGAGTAGTGTGTTGAATATGACTCTTTCAAAAGTCAATTCAGCATGGTGCAATCACTCTTGGGTTGCTGTCAAAGTTTTTGAGTTCTATTCTCTTTGTCTGTGCCGAATTTCTACATTTGGTAATTATCTTTCATTCGTTTTTCTTTGTCCTAGGACTGATATTTGCTAGGGGACTTTTGGGTTTTCTCTTTTTCTAACTTGGTCCGAACTCGATCTTCCCTAGTGCCTTTTGCACAGCGTTTGCCTCTCCTCCTATCCCCTCTCTCTATTGGTCTCTTCTTGGTCGAATAATCTTTCTTCCTCTTCCTCAAGTTCTTTGGTTTTAGCAACTCCTTCTCCACATCTTTTTTCTTGGCCAAATACCCTTGCCCTTCTCCCTCTTTGTCTGTTTGGCTTCCCTCCTGTATTGGTAACCAATTACCCTCTATCTTTGAGTAGCCGAAATTGTCAAGGACTGGTTATCTTCTCCCTTCTCTTCTTATCTTTCCCTTGGCTGATTCTTCCATAAGTGCTGCCAAAATTCCTTTGACTTGTTGGGTAAGTGTTCTATGGTTTGTTTTCCCCCTTGGTCGAATCTCTATTGGTTTCTTCTCAAAGATTCAGCTTTTTGTATCTCTTAAGCCGAGTATTTGTCTTCTCTCTTTCCTACTATGGGGTAGTTTTCATTTAACACTTTTTTTTAATTCCTTGTTTGTGCAATGGTTGCTAGGGGCTTAATTTCTGTAATCAAGGTGCTTAGCCGATTACTTTTCCTTTGCAAGTGATAATTTCTCTACTGGTAAGGGTTCAAGTTTTAGACATATTTGTATGGGATTATAGATGCTTATGAGTTAGTAACTATTCTTGTGAAGGTAAAGCTTTTGGAAGGAGTACGTGGAGTTAGAGCAAGGGAAGGTTGCGTTTATTGGTTGGTTCTCATTTCAGAAGTGGTTCGGTTGCAACTCCATAGCAGGTGTGTATTCACACACTGAATAGACTGTAGAATGGAAAATGCCGAAAAGCTGAAAATATGGCTTGTGATGCCACACGAGCGTGCGATCGCATGTGTTGTAAACCGAGCTCATGAAACGTGGGCGTACGATGAGGAAAGCCACCATGAGTGAATTCGTGGGCTTAGGCTGTAGTGGGCCACTTGGGCCACAAAATGGGCCGAATAGGCCCAATGGGCTCGAGGGCCCGCTTGTGTCAAATCAGCGAATAGGTGGAATATGATTGGGCTTGTCATGTTGCGTACATGGCATAGGCCGTTCTGGGCCACGTTGGGCCAGACTAGGCTGTATGGCCCAATGGGCTTGTGGGTCCACACGGATAAAATGTATGTTATGTGGTAAGTTTTGGACTGGGCTACATCGTTCGTACAGCCGTGTATAGTTCTGGGTTAAATAGGCCATATGGGCCCAATAGGCCTATGGGCCCGCATGGGTAAATTTCGCTGTTAAGCGGGAAGTAGATAGACTTGTCATGTCGTGCACATGACTAAGGTTGTTTTGGGCCTCGATGGGCCGTGTGGGCCCAATGGGCTTGTTGGCCCACACAGATAAAATCTGCGGTAAGTGACTATTAATGAACTAGGCTGTGGTGTACACATAGTCGTATCTGATTTTGGGCTAAATAGGCCATACGAGCGTGTGGGCCCACTTAGGCCGAGTAATAGGCCTTGGGCCCATTTACACCGTTTTGAGCATCTAGGTTACCGGAGTCGCTCGAAGCAATTGTAGACCTTCTGAGAGATCGCTAAATGTACTGAGACCCCAGTTAGGCAAAATGACCATAATACCCTTATAGGGCAAAATGACCGTAATACCCCTGTAGGGCAGAATGACCGTAATACCCTTGTATGTAAAATGATTATTATACCCTTATGTTTCGTATGACTGATGTGCATATGATTTACATATAAGATTGTACTAGGTTTGACTTTGCATACATGTAATATTTATGACATGACATACTGCATGGGGTTGGGGTTTTGATATGGAGCAAGTACTGTTACTGGTGGCTATGCCATAATTACTGATACTGGTGACTTTGCAACATTTGTTGTTTCTGGCAGCTATGCTGCATTGTAATGCCCCGTACCCGAGACCGTCACTGGAGTCGAATACGAGGTGTTAACAGACTTAATCCATTACTTAAACAGCTCAAACAATTTAATTTTAGAAAATCCTGACAAGCTGGCTAACTGCGTCATAGTCGCTTAAAAATTCATATCTTGAGTTTTGAAACTCAAAATCCAATTCTGTAAATTTTCCCTAAAACTATACTCATATATCTATTTACTAATTTTTTTCTAGAATTTTTGGCTAGGCCAATTAGTACAGTTTATTAGTTAAAGTCTCCCCTGTTTCAGGGTTTGACTACTCTGACCTCTGTGTATTACGAATCAGATATCTATCTGTACAGAATTTCAATGACTATGAAGTTTATTTCTCTTAAAACTAGACTCAATAAGAAATCTGTACATATAAATTATGACTTCTAATTATTTTTATACAATTTATGGTGAATTTCCAAAGTCAGAACAGGGGATCCAGAAATTGCTCTGGCCCTATTTCACAAAAATTTAAACACCTCACAAAATATAACTCATATACCTGTTTCGTTTCTTCCATATGAAAATAGACTCATAATTATTCAATTCCATATTTTATTCATCATCTAATTATATCTCTACTATTTTTAATTATTTTTCAAATTCACGTCACTACTACTATCTGAATCTATTTTATGGTAAATTTTACCTATTTCATGGTTTCCATGGATTAACTAGCAATTTGACATACATAACACCAAATATGATCATAATTAGCCATTCCAATGGCTAATCATTACCAAGCATTTTTATACTACTCAATAACCATATCATAAGACCATATATACAAAATGATTATAATGCTATACGTGCCATACTCAAAATATACAAGCCATTATGCCAAGATGATATACGGATAGTGTGAGCTTGCCTCCGACCGTTCTCGATTTCTGAGCTGGCTTGTCAACACTACAAGGAATGAAAAGGAGGGAGTAAGAATAAATGCTTAGTAAGTTCACATGCAAATAGCAAGTAACATAACCATATAAGCAAACATAAAACATCATTTGCATAATCATCGCCAAGATATTCATATCATATTTTCATTTATCATCTTGCCATATTGTTGTTATATCGATTTTTTAACCCGAGGGTTAAGTACATACCTGTTCAAAGTATCCATTTCACAACACTTACCAATACGTCCCTTTCATCTTGAGTATTCCTCCATTTGAGTAGAACTTTACCCGTTGAACACATCGGAATATAATTCGGATACATGTAAAGTTTGCACATAAGTGCCACATAAGTAGCCAAGCTACTATGTAACCCGCCCATAAGCGAACTCGGACTCAACTCAACGAGCTCGGGTGTTCGCATCCATAAGTGAACTCGGACTCAACTCAACGAGCTCGGATGCCTAGTTACATTTCACGAACTCGGACTCAACTCAACGAGTTCAGAAATTCGCATCCATAAGTGAACTCGGACTCAACTCAACGAGCTCGGATGCCTAGTTACATTTCATGAACTCGGACTCAACTCAACGAGTTCGGACATTCGCATCCATAAGTGAACTCGGACTCAACTCAACGAGTTCGGATGCCCAAATATCCCAGTGACATGTCACTTGTATCCTAATCCATTCCTAAGGTTCAACGGGACCTTTTTCCCAATCATGTGTCTCAACCATCTTCTACGGAATACCGATACCGATACTCGGTAGTATTTCACATTTTCCAAGTATATCACATAATTTGACATATTATCAAACAATTATCACGAGTATAATATTTCATAATAATTATCACATCATTTAAATAACATAAAAACATTTAAAATAATAACTATGTTACCAACATTTACATATGAACTTACCTCGTAAGCGAAAATGGCTACTTTTACCATTTCGTCCACAACTTGGTATTTTCCCCATTTTAGCCCGAATTTTAGTTTTTCTTGCTCTATCATTTAAAATATAGTCTAATTAAGACTCACATTATTCAAATTGACCCAAAATCATATTTTGGAAAAATTACAATTTTGCCCCTAAACTTTTGCATATTTACACTTTTTCCCCAAAGCTCGTAAATTAAAATTCAGCCTATTTTCTTATGTTTCATGACATGCTGATCATTTTTCCCTTCTATGGCAACATCAAATTCTCACTCTAACATGTACTTATGACTATTAGGTATTTTTACCGATTAAGCCCTTTTGCTCGTTTTCACTTAAAACCGAGTAGCACAAGTTGTCTAACATAATTTAAAACCTCATATTCTATCATAAAACACCAAAATACACAAATTTCACCTATGGGTATTTTTCCAAAAATAAACCCTAGGTTAAATTATTGCTAGCATAAGCTAAATCGAGCTACCGGGACTCCAAAAACGTAAAGAACTTGAAAAATGGGGCTAGAATGGACTTACAATCGAGCTTGGAAGCTTGAAAAACCCTAGCCATGGTTTCTCCTTGCTATATTCGGCCATGGGGTTGAAGATGAGCAAAATTGGCTTTTAATTTTGTATTTTAATTCATTTTACCCGTAAATGACCAAAATGCCCTTACTACTAAACTTTCCAAAAATTCCATCCATGTCCAATTTTTGTCCATAAACTTAGAAATTGGTAAAATTTCTATTTAAGGCCTCCTAATTAATATTTCAAAACAATTTCAAACTAGAAACTTCTAGAATGCAAGTTTTGCAACTTATTCGATTTAGTCCTTAATTTCAAATTAAGCACTTTATGCATAGAATTTCGTCACGAAATTTTCACACAATCATGCAATCATATCATAAACCTAAAAATAATTATAAAATAATTATTTCTATCTCGGATTTTGTGGTCACAAAACCACTATTCCGACTAGGCCCAAAATCAGGATATTACATGCATTATTATTACTGGCAGCTTTGCTGCGATATGGTGTGCTGGCTGGGTGGGTCGATTTATATCCCCACATGGTGTGTTGGTTGTTACGGGTGGTGTGCTGGCTGGATTTGGGAGGGATGCATAATTGCATTACATCGTTCGATCATTGTATTGGGCTTTAGCCCACATCAGCATCTTGGATAGGGCTAAGGCCCGCATCAGATCGATCATCGAATAGGGCTCGAGCCCGCATTTGCAGTTACTACATGCATTGTTTACTATTTGATTGATAGGGGATTACACACTGAGTTTTTGTAAACTCACCCTTTCTTTTCAATTGTATAGGTAAGCCCCAGCCTCAGACGATTTGGTCCTGCGAGGGACTCAAAGGTGGCCACACGATTGCTGATGTTTTACTTTTGACTTTATCTATTTAAATTTCATATTGGGTTTTTTGTTATATAATATGGCCATTTATGGTTTTAACTTTTATTTGGGGCTTTGATTTCTTACCTTAAACTGCTAGACTAGGAAAAGATGAGTTTTCAAAATAATAATTGTTTTCAAGGAAAACATGCATTTTTAACTTCAAGGTTTTTCAAAAAGCTTCCGCGATTTTATTCAATTTAAGGAATCAACGGTGATAAATATGGCAAACGTTTTGACAAATTGATTTCAATTAGTAACAACTTAATTTGCCAAATTTTCTCAAGCAATAGAAACTAAAAGGGTTTTAACTTAAATTCAGATTCTTAACGAAAAGTCCTATTTCCAAAAAGCACTTCGATGTGTCACACCAGATTTGGCCATAACGTCTAGGCCGGGTTTGGGGTGTTACAGGTTGTCTTAGTATAGATATGAATTTGGTTAGCTTGGGGTATTGAGAAATTTTGTTGAATTTGTAATTTTGTGTTTAGGGACTAAATTGTAAGAAATGTAAATGTTTAGGGAAAATGTGTAAATAATGAAAATTTAAGGGTCATATGCATAAAATTTAATTGGGGTACTATATTTAAATTTGATAAGATTGAATTTAATTATTTTAGATCAAGATTTGATTCGTACGAAGGATAACCGAGGAAAAGAAAATATTGTAGAATAGTCTCTACAAGTCAACCATTGGTGCATTAGGTAAGTTCATATAATAAATATATTTTTATATGTTAATATAATATGCTGTATGAATTAGTTAATTAATTTTTCATTGAATTATTAATATTGAATTGATGATATTAACTGTTTACGGTTGAATATAAGGTGAGTAAGATTTACTTGAAATGTGATGAATGTATATATAAATATTTATAATTTATACAGTTTTGAATTACATTAAATTTTTATATGGTTGAATATTTAATATCTGATTATAATTATAAATTGTTTACAATTAAGTATAAGGTGAAAAAGAAAATATTTAATTGGAAATTGATGAATGATTGTGAAATATGAGCTATACGATATCAGAATGAATGTATCAGATTCATAGAATGTGTACGGATATTATGGAAGTGCCTCTAATTTATAAATGTTAAGAATTTTGTTTAAATGCCTGTTTGAACGTAGTAAACAATTATGATACAATTGGCATGCAAATAGCATTAGTATGCGCGCTTGTACGGGATTGCACTTTGGTGCCTCTGATTGCACATTTCCCCCTTTATTTTCACTTCGATGCCTCTGTTACGCATCTTTGATGCCTTAGGTGTGGTGTATTACCCGAGTATCTGAGTCATGTTGCTATAGTTCACTAGACTATGAAAATATGTATTTAAAGTTGAAATATTGATGTATACCATTTGAATATTGTATCAAGAATTATTTTGTAATATTTTTCACATTGATGATTATGTTATTAAAGGTAGATATTTATATACATATATAAATTAGTTTGGATTGAATTATTATAGAACAAGAAGCATATGATGAACCATTTTCAGTTCTATTCTTATACGTGTCTCATAAATAATTGACAGGTTTGGTTGTCACATCCCAAAAACTGGGTTAGTAAAAATTGGGTTAATGAACCGAGAATGATCATGACTGAATTTTTATATAGATAATATTTTGCTCATTTGATAATAAATAAATATCAAATATAGTGATTGAGTAGTGGTGGAACAGTTCTTAATGATATGAGTTTGAATCCCTTCGCTCTCATTAATTTGTTTTTGATGGAAATTTGTTTCAAACCCTTAGCAAGTGTCATCCTATATTTTTATTTTTATTTGCGCAAGCTTTAGAATTAGGAAATGAGTAGTCTAGTGGCTTATTAACCCCATAGCTATCTTAGTAGTTCAAAGTTCAAGTCCTAATGCTCACACTTTTCTATTTAATTCTTTTACAATTTTTTCATGTGATTTAAGTGCTTGTCATCCACCTCTTTTTCACCATAAATAGAAGGATTCCTTTCTTCCAATATAGGTCAAACTTACCTTAAGTTGAGGGTGCATGATCCCCTTTTTTACTCCATGTCTCCCTCCCTTGCCAAAACTTCTTATCCTTGCCATACAAAAGGTTTATTGAAACTAGACCTAGTTGACCAACCTATTCCCACTCTCCCAACCTCACTTTGCCATCCCTACCTCCCATTTACTCCTATTTTCTCTCTTTTTCATTTATGTTCTCATCTATTTTCTCTTTATTTTGTAAAATAACCACCACTCTTTCTTTTAATCTTTTCTCCTTTCCTCCACCATGACCAAACCCTCCACCACCGTTTACCACACCTCGTGGCTGCTACACCTTCTCTCCTCCTTTTTTTCTCTTTCCATCACTGCCATGATCGCTGCCACGTGCTTCTGCGAGTCTCATTTCCTAAAACCCTATAGTCTTTTACCGTTGGGCCACCACTCCACCATTGTTGGACCACCACTGAACCACCATCGAACCACCTTCATCGCCACCACCGGTGACAAAAAATTCTTCCTTTCTCTTCCTTTTTCACTTGTCAATTCTTTAATTGATTAAACTTACATATTCCCTTCATTCTATCAATTTTTTTAGATCACTTGATTTATCGACTTCGTTCCTTTCTCAATTCATCAACCATTCCATATTGAATCAAGTTGTAAGTGTGGTTACTTGGATCACAAAATCATTCTCTTAGTGGTTTCATATCATGGCCAGATGGTATAATGGCCATATGGACAATGTTACATTTTATTATCATTTATTTATTATATTACTATTGCTACTATTTACCATCTTGAAGGACCAAACCATAATCATAGCGGAGACACTTAGTTTCGCATTGGGAATCATCTTTTCAAGAGTCCAAAATTGTGGAATTATCATTTATGTGTATATATGTATGAAAAATCAAGATCTATGATCTATTGTGAAAAGCATGTTAAACATGTTAAAAGTAATTATTAAGTGATAAGTGATTATGAGGGCATGTTTACATGCATAAGTGTACAAGTGATTTATATGTGTTATGAGTGAAAATCGCCATATCACATGCATGGGGTGGGATTTTGTGAAAGGTGAAAGTAGTTCCAATATATCTACAATTTAGTGGTGGCTTCTCCACATCAGTGTTACCAGTGGCAGTTTATTTGCAAATCAATGGTAGTTTAACTACAAATCAATGGTGGCTTATCTACAAACGATGTTTTGGATGGATGAGTTATGGGGAACTCAATATATGGTGTGTAGTGGAGATGGGGTAAGAAATTGTATAAAATGTGCATCATTTTGAAAGTATGCATCGACATGTTCATGTAACAGCCCAGTGGTTTCGAGACCACAAATATGAGTTAGAAAAACATTTTAATATTATTTTTATTTCTTACGACATGTGATAAGGTATGTGTGAAAGTTTCATGTGAAAATTTTATCGTTTGTGTGTTCAATTTGATAAAAGGACTTAATCGCATAAAATGCAAAAGTGGCATGCTATAAGTTAAAAGTGCCAAATTGCTATGGCTTATTAATTGGAAAGTCCTTATGATGTTATTAAACCATTAAATTAATGGATGGACATATATGCCTATAGTTAGTGGAATTTTAATATTAAATCCTTAAGGGTAATAAGTCATTTTGTAATTTAAGTTAAATTAAATAAAAACAAAGGTTAAAATTGATTCATTCATCCTTGTTACAACCGAAAATAGAGAAGAAATATTAGGGCATAAAGCTTAAAAATTTTGGCACTTGCAAGACTCAATTGGTATGTGATTTTTGTTCCGATTTCGATAATTTCTATGTTTTTGTGATTGTTGCTTAGTACTCTAGCTAGCCCATGCTTGAATTTTTTAATTTGGTGATGATTTTAAGATATGCCATGGATGAATCCATGAGTTTTGTGTTGTTAATTGATGAAAAATGAAAAATATGTGTAGGGTTAATATGTTTTGTATTGGATTTTTGATGAATTTGATTTTTATGGGCTAATTTGTGAAAATGTAAAAGTGTGGGGTTAAATTGTGAAATAAATGAAAGTTTAGGGCTGCTAGAGGTTCCTATGAAATTCGGCCAAGCGTGGGTTGTATCAAATTTTGTAAATTTTGTGTATTTGTGAAATAGGGACTAAATTGAATAAATGTAAAACTTTAGGGGCTAAAGTGAAAAAATGTCCAAATATGTGTTTGCGGATTAAATTGAATGAATTGGTGATTAAATGGGTTAATTTTGAATACATATAGATTAAGAAAAGAGGAACTTGGACTTAGATCGAGGCAAGAACAAAGTACTCAATTAATCTACTAGTTTCGTTGTTTCTACGACTGAGGTAAGTTTGTAGGTGCTAATTTTATTATAAATGAATGTTATATGCTTTCATATTGTATAAAATGTGTTTATGAGATTGCAGATAATGTTTGAATTGTGAATACGACTATACGGAAGAGTTCAACGATGAAATCAACAAGCTAAACCTCTCGTAAAACTTTAAGTACAGTGATGATGATAATGTAATGTAATTAAGTTAATGCATTAGCTTCAGGCCATGATATCAGCACTTCGGGTGCAAATAATACCTTGATTTGGCTATGGGCCAAGATATAAGTATTTTGAGAGGATTTACCTTTATTTGGCTACGAGTAATGGTATAGGTACTCCGAGATAAGTTACCTTGATTTAGCTATGGGCCACGATATAGGTACTTGTCGATTGTGATTCATGAGTGTCCGAATTCTATCCTTAATGGCTCAACGGATAAAAGAATGACTTGTTTGAGAAATAGGTTAGTACAAGGTGGTACAGGTACGTACGGAACCTATTTGAGCATTTCATTGAGAAAGATCAATGAGATGTTAATGAATTATGATTGGAGACATGATAGGAAGGTTTGTGTTAATGAAATGTTGTTTTGGTAATGTGTATGTGATTGAATTATCTTTATTTGATGAATTGAATTGCTTAAATATGAACTTTCTAAGCTATGAAGCTTACTGTGTGTTATTTGTCTATGTTTTATAGATAGTCAAAGTTGGCTTGGAATTGAGGATCGTCAGGAGCATCATCACACTATCGATCATTTGTTGGTATTTTTAAAGCTTGTGTATATGGTATATGGCATGTATAGGCTAGTGTCATTTTGGTATGTTATGAGCTATGATATTAGCCATGTGATTTGGCTTGTTAATGATGTAAATGTTGGTATGCATTTAGCCATTTAATTTGGCTTAAGTTATATGCTTGATAAGTGATATATGTGATGCATATAATGCCTTTATATGTTGGCTTGTTTTGGTATGCTTACCATAGTTGTGGATATAGTTAAATGGATGTTGATTTGGTTAGTTATCAATGTTTGAGGAATGGTAAATTTTGATGGTTTTGGTATAATGATCGAGTATGTTTTGAATATGGAATTGAATAGTTGAAATGGTTATGAATTGATGGCATGATATGAGTATGAATTGGCATGTATTTGGTTGCCTAATGATATATTAAAATTGTGTATTTTGGTTGCTAAGTGTTCATGAGAAAATGGTGGCAAATTAGCTTTACAAACGGGCTATTTTTGTCCACACGGGTAGAGACACGGGCATGTGTCTCAACCGTGTGCGACACACGGTCATGTTACATGGCCGTGTGTCCCTTGGGGTACCATTCGAATTAAAGTCAGTATACCCTACAGTTTTGACACGGCCTAGACACAGGGGCGTGTCTATTGGCCGTGTGTGACACACGGGCTAGTACATGGGCATGTGATTGGTTGTGTGGTACAAGTTAGAAGTTACACGGGCTAGACACACGGGAGTGTGGTCAGTCGTGTGACCTAAGTCAGTATGTATGCCCTGTTTTCACACGGCCTACGCCACTAGCGTGTCTGGTGGTTGTGTGAGGCACACGGCCTGTTCACACGAGCGTGTGACCCTTAAAAACATGAAAATTTTCTATATTTCTCAAAGTTTGAAATTGTTATCAGTTTAGTCCCGAATAATTTCTAAGCATATTTTAAGGTCTCGTAGGACCTTATAAGAGACAATGCGATTGAGATGAATGAATTTTGATTATGATTGCATAAGTGTATTTGAATGATGTGTACTATATGATAATGTCTCGTAACCTTATTCCGGCGACAGAAACGAATTAGGGGTGTTACATTTTATGTGGTATCAGAGCTACAGTTCAATCAATTCTAGGACTAACGTAGCGTGTTAAAGTCTAGCTATACATGTCATATATATAAACTGTGATAGTGTGATGATTCCTTACAACTAAAATATGTTTTTATATAGAAAATGGATCTTGAAAGAACCGTAGCTGACGACGTTGAAAGTAATGCACCCACTCCCGTTCAAGGGGCAGTGCAGTTTGATTTTAGACTCATATCTAGTAGTCAGGAAGGAGAGGCTAAGCAAGCCTTCTTCCAAATGATGACTGAGTGGTTCACAGAATTTGTACAAACGAATCCGGCTACTCAACAACCTCCACCCCCACCTGTTCCTCAACAAGTTCCGGTTGTGCCGCAAGTGATATATCCATTTTGATTGAGCAAGCCACATGTTGATAAGATTCAAAAACACGGGGCTAAGGAGTTCCAGGCTACAGTTGATGATAATGCTAAGAGAGTTGAGTTCTGGCTCGAAAACACTATCAGAGAATTCAATGAATTATCCTGTACTTCGGAAGAATGTATCAAGTGTGTGGTATCTTTACTCAGAGATAATGCATATCATTGGTGGAAAACGTTGACATTAGTGGTTCCTAGTGAACGGGTTACTTAGGAATTCTTTCAGATTAAGTTCCAGAAAAAGTATATAAGCCAAAGATTTCTTGATCAGAATCATAAAGAGTTTCTAGAGTTGAAACAGGACCGAATGACTGTGACCAAGTACGAAAGAAGAATTTTTACAATTGAGTAAATATGCTTGGGAATATGTTTCTACTGAAGAGATTATATGTGAACAATTCATTGATGGGTTGAATGAAAGTATAAAGCTATTAGTTGGAATTCTAGAAATTAAAGAATTCGTTGTTTTAGTTGAAAGAGCTTGTAAAGCTGAAGATCTCAGCAAAGAAAAGAGGAAAACAGATTCAGAAGCTAGAGACACCAGAAAAAGATTGATAAATAAACTATATCTGTCTTCAACAAAAAAATCCAAAGATTTGTATAATCATCCGAATGCTTCAATGTGATATTCTAATAATGATCATGCTAAACAACACTCTAGTTTTAAAGCTCAAGCTACATCAGTAGCTAGTGTGGCAGTGCAAGAGACAATAAACTTGAATGTTAACACTGTGAACGACGACATTCTGGAGAATGCTGGAACAAAAGAAATAAAGCTTGTTACAAATGTGGATCGATGGATCATTTTATGTGAGACTGTCCAGAATTGATGGAAAAAGAGGATGCTTAGAACACGAGGCTGAGTAACACTACAGCTAGAGGTAGAGGTATGACACAAGATACTACTGCGAGATCTGATGCTAGAGCACCTACCCGAGCCTATGCTATTCGCGCTCGCGAAGAAGCGTCATCTCCAGATGTTATCACTGGTACTTTTACTCTCTATGATACTAAAGTTATTGCATTGATAGATCAAGATCAGCTCATTCTTATACATGTGTGAACTTAGTATCCAGTAAGACTTTGCCTGTAGAGTCTACTGAATTTGTAATTAGAGTATCAAACCCCTTAGGTAGATGTGTCTTGGATGATAAAGTATGCAAGAACTGTCTGTTGGTGATTTGGGATAGTTGCTTCCCTGCCGATTTGATGTTGTTGGACTTTGACGAGTTTGATATAATCTTAGGTATGGATTGGCTAACGTTGCATGATGCTGTTGTGAATTGCAAATGAAAGATGGTTGATTTGAGATGTCAGAATAATGAGATTATTTGAATTGAGTCAGATGATTTGAATGGCTTGCCATCAGTGATTTCATCAATGTTAGCTCAAAAATATGTGAGAAAGGGTTATGAAGCTTACTTTGCTTATGTGCTTGATACGAAAGTGACTAAAAAGAAGATTGAATTAGTACCAGTCGTGTGCGAATATCTGGATGTGTTTCCTAAAGAGTTACCAGGTTTACCACTAATCCGAGAGGTTGAATTTAGTATTTAGTTAATGTCGGGTATAACACCGATATCGATAGCTCTGTACAGGATGCCACTGACTGAATTAAAAGAGTTGAAAGCTTAATTGCAAGAGTTAACAGATAGAGATTTTGTATGACAGAGTTATTCTCCTTGGGGTGCATCGGTTTTGTTTGTGAAAAAGAAAGACGGAACTATGAGAATGTGCATCGATTATCGACAACTTAATAAAGTGACAATCAAGAACAAATACCCACTACCGTGAATTGATGATTTGTTTGATCAGTTGAAAGGGACTATAGTGTTTTTAAAGATAGATTTAATATCAGGTTACTATCAGTTATGAATGAAAGACTCTGATGTGCCAAAGACTGTATTTAGAACGAGGTATGGTCACTATGAATTTTTGGTTATGCCTTTTGGACTAACAAATGCACCTGCTTCTTTTATGAATCTAATGAATTGGATCTTCAGACCATATTTGGATCGATTTGTAGTTGTGTTTATAGATGATATTTTGATATATTCACGAGATGAAACTGAGCATGCCGAGCATTTGAGAATTGTGTTACAAACTCTACGATATAAGCAGTTATATGCAAAGTTTAGTGAATGTGAATTCTGGTTGCGTGAGGTTGGTTTTCTAGGGCATATTGTGTCAGCATCGAGTATTCAAGTTGATTCGAGCAAGATTTTTACGATTATAGATTGGAAGCCTCCGAGAAATGTATTCGAAGTCTGAAGTTTTTTGGGACTCGCTGGTTATTATAGACGGTTTGTAAAGGGTTTCTCTATGATTGCTACTCCGTTGGCGAGATCACTTTAGAAAGATGTAAAGTTGAATGGTCCGAGAAATGTCAGAAAATTTTTGATCAGTTGAAAGCTTCGTAGGTGTTAATTTCATTATAAATGAATGTTATATTCTTTGATATTGCATAAAATGTGTTTATGAGATTGCAAATAATTTTTGAATTGTGAATACGACTATACGGAAGAGTTCAAAGATGAAATTGACAAGCTAAACCTCTCGGTAAAACTTTAAGTACAGTGATGATGATAATGTAATGTCATTAAGTTAATGCATTGGCTTCAAGCCATGATATCAGCACTTCGGGTGCGAATAACACATTGATTTTGCTACGGGCCATGATATAAGTATTTTGAGAGGAGTTACCTTGATTTGGCTACGAGTCATGGTATAGGTACTCCGGGATAAGTTACATTGATTTGGCTACGGGCCATGGAATAGGTACTCCGGGATAAGTTACCTTGATTTGGCTATGGGCCATGGAATAGGTACTCCGGGATAAGTTACCTTGACTTGGCTATGGGCCATGGTATAGGTACTTATCGATTGTGATTCATGAGTGTCCAAATTCAATCCTTAATGGTTCAACGGATAAAAGAATGACTTGTTTGAGAAATAGGTTAGTACAAGGTGGTACATGTAAGTATGAAACCTATTTGAGCATTTCATTGAGAAAGATCAATGAGATGTTAATGAATTATGATTGGAGACATGATAGGAAGGATTGTGTTAATGAGATGTTGTTCTGGTAATGTGTATGTGATTGAATTATATTTATTTGATGAATTGAATTGCTTAAATATGAACTTACTAAGCTATGAAGCTTACTGTGTGTTATTTGTCTATGTTTTATAGATAGTCAAAGCTAGCTTGGACTCGGGGATCGTCAGGAGCATCGTCACACTATCGATCATTTTTTGGTATTTTTGAAGCTTGTATATATGGTATATGGCATGTATAGGCTAGTGTCATTTTGGTATGTTATGAGCTATGATATTAGCCATGTGATTTGGCTTGTTAATGATGTAAATGTTGGTATGTTTTTAGCCATTTAAGCTAGTTTAAGTTATATGCTTGATAAGTGATATATGTGATGCATATAATGCCTTTATATGTTGGCTTGTTTTGGTATGTTTGCCATAGTTGTGGATATAGTTAAATGGATGTTGATTTGGTTAGTTATCAATGTTTGAGGAATGGTAAATTTTGATGGTTTTGGTATAATGATCGAGTATGTTTTGAATATGGAATTGAATAGTTGAAATGGTTATGAATTGATGGCATGATATGAGTATGAATTGGCATGTATTTGGTTGCCTAATGATATATTGAAATGGTGTATTTTGGTTGCTAAGTGTTCATGAGAAAAGGGTGGCAAATTAGCTTTACAAATGGCCTATTTTTTCCCACACAGGGCAGAGGCACGGGTGTGTGTCTCAGCCGTGTGCGACACACGGTCATGTTATACAATCGTGTGTCCCCTGGGGTACCCTTCGAATTAAAGTCAATATACCCTACAGTTTTGACACGGCCTAGATACACGGTCGTGTCTATTGGCCGTGTGTGACACATGGGCTAGTACATGTAACAGCCCGATTTAGACCTTAATCAGAACGGTGGTTTTAGGACCACAAATTCGAGTCTAAAATATATTTTACAATTAATTTCTGGGTTTATTTTGTGTGAATTTATATCTGTGAAATTTTCGTGATTTAATTTTATCGTCTGGGTGTCCGATTAAATAAAAGGACTTAATCGCATAAAAGGGAAATTTGGTGGTTATTTCTAAAAGGGGTCGAATTGCTATTGGCTTTATTAATGGGAGCCTTTAAGTTGTAAATAGCCCACTTACATATTAGTTGGACGGTATTAGTCTTATATTATAAAGTTTTTATATTAATTCATTAAGGTTATATATGTAAATTAAACTTTAAGTTATAATATGTTATAATATATATCATAAAACATAAAATAAAGTTTACATAAGTGTTTATATTATTGTTTTTGCCGAAACCAAATAAAACAAAAAGAAACTAGGGTTCGGTTGCTTTCAAGCTCAATCAAGGTATGAGTTTAGCTTAGTTTTTGATAATTTTTACGTTTTTGAGATCGTTGCTAAGTTTTCTTCAAGACCCATGCTTGAATTTTTTATTTTGATGAATATTTTGAGTTATGCCATTGATGAGAGTTTCGGATTTTTTTTGTTTGATGATGAAATATGAAAGATATGTTTTAGATTAACATGTTTTGTATTGGAGCTTTTGATGATTTTAAGTAATTAGGACTAAATTGCAAAAATAATAATTTAAGGGACTAAAATGTGAAATAAAGGAAATATATGGACTTGTATGAGTATGGGTAAAATTCGGCCCAACATGGGTATATTGAAATTTTGTATATTTTGTGTTTTGTGTAATAGGGACTAAATTGTAAAATGTGTAAATGTTAGGGGTAAAATGGTAATTTTCCCATTTATGTGTTTTTAGACTAAATTGAATGAAAATATGTTTGAATGAGCTTAATTTTAATATGTTTAGATCAAGAACCAAAGCAATTGGATTTGGATTAGGGGAAAACGAAAGTTGTCGACTTGCTGCCCGTTCTGTTTTTCATTGTCCGAGGTAAGTTTATAAGCAAATAAACGTACTTAATTTTAATTAAATGCAAAGTATACATGCTGAATTGAAATATATGAAATGTTAAATGCAATAGTTGAATGTTGTTAAGCTTGGCAACTATGTTATGACTTCGTTTTGATTGAGTTACGACCCGGAAGCCTTGTATGAACCTTAGGAATAGTTAGGATACATATGTCATGACATAGGATTCCGATATATGTGTGCGAGTAAGACCATGACATAAATATGTGATTCTGATATATGTGTGCAAGTAAGACCTTGTCTGGGATAGTGGCTTCGATATGTGGCTACATGTAAGACCACGTCTGGGACGTTGGCATTGTACGATGTGTGTGATTATCCAAGTGTCCTATCTAATCCTGAATGGTTCAACGGGCAAAGATAAGTTGTGTTCAAATGTGTATGATGAGCTAAATGTCAGGTACGAATTGGCTTGTTGTTTACTTAAAATAAGGTAAGTGTATTCAGCCTTGAGATTATTATTGAAACGAAACTTAGTTATATGCATTCATGATTATATGTATTCGGTTTCATATCTAATATATGAATATGAAACTATGCTGTAACACATGAGCTTATATGTTTATGAGTATGTGAACTAGGTTACAATGACTATTTGGCTGTGGGAGTTAAATGATAATAATGATAATTTGGCTATATGAGCATTTGGCCAAGGTGATTATTTGAGAATGAATGTATATATAAGTATATATATAATATGAACTTCATACGTTTGGATCTAATGTGTTATGATACTATAATTTACTTTGGTTTAATTAAGTTGATAATATCAATGGAATGTTCATCTGCTTATGACTTACTAAGATCTAAAAAGCTTACTCGGTGTTTGTATGTGTGTTTCTGTTTTATAGATTTTGGATTCAAGTTACAAGCTCGGGGGTCGTCAACAAAGTCTATCACACTATCAACCGTCTTCGGTATTTTATAGGTTGCATTTTGGAACTATGGCATGTATAGGATAGATTACGTTTTGAAAAGATGAACTTTGGTTTTGTATAAAGGCCTTACGAAAATGACTTAAATTCTATGTTTAATTTTAGTTTTGTTAGACTATGACTTAAGTTCTTTTTGATTATTATATAATGTGTCATGGTTGATTTTAACTTATGCTATGTGTTTGCATTTTGTGGTTAGTTGTTGAATTCGGATGAAGCATGAATATATTGAAATTATTGATTAGGCTAGATATATATATGTTTGGTCTTGTATTGAGCCTATTTTGAGAGTATAACCAAAATACATGATGTTTGTGATGATGCTATGTAGTCGACCATATGGTTCATTATGGAAGTTAGTTAAGGTAAATTGTGAAATCATTAGGTAAAGAGCAAGTCATATGTAAGGTTTATGTTTTGAATATGTTTATATGTGATTTGCGCCTTGTAATGGTAGATATAATTTCTTTTAGTTGATATGTAAATTCAGTCTAACTTAGTAAATTGTGGTTGTATAACGCCCCGAATTTTAGGCCTAGATGAATTGGGCTTTGGGATTTGGGTCTCATAGAATTTTTTTTAAATGAGCAAGAAAATGACAAATGACATGTTGGCTATAAGGGTTTAAGGAATTTGGAGTGTCTAGGTATGTTGAAGAAGTTCTGGGTTTGAGTTTTGTGGTGGAGGAATTTTAATTTAATTATTAAAAGATCCAGAGTTGGGAGTAGTTGGGCTTTTAAATAAGAATAGGGGAAAATGGCATCAAAAAGCCTTGTGGTGGAGTGACTAAGTGACGCAACTTAGGGTGTAGGGAGGTGGCGTTAGTGGTTAGCAAGGAGATCCAAGGTTCAAATCCTAGCTTAGTATTTTTAGAAGTTTAATTTGGCCTTCTAAAAGGTTAGAAGTGGCTAATTTGGCCTTCTAAAAGGTTAGAAGTGGCGTGAAGATGGACTCTAAGGGAAGTGTTCAGAAGAGAAAACTTAGGAAATAGATTGGGGAGTTATGAGGGAGAAAAATGAGGAGATGAGAAGGGGGAAGTGATGGTGTAACACCCCTAACCCCATCCCCTTACTGGAACAGGATCACAGAGTATTATCGGTCATTTTAGTACATTTATACTAAAGTCATGAATAAATGAAATTTAACACATCCAACCATAGCTTTAATGGACTCACAGTACCCATTAAATATAGTTAAAATAAACCAGTGCTCAATTGTAAGCTTAGAAAATTTCTCGTTTGATTTCAAACTTTTTCATCCTTTAAAAAGTTCCACAGGCCCGTGTGGCCTACTTAACACACCCGTGTGGCTTGGGACACGCTCGTGTCCTCAGGTCGTGTGCAACACTGACTTTTAAACACGGCCATGGCTCACGCCCGTGTAGTCTGGCTGTGTACTAAGTTGACTTTAAGACACGGCCGTGGAAACCAAGGCACACGCTCGTGGACTAACTTGGTTGTAACTATTTAGGTGCAAGGGACACACGGCCTAACAACACGCCCGTGTGCAAGCCGTGTGTCTCACACCGCTTGGTCACACACCCGTGTGACAAACCATGGACTCGAAATGGACCTTGTATTCTAAAAATTACCAACCCTGCAATTTGTAGACAGCAAGTACTATAAAATTATTTCATTCAACCAATCTAGATATAATTGAACACACACTTAATACTCATTAAATTATCATTTTATAGCTTAACACATATACTCAATAATACCTTAAACTAAACCATTCAAAATTTTGCACCCATGTGCCATTGTATTCAATTCAAAAGATTATACATTATAGTATTCTCCTTACAACTGTTAACTAACTATTATCATTCTTCATTAACATAACTTATAACCAAAATAACATTGAGTTCGGGAGTTGGCTCAAATGCTGAGATATTTTCTACTTTGCACCTAACCTGCGCACGGAAACAAATCGTACGCTGAGTATACACTCAGTGGTATTTCTATAAACTAATACTTAAAACAATAATAAGCCATGTACAAACATTTTAGCTTTAAGCTTTCATTTTAAAAATCTTAATGGCTTATTCGCCTTTATCTTATAATTCATAAATGTAATTAAACAATTCTTTATATACCTTTTATAATGTTCAATACTTTCATTAGTCATACATCAGCATGTCATTATATTCATTAACAGTCATCATTTAGTCTTATAACATCATATATCAGTCTCAGTCACATAAATGATAACAGTCAGTCTTCGGTACTTTTATTTATCCCTATTAACATAACTCAGACCTAAACGGATACGCGAATCCAACCCACACACCGAGGATAATATACAGTGTTTCACCGGTCGAAATCGGAATACACCATAGGGTAAAAGTAACAGTAACAGTAACAGTCATAGTCAGGTACGAAGTACCTCTTCGGAACAAATCCGAAACAATCACAGTAGTCGACACATATAGTGTCTCATCGACACACAGTCGGAGTATCCCTGAACACTTCCAATCCTATGGCATGCCAATTATATCCGACTAGCCCAACACTGTTAATAGGGTATTCAAATCATATCATTATAATACAGAAGCAAAAACAGTTCCATTATAGCATTCTTTATACATTCTATAATTAAGAATAGTAATTACATTGTAATAAATCATTAAGCATAGTTTATAGAAATACAAATCGAAATTCTCGGGTTTATTCAATATCCTCGTTCACTTTCTCCTTTCCCTTTTCTGATGGCGTTTCCGGTGTTACCTTGGCTACATAAAATTTAACATTTAAAATTATCAATATATGTTATTTAATAACACACTCTTTAATTTTCCATGTAACTTTTACTATATTTCCAATTAGGTCCTTCCACCATAACGATTCTTTCTCTTCAAATAGACCCTATATTTTCATTTTATGCCTACTTCAAACAAGTTTCAATTCTTATTATTCCATATAAAACATCAATTCTACAATTTAAACAACTTAGTCCCTACTATAATAAAACTTATATATCTCTTTACAAATCAATCATTTTTCCCACTTCTAACTTGAATTTCTATCACTTAATATCATAATTCATCAATTTATACAACTTAATCAACACCTAAAAATTCATTATCTTTCTAAATTTCAACATAACTCAAGTATTATTTCTTCCTAGGATTCCATAGACACCAAAATTACAAGAAAAGGGATTAAATTGACTTACCACTTAAAGCTTGAACCTTAAAACCCTATTTTTCCTTTTTTTTCTTTCCCTTTTTCTTTCTTTCTTTCCCTGTTCTATTCGTGCCTTTCTTTTTCTTTCCTTTTTCTTTATTTTATTTCTTTATTCTTTTATTATTATAACATATATATATTATTAAATTATTAAATTATTATAATTATTATTTCTTAAATAATAAGTAAATACATATTTGTACATACATTTGTACCAATTACATTAATACACATATATTTATACTTACCACACACTTGTCACCTTATGGTATATTTTTAATTTAGTCCTTTGACCTTCCTATAATTTCTAATTAAACTTTCATACTTTATTCAATCTAGTCCTTACACTAATTTAGCTTTAATTCAAGCTAATTCACTTAACCAAAGTCTAATTGACTACACTACTAGCTTCGTAAATATTTCTAATAAATATTTACGAATTCATTTACGAAAATTATGACCCAAAAGTTTAATTTTCGATGACCTTAAAATATGGGTCGTTGCAGATGGAGCTGAATTGGGAATTGACTGTCAGGCAATTTGGCTAGAGGCTATAAATATGTGCTGAGTTTGGGATACTAGGCTAATGCCAAATTTTTTATTTTTTTCTCTTTAGTGCCGATTGGCTTTTCCATCTTTGCTAGTTGATTCTTTTGCCATTCTTCCTCTCCTCAGATCTCTTTTGATTTACCCTTTGTGTTAGCCAATTCTTCTGCTACTTTTCTTATTTAATTTGTGCCAAATAAACCTTATTCACTATATTAGTTTGAAAGCTGAAAAGCCGAATCTCCCTTGGGCCGATTACTCTTTTGGTGTAAGTACCTTATCTCTTTTTCGGCTAGTATTGTTAATACCGAGTATTTCCCTCCCTCACTCTTTCTAATCAACTCTGGTAGGGAATTAGTATCGGATCTCGGATTGTAGCTCTCTGCCGAATTGCTCCTAAAGTGTTTTGTGGTTTTGGTAAGTATTCCTCTCTTGTTGGCTAAGATTGGCTGAATGGTCTTAAGTGAGATAAGGGGGTGAATTATGTTGGATGTGATTCCCCTAGTATTTGGTTTTAATGAGTAAGATTAATGCAGATCTAGGGAATACGTGATCAAGGAAAGCTACTAGGGATTGGTGTTCAAGGTAAGGTTAAGGTGAGGTTTCGATTTTAAGTAAAATATGTATTAAGCATACGATTAATTGAAGGGTGATATTGTTTGTAGGTTTACGACTAAGGGAAATCGCAGCACACTCTATTACTAGGTGTGTACATACACTGCACACACAATGAATCGGCAAAAGCTGAAAATTTGAAATGCCGAAAAATTGAAAGTTTGGCTACGATAGACTTTTAAGTGCGCGAACACTCGTAAGGGGGAAACTGATAGGTTGTCTGAGGACCCAAGGGCGATTCCATGGGCTTGGGCTGTGAGCTGGCCAATCGGGCTAAAATAGGCTAAATGGGCCTGACGGGCTGTTGGGCCCATAATAGGCAAAAATTGATAATTGATGCTATGTGATAGAAATTCGTATGTGAGCATGTGTACAATGTGATTTGGGCCTAATGGGCCATATAAATGTGAATTGGACCTAATAGGTCATAAACAGGTGATTTGGGCCTGATGGGCCATATGAACATGATTGGGCCTAGTGGGCCATATACAGGTATGTGAATTTGACTAGGTTTTGAAAGGGGTTTTGGGCCTAGTATATGATGACTACATAAAACTTAATTAATTTATTGCGACCGTGGACAAGTCAAAGGGTTAAGGTGTGGCAACAGGTATATGCATGTCTAGGATTGGATCTAGGGAGAGCTTGGTACTTAAACGGTCTTAATGACTCACCTCCTCTTCTCTGGAATCCTACTTGGTGCATAGTATTTGTTCATCTTAGATCACGGGATTTGTTAACGGGCCAAGGTAAGTGAAAATCGTAAAGAAAGGGAAAATTATAGAAATGCCGCTAAAGGCTAAAATGACCAAAATACCCCTAGGTGTTGAAGGTAAGTTTTATGGATGTGACATGCATACATATGATATTTTGCTTAGGTTGCATATGGGTTGGGAATTTTGGAACGAAGGAAGTATAAGAGAATCGCATGGTTGCTTGACGATCGTGGATCCACCGAAGGCTTTTTAAGCCCATTATATGATTAGCAGCTTGCTGCAATAAAGGTAGTTCCTCAACCGGGCTACCATTAAAGTGTATCGATTGGGTGGGTCAATATTTATATCCCCACATGAAGTGTACCGGGGGATGGAGCTGAAGTGTAGCGGATGGATTATTGGGGTGGGTTGCATTGCACTGCATTGCATGTGTGATTTTATGATGATTGATGAATGCTTGCTGCTAGATGAAGGTGTACACAATGAGTTTGTGAAAACTCACCCCCTCTTTTATTTTTCTCAAGTAATGCTCAATAAGAGGTTCGAGGTCTGGAGGGACTTTAGATGGCCAGCTAGCAAGACAACTTGGACTTGGTTGTTTTAAAAGCATTTAGTTCCTGATTTATTAAGTAATTTTAGACTGGATTGTAATAAGGCCTCCCCTTTTTGTTATTATTTGGATTATTATTCTTAAGCATTGTAATTGTGAGAAGTTGAACAAGGATTTTCTAAACCATATTTTTTATTTACTACGTTTTCGCAACCAAACTTTTAATTGATAAACTTTTTTAAATCAAATGTTTTAAACAAAGCTTTTGCAACTGAAAAAAGTGTTTTTGTAACACCTCTAACCCGTAACTGACATCGGATTAGGGTTACGAGACATTACCAGACATACAGAACATCTCAGACCAATTCAGAATCACAGATATTATTTAATATCATTTCATAAGCAATTATCTCATAAGATGGTCTACGAGACCTAAAACATACGTTTAAGAACGATTAGAGCTAAACCGAATACATTCATAAAATTCAGATCATAGAATTTTTTTTTCAATTCTGTTGAGGTCACACGCCCGTGCGTCCAGGCCGTGTGCCTCACACGGGCATCAGACACACCCATGTGAATCAGCTGTGCCAAAACAGAGCATGCATACTGACTTTTTCACACGGCCAATAGGAACGCCCATGTACTATGGCTGTGTGATACTTAGCTAGCAACTGACTTTAGCCCACGGCTATATGACACATCCGTGTCAAGGCTGTGTGATTTTTAGGTGAATATTATTTTTCTTACACGGCCACAAGACACACCCGTGTCCCTTGATCGTGTGGCACAATGCATGCTTGGTTTAAGCCAATTTGCCAATTCTCATTGGGTCAAACCTACAAGCAATGATATACAACATTCATACCAAAATTTTCAACCAATTCCATGTTTAAGAATGACCAAAACACATTAAAACTTAGCACATTACAAACATGCACCAAAACCATACACAACTTATCATTTGTTAGTTAACTCTCATGGCAAATATATACATATCAAAACTTATAAACATAATCCTTCTAGCCTATACATGCCATACATTAAAATATATACACTTTCAAAAGTACCAAAATGAGATCGATAGTGTGGTGACGATCCTCAACTACCCCCGAGCCTTCAGTAGCTACGATATCTATAAAATAATGCAAATACACATAAAGTAAGCTTTCAAATGCTTAGTAAGCTCGTACTCAAGTCATTCATAATATATGAAACATAATATAACAACATATATGTATTCGTATAATTTCATTCCATAAATCTATATCAACTCAATAAAATTCATATACATAACATCATCTACCACTTAGGTATTATACATACTTGAAAATTTCTGTACTTATACACTTTCATACTCACCTCTTGTAAATGTTATAAGACTTTCCATAACTTATTCGTATTTTAGACATCTGCACACTTAGTGCTATATGGTTAGCCCAAAATAAATATATTTTCGCACATTTAGTGCCATCTCAAATAACCGAGACTAAGTCAGTATCGCACACTTAGTGCCTCAAATAGTCGAAGCTAATTTAAATAGCACACTTAGTGCCAAGATAGTTTAAATCTTACACTTAGTGCCAAAACTTCTGATTCATCATCATATCATCCAAATTAATTATATACAAACCATGTATAATTAAGGCATCAAAGCTTACTTAACATCATATTTTAAGTATGAACTTACCTTGTACTCGAAGTTGTCGACTCGAACGTTTATTCTATAATATTCGACTTCCCTTGATCTAAATCTGAACTCCTCTTTTCTTGATCTATAAGTATTCAAAATTAATCCTTTTATTTACCATATAATTCAATTCAATTCATAATCACACATTTAGGGCAATTTGCAAACTAGCCCTCATGTTTTCACATCTTGACACTTTAGTCCATCTTTCACAAAATCACAAAATACACATAATTTGTTTGTACACAAGCTTAGCCGAATTTTCATGGCTCTCATACAAGTCCACACATTTCATTTATTTCACATTTTAGTTCTTCAAAATAACATTTTCACAAATTAGCTCAATTTACTCTATTTCATCAAAATTCAAAGACAAAACTCACAAATCATCTATCAAGCCTTTATAATTCAGATACTAGAGGACATGTTAAGGAGTTGTGTGATTGACTTTCGGGGTAGTTGGGAAGACTACTAACAATAGCTACTTGTCTAGCATACAGATGACACCTTACAAGGCACTATATGGTCGTAGGTGTCATACTCCTACGTGTTGGACTGAGTTGGGTGAGCGACATGTTCTAGGCCCTGAATTAATTTCTGATACTGAGGATAAAGTGAGATTGATTCGGGACTGACTGAAGGCTGCATCTGACAGACAGAAGTCATATGCGGATTTGAAGCATAAGGAGATTGAGTATTCTATGGGGGACTTAGTGTTTCTCAAAGTCTCGCCATGGAAGAAGGTATTAAGGTCTGGTCAGAAGGGCAAGTTAAGCCCTAGGTTCATTGGGCCTTACCGTATATTGAAGCGTGTGGGACTGGTAGCCTATCAACTTGAGTTACCTCCAGAGTTGGACTGGATTCATGATGCATTCCACATCTCTATGTTGAGGCAATATCGTTCTGACCTTGCACACATTGTTTCGACTGAGGAGATTGAGGTTAGGCCAGATCTAACTTTTGAGGAAGAGCCGGTTAAAATTTTAGATCGTGATATGAAGGTTCTAAGGAGGAAGTCTGTTCCACTGGTTAAGGTGCTTTGGCATAATCATAGTTCTGAGGAAGCCACGTGGGAACCCGAGGAGATGATGCGACAGCAATACCCTCATCTGTTTTGACTACGTAAATTTCGAGGCCAAAATTTTCTTTTATGGGGGTAGAGTTGTAATGCCCCAAAATACAGGTGCTCATTTTTTGTATGTTGTGTAACTCAAATGCATACTTATCTTAATGATTAAGTGTCCTGGGAAATGCCTGAGAAGTCTAGAGTTCAAGCGTGGGCAATTGTAAAAACTTTATTTTTTTTAAGAATAACCATTGCCTTTAGTTAGTAGTCTTTTAAATTATTGTGGGTAAAATTTGTCACAAAGAGCTTGCTAGTCTAGGGGCAAGTGGCATGTGGAGTGTTCTTGGGGTCTGAGGTTCGAGCATTGGTAGAGGGAAGGAGCATTTTATTTTTGCTACAAGTGCTAGGGAGGTATCCTAGGTTGACTGAAATTGAGGTGTGTAGTGGGAGTTTGAATGAGTGGTTGAGTAGGATAAGGTGGAGAGATTTTAGGAGAGGGATAAGGGGAGGAAAAAGTGGAGTTTGAGGTGTAGTGGAGTTGTTGCCGAACAGGGCATCGACCACTCAAGATTTCAGCTATGAGTGGTAAGTGGTCACTTCATTTCGGGTTTTTGCAAAATTTTGATGCTTTTCACTCCTTATTTCTGAAGTCGAACATTGCTTTCCTTTTCGTGCATCTTTTGGTAGTGTGTTTCAATTCTTCTTTCTTCCCTTTCCATTTTGTTTCCTAGGCCGATTACCCTAGCTTTTGTTTTGGTTTTGGGCAAGTACTCCTTGTCTCCTTTTCGTCTTTTCTTTCCCTTCAAGCTATCCTCCTTTGGCCGAATACCCCTTGCTGCTTTCTCTTCTTCTCCCTTCAAACTCTTCTTCTTATTGTCTCTTCTTTTGGTAGCTAGGCCGTCTACTCCATCCCTTTCGTGTGGTTTGGTTCTGCTCTCTGACAAATCGGTAAGGTACTCTCACACTGTCTATGGCCGAATACTTCTTTCCTCTTTTGTCGATCCTTGGCTACCTTCTTTTAGGTGGTGACTCTTTCAGTTTTTTAGAACTTCTAGGGGAAGTGGAGGAGTGGCTAGTGGATACTGAAGTAGTCGTAACCTTTTTCTTATCGCTCGATTAAGGTAACTCTGTTTGTGTTATTGTGTTCAATTGGTGCATGACTTGAATAGGGGGTGTTGGTCGATTGCCTACTTTTCCCTATTCTAGGTGTTGTGTTCGATAAGCCATTACTTAGTTTCTAGTCATGGGTTGTGTAATCTTTGTTAATGGGTTTCGCTATCAATGCAGCTTTTTGATTAAGAGGGTAAATCAGCTTACGTCAACGGTCTAAACGGGACTAACCACACTCTTGCAATTGAGGCAAGTTTGGATGTTATTTTAAGTTGGAGATTGAAAAGGGTGATTAACCCTAGTGTCAAGTGGCTAACGGAATATTGTGATTGCACGTAGGTTTGGGGAACTCTTGAGTTAGACGCACGTTTCGCAACAGGTGTGTAACTATACTACCATGTTTGTATACCGACAAAAGCCAGAAAAGTATGATTGTTTACGCTGCACGAGCATACGTTTGCTCATGTGGTAATCTGAATATGTAGAATGAGGGCGTTTAATCGTAAAAGCCGCCGTGAGCGATTTCATGGGCTTAGGCCATTTTGGGTCGAGATGGGCCGTATGGGCCCCAAGGTTCATGGGCCCAACATGAGTAAACTACACAGACGTGTAGAGATTATTAGGCCAGGCTGTGTAGCTCGCACGACCAATGCCATTTTCAGGCTTATTGGGCCACACGGGGGCGTGTGGGCCCATATGGGTCATGTCATGGGCTTGGGCCCATTTTCATTGATTGACTGTTAAGGTTGCATGTGTCGCCCGAGACGACTGTAGACCTACTATTGGGTCGGTAAGTACACTTAGACCCCTTACTAATGAAATGACTGTTATACCCTTACGAGGCAAAATGACTGATATACCCCTATGATATGTATAACTGTATTCGAGCATCACATTCTTGCATTCACGTATGATATTATGACATGACATATTGCATGGGGGTGGGTTTGATATATTTGGATGGGTGGGTTGATTTTATCCCTATAAGGAGTGTAGTGTTGGACGGAGTGGAGTGTAGAGGATGGAAGGGTAGGATATCTAATTGCATTACTGTTACTGTCACTGTATTGGGCTAAGGCTCACACTGATACTGATATTGTAATGGGCTACGACCCTAACTTGTACTGCACTGTTACTGAAACGGGCTTAGGCCCATACTGTAATTGTTTATTGTATGACTGATTGTTTGTTTAATAAGGGATTACATATTGAGTTTCCATAAACTCACCTTTCTACTTTCCTATGTAGGTAATCCATAGGCGGGTCGGTGCTGTGAGGGACTTGATAGAGGCCACACAACTGCTTTTGTTACTGTTTTAAATTTTTAATCTCTAAGCTATTTTATTTGGGGGAAATTTGCTTTGTAATAAGGACTCTCTAAATTTTTACTTTAATTTTGGGTTTTACTTACTTTTATTTATATCTGCTAGTAATAGGACGCGAATTTCCAAAAAGATGAATGCTTTCAAAACACCACGTTATTGCAACATCTTTCAAAAGCTTCTGCAACAAACTTTGACTTAAAAGTGTAAATAACATCCTTAAATGATTAAGCTTTAGCTAACTTGAGTTTTTATCAACAAACAAGATACTTAGAAGTTCCGAAGATGGTCATTACGAGGTTTTAGTAAGGTGCGAACTTTTTAAATAAAACGATGCTTTTCGAAACACACTTTAATGTGACATCGCAGATTTGGTCGTAACGTCTAGGCCGAATTTGGGGTGTTACACTGGATATCGCTTTCGGGTATTTTCTCATTTCTTTTTGGGTTCACTATTCTGATTTAGCTTCTTCTCTTTTCTCTCTTAATCGTCTCTCTCTTAGATCGAATGTTCTTTTCTTCCCTCGATAACCCTTTTCCGAATCCTTGCTAGCTCTCTCTTAATCGGTTCTAAACCGACACCATCAACTTTTGTGCATTGGCTGAATACCTCTTATCTCTTCTCCCTCTCTACTTTTTCAGTTTTTTTCAAGTTTCCCTCCTATATTGCTAGTCGAATTCTCTTGTAGCCGAATCTCTCTCTGCATTTGATTAAGGGGTGTGATTGTTCCATCTCGTGCCTCAGTTTTAGAGTGTGTTTTTGTAGGCCGATTACTTCTATCTAACATTCTTAGTTCTACGTTTCGGTAAGTTGTTATTCACTTGGTTCAAGTTATTTACATTTATGGTAATAGTTAACAAGATTAGGCTGTAATGCAGATTTTTGCCAAGGATCTTGAAGTCAATCTTGGTCAGCGGTTTAAGTGGGCTAAACCACATTCGTTTAATCAAGGTAGGTAACAATTGCCGTTTTGGGGATTAAGTGTTAATAAGAGGGTTTTAACCCTAGTGATTAAAGGATTGACGAAGTGTCGTGATTGAATCTAGGTTTGGTGCTCGGTGTGTAAACACTGGCCAATCGTAAATCGGCAAAAGTCGGCAAATATGACTATTAACGCTACATGGGCGTGCGCTCGCCCGTGGGGTAATCCGAATGCATAAACATGGGTGTTTGATCGTAGAGGCCACCATGGGTGATTTCATGGGCTTAGGCCATTTTGGGCCATGTTGTGCCGACATGGGCCGTGTGGGCCCACAGGCGTGTGGGCCCTAAACGGGTAAACCACACGGACATGTGGAGAATATTGGGCCAGGCTATGTAGTTCACACGGCCGAAGCCATGTCTGGGCTATTCGGGCCACACAAGCATGTAGACCCATATGGGCCCGTAGTATGAGCCTTGGGCCCATTTTCACTGTTTAACTGTTAAGGTTGCACGGTTGCATGAGACAACTGTGGACCTACTATTGGGTCGGTAAGTATGCCTAGACCCCAAATTGATAAATAATTGTTTTACCTTATGTAGTAAAATGACTTTTTTGCCCTCATGTGGTAAAATGACTATTTTGCCCTCATGTGGTAAAATGATTGTTTTTCCCTTATATGGTAAAATGACTATTTTGCCCTTATGTAGTAAGATGACTGATTTGACCCTATGTTCGGTATTTATATATATGTACATGTATGACTGTATTTCAGCATGTTGTTTAAATTGTAATGGATACATGTATGATTTTATGATATAACATGACATGACTGTATGATGCATTGCACGGGGATGGGTTATTATGATAGGAGGAAGTGTACTGTACTGGCAGCTCTGCTACAAATCACTGATGGCTCTAAGCCTATTATACTGGCAGCTCTGCTGTAAATACTGTTTAGTGCGGCAACCAGTGCTATTTTGGAGTGTAGGGATGGGTGGGTTGATTTTATCCCCACATGGAGTGTAGGGCTGGATGGAGTGGAGTGTAGAGGCTGGTTGGGTAGGACTTGCATATTGTTTAAATTGTTACTGCACTGATTACTGTTGCTACACTGATACTATTATTGTATTGGGCTAAGGCCCTAACTGAAACTGATTAGTGTTACTGATACGGGATTAGTCCCAGACTGTATTTGCTTACTGCATGATTGACTTTATGTTTATTAAGGGATTACACACTGAGTTTTCGTAAACTCACCCTTCTGCTTATCTGTGTAGGTAACCCTTAGGCGGATCGGTGCTATGAGGGACTTGAATGTGGCCACACAACCGCATTTACTATCATATTTGCTTTATATTTATAAGTAATTTTATTTTGGGTATTTTGACTGTAATAAGGCCTCTTTAAGTTTTTATTTAAATTGGGTATTTTTATTTGCTTTGGTTTATAACTGCTAGTGATAGGAAAACTCGAGTTTTCAAAAGAAACAATGTTTTTACATAGTAAACGCAAGTATGCAACTGTTTTAAAAAGCTTCTGCTATAAAATGATATTTTGGAAATGAATAACAATTTTAAAGTAAATACTTTTGGATAGTGACACAAGTTTTGAAATGAACGACACTTCTGAGAATCTCCATTAGAAATACACAAAGAGATTAGATATAGAACAGGTTTTTCAATGATATTTCACTTTACGAATAACACTTCAATGTGACATCGCTAGATTCAGCCATAACGTCTAGGCCGGGTTTGGGATGTTACAATTTGTGGTGGTATTTATCGACGACATTTTGGTGTATTCTAAGGCAGAAGATGAACACGATGAGCATCTCAGAATGGTTCTGTAGCACCCCCTAACCCGTATCCATCGCCAGATTAGGGTTACGAAGCACTACCGATCAAACACAACTCAAACAGACAATTAAACAATTTATACTATGTAAATCAATCACATGAATACTCTCATCTTATTTATGATTTCAGATTTTTAATTAGAAATACATATCATATACCGAGCATATATAAACCAACTCACTTATTATTTGAGTATCAAAACAATTTTATAGCTATTGCTCATGCACATACTAACAACAATTTATGCATACTCCATGATTATTAACAATCGACTCATATGGTTATTTAATAACTATGGTATTCAAAATTGTAACTACGGATCAAACAAGTACCTTATTTAATTAATCAGTATTATAACACTCAAATAATTCATATCATATCTGTACAAATTAATAACTCAAATTCATAAGCAAAACCAACATTTCCAAAAGTTATATATAAAATTCATTTCATTTTCTTATCTATTCGACTAACATAATTCGTTTGTACATATTCGTCAATTTTCAAATATATTCCTTAACTCATTTCGATATTTATTCAAATGTACCTTTAACTAAATTTTAAACCATTACTAACACATATAAAACATAATCAAATCACTTTAACCAAAGGTAACATAACAAACATAATTCATATTAATATATACATATCATAGCCGAATCACTCATACCACTTTGAAAATCATCAATCAACCTCAATGCACAAAACACATATCACAAATACCATTCATCCACTAAACTTATTTCCACTCGGATATAATCATGCATGTAGTCCACTTAATAACTAATCACATAACCATTATGACATGTTTATAATATAATTATGAAATCAAATCAATTCCTCCTAATTTATATATACAAATGCCGAATCCCATAATGTTGGTTACACATATTATGCATTATACCAAAATTTTAACACAAAACTACTTATTTCTTATCAACTCAAATAGTAAAGTGAACCACAAGAAATTCGTGCAAATTTCGTATACTTTGTAATAAGCCACTACGTTACTTAATAAGCAATTATGTATATATATCATATTAGACATTTCTCATTGCTGAATCATATGATCAAACATTGCCACATACATGCTATGTATTAAATATATATATTGGCATGACTAATTTATAAATTATACATATCAATACTCGACTAAATCATATAACCAAAACACTATACAAACATGTCATAGATTATACTTACCATAATATATATTTATCTTTAGTCAAAATAATAAATTAGCAACTAACCTAATAACCAAGCCAAACCATGTTACTAAATACCACACATTTGAAATTACCAACCAAACATATCCATAGTATAACCAAAATTAAACCAAACTTAACATGAATAAACAAGCCATTTTTGCATGGCTTTTATATATACAAAAAAGAAATCTAATGCTTCCAAAATATTATCTAGCCTATACATGCCATAGATCCAAAATTTAGTTTATAAAATATCGAAATTGGTCGATAGTGTGATAGACCTTGCTGACGATCCCTGAGCTTGTAACCAACTTCCAAAATCTATAAACAGCGAACAAATACACACAATAAGCTATCATAGCTTAGTAAGTCATAAGCAAATAAATAACTTAATATTAATAGCAACTCAACTTAACCAAAATAAATTTGGCCAACTTAATCACATTTATTTTCAAGATCACAATTTCATATACAACATATAATTCCATATACAAATTTACCTTAGCCGAACATATACATATGTCTATTATCAAGGTAAAATTCAATTTCAAAACCTTAGTACCATTAGATAGCCGAATATACATAAACCCACATACATATTTATCCATGAACCATTTCATCAATAATCACATTATATAAACTAAAAGGCCAAATACATTTTCAATATGCACATACAATTTCCATTTACATTATACATGATTTAAAACACATATCAAGTAACTTTCTTACCTTATTTCAAATAAGTAATAAACTATCACAACCTGATTACTTTAGCTCATTTTATTCATTCAATCATAACTATCATTGCTCGTTGAACCATTCGGAATTGGATAGGATACTCGGATAGTCACAAATATCATTCAATGCCAACATCCCAGACGTGGTCTTACATGTAATCACATATCAATGCCACTGTCCCAGACAGGGTCTTACTCGTAAACACATATTGAAATCACATATCGATGCCAACGTATAAAGCGTGGTCTTACTCGCACACATATATCAGAGTCACATATTGATGCCAATGTATAAAACGTGGACTTACTCGCACACATATATCGAAGTCACATATCGATGCCAACATATGAAACGTGGACTTACTCGCACACATATATTGGAATCACATTACTCGCACACATATATCGGAATCATATATACTTCCAGGCACCAACTTTAAATTGACAAAAATATACATATATTCATTAACAAAGTTATTATTCACTACCAATGTCACAACATAATCATGTATTCGAATACATATATGTATATATTTATCATGATTTACACTTTAATATCACATACATATACCTCATTTAGCCGAATATTAACTTGCAATTATTATACAAATAAGCAACATTTTCATATATATAGCTCATATCATCACTTTAATTACTAAACTTATTCATTAATTAATCATCAGACATAAATCATTTTCATTACTCAAAGCTGATTCACAATTTACTTCTAACCATTATAACTATATATTGACCACATATATTGAAATTAACCACATTTATCTACTTAAAAACTTACCTCGGACAATGTAAAATGGAACGGGACAGCTAGTCGACGACTTTCGTTTTCCCCGATCCAAATTTGAATTCTTTGGTTCTTGATCTAAACATATTCAAATTAAGCTCATTCAAATATATTTTCATTCAATTTAGTCCAAAAACACATAAATGGGAAAATTATCATTTTACCCCTTACATTTACACTTTTTACAATTTAGTACCTATTGCACAAAACACAAAATATACAAAATTTCAATATACCCATGTTTGGCCAAATATTCCTAGTATTCATACAAGTCCATATATTTCATTTATTTCACATTTAGTCCCTCCAATTATTATTTTTACAATTTAGCCCTAATTACTCAAAATTATCAAAAACTCCAATACAAAACATGTTAATCTAAAACATATCTTTTATATTTCATCATCAAACAACAAAAATCACAAGCTCTCAACAATGGCATAACTCAAAATATTCATCAAAATCAAAAATTCAAGCATGGGTTTTGTAGTACTCGAAGCAATGATCTCAAAAACGTAAAAATGATCAAAAACCGAGCTAGAACTTACCTTATATCAAACTCAACAATGGCTGAATACCTAGCTTCCTTTTCTTTTCCTTTGTTTCTCATCTCGTTAGATGAACATAATAATAATATGATGGCTTATTTTAATCTAATGTTTTATTATAAACCTTTTATTACCTAATTTACTTATTTAACCTTTAAAATAAAATTATAAAACCATTAATAACAAGGACACTACCGTCCATATCACAGATTCATGGTTTATTTACAACATAAATGCTCCAATTTAAAAAGCCACTAACAATTTGGCCCTTATGTTTTAAACTATCAAATTTTCAATTTAAGCGATAAAGCCCTTTTATTTAATCAGGCACCTAAACGATAAAATTAAATCACGAAAATTTCACAAATATAAATTCACACAAAATAAACAAAGAAAATAATTTTTAAATATTTTTTTACTCAGATTCGTGGTCTTGAAACCACTGTTCCGATTAGGGTCTAATTCGGGCTGTTACAGGTTCTATAGACTTTCCGTGAGAAACAGTTATTTGCAAAGTTCAGTAACTGTAAATTCTGGCTCTGAGAAGTGAACTTTTTGGGACATGTGGTTTTGGATGAGGGGATTCATGTTGATCCTCGTAAGATTGAGGCTGTGTTGAGTTGAAAATAGTCGAAGAATGTGTCTGAAGTCCCCAGTTTTCTAGGGCCGATAGGATATTATCGATGATTCGTAGAGGCATTCTCCTTGATCGCAACTTAGTTGACTAAGCTTCTACGTAAAAGAGTTCCTTTTGCTTGGACTAATACACAGTAGGAGAGCTTTGATAAGCTCAAGACTATTCTAACTCAGGCTCCTGTTCTGATACAACCTGAGCCCCGTAAAGACTTTGTGGTATACAGTGATGCGTCGCATGTGGGTCTGGGTTGTGTTTTGACTCAAGATAGAATAGTAGTTGCTTATACGTCTCAACAGCTCAAGACTCATAAGGCTAACTATCTGACGCATGATTTCGAATTGGCTGCAGTAGTTTTCGCTTTAAAAATCTAGAGGCACTACCTATACGGTGAGAAGTGTACTATCTACATTGAGCATAAGAGCTTGAAGTATCTCCTCACTCAGAAGGAGTTAAATCTTAGGTAGTGAAGATGGGTGGAGCTGTTTAAAGATTACGATTGTACCATTGAGTACCATCCAGGCAAGGCCAATGTGGTGGCCGACGCGTTAAGCCGTAGGGCTATGAATGATCTGAGAGTGATGTTCACTCGACTTAGTTTATTTGACGATGGCAGTTTGTTAGAAGAACTTTAGGTGAAACCAACATGGATTGATCAGATCAGAGGTAAACAGATGGAGGATAAGTCTCTTGAATTGCATTTTCGTCAGGATGAGAGTGGTGTTACTTTGGAATTTAGGATTAATAAGGATGGGGTATTGTGTTTCCGTAGTCAAATTTGTGTACCGAATGATGAGGACTTGAGACAGTTGATTCTAAGGGAAGCACATAGTAGCCCTTATGCAATGCATCCTGGTGGGAATAAGATGTACCAAGATCTTCGAGAGCTATATTGGTGGCCAGGGTTGAAGCGTGAGGTTACTGACTTTGTTGCTCACTGTTTGACTTGCCAGTAGGTTAAGGCCGAGCATCAGTTATCTTCGGGTTTACTACAGTCGCTTAAGATTTCGTTGTGAAAATGAGAGCAAGTAACGATGGACTTTGTTAGTAGGTTGCCTCTAACACCCTTTAAAAAGGATTCTGTCTGGGTCATCGTGGATCGACTGACCAAGTCTGCTCAATTCATCCCGGTTAGGACGGACTTTTCTCTTTAGAAATTGGCTAAGCTCTATATATAAAAAATAGTGAGATTGCATGTGGTACCCGTCTCGATCATTTCTATTAGGGTTTCATGTTTCACGTCTCAGTTCTAGAAGAAGCTTCATGAGGCTCTGGGTTCAAGATTGGACTTCAATACTCCTTTCCATCCTTAGACAGATGGTTAGTCAGAGAGGGTGATTCAGATGTTGGAGGATATGTTGAGGAGTTGTGTTATCAATTTCCGAGGCAATTGAGATGAGTACTTGCCATTAGCGAAATTTGCCTACAATAATAGCTACCAGTCTAGTATACAGATGGCACCTTATGAGGCCCTGTATGGTCGTAAGTGTTGCACTCCCTTGTGCTGGACTGATTTGGGTGAACGACGTGTTCTGGGTCTAGAATTGGTTTCTGAAACTGAGGATAAAGTTAGATTGATTCGGGATCGACTAAAAGCGGCTCTTGATAGGCAGAAGTCCTATACAGATCTGAAGCGTCGAGAGATAGAGTATTCTGTGGGAAACTTCATTTTTCTCAACGTTTCGCCATGGAAGAAGGTACTGAGGTTCAGTCGCAAGGGCAAGCTAAGCCCTCGATTTAATGGGTCGTACCGAATTTTGAAGCGAGTGTGGGCAGTCGCATATCAGTTGGAACGCATTCATGATGTTTTCCATGTCTCGATATTGGGACATTACCGCTTAGATCCCACGCACATTGTTCTTGTAGAGGAGATTCAGCTTAGGCCATATCTGACCTTCGAGGAGGAGCCGGTTAAGATTCTGGATCGCGATATTAAGGTTCTGAGGAGGAAATCCATTCTTTTGGTGAAGGTGCTGTGGCGGAATCATAGCACTAAGAAGGCTACGTGGTAACCAGAGGATGCACGCATCAGTAGTATCCTCATTTGTTCTGATCAGGTAAATTTCAAGGCTAAAATTTTCTTTTAGGGGGGTAGAGTTGTAACACCCCAAAAATTTATATTTTTGGTTATGTTAAATTGTGTCACACAAATATCTGTCTACTTCAGTGGTTAAGTATTTTGGGTGTGTGTGTGAGGTCCCAAGTTCAAGCCTTACTTGGGCAAAGTTTAGTATTTTTATAGATAAAGTCTTAACCTTGTGCAAAGGGCTTAAGTTTAATTGTTAGTAAGTTTATGTCAAAATGGGCATGCTGGTCTGGTGGTTAAAAGGAGTGTCAAAATGTGGGAGGCCTTGTGCTCGAATCTCTGCAGTGGCAAGGGTTTTATTCTTGCTACAAATTTTGGCTAGAGTTTGAGTTTTACTGGAAATCTGAGTAGTGGGTTATTGGTGAGAGTCTTGAGGGGAGTTTAGGGGAAGTGATCAGAATTTTTGCCAAAACTGATTTCTTTTCTCAAGTTTCAGTTTTTCCACCCTTGTTTTCAAGCTTTGCTACCGTTTTGCTCTCCCCAAATTCCCTTTGCTGTCGATTTTGTTCTTCCTTTTTCCGACGTGAAATTGTTCCCTTCTTACTTGTAAGGTTTCCCATTCCATTATTTCTATTCTCTCTTTGCGTTTGGAGATAATCAAAGGGCTGGAGATCTCTAATTAACGTACGAAGTGTGTGAAACCCTGATCGTGCAACTGAAGGTTCGGGAGTGCTCGTGGTTATTTTAGGTCGAATTAATATCAGGTGTGTACCCAAAAACACAAAAAACAAGAAACGACGAAAGGCTAAAAATGATTCTTTCGACGCCACATGGGCGTGTGGTCGCTCGTGTGGTAGGTCGTATGGCAAGACACGATTGTGGGAGTGATGAGGCCAGGCCGTACGTGAGGGATAAGGCCGTGTGATGGCCAGGTGAGGCCGTGTGTGACACACAGGCTCGACCATCTGGGTCGTGTGGGCCACATGGGCATGTTGGCCCACACAAGTGAACCACATGGGCGTGTGGGATTTTGAGGTAGGCCATTTGATCTACACAGCCAAAGCCAATTTGGGCCGTGTGGGCCACACAAGCATGTGGGCCCACACGAGCAGGCCACATGAGTGTGTGAGCCCATTTTTTTGTAATGATCTGTAAGGTTGCACAGGTCACCCAAGTCAACTGTGAACCTACTAGAGGGTCAATAAACGTTACTTAGATCCTTAAACGAGTATTCTATTTGTCTAATTTTTGTACTGAGCATGAGCTATGATATATGAATTGATTGTATTATCTAATAGATTGTATATTAGCATGTCATATTTGTATGTTGGATTGCATCGAGGTTGGGTTGATATTTTGGAGGAAGTATTCTGAAAGGCTCCTAAGCCTGATATCTGGCAACTCAGTTACAATTATCTAACTATGTGTCGTATTTCGGTACAGCATGGTTTGTATGAATAGGTGGGTCGATTTTATCCCCACATGGTGTGTAGGGTTGGATGGAGTTGGTGTGTAGAGGCTGGCGGGTAGGACTTAGTTATTCTACTTTATTTTGCATATTATATCTGAGATTAGTTAAGGCTCCAATTCATATATGATTCTGTATCTGAGTGGGCTAAGATCCACACCGATTCTGTAAAGGGCACAAGCCCTAACTATATATAAATATATGACTGATTTCGAATATTGTGCTGTGTGTATATTTTCTATGGGGATTACACACTAAGTTTGTAAAAACTCACCCTTTTCTATTTAATCTATTCAGGTAATCCCCAGCATTAGACGGATCGGTGTAGTAGAGGACTCGATAGTGACCACTGCTTTTGCCGCATGATAAATTTATGGTTTTACGCTTACAATTATTTTAATTTTTATTTGGGAAAGTCTGATGTAATTATGGCCATTACGGGTTTTTGTTTAAATTTTGGATTTGCAACCTTTTATGGTTTTTACTACTAGTAGTAGGAAAACTTGAGTTTTTAAAATAAACCAACGTTTTATCAAATATTCACGACCAATAAACAGTTTCAAAAGCTTCGCGTAGGTTAACGTTTTGAAGATGATAAATTAAATAGGTAACTTAGTTTGAAAATCAATGTTAAGATAATAGAGTGTGCACAAATCTAGAAATGGGGTAATCTGTATGCACTGGAATAAAATGAGCCAATTTTGTCAATCTGACAACTATAACCCAAATCACATCTTTCTTACTCGGAGATAGGGCTAAACCTAAAACAAAATCCACAGTCATTCTATCTCATTTCCACTTACGAATCATAATAGGCTATAATAAACCAGACGATACCTGATGCTCAGCTTTAACTTGCTGACAAATCAAACATTTAGAAACGATCTCTGAAATCTGCCGTTTCATACCATGCCACCAATAGAGCTGTTTCAAATCATTATACATTTTCGTACTTCCCAGATGAATAGATAAATGACTACTATGTGCTTCATTCAAAATCATCTAAATCAACTCTGAGTTTCTCGAAACACATATTTGGCCTCTGAATCTTAAACAATCATCGAAATCAACTTGAAACTCTGAATCAAGGTTAGAATCACATTGAGCTCTTTTAGCTAACATTTCATTATCAACTTTCTAAGCTTCATAAATCTATTGTACAAACAACGATTTCACTTTCAACTCAGCTACTATCGAGCCGTCATCAGAAAGAGCCAACTGAGTATTCATTGTACGTAGAGCAAACAAAGATTTTCAGCTTAATGCATCGACAACAACATTTGCTTTTCTCAGATGGTAATCAATCATTAGTTCGTAATCTTTTATCAATTCTAGCCATCTCTGCTGTCGCAAATTTAAATCTTTCTGAGTCATCAAATATTTTAAACTCTTTCGATCTGAATAAACATGGCATTTCTCACCATACAAATAATGGCGCCAAATCTTTAATGCAAACACGATGGTTGCTAACTCCAAATCGTGAGTTGGGTAATTCTTTTTATGCGGCTTCAACTGTCTGAAATCATAGGCTATAACTTTGCCTTCCTGCATCAAAACGCAGCCCAAACCATTGAAGGATGCATCACTACAAATCACATATTCTTTACCCGATTCTAGCTGTACTAACACTGGAGCTTCAGTCAAAAGAACTTTTAGTTGATCAAAACTTTTTTGACATTTATCTGATCACTCAAACTTTACATCTTTCTGAAGTAATCTCGTCAATGGAATCGCAATCATCGAAAATCCTTTCACAAATCGTCAGTAATAGCCAGCTAATCCCACAAAATTGTGGACTTCAAATACATTTCTCAAAGGCTTCCAATCTAAAATCGCAAAAATTTTACTTGAACCGACTCGGATACCCGATGCTGACACAATATGCCCTAGAAAACCAACCTCACGCAACTAGAATTCACATTTATTGAACTTTTCATATAACTGCTTATCTTGTAGAGTCTGCAATACAATTCTCAAATGCTTAGCAAGCTTAGTTTCATCTCTTGAATAGATCAAAATATCATCTATGAACACAACAAAAAATCGATCTATGTACGGTCTGAAAATTTGGTTCATTAAGTCTATAAAGATAGCAGGTGCATTCATTAGTCCAAAAGGCATAACTAAAAATTCATAGTGTCTGTACCTCGTTCTAAATGCAGTCTTCGGCGCACAGAGTCTTTAACTCGTAACTGTAATAGACCGATCTCAAATCTATCTTTGAAAACATTGTAGCCCCTTTCAATTAGTCAAATAAATCATCTATTCTGGGCAGAGGATATTTATTCTTGATCGCCACTTTATCAAGCTGTCGATAGTACATTCTCATTTTGCTATCTTTCTTTTTCACAAACAACACAGGAGCACCCTAGGGCGAGAAGCTTGATCTTGCAAACCCTCTGTCGGTTAATTCTTGCAACTGAGCTTTTAATTCTTTTAACTCTATCGGATCCATTCTGTAAGGAGCTATCGATATCGGCGTTGTACCTGGCATTAACTCAATACCAAATTCAACCTCTCGGATCGGTGGTAAACCTGGTAACTCTTCAGGAAATACATCTGTATACTCACACACAACTGGCACTGATTCAATCTTCTTTTCAATCACATTCGTATCAAGTACATAAGCTAAATAAGCTTCGCAACCCTTTCTCACATATTTCTGAGCTAACATCGATGAAATCACTGCTGGCAAGCCATTCAAATAATCTAACTCAATTCGAATAATCTCATTATTCTAACATCTCAAATCAATCATCTTTCATTTACAATTCACCACAGCATCATGCAACATTAACCAATCCATACCCAGGATTACATCAAATTCGTCAAATCGCAACAACATCAAATCAGCTAGAAAATAATTATCTCGAATCATCAATGGACAATTCTTGTACACTTTATCAATCAAAACACACTTGCCTAAGGGGTTCGATACTCTAATAACAAATTTAGTAGACTCTACAGGCAAAGTCTTACTTACTGGATACTAAATTTACACATATATACGAATGAGTTGATAAAGTACCATAACACAAAATATACCATAGTGACACTAGCCTATACATGCCATATACCATATATATACAAGCTACAAAAGTACCAACAAATTGATCGATAGTGTGACGATGCTCCCGACTATTCCCGAGTCCAAGCTAGCTTGAACTATCTATAAAACATAGACAAATAACACAAAGTAAGCTTCATAGCTTAGTAAGTTCGTACTAAAAAACTCAACAATTCATAATATACAAATCACAAATTAATAAACACTTAGCAGTTCTCATATCAATATTCAATTCCAATCCATGACCATATATATATAAATTCATCAAGCTTCATATACATAGTATCAACTACCACATAGGTGACGTTCATACCTGTACTTTCCCGTATTCATGTATTTTATTCTTACCTCTTTATTCAATATGTTAAATCATTCGAAAATTTTTCAATGCTTTAAGAACTTGCACACTTAGTGCATAAATGTAACACCCCTAACCTGTAACCGTCGCTGGAAAGGGTTACGAAGTATTACTAACTAAACACAACTTTGAGATAATTATAAATACACATACAAATTATTCATCTTAAATTATCACAACCAAACATATATTAAATCAAACCAAATATTATAGGTTACATAAATTAGATAACATACAACCATAACCATTATCAAATGGCCGAATATAAGCACATGGAAATAAACATCTCATTATTAATTACTTAGATCAGACATACATGTAACTTTATTAAAAACCAAAGTTACTATTCATATGGTCATTTGTTAAATCTTTAACCAAACATATATATAACATGCAAACACATATGTCTTGTTTGTTGTCTACTTCTACTATGCTCAATCACTTTATACATATGAAACATTTGCCAAATTACCTGACTGAATAATCAAACATTTTATTTTATCCTTCACACCAACACATCAATTATATATATAATATATTAATTATTCATCCAACATATATATAGCATACCAACTCAAACTTTGACATGCTACTAGCACATATCAATTAAATTAACAAATGCCATACTCAAACTAATTTAATAGCCATATTTTCGGCTAAGTTTATATAAAAATCCATATAGCCAAAACGATCCAACTTTTTCATCAAATACATGATACCTTAATTATTATACAACCACCAAAAGTTAATTCACCTTGTTTGCCAAATCTAAACATAGTCATTTCACAAGCTATTCATTATGCTTAACATCTCATTTATAAACAATGATTAAAGGTAATAAACTTATATTTATATCTATTCCATTCCACAGCCGAACATCCACTCTTCAAAAATATACATCCACAATTTCATTTAAACCAAATATACCATTTAACAAGCAATATATTAAAATCAAATATTCCTTTTTACTCATCACAAATCTATGCTCATATAATTATATCAATTTAAATCAGACTCGAACAAACATATTAAATCTCACCATACATACTTAACACAAACATTTCACCTACTTAATCATATTAAATCATATGACTATATCATCATCAATATGTCAAATATATCATACACATATACCATGCTTGATGTTTTCAAAATAGACTTCAACCATAACCATATTTAGACAACCATTACCAAATGTGCCAACCACTTCAGACATATATATCAAAACCAAAACTTGCTTATACTTAAACATCATACCTATCCATATCTATCAACCATATTAACCTCACTTAAGCCAAATTTTATAATCAATCACCTCACAAAATATACCACAAATCATACATACCATAAAATATGCATACCAAAATAAACTCCAACCATATCAATTATAACCAAAATTTGATCAAACCTTAAAATCGAACCTAATAAAATAAACAAGCCATTTTTGCATGGCTTAATATATATTCAAATTCAAACTTAACTAAATATAATCTAGCCTATACATGCCATAGATCCAAGTTTAAACTTATAAGGACTTTGCTGACGATCCCCGAGCTCATAATTAGACTCCAAAACCTATAAAACAAAGTCAAACATAAACACACACAGTAAGCTATCATGGCTTAGTAAGTCATAAGCAATTAAGTAACTCAATAACATTTATATTTCATTATAACAAAATGGAATCATTATATTATATTCATATACATTTTCAAACTTGCAAAAATATGCATTTATCAAACATATAACTATGCATCAAATCTAAATAGAATGAATACACATGTAGTTAATATCATAATTATTTTTCACTTCTAAGGTCACATATAAACCCTTGGCCGAATATACTCATTCATATTTGAATATACATAAATCGCATTTACATATACACGTATACTTTTATTTGCATCATGAATACATCATTAAACCAAATGTATACTTTTACATATGCATATATGTAATTCACAATAACAAATAACATTTATATCATTGATTCAAGTATCTAACTTACCATAATTTCATAACTTAGTATGAATACATACCTGAACCTTTTAACTTGATTTTTCATTCGATCTTAACTTAATATTGCCCGTTGAACCATTCAAAATTGATAGGACACTCGAATAATCACATATACCCGTACATTGCCAACGTCCCAGACGTGGTCTTACATGTAATCACATATCAACGCCACTATCCCAGACAGTGTAACGCCCCTAATTTGGGCCTAGAAGTATTGGGCCTTGAGTATGGGTCCGTAAGGAGGTTGTATATAAGTATTTAATTGTGCAAAAAAATGACACAATTAAATGTTTCCTTTGGTGGTCTTGGGTTCAAACCTGGGCTTTAGCAAAAATTTTGTTTGTAAGTGAATAAAACCCTGGATGCTTGGATGATGGCCTTTTAAATTATTGTGTTAAGTAAATGACACAAGGAAGTATGTGGTCTAGTGGTTGTGGCATCATTAAGGTTGCAAGGGAGCCTGGGTTCAAGTATTGGCTCTTGCAATTTATTTTGGTTTTTTTTTATAGGAACCTGGACTTTGGCCTATAGACCTTATTATAATTAAGAATAAAATATGACACAAAAGGAGCTTGTGGTGGAGTGGCAAGGTGGCGTGTGGTGTAACTGTGAGGTCTGAGGTTCAAGTCTTGGGATGCGCAGTGGAGTATTTATTTTGCTATTTGAGCTGTGTAGGAGGTGGAGTTGGGCTAGAACTCTATGGTTGAAGTGGTCATAAGAATGAGGAATTTTCCTAACGGTTGAAAGTAATCCCACATCGGGAAGCTAATATGAGAATTGGAGAGAAGCTGGCTTTAAATAGAGTGAACCAGATGAGTTGGTGAGGATGTGCCCAGGATTGGTGATCACTGGTTGTAGGAGGGATTATTTCATACTTGCTTAACCAAGGTTGGTGATCGTAGAATTCGACGCGTTCTCATAAACAGGTGTGTATTCACGCCCTTCTTTGTTGAAAGTCGGCAAAAGCCGAAAAGCTAAAACTTTGGCATTTGAGGCTTCACGAGTGTGCGATCGCTCATGTGGTAAATCGAGCCCACAGATCAGGGACGATAGACAGTAGAGGCCTCTACGAGCGTTCTCGTTGGCTTAGGCCGTTAAAGGCCTTGATGGGTTGAAATGGGTCGTGGGCCCCATACAGATTAAATCCATGGTAAGTGATAAATATTGGACTGGGCTATGTAGGTCACATAGCCATAGCTAAATTTGGGCTAAATGGGCCATACGAGCGTGTGGGCCCACTTGGGTCGAGTATGGGACTTAGGCCCATTTACACCGTTAGGTTTGTTTAGGTTACTTAAGTCTCTCGAGGTAACAGTGGACCTTTTGTTAGGTCGTTAAGACCCTCAGTTTGTAAATTTATCGTAATACCCTTGTAGTGTAAAATGACCGTAATGCCCATGTAGGGTAAAATGACTATAATACCCTTGTATGGTAGAATGACGATTATGCCCTTATGTTCTGTATGACTGATGTGCTTATGATTTACATATATGATTTTACTGAATATGACTTCGCATACATAATATTTATGACATGACATACTGCATGTGTAACACCCCAAACCCGACCTAGACGTTACAGCCAAGTCTGACGTGTCACATTGACTTACGGTTGATTGTGTTCTTTGTTTATGGTAATCAGGGCGACTTTGTAAAACAATGGTTAATTGTTGACTAAGAAAAGAACATCGATTAATTAAGTCTTTAGGTTATCCATTTGTTACGCTCGTTGTGTTTTGAAATCATTTATTAATTTTGAACAAAACCCACACAGCCTAAATCTAACAGTTTAAATCAAGTATAAGTAAAGTAATTAAGAAAACCATAAAATTTACGAGCGACCTTATTACAACTTAAAAACCTTAAACAATTAAAGTAAGTAAAGGCTGGTCAAAACACCTGAAGAGAACCGAATTTGCAGAACATGTGGCCACTACGAATCCCTCACAGCTCCAAGTCCACTATGGTTGGGGATTTCCTGCATGGATGAAATTAAGGGGGGTGAGTTTGGAAAACTCAGTGTGTAAAATAACCCAACCATAGTCCAAATCAGTTCAAACCACAGAAACAGATTAAGTTGGGCCTTAGCCCTGTACAAAATTCAGAATGAAGCCCATAGGCCAATAACAGGTACAGAATAGAAATATCATGTATTCAGAAAACCCAACCCATATCCATCTGTATACACCCCCGTACCAACCTTACACCATGTGGGGAGACAACTCGACCCACCCATCCACTACACACCACAGAATTTGCAGCATGGTTGCCAGAACAGATATTGTGACAGAGTCACCAGATACAGATATTGTGGCAGGGCCACCAGAACAAATATTTGTGGCATAGCCACCAGAACGCTTCCTCCATCAATATAACCCATATCCCATACAACAAATATACATGTCATGGCATACAACATACAGAATCAGAATATCATGCATTCCAGTCAAAATTAACCCTAGGGGTATAACAATCACTTTGCACATAGGGGTATAATGGTAATTTTCATACCTTAAGGGTATTTTAGTAAATTTACTATTTTAGGGTTTTCATGCATATTACAGCCATTATCGTATTAACAGAAACACTTATCGAGCGTTTTTACCGAATTGGGCCCGTTGGCCCATTAACCCGATTTCAGCCTATTAAGCCCAAATATACCGAAGTGCACGAAATTGCGCACTCTGCAAGCTTACCATTTGAGATTATCGGGATTAACAAACAACTACCTCTCGAGCGCTCACACACTCATAAGTCCACAAAATGCCAGCTCTTCGGCGCTTCGGCTTTTCAGCTTTTGCCGATCTAGTCTATAAGTGGGTGTCATTTACACACCTGATCTGTAACGATATGTTGGCGAGATCCACACACGAGCTGCCTACAATCGAGTTACTAATATGTCAGACTACATATCAAAAATAAAATACGTACTAATCTCCTTACCATACTCGGCCAACATTGCCTTAGTTCCTAAAGTTCTTACCTTTCTGCCGAAATATAGGCTAGATCTAGATGTCCAACAGTGTTAGCCTTCAAAGCCCTTTGCTGAATGTCCCCCTTGTCCACTCTAGTGCACACAAAACCAAAAGAAAGAGGCCACTAAACCAAAAGAAAGAGGCCAATATGCCCTTAGTCCAAACGTTAGCCACCCTTAAGGGGTTTCGGCTTTACCTTAAAGCATAAGTAACTAACGAAAGTTGTTCGAATACTTACTAATCGTTGTTCTGCCCAAAAGAGTGTTCCTATCTATGATATTAATCCCAATCTACCGTGGTTACGAGAAGAAATAGGTTCAAGTACCCAAAGATTTGGTTTCCTATACCACAAGTATGAAGGTTTCGGCTTCTTAAAGAAAAAGGGAAAGAGGTTCGGCTATAGTAAGATTCGGCCTCCTATATGTGAGGGGAATAAATGAAGAGAAGAAGAGAAGGAAAGGGATGGTAGATTCGGCCAATTGAGGAACAATGGAGAAAAGAAATTGTTGAAAGTGATAAAAGAGAGGGGAGTATAGGTTCGGCTATGGGGAAAAGGAAAAGATGGAAGAAAGAAAGGTGAGAAGGGAAAGTAGTATTCAGTTATGGCAAGGGAAAATGACACAGAGAGTTATGAGGTGTTCCAAGTTTCGGATACTAGCAAAATGGAAGGGAAAAGAGAAAAACCCTAAGCACAATACCTTATTTCGGTAAGCCCAAAGAAGACTAAACCAAAACCCTAAAGGAAAAGCTACAAAGAAACGGCACAAAACTTCCCTAATGTTGAAATTACTACTTCAGAGACCTAGCCGAATTTGCCTATCCTAGAGACCCTTGGCCGGCCAACTCTTGCTCCTCAAGAGTCCAACATTCGGCCAGCACCAAGCTCCTTGATTAGCTCCTAAATTTCCTCCCTTATCTCTCCCTTACTCAATCCCCTGAACAGCTTAAACTCCTCCTAACAGAGTTCCACCTATACTCCAATACCTACCTTTCCTGTTCACAAAAATAAATACCCTAATTAACTTACCTTGCGACTTGAACCTTGGCTCCCCCTAAACATCCACACGCCACTCCCCAAACACCTATGTGGCGTCACATGCCACTTTACCACATATCTTCTTGTGGCTTATTTTACCACCTGTATTTTAAAAGCCCATAATGCCAGAACCCTCTCTCTCTAAAATTGAAAATTCTGAAATTGCCTCGGGTTAAATTTACTCTTGGGCCTTCCAAAGGCCCACTAACATACTCAGACCTACATTGTACAGTCAAAACACAAAAATTCTAAAATTCATCAAAAATCAAAGAAATCCCAAAAATCCTAAAAATTGGGGCGTTACAACTCTACCCTCCTTAAAGAAATTTCGTCCTTGAAATTTACCTGATCCAAACAGATGAGGGTATTGTTGACGCATCGCCTCTTCTGGCTCTGCCATGATTACGCCAGAGTACCTTTACTAATGGAACTGACTTCCTTTTTAGAACCTTAACATCTCGATCCAATATCTGCACAAGCTCTTCCTCGAAAGTCAAATCAGGCTGCACTTCGATCTCTGCAACCGGTACGACATGGGTAGGATCAGAACGATATCGGCTTAACATGGAGACGTGAAAAACATCGTGAATCCTGTCTAACTCCGGAGGTAATTCCAATTGGTAAGCCACTGGACCTACTCGCTTAAGAACCCGATAAGGCCCGATGAACTGCGGACTCAACTTGCCCTTCTTACCAAACCTTAATATCTTCTTCCAAGGAGAAACCTTCAAGAAGACCATATCACCCACTGAGTACTCAATCTCCTTACGCTTCAAATCTGCATACGACTTTTCCCTATCAGATGCTTCTTTTAACCGATCTCTGATTATCCTGACCTTATCTTCCGTATTCGCTACCAACTTAGGTCCAAGAAACTATCGTTCCCCCAATTCAGTCCAGCAACTAGGTGTATGACACCTACGTCCATACAGCGCTTCATATGGTGCCATTCAGATACTCGCCCAATAACTATTGTTATGCGCAAACTCTGCCAACGGCAAGTAATCTTCCAAACTACCTCGGAAGTCAATAACGCATCCCCTCAACATGTCTTCCAGAATCTGAATAACCCTTTTCGACTGACCATCAGTCTAAGGATGAAGAGCCGTGCTAAAGTTCAATCGCGTTCCCAATGCCACATGCAACCTTTGCCAGAACCGGGATGTGAACCTAGGATCCCGGTCAGAAATAATCGATACTGGCACTCCATGAAGTCGTACAATCTCTGCCACGTACAATTTGGCTAGTTTCTGAAGTGAATAATTAGTGCGGACAGGTATGAAATGAGCAGATTTGGTCAACCTATCTACAAGTACCCAAATCGAGTCCTTCTTTGTCGGTGTCAAGGGTAGCCCACTCACAAAGTCCATGGTTACCCTCTCCTACTTCCAAAGTCATATCTTTACTGGCTGTAAAAGTCCAGAAGGTAGTTGATGCTTAGCTTTCACTTGCTAGCGTGTCAGACATTTCCCCACAAACTCTGTTACTTCTCGTTTAAGCCCAGGCCACCAATACAATTCTCGCAAGTCGTGATACAACTTATTCCCTCCAAGATGCATAGCACAAAGTCCTCCATGAGCTTCTTTCAGTATTGATTGCCTTAAGTCAGAGTCCTTCAGAATGCAAACTCTTCCTCGGAAACACAGAACTCATTCACTATTCAACCCAAACTCAGAAGTTTCCCCTTTCTTAACTTGCTGGAATCGAGAAACTAAAGACTCATCCTTAAACTGCTTTTCCTTAATCTGATCCACCCAGGTTGGCTTTGCTTGTAACTCAGCCAACAAACTACCATCATCATACAGACTCAGACGAGCAAACATTGCTCTTAGATCAGATACAGCTCTACGGCTTAGGGCATCGGCTACCACATTAGCCTTGCTTGGGTGATACTCAATCGAACAGTCATAATCTTTAAGCAACTCTATCCATCTTCGTTGCCTAAGGTTCAGCTCCTTCTGAGTCAGCAAGTACTTAAGACTCTTATGATCTGTGTATATGACACTTCTTTCTCTATACAAGTAGTGTCTCCAAATCTTAAGTGCAAAGATTGCTGCTGCCAATTCTAAATCGTGAGTAGGATAGTTTACTTCGTGAGGCTTAAGCTGTCGCGATGCATAAGCAACCACCCTACCGTCTTGCATCAACACACAGCCCAAACCCACATGTGATGCGTCACTGCTCACGGTAGAATCCTTCCCAGACTCTGGCTGAATTAATACAGGTACCTCGGTCAGAACTTTCTTCAATTTCTTAAAAGCTTCCTGCTGCTTGTCGGTCCAAACAAATGGTGCTCCTTTCCTTATAAGCTTTGTCAATGGCGCTGCCAACACAGAAAAACCTTCCACAGACCTTCTGTAGTACCCTGCCAAACCCAGGAAACTCTGAATTTCTGACATCAACCTAGGCGACTTCCACTCCAAAATCGCTTCAATCTTTCGAGTGTCCACCTTGATCCCCTCAGCAGAGACAACATGGCCTAAGAAGGTTACCTCCCTCAACCAGAATTCACACTTACTGAATTTCGCATAAAGTTCCTTCTCCCTCAATACTTGCAGCACAATGCGGATGTTCAACATGCTTCTCTTCAGTTTCGGAATATACCAGAATATCGTCAATAAAAACGACTACGAATCGATCCAAAAATGGTTGGAATACATGATTCATAAGGTCCATGAATGCTGTAGGAGCGTTCTTCAGTCCAAATGGCATAACCAAAAACTCATAATGACCATACCGAGTCCTGAATGCCGTCTTATGAATATCTACTTCCTTGACCCTTAACTGATGGTATCTAGATCGAAGATCGATCTTGGAGAATACCGAAGCTCCTCTAAGTTGGTCAAACATGTCATCGATTCTTGGCAGAGGGTACTTATTCTTAATCCTCAGTTTGTTCAACTGTCGATAATCGATGCACATCCGCATTCCCATCCTTCTTTTTCACAAACAACACTGGTGCTCCCCGCGGAGACACACTCGGCCTAATAAAGCCTCTATCCAACAACTCTTGAATCTGTGCTTTCAGCTTCACTAACTCCTTCGGTGCCATCCTGTATGGTGCGATAGACACTGGTGCCGTTCCAGGCAAGAAGTCGATTCCAAACTCGACTTTTCGATTCGGAGGCAATCTAGGAAGCTCCTCTGGAAAAACCTCTTGAAATTCCTTAACGGTTCTAACCTTATCCACCGTCAGACCCTCAGTCTCCGACTGACTTACAAATGCCAAGTAAGCCTCACAACCCTTACGAATCCACTTCTCGGCTCTCAACGCTGACACCACATTGGACAAATAATCCCTTCGCTCACCTATCACCATAACCTCCTCACCCTCCGCGGTCTTTAACACAATTCGCTTAGCAGCACAATCCAGAGTTTCCCTATGCTTAACAATCCAGTCCATTCCCAGAATGAGGTCAAAATCTCCGAACAGTAACTACATCCAGTCTCTAAAAAAAATCTTACTTTGAGTTTCCAAAGGCACGTCTCTATACAGTTTTTCTACCCTAATCGAGTGGCCCAAAGGACTTAGTACCGATACCCCACTCACAATCTCTTCAGAGTGCACACCCATCGACCCAGATATGGCACATGCAACATACGAATGAGTAGATCCAATATCTATCAAAGCAGTGTACGGCATGCTAGAAATCAAGAACGTACCAGTTAAGACGTCGGGTGCATCACCCTCCTCTCGACGACGAGCTGCATACACCAACGCTGGCTGACGAGCCTCAGTATTTCTGGCACCCCTGCCAAGTGCTCCTCTACCTTGACCATTTCCATTACCGCCCCTACCTTGTCCCCGTCCTCTCGGTGGTTATGGTCCACCTCTCACTGGTTGAGCAACCCTCTGTTCTGCAACTTGAACCGGATCTGTTTTCTAAGGACAGTCCTTGAATTTATGCTCCATAGATCCGCATCGGAAACAAGCACCAGAGCGTCTCCTACACTCCCCCAGATGCACCTTACCACAATCTCCACAAACTTACGGTCTAACAACATTCATCGAAACTGCTCGAACTGGCTCTTCCACTCTTGCTCTTTTAACATTCCTATTTGCACCACCCGAAGGTCCTAAATCCCTCCAAAAACGGTTCTGATCCTTCTCACGATTCTGTCTTTCAGTACGCTTCACCTCCTCAACTATCTTAGCTTTCCCCACCAAAGCAGCAAAGTCACGCTCCCTCTGCGGAGCAATTAGCACCCTAAGTTCATCTCTAAGACCATCCTCGAAGCACACACTACGTCCATACGCTGTAGCGACTATCCCAACGGCATACCGGCTCAGCCTCAGAAACTCAGCCTCGTACTCAGCAACTGTCTTACCCCTTGAACCAGATTTAGAAATTTTTTCCTGCGGGCGTCCACATAACTCGCCCCAACATATTTTCCCTTGAAGACCGTCTTAAATAGCTCCCAAGTCACCCTCTCAGCTGGGGTCCCATCTCTCATAGTGAGCCACCACTGGTAAGCCTCATCTCGTAGCAATGATATGGCTCCCTTCAACTTCTGCTCTACGGAACAGTCTAAATCATCCATAATCCGTTCCATGGCTTCTAACCAATATTCAGCCACATTCGGGGCTACACTAGATACGCCCATAAAGATCTCCGCTCTATTAGCCCGGAGTCGCTCAGAAATAGATCCTCAACTTTCGTTACCCGTACTTGCCCTGGTAACCCTTTCCAAAACACGAAGCATTGCCTGAGATAGAGCGTCATCCCCGGCACCTCGATCATGGGACTCTACTTCTATTGCTGATGGTACCGATGCATCTGCCGCCGGCATATGTCCTGAAGACGAAGATCCAACCCGTGCACTACCTCGGCCACGTCCACGGCCTCTTCCACGAGCTGCTCTCGTACTCATATCGTATTATTTGATTACGAGTTTTATGCATCAATTAAATATTTCAGTGTTTATTACAGATGTTTTATGAACAGACACTAATTCAGAGTTTGTTTTTCGCAGAATCGTAGCCTAGTTACAGTCTCAGTCTACTCAGCAAAATTCCTACAGTTTCAGTATCACCCTAACCAGAGTATCATAATAGGGTTTCAGTACAGGCATATAGCTGATAATTCAGAAACATTTAGAAAAATTCAGACTGATACTTACAGACTTGGGCCGAAGATTCGGTGTGCTACCTTCTCAGAATCTAAATTTTAGAAAATCAAATTTGCAACCTTTAAAAACATTTATTCTAGAAAGAAAATTAAAAAAAAAAACGAATTCCCCAAAGCGATTTTTGAAAATCTTTGTTTTATTAATTTAAATATTTATTTATTTATTTTTTTGAGACCTATTCCACAGCCGAGTTGTTGCAACCTGGCTCTGATACCACTAAATGTAATACCCCAAACCCAGCTCAGACGTTATGGTCAAGTCTGACGTGTCACATTGACTTACGGTTGATTGTGTTCTTTGTTTATGGTAATCAGGGTGATTTTGTGAAATAATGGTTAATTGTTGACTAAGAAAAGAACAATGATTAATTAAGTCTTTAGGTTATCCATTTGTTACGCTAGTTGTGTTTTGAAATCGTTTATTAATTTTGAACAAAACCCACACAGCCTGAATCTAACAGTTTAAATCGAGTATAAGTAAAGCAATTAAGAAAACCTTAAAATTTACGAGCGGCCTTATTACAACTTAAAAACCTTAAACAATTAAAGTAAGTAAAGGCTGGTCAAAACACCTGAAGAGAACCAAATTTGCAGAACATGTGGCCACTTCGAATCCCTCACAGCTACAAGTCCACTATGGTTGGGGATTTCCTGCATGGATGAAATTAAGGGGGGTGAGTTTGGAAAACTTAGTGTGTAAAATAACCCAACCATAGTCCAAATCAGTTCAAACCACAGAAACGGATTAAGTTGGGCCTTAGCCCTGTACAAAATTTAGAATAAAGCCCATAGGCCAATAACAGGTACAGAATAGAAATATCATGTATGCAGAAAACCCAACCCATATCCATCCGTATACACCCTCGTACCAATCTTACACCATGTGGGGAGACAACTCGACCCACCCATCCACTACACACCACGTAATTTGCAAAGCATGGTGCAGAGCAGAGCAGATATCTTGTGGCGAGTCACCAGATACAGATATTGTGGCAGAGCCACTAGAATAGATATTTGTGGCATAGCCACCAAAACGCTTCATCCATCAATATAACCCATATCCCATGCAACAGATATACATGTCATGGCACACAACATACAGAATCAGAATATCATGCATTACAGTCAAAATTAACCCTAGGGGTATAATGGTAATTTTCATACTTTAGGGGTATTTTAGTAAATTTACTATTTTAGGGTTTTCATGCATATTACAGCCATTACTGTATTAACAGAAACACTTACCGAGCGTTTTTACCAAATTAGGCCCGTTGGCCCATTAACCCGATTTTGGCCCATTAAGCCCAAATATATAGAAGTGCACGAAATTACGCACTCTGCAAGCTTACCGCTTGATATTACTGGGATTAACAAACAACTACCTCACGAGCACTCACACGCTCATAAGTCCACAAAATGCCGGCTCTTCGGCGTTTCAGCTTTTCGGCTTTTGTCGATCTAGTCTATAAGTGGGTGTCGTTTACACACCTGATCTGTAACGATACATTGGTGAGATCCATACACGAGCTGCCTACAATCGAGTCACTAATACATAAGACTACATATCAAAAACAAAATACGTACTAATCTCCTTACCATACTCGGCCAACATTGCCTTAGTTCCTAAAGTTCTTACCTTTCTGCCGAAATATGGACTAGATCTAGATGTCCAACAGTGTTAGCCTTCAAAGCCCTTTGCTGAATGTCCCCCTTGTCCACTCTAGCGCACACAAAACCAAAAGAAAGAGGCTAATATGCCCTTAGTCCAAACGTTAGCCACCCTTAAGGGGTTTCGGTTTTACCTTAAAGCATAAGTAACTAACGAAAGTTGTTCGAATACTTACCAATCGTTGTTCTGCCCAAAAGAGTGTTCCTATCTATGATATTAATCTCGATCTACTATGGTTACGAGAAGAAACAGGTTCAAGTAGCCAAAGATTCGACTTCCTATACCAAAGGTATGAAGGTTTCGGCTCCTTAAAGAAAAAGGGAAAGAGGTTCGGCTATAGTAAGATTCGGTCTTCTAGATGTGAGGGGAATAAATGAAGAGAAGAAGAGAAGGAAAGGGATGGTAGATTCGGCCAATTGAGGAACAATGGAGAAAATAAAATACCTTTATATGGTAGAATGACGATTATGCTCTTATGTTCCGTATGACTGATGTGCTTATGATTTACATATATGATTTTACTGAATATGACTTCGCATGCACACAATATTTATGACATGACATACTGCATGTGTAACACCCCAAACCCGACCTAGACGTTACAGCCAAGTCTGACGTGTCACATTGACTTACGGTTGATTGTGTTCTTTGTTTATGGTAATCAGGGCGATTTTGTAAAACAATGGTTAATTGTTGACTAAGAAAAGAACACCGATTAATTAAGTCTTTAGGTTATCCATTTGTTACGCTCGTTGTATTTTGAAATCATTTATTAATTTTGAACAAAACCCACACAGCCTAAATCTAACAGTTTAAATCGAGTATAAGTAAAGTAATTAAGAAAACCATAAAATTTACGAGCGACCTTATTACAACTTAAAAACCTTAAACAATTAAAGTAAGTAAAGGCTGGTCAAAACACCTAAAGAGAACCGAATTGGCAGAACATGTGGCCACTACGAATCCCTCACAGCTCCAAGTCCAATATGGTTGGGGATTTCCTGCATGGATGAAATTAAGGGGGGTGAGTTTGGAAAACTCAGTGTGTAAAATAACCCAACCATAGTCCAAATCAGTTCAAACCACAGAAACAGATTAAGTTGGGCCTTAGCCCTGTACAAAATTCAGAATGAAGCCCATAGGCCAATAACAGGTACAGAATAGAAATATCATGTATGCAGAAAACCCAACCCATATCCATCCGTATACACCCCCGTACCAACCTTACACCATGTGGGGAGACAACTTGACCTACCCATCCACTACACACCACAGAATTTGCAGCATGGCTGCCAGAATAGATATTGTGACAGAGTCACCAGATACAGATATTGTGGCAGAGCCACCAGAACAAATATTTATGGCATAGCCACCAGAATGCTTCTTCCATCAATATAACCTATATCCCATACAACAGATATACATGTCATGGCATACAACATACAGAATCAGAATATCTTGCATTCCAGTCAAAATTAACCCTAGGGGTATAACGGTCACTTTGCACATAGGGGTATAATGGTAATTTTCATACTTTAGGGGTATTTTAGTAAATTTACTATTTTAGGGTTTTCATGCATATTACAGCCATTACCGTATTAACAGAAACACTTACCGAGCATTTTTACCAAATTGGGCCCGTTGTCCCATTAACCCGATTTCAGCCTATTAAGCCCAAATATACCGAAGTGTACGAAATTGTGCACTCTGCAAGCTTACCGTTTGAAATTATCGGGTTTAACAAACAACTACCTCACGAGCGCTCGCACGCTCATAAGTCCACAAAATGCCAACTCTTGGCGCTTCGGCTTTTCGGCTTTTGCCGATCTAGTCAATAAGGGGTGTCATTTACACACCTGATCTGTAACGATACGTTGACGAGATCCATACACGAGCTGCCTACAATCGAGTTACTAATACGTCAGACTACATATCAAAAATAAAATACGTACTAATCTCCTTACCATACTCGGCCAACATTGCCTTAATTCCTAAAGTTCTTACCTTTCTGCCGAAATATGGACTAGATCTAAATGTCCAACAGTGTTAGCCTTCAAAGCCCTTTGCTGAATGTCCCCCTTGTCCATTCTAGCGCACACAAAACTAAAAGAAAGAGGCCAATATGCCTTTAGTCCAAACTTTAGCCACCCTTAAGGGGTTTCGGCTTTACCTTAAAGCATAAGTAACTAACGAAAGTTGTTCGAATACTTACCAATCGTTGTTCTGCCCAAAAGAGTGTTCCTATCTATGATATTAATCTCGATCTACTATGGTTATGAGAAGAAACAGGTTCAAGTAGCCAAAGATTCGACTTTCTATACCATAGGTATGAAGGTTTCGGCTTCTTAAAGAAAAAGGGAAAGAGGTTCGGCTATAGTAAGATTCGGCCTTCTAGATGTGAGGGGAATAAATGAAGAGAAGAAGAGAAGGAAAGGGATGGTAGATTTGGCCAATTGAGGAAAAATGGAAAAAGTAAATTGTTGAAAGTGACAAAAGAGAGGGGAGTATAGGTTCGGCTATGGGGAAAAGGAAAAGATGGAAGAAAGAAAGGTGAGAAGGGAAAGTAGTATTCGGTTATGGCATGGGAAAACGGCACAGAGAGTTATGAGGTGTTCCAAGTTTCGGATACTAGCAAAATGGAAGGGAAAAGAGAAAAACCCTAAGAACAATACCTTATTTCGGCAAGCCAAAAGAAGACTAAACCGAAACCCTAAAGGAAAAGCTACAAAAAAAGGGCACAAAACATCCCTAATGCTGAAATTGCTACTTTAGTGACCTAGCCGAATTTGCCTACACTAGAGACCCTTGGTCGGCCAACTCTTGCTCCTCAAGATTCCAACATTCGACCAACACCAAGCTCCTTGATCAGCTCCTAAATTTCCTCCCTTATCTCTTCCTTACTCAATCCCCTGAACAGCTCAAACTCCTCCTAACAGAGTTCCACCTATGTTCCAATACCTACCTTTCCTGTTCACAAAAATAAATACCCTAATTAACTTACGTTGTGACTTGAACCTTGGCTCCCCCTAAACATCCACACGCCACTCCCCAAACACCTATGTGGCGTCACATGCCACTTTACCACAGATCTTCTTGTGGCTTATTTTACCATCTTTATTTTAAAAGCCCATAACTCCAGAACTCTCTCTCCCTAAAATTGAAAATTCTGAAATTGCCTCGGGTTAAATTTACTCTTGGGCCTTCCAAAGCCCACTAACATACTCAAACCTATATTGTACAGTCAAAACACGGAAATTTTAAAATTCATCAAAAATCACAGAAATCCCGAAAATCCTGAAAATTGGGGCGTTACAGCATGGGGTTGGGTTATTATTAACAGAGGAAGTGTACAGCCTATAACCGTTTTGTACAAGGCTTTCAGCCTTTGTATTTATGGCTTATAGTGGTTCTATTAACTGGCAGTGTTGCTGCGATATTTATGGCCTGTAGTCGTTCTGTACAAGGCTTTCAACCTTTCTGCAATATTTATGGCTTATAGATGTTCTATTAACTGGCAGCGTTACTGCGATATTTATGTCCTTGAGCCGTTCTGTACAAGGCTTTTAGCCTTTCTGTGATACTTGTAGCTTATAGTCATTCTGTTAACTGGCAGCATTGCTGCGATATTTACGGCGTTGAGTCGTTCTGTCTACGGCATTGAGCCGTTCTGTTGACTTAGTGCCGCAACCGGTGCTAAGCTTGGTGTGTTGGCTGGGTGGGTCGATTTTATCCCAACATGGTGAGTTGGTTGGTATGGGTGGTGAGTTGGTTGGACTGGGCTGGGAATCTGTCTGCATATCTGCATCTAACACTGATTCTATATTGGGCTTAGGCCCACCTGATTCTGTTAATGGGCTAAGGCCCACCTGACACTGTTTACTGATATGGGCTAGGTCCAATTGGTTTCGTTATGGGCTGAGACCCAAGTGTTTTGTATTGAGCTTTGGCCACCTATACTTTGAACTAAATTGTACTGTTATTGTTATCGAGCTCTAGCCTAGACTTTTTCTATTTCGGTATACTGACTATTACTCTAGGAAGGGGATTGCACACTGAGTTTTCATAACTCACCCCGTTTATTAACTGTGCAGATAATCCCCAGCATTAGGAGGATCGGTGCTACGAGGGAATCGGAGATGGCCACACAACTGCTATTGTTTCTGATTTTTCTTTTAAGTTATCTATTTACAAGTACTTATATTTGATTTGGGTTATAATAAGGCCTCTTTTAATTTCTGGTTCTAAATTTGGAATTTTATATATTGTTTTATAACTGCTAGAGTAGAACATGGTTTTTCCAAAACAATAACTGTTTTTCAAAATATCACATTTCTGCAACTGTTTAAATTAAGCTTCTGCAGCAAATAAAGTTTTAAAGGTAATAATGTTTTACAAGAGAATGACTTTTAATAAACCAACGTAAACTGAGGTTTTCACAAGTTTTAAAATGGCTAGAGGATTTAAATAGTAAGAAGGGTTTTCAATGAGAACAGGGTTTTCAAAAAACACTTCAATGTGACACGCCAGATTTAGGCCTAACTTCTAGGCTGGGCTTGGGGTGTTACAGACAGGGTCTTACTCGCACACATATATCGAAGTCACATATTGATGCCAACGTATTAAACGTGGTCTTACTCGCACACATATATTGGAGTCACATATCGATGCCATGGTCTTACTCGCACATCAGATATCAGAATCCTATGTCATGACATATGACTATTCCTAAGGTTCATATGGGGCTTTCAGACGTCGTAACTCAATCGAATCAAACTCGTAAACTAAATTCTCAAGCATATACACATTCGGTCATCAAGTATATACAATTATAAAAATTCAATTCAGCATTTAAAACATATATATATTCAAAATTATTAACACTTATTTGCTTATAAACTTACCTCGGACGATGAAAAATGAAACAGGACGACTAGTTGACAACTTTAGTTTCCCCCCGATCCAAATCCGATTTCTTTGGTTCTTGATCTTGATTAAGCTTCCAAAGTGCCGAATACCTAAAGCTTTATTTTCTTTCTTTCTTTTGTTATTTTCGGTCAAAATTATGAACACATTCTCATGGCTTTTAATTATGTTATAATATATTATATATATTATTTACTATTTTACATATTTAACCTTTAAAGTTTAATTAGAAAACCACATAAAACATATCTAAAACCATCCACACATATAATAAATGGCCTTATTACAACATTAGTACTTCATATTATAAAGACAATATCAATTTAGTATCTTTCACATTTAATCATTAAATTTTTATTTTACGCGATTAAGTCCTAATTAAATCGGCACTCAAATGATAAAATTAAAGCACAAAAATTTCACACATATAAATTCACACATAATAAACACTGAAAATAATTTTTAAATATTTTTCTGACTCAAATTCGTGGTCCCAAAACCACCATTCTAAATAGGGTCTAAGTTGAGCTATTGCAATAAATGTTTAGCTGAAACTATAACGTTATCGCACACTTAGTGCCATCACATTAAATCGAAGCTATTCCGGTATTGCACACTTAGTGCCACATAAAATCGAAGCTATTCCAATTCACACACTAAGTGCTAAACATAGTCGTTTTGTCGTCGTACGCAGTTGTAGTTGCATTTATACAATTTATGCATTATCAAAGCATTAAAAACATAATTGTAATAATGTTTATCATGTACGAACTTACCTCATACTCGAAATTGACGATTCGGATCAATTACTCGATAACCTTCGATTTTCCTCGATCTAAATCTGAGTTCTTTCTTTCTTGATCTAAATATATTCAAAATTAACCCATTTAATCACCAATTCATTCAATTTCATCCACAAACACATATTTGGGCATTTTTGTACTTTAGCCCCTAAAATTACACATTTATTCAATTTAGTCCCTATTTCACAAAAACACAAATTACACAAAATTTAATTACACCCAAGCCTAGCCAAATTTCTTAGGGACCCCTAGAAGCCCAAAACTTTCATTTATTTTACAATTTAACCCCTCAATTTACACTTTTCTCAATTTAATCCTCAATATGCATTTTTACTCAAAATCACTTTACAAAACATGTATATCAAGCACCAAGCTTTCATAATTCATCATCAAACATCATAAAACACATGAATTCATCAATGGAAACTTTCAAAATCATCAAAACTTTCAAAAATTGAGACATGGGCTAGCTAGAATACAAAGCAACGATCACAAAACCGTAGAAATCATCAAAAATGGAACAAAAACAAACCTTTAATTGAGCTTTAACATGGCCGAACCATAAAAGGACATGGAAGCTTTCTTTTTCTCTTAATATTCAACTATAGATGATGATAATAAAGCTACATTTTACTTTGTTTTATTTTATTATAACTTATTAACCAAATTACTAATTTAACCTTGTTATAAAACATTTTATATTATCCATTTTAATGCTCATTTATGTCCATTCCCACTACCAATGGTCTATTTATAACATAAGGACCTCTCATTTTAATAAGTCATGATGATTAGACACCTTTATTAAATAGAATGCAACTTTTGCATTTTACGCGATTTAGTCCTTTTTCTCAAATTGAGCTATTAAATGATAAAATTAGCTCACAAAATTTTCACACATACAGATTCACATACCCTAAAAACAAAAAATAATATTAAAATAATAAATTTTTTTATGACCTCGGATTCATAGTTCCGAAACCACTGTTCCGACTAGAGTCTAAACTAGGTTGTTACATGACCCCTATTCATAGCAAAAAATTTTTAAGTTTTGTAAAAATTTCCTAAGTACTCGGTTTAGTCCTGAACCACTTCCAAAGCATGTTTCGAGCCTCATAGGCTTGTATAGGGACTTTATGATTGAATGCAAATGGTTTTAATTTGGATGAAAATTTATGACCCAGAATTGTATGTTTGCTCGTTTTGTAAGTCTGGTAATGTAACACCCCAAACTCGGCCCAGACGTTACAGCCAAATCTGGCAAGACACATCAAAACTACATTAAAAAACTAGTCTTGTCGATAAAATTTTATTTCTAATTTTCAAAGCCCTTTTTATTATTATTATCGTTTCATCAAGACTTTTGATTAAAAGTTGTTTTTGTTTTATTCAGTTATTTAAAAATCGCGGAAGCTTCTAAAGTTCGGATCTGAAACGTGTGATTTTCTTGAAAACATTTATTATTTCTTGAGATAATAAAATAAAAACATAATTAGGAAAATTAAAACTCTTAAATGGCCTTATTACACAAATAAAAAACCCAAATTGAATTTTTGAAATGATTAAAATCAAACCATATAGTAGTAATCATGTGGCCACCTCCAAGTCCCTCGCAGCTCCAAATTGTCTATGGCTGGGGATTACTTGTACAGTTAAAAGGAAGGGTAAGTTTGGGGAAACTCAGTGTGTAATCCCCTAACAGGCAACAAAAATTAGAATATGCAAAATAGTCTGGGCAGTAGCCTTATCCAGTAACAGAGTGGTCTGGGCTTTAGCCCTATATAGTAGTAGAGTGGGCCGAAGCCCAAAATAGAATAAATACAGAGAAAATAAAGTATCCCAACCCAATCCAACACGCACACCACCTGTACTAGCCAACACACCATGTGGGGATTCGATCGACCCACCCAGCCAACACACCAATAATGAAACGAAGATGCTAATGACATAAAACGTGGCGGAGCCACTAGAATCAGAATACGTGGCAAAATCCCAACCCCATGCAGAATGTCATGTCATAAATATATTGTGCATACAAAAAATTTCAAACTCAAACACAGTCATACGTATACCAAATACTCATCAGTCAACCTACCTCTAGGGGTATAAAGGTCATTTCGACAATTATGGGGTAAAATGGTAATTTTACCCCTCAGGGGTCTTTTGGTCACTTAGCTAATTTTGGTGTCTCGGTACATAATACGACCTCTTAGAGGGTCTACCGTCGCCTCGAGCGACTTAGATAACCTACATGGCCAGAATAGTGTATATGGGCCCAAAACCTACTATTGGCCCAAGTGGGCCCACATGCTCATGTGGCCCATCTAGCCCAAATTTAGACACAGCAATGCGAGCCTCATAGCCCAATCCATTAACTATCTATTACCGAGGATTTTACCCGTGTGGGGCTCACAAGCCCATTGGGCCCACACGGCCCATTACGACCCATCGAGGCCTATAACAGCCTAAGTCCACAGAAACGCACGTGGTGGCCTCTTCAGCCTATCGCCCATGTTTCATGGGTCTGGATCACCCCACGTGCATTCGCACGTTCGTGAGGCCTCGAATGCTGATGTTTCAGCATTTTGGCTTTTCGGCTTGTGCCGAGTTACAGCTTAATGGAGGTGTGATTACACACCTCTTTTGGCTTTGATAGTAATTGAGTGGCGTACGATTACACACTTGTTCGTGAAAGCCTAGAAATCATCCCTTGAACACCAACCATAACTAGATGATTTGGACTAATCCCTCCAAAAACGCCGGCCAAAATAACCCTTGCACCGTGGCGATTAACTTAAATGAATGATGAGAGATAGAAACGTTCTATGGCCTCACAATCACCTTACTCTACTGAGATCCCAATTACCAAAATATTTAAGAAACCGATACCCCCACACTCCAACATACCGAAACAACCCCAAAACACCGAGTGGCCGATAAGAAACTGAAGACAATGTCGACAAAAGTAAAAGAGTCCAAATGGTCACTTGTGAAAATGGCTCTAAGGAGAAAGAAGCCAGAAACGTCAAAAAAACAAAACCCGAAATGTAAGAGAGGAAAAATTGGCTCTTACACACTCAAAAATTGCTGAAAAAGCACAAAGTAAGTTCCCTAACTGAATTTGCACAATCAAATTCCCCAATTTGGCTACAACTCTTCCCCTCTCCAACTCCACGATTTTCTCCCCTTATCTCTCCACCTTTTCCTCCTCCAAATCCCCAACAACCAACATCTTATCCCATGATACTCTCCCCCTTTTACCAAGTCTACAACTACTCTATAGAGTTCGAATCCACCACAAAGGCTTGCCACCCAAGTAGAAAAATAAAATCCCCTTGCTTACCATGAGATTTGAACTCCTACTCTCACCATGCCCAATCACGCCACTTGCCACCAAGCCACAAGATCTCTTGTGTCACAAAATAACCATAACTTAATATATGCCATATATGATAACATCCTGGTTTCCAAAGGAGCAAAAAAAAAAAACAAAATTTTGCTAAAGGCCATACTTGAACCCAGGCCTCCTTAAAACCCCCAAACATATCCAGATTACTTGACCAACAAAGCAAACATGATATTTATGTCAAAGCTTGCAAAAACAAAGACCCTAATATTTAGGGCGTTATAACTCTACCCCCTTAAAAAAATTTTGGCCTCGAAATTCACCTGATTAGAATAAGTGAGGGTATTGCTGTCGCATCACCTCTTCAGGCTCTCACATGGCTTCCTCTGAACCGTGATTTCGCCAAAGCACCTTGACCAATGGAACAGATTTCCTCCTCAGCACTTTAATGTCACGATCTAGTATCTTTACCGGTTCTTCCTCGAAAGTCAAATCAGACCTAACCTTAATTCCCTCAACTGGCAGAATATGCGTGGGATAAGAGCGCTAATGCCTCAGCATGGAGACATGAATCTTGTCTCAATCTGGAGGCAACTTAAGCTGATAGGCAACTGGTCCCACCCATTTTAGAACCTGGTAAGGCCCGATAAACCTAGGGCTAAGCTTGCCCTTCTGTCCAAATCTTAGGGCAAGGAAATGACAAAATTAAATGTCTACTTTGGTGGTTAATGGCCCTGAGAAGTGTTGGAGAAATCTTGGGTTCAAACTTGGGCTTTAGCAAAAATTTTGGTATTAAGTGAATAAAACCCTGGATGCTTGGATGATGGCCTTTTAAATTATTGTGTTAAATAAATGACACAAAGAAGCATGTGGTCTAGTGGTTGTGGCGTCATTAAGGTTGTAAGGGAGCTTGGGTTCAAGTCTTGGCTCTTACAATTCATTTTGGTTTTTCTCTTAAATGAATCTAGATGCTGGCACATATGTCTTAAAGTTAATTATGGACGTTTTTATCACAGAAAGAGCCTGTGGTGGAGTGGCAAGGTGGCGTGTTCTGTAACTGTGAGGTCTAAGGTTCAAGTCTTGGGATGCACAGTGGAGTATTTATTTTTCTATTTGAGCTGTGTAGGAGATGGATTTGGACTGGAACTCTGTGGTAGAAGTAGTCACAAGAATGAGGAATTTTCCTAATGGTTGAAAGTAATCCCACATCGGGAAGCTAACATGAGAATTGGTGAGAAGCTGGCTTTAAATAGAGCGAACTAGATGAGTTGGGGAGGAAAACTCAATGCAGGATGTGGCAAGGTCGGTGATCGTGGACTTCTGCGCGTTCTCATAAATAGGTGTGTATTTACGCCCTTCTTTTTTGAAAGTCGACAAAAGCCAAAAAGTCAAAACTTCGGCATTTGAGGCCTCACGAGCGTACGATCACTCGTGTGATAAATCGAGCCCACAAACCATGGGCGATAGATTGCAGAGGCCGCCACGAGCATTCTCGTGTACTTTTTGTGACGGGCCCAATGGGCTCGCTTGTGTAAATCTAATTGTTAGGTAGGAAATAGTTGGGCTAAATGGGCCACACTAGCGTGTGGGCCCACTTGGGCTCAGTAATGGGCCTTAGGCCCATTTGCACTGATATGTCTGTTTAGGTTATTTAAGTCGCTCGAGGCGACAGTGGACTTTTTGTTGGGTCGTTAATACTCTCGATTTGTAAAATTATCGAAATACCTCTAATTTGTAAAATTACTGAAATACCCTCAATTTATAAAATTATCGAAATACCCCCAGTTTGTAAAATTACTGAAATACCCATGATTTGTAAAATTATCGAAATACCCCTGTAGTGTAAAATTATAGAAATACCCTCAGTTTTAAAAATTACTGAAATAACCTCAATTTGTAAAATTACTGAAATACCCTTAGTGTAAAATTATAGAAATACCCTCAGTTTGAAAAATTACTGAAATAACCTCAATTTGTAAATTACTGAAATACCCTCAGTTTATAAAATTACCAAAATACCCTTGTAGTGTAAATTTATCGAAATACCCCTGTAGGGTAAAATCCCTGTTTTGCCCTTGTGGGTAAATGACCGACTTAGACTATGAATTTGACTGATTGACTGTAATTGTATGACTATGTTTTAACTAACTTGACTGTGGTTGTAAAACTGATATGCTTTTAATATACGTTTAAATGACTGTTACTGAGCATGGCAATTCTGCATACACGTGTGATGATTGGGCATGACATACACGACATATTGCATGGGGTTGGGACATTGATATGGAGGAAGTATTGTTCTGATAGGATCGCACGGGTCGCACGAGACAACTGTGGATCCAGTATTGATCTGTTAAGGTCGCACGGATCGCATGAGACGACTGTGGACCGATAGACGACTTAGTGCCGCTTAATCTGTTTATGGCTTTGTGCCAGCCAAAATATGGCTCTGTGCCATCTTGATTATGGCTTTGTGCTAATCGTATTTGCCTATGGCTATGTGCCTAACATACTTATTGATGACCTGTGTCAATCATATTTACCAAAGTCTGTGTGTCGATTATATTACCGTCCCTGATGGCTGTTTGTCGAACTTATTACAGTTACCGATGGCTTTGTGCCAATTATAATACCACTACTGAAGGCTTAAAGTCGTATATATGAGTAGTAGCTTGCTACAACGTTAGCTAGTATTGAAGTGTATCAGATGGGTGGGTCGATATTTATATCCCCACATGATGTGTACTAGGGGACGGAGTTGGTGTGTGCCAGTTATATTACCGTCGTTGATGGCTATGTACCGAACTTATTACAACTATCAATGGCTTTGTGCCAATTATAATACCACTACTGAAGGCTTAAAGCCATATATATGAGTAGCAGCTTGCTACAACATTAGGTAGTATCGCAATCGAGCTATCATTGAAGTGTATCGGATGGGTGGGTCGATATTTATATCCCCACATGATGTGTACCAGGGGACGGAGTTGGTGTGTAGCGGTTGGCTTATTGGGGTGAGTTGCACGACACTGCATGTATGATATTACAGGGATATTATTGCGATGTGGACTTCGGCCCAACTGAGGCTGATATGGGTTAAGGCCCACTTGACACTATTTATTGGTTTGAGCTAGACCCAATAGATTCTGTTATGGGCTGTGACCCAAATGATATTGTGATAGGCTTTGGCCCACGTATGCTCTGAATTGGACTGTACTGTTACTGTTAACAGGCTCTGGCCTAGATGTTTCTGTTTTTGTTTCTATATATTGATTGTTACTTTAGTAAGGTGATTACACACTGAGTTTTCATTAACTCACCCCATTTATTAACTTTGCAGCTAATCCCCAGTGTTAGGTGGATCGGTGTCGTAGAGGGACTCGGAGACGACCACAGAACTGCACATGTTTTTCTATTTCGTTTATTTAGTTAAGAACTTTGGTTTTTGATTTGGGGTGTATAAGGCCTCTTTATTTCCTTAAATTCTTATTTGGAAAGTTTATTTAGTATGTCTAATATCTGTTAGAAGTAGGACACGGTTTTCCAAAACAAGAACTATTTTCAAACACTACGTTTCCGCAACATTTTCGAAATGCTTTCGTAACTTAACTTTTAAAAATCACATTTTCGTAAATCGATTACTTTTAGAATTAGCTTTCGCAAAGTAAAACGGAATTTTGGAAATAAAATTAAGAAGTTTTTAATGTACTACGTTTTAAATAAGAAGGGTCTCTAATGAAAACATGGTTTTCAAAAAACACTTCAATGTGACACGCCAGATTCGGGTCTAACTCCTAGGCTGGGTTTGGGGTGTTACATTTAGTGGTATCAGAGTTAAGTTGCAAAACTCGATTGTGGAATGGGTTTTAAAATTAGATTTCCAAAAGAATTGTTTCAAAATGGTTTGAAAAGATTTAAAGTATTTGAAGTGTTTTTCTGAATATTTTCCTGAAAGTGTGGTTATCGAGTCTCCGGCGCCGAATCCATAAGTTTTCTATTAGACTATACTTAAAGTTAGATTTTGTATCTATTCACTGTATGTTCTGGAAATTATATTTTTTTTTTAAGTTAGCAACAGGACTGTGATGGATTTCGAAGGTAAGCAAGGTCGCGAGGAGTTACTCGTCTCCCTGGAACATGAGATGGTTCGGGAAACTGTAGTCAAGGTAAGTCTGCCAACTTCGGGTAACAATAACCCAGAGATTGGTACGGAGGCACTAACCCGGTTGGTAAGGGAAGTGCTGGAAGAAGTGTTCGAGGCAAGAGTTAAGGAGTATGGTGAAATACTTCAGGATAGGCACTTAGAGTGCAGCAAGAAGAGGGATCACAGTCCTCTGAAGTAGGAGCCCCATTCTGTGAAACGCGTTAAGATGCGTTCGAACTTTTTGGCTTGCGAGCGTTGTAAAAGGCGCCATTCGGGCAAATGCTGGAGGAAGTCAAGAGCGTGTCTCAGATGTGGGTCTAAGGAGCATCAGGTTCGGGATTGCACAGTTCCTTTTAAGTCAGGTGTGTTTTGTTTGGATGTGATGTTTGAATATAGAAATTGTATGCATGTATGGTAAATATCTATTTGCTTTTGTGGTTAGATGTTTGGTTGGGTGTGAGAGGTTTTGAGATTAAGTTAAAAGTGTATTAGTGTAGTTTGGAACTAGAGTGCACAGCGGGAGCGTAGTGATGTAGGTTGAGCTAAGCGCTTGTTTAGATAGTTGGAAATTTCGAGTACGAAATTTCTTTAAGGGGGTAGAATTGTAACGTCCCAAATTTGGGCCTAGAAGTATTGGGCCTTGAGTATGGGTCCGTAAGGAGGTTGAATATAACTATTTAATTGTCCAAGGAAATGACACAATTAAATGTCTACTTTGGTGGTTAATGGCCCTGAGAAGTATTGGAGAAATATTAGGTTCAAACCTAGGCTTTAGCAAAAATTTTGGTATTAAGTGAATAAAACCCTAGATGCTTGGATGATGGCCTTTCAAATTATTTGTTAAATAAATGACACAAGGAAGCATGTGGTCTAGTGGTTGTGGCGTCATTAAGGTTGTAAGGGAGCTTGGGTTCAAGTCTTGGCTCTTACAATTCATTTTGGTTTTTCTCTTAAGTGAATCTAGACGCTGGCACATATGTCTTAAAGTTAATTATGGACATTTTTATCACAGAAAGAGCCTGTGGTGGAGTGGCAAGGTGGCGTGTTGTGTAACTGTGAGGTATGAGGTTCAAGTCTTGGGATGCGCAGTGGAGTATTTATTTTTCTATTTGAGCTGTGTAGGAGGTGGATTTGGACTAGAACTTCGTGGTTGAAGTAGTCATAAGAATGAGGAATTTTCCTAATGGTTGAAAGTAATCCCACATCGGGAAGCTAACATGAGAATTGGTGAAAAGCTGGCTTTAAATAGAGTGAACTAGATGAGTTTGGGAGGAAGACTCAATGCAGGATGTGCCAAGGTTGGTGATCGTGGACTTCGGCGCGTTCTCATAAACAGGTGTGTATTTACGCCCTTCTTTGTCGAAAGTCGGCAAAAGTCGAAAAGCCAAAACTTTGGCATTTGAGGCCTTACAAGCGTGCGAACGCTCGTATGGTAAATCGAGCCCACAAACCATGGGCGATAGACTGTAGAGGTTGCCACGAGCATTCTCATGTACTGGGCCTTGACGGGCCAAAAGGGCCCAATTGGCCCGTGGGCCCGCTTATGTAAATCTAATTGTTAGGTAGGAAGTAGTTGGGCTAAATGGCCCACACTAGCGTGTGGGCCCACTTGGGCCGAGTAATGGGCCTTAGGCCCATTTGCACCGATATGTCTATTTAGGTTATTTAAGTCGCTCGAGGCGACGGTGGACTTTCTGTTGGGTCGTTAATACCATCAATTTATAATTATCGTAATACCTTGATTTGTAAAATTACTGAAATACCCCTAATTTGTAAAATTATCGAAATACCCCCAATTTATAAAATTACCGAAATACCCTCGATTTGTAAAATTACCAAAATACCCATGTAGTGTAAAATTACAGAAATACCCCGATTTGTAAAATTACCGAAATACCATCAATTTGTAAAATTACCAAAATACCCTCAGTTTGTAAAATTATCGAAATACCCTTGTAGTGTAAAATTACAGAAATACCCCTACAGGGTAAAATGACTGTTTTGCCCTTTGTGGGTAAATGACCGACATAGACTATGAATTTGACTGATTGACTATGATTGTATGACTGTGTTTTAACTGACTTGACTGTGGTTGTAAAACTGATATGCTTTTAATATACGTTTAAATGACTGTTACTGAGCATGGGCATTCTAAATACACATGTGATGATTGGACATGACATACACGACATATTGCATGGGGTTGGGACATTGATATGGAGGAAGTATTGTTCTGATAGGATCGCACGGGTCGCACGAGACAACTGTGGATCCAGTATTGATCTGTTAAGGTCGCACGGATCGCATGAGACGATTGTGGACCGATAGACGACTTAGTGCCGCTTAATCTATTTATGGCTCTGTGCCAGCCAAAATATGGCTCTGTGCCATCTTGATTATGGCTTTGTGCTAATCGTATTTGACTGTGGCTATGTGCCTAACATACTTATTGATGACCTGTGTCGATCATATTTACCAAAGTCTGTGTGTCGATTATATTACCGTCCCTGATGGCTGTGTGCCGAACTTATTACAGTTACCGATGGCTTTGTGCCAATTATAATACCACTACTGAAGGCTTAAAGTCGTATATATGAGTAGTAGCTTGGTACAACGTTAGCTAGTATTGAAGTGTATCAGATGGGTGGGTCGATATTTATATCCCCACATGATGTGTACTAGGGGATGGAGTTGGTGTGTAGCGGTTGGATTATTTGGGTGGGTTGCACGACATTGCATGCATGATATTACAGGAATATTATTGCGATGTGGGCTTCAGCCCAACTGAGGCTGATCCAGCTAAGGCCCACCTGACACTATTTATTGGTTTGGGCTAGACCCAATAGATTTTGTTATGGGCTATGACCCAAATGATAATGTGATAGGCTTTGGCCCACATATGCTCTGAATTGGACTGTACTATTTATTATCATAATGTGCTCGCCTGCATCAAGCTTTTCGCTTTTGTTTCAGATATCGATCGCTACTTTAGTAAGGGGATTACACACTGAGTTTTTGTAAACTCACCCCATTTATTAACTGTGCAGTTAATCCCCAACGTTAGGTAGATTGGTGTCGTAGAGGGACTCGGAGAAGACCACACAACTGCACATGTTTTTCTATTTCATTTATTTAGTTAAGCACTTTGGTTTTTTATTTGAGGTGTATAAGGCCTCTTTATTTCCTTAACTTCTTATTTGGAAAGTTTATTTAGTATGTCTAATATCTGTTAGAAGTAGGACACGGTTTTCCAAAACAAGAACTGTTTTCAAACACTACGTTTTCGCAACATTTTCAAAATGCTTTCGCAACTTAACTTTTAAACATCACGTTTTCGTAAATTGATTACTTTTAGAATTAGCTTCCACAAAGTAAAAAAGAAATTTTGGAAATAAAATTAAGAAGTTTTCAATGTACTACATTTTAAATAAGAAGGGTTTCTAATGAAAACATGGTTTTTGAAAAACACTTCAATGTGACATGTAACACCCCTAACCCGTATCTCTCGCCAGAAGGGTTACGGAGTATTACTAAAATAATTCATGTGCGAACAGTCGAACAAAATATAATAGTGAATAATCATCTTATCGATCTTTGCAATTAAACAAAATCGAATTCACAAGGTATTAATTTATCATGTATAAACAATTTCGCAACCTATACGTACATATGATTTACAACATGCCTTGCACTTATATATGCATCATAAAAAGAGGATCACTATTCATTTGGTAGTTTGCCATTATAGCCGAATGCATAACTAATTTTAAATACGCATAGTATTTAACTCATTCATATAAATAATAAATACATCCCATAGGCCTAATTTCTAAGTATATTTTTTAAGTGACCTATTTAATTTAATAATTAGCCACCCATTTAGTATCGTTTCACTTAATCAAAAGAGTTGTATTATAAAAGCAAACATAGCCACTTTTGAAATATTAAAGTTTAAGCCATATTTGCATGGCCATGATTACAAAAATAAATATTATGGCATGGAAATCCCAAAATTTAAAGTCTATACATGCCAAAATGTTATACTTAAGACTAACAAAAAGGGGTACCAAAACGTTGCAGGCAGGTACGATGACTTCGATGATGGTCCCGAGCACACAACAGATCAAAAGAAAATCTAAATAAGAGGCAAGTAAACACACCAAATGAGTTTTCAACTCAGTAAGTCGTAAGAAATATAATGCAAACAATTAACTTGATATATCGAAATAGAAACTAGAAAAGTCCACATTACAATTAACGCTTAAAAGTAACATTTAACTCCTTTTTATCTCACTCTGATAGACATCTACTTATTATAATAATATTCTTTTGCAAAATCAACTATCACAGCCGTACCAATCTATGCCATATATTATTTAGATTATTAATCTAACTACAAGTCAAGTCATGCTATTCAATCAAAGTATCATACAACCAAATACCTTAAATCTTTTCCTCAAAGTATTAAACAATGACGAAATAGATGGATTCATGCATATACGTTTCATATGTCCAATTTCTTATTTCACTCAATAGCTTTAATTCTTCATTCAGTTCCTGCACTTATTGTATCAACAACCGATTTCGCACACATAGTGCTCGGTCAAGGAAATTCGCACACATAGTGCCATGCTAACCCACACGCTTAGTGCCTTACTAATCCACACACGTAGTGCCATTCAAATCCGTACACATAGTGCCATTCAAATCCGCACACATAGTGCCATTTAAATCCGCACACATAGTGCCAATGTCATTTCATTATAAACAAATCAATTAACTTAATCCAATATGTATATACAACCACATATCTATAAATCAAGAAAATATATATACAAGAGTAGTTCTGTCATGATATGTGCGCACCATTTATGTATAAAATAACTAATCTTAAAATTGCTTATGGACTTACCTTGTGTTGGATGAGACAGTTCCAATCGGCTACTCGATACCCTTTGTTTTTCCCTTGCTTGATTCCCCTCCTTTGGGTTCTTGAGCTAGAACAAACAAATTGACTAGTTTAATTTCCTTGCTAGTTTATTTATATCCCACAATATTAATAGTTTCATATCACAAGAATCACACGGCAAAATTTGATTTTCATCCACCTTATGCTTTCATTAAACTTAAGCCATTCGGTTCCCATTGACACATTCAAATATCATATCACGAACATTGTTATTGTGACCTTGCCTTTTTCCCTTACTAATCATTCCATACAAATTTAAACTAACCATTCGGCTATTGACCACCTAAGATCCAAATATTATAAACAACCCAATCAATACTTCAATAAAACACACACATACACATATATATATATATATACGGTAACCACCCCTTGCTAAATACTCACATATATAAATTTAATAATTTCCACTTCATCTTACAACCTTTATTGTTTAAGACATTAAAACCTCAACTAATGTTTATCTAATGTCTCAAGGCCGAATGCATATAAATTTTTAGTATACATATAAAGTTTATACTTTAAATAAATTATTCACATAATAACAGGCCGAATATCATCTTCACTAAACATTTAAGCCATAATTCCTTAACAATCTTTTCACTTTCGGCATTATCACTACCAAAATAACAATTGCACATCACTTTGTCATTTAACACATAGTTTCACCACATAACCACCTTGACCGAATACTTCTAAAACTAGCAAAAGCTCCACATTTGTTCATATCGTCATTTAAGTTCACATATATCTATTTAGCTAGCTCATCTTCACCTTTCTAATATTTCTATCCAAAACATAAAAACACTATCCTCTTAGCATTTATCCATTATAACCGAATACACATTTTGTCACCAATTCAAAAAAAAATCCACATATGGGTTATAGTAAGAGCTTGACTACTAACTCAATTTTCATAAAATTTAATAGAAATAACATAAAATCCTACCTTAATTAACCCTTAAGATGGCCGAATGCCCTTGACATTTTCCTTCTTCTTTCACTTATGTTTTCGGCAATGAGGATGGAAGAGAAACATTGAATTTCCTTGTTTTTATCACCCCCACTTAATATATTATAACTTATTTTATATTATAACATATTTCAATTATATAATCTATTATTATAAAAAGCATATAATTATTGTATACCAACCCCATTACCGTGCCCTTAATTTAAAAAGGTAAAATAGACATGCAAATCTACCATTTTAGTAATTCAACAAATTAATCCCTTGGACATTTACCTACCACATTTTCAAAGTTCTCAAACAAGTCCTTTTTAGCTAAATTTCACGTCCAAAAGACAAAATTAAAATACCAAATTTTCAAACATATCAATTCAAAAAAAATAAAAACATAGAAAATAATATATACATATATTTCAAAATTTTCTGACTCAGTTTTGTGGTTTCGAAACCATTTTTTCGATTAGGGTCAAATTAGTACTGTCACATGACATGCCAGATTTGGATCTAACTCTTGGGCTGAGTTTGGGGTGTTACATGATTTCTGCCTATCAGTTGCTTCTTTTAACCGATCTCGAATTAACTTTACCTTTTCTTCAGTATCAGAAACTAACTCTGGTCCCAAAACTCACCGCTCACCAAGTTCCGTCCAGTAGGTAAGAGTATGACACCTACGACCATATAACGCCTCGTACGATGCAATCTGAATACTGGACTGATAATTGTTGTTGTAAGTGAACTCTGCCAACGGCAAGTAGTCTTCCCAACTGCCTCGAAAATCAATTACACAACATCTTAACATGTCCTCCAGTATCTGAATCACCCTCTCTGACTGACCGTCTATCTTAGGATGAAACGCAGTACTGAAGTCCAACCTTGTACCCAAAGCCTCGTGTAACTTCTTCCAAAACTGATATGTAAATCTAGGATCTCTATCAGATATGATAGAAACTAGTACTCCATGCAGTCTCACAATCTCAGCCACATACAACTTGGCCAATTTCTGCAGCGAATAATCAGTGCAGACCGGTATAAAATGGGCAGATTTCGTCAGTCTATTTATGATAACCCATACCGAATCCTTCTTAATAGGCGTCAAGGGTAGCTCACTCACAAAATCTATGGTTACCCTTTCCCACTTCCAGAGTGGAATCTTAACTGGCTGCAACAACCCAGAAGGTAGCTAATGCTTAGCTTTAACTTGCTGACAAGTCAGACACTTACTCAGGTAATCGGTAACTTCGCGTTTCATTCCAGGCCACCAATACAGCTCACGAAGATCTTGGCATAACTTGTTTCTGCCAGGATGCATAGTATATGGAATACTATGCACCTCTTGTAGTATAGACTACCTCAAATCAGAATCCCTCAGTATACAAACTCTCCCACGGAAACACAATACTCCCTCACTATTCAGCCCAAAATCCGCAGTCTCACTATTCTCAACTTGTTGAAAATGAAAAACTAGTGATTCATTTAACAACTATTTATTCTTAATTTGTTCAGTCCACGTCAGTTTCACTTGAAGCTCATCCAATAAACTATCATCATTAAACAGGCTGAGATGAGCAAACATCACTCTCAAATCAGATACAGCCCTACGGCTTAGTGCGTCAGCTACTGCGTTAGCCTTACCAGAGTGGTACTCAATCGGGCAATCATAATCCTTAAGCAGCTCTATCCATCTTCGCTGCCTAAGATTCAACTCCTTCTGAGTAAGAAGGTATTTGAGGCTCTTATGATCTGTGTAAATAATACACTTCTCATCGTATAAGTGGTGCCTCCAAATCTTTAACGTGAATACCACTACAGCCAATTCCAAGTCGTGAGTAGGGTAATTCATCTCGTGAGGCTTAAGTTGACGTGATGCGTAAGCAACCACTTTACCCTCCTACATCAGCACACAACACAATCCAATGTGCAACGCATCACTATAAATAGTAAACTCCTTCCTAGATTCCGGCTGTATTAAGACAGGGGCCTCAGTCAGAACCTTTTTCAGTTTTTCAAAACTCTCTTATTGCCTATTAGTCCAACTAAACTGTACTCCTTTTTGCAGTAACTTAGTAAGAGGTGTAGCAATTACAGAAAACCCCTTAACGAAACGTCTATAATACTCAGCCAGACCCAGAAAACTTCGAATCTCTGATATAGTCTTCGGTGGTTTCCAATCTAATACAGCTTCAATTTTTCAAGGATCAACCCTAATCCCCTCAGCAGATACCACGTGACCCAAAAACGTCACTTCTCGCAGCTAGAACTCACACTTATTGAACTTTGCATACAGCTGCTTCTCCTTCAAAATTTGCAAAATAGTTTAAAGATGCACATCATGATCCTACTCGGTTCTCGAATACACCATAATATCATCTATAAAGACAACTACGAATCGATCTAGATAGGGTTGGAACACCTGATTCATGAGGTCCATAAAGGCTGCTGGTGCATTCGTAAGCCCAAACGGCATTACTAGGAACTCGTAGTGTCCATACCGAGTCCTAAATGTTGTCTTGTACACATCGACCTCTTTAACTCTTAGCTGATGGTACCCAGAGCGAAGATCGATCTTGGAGAAAACTGAAGCTCCTTTAAGATGATCAAAAAGATCATCAATCCTTGGAAGGGGGTCCTTGTTCTTGATCGTCAGCTTGTTTAACTGTCGGTAGTCGATGCACATGTGCATAGTCCCATCCTTTTTCTTTACGAAGAACACCGGTGCTCCCCATGGAGACACACTTGGTCGAATAAACCCTTGGTCCAGAAGTTCTTAAATTTTAGCCTTTAATTCCACAAGCTCCTTCGGTGCCATCCTATACGGGGCGATGGACACCGAAGCTGTTCCAGGCAGCAGTTCAATTCTGAATTTGACCTCACAGTTTGGAGGCAACCCAGGAAGCTCATCAGGAAATACATCCAGAAATTCCTTGACAGTTTTAACATCTCCCATCGAAGGACCTTCAGAATTAGAAATACTCATATACGCTAGAAACACCTCGCAACCCTTGCGAACCAACTTTTTGCCCCTTAATACAAAGATTACATTAGACAGATAATTCCTTCACTCCCCTATCACAGTTACCTCCTTATCTGTAGTAGTCTTCAACACCATTCGCTTAGCAGCGCAATCCAAACTCGCACGGTGTTTCACTAGCCAGTTCGTATCGAAGATAAGGTCGAATTCTCCAAATGGTAATTCCATCAAATCTGCTAGAAAGATTACACCTTGAACTTCTAAGGGCACGTCTCTAAACAATTTGTCTACCCTAACTGACTGTCCCAGTGGACTTATCACAGTCATTTCACTAGCCGTATTCTCAAACTGGATACATCTCAGACACAGTGCATGCAACATACAAATGTGTAGACCCAATATCAATTAAAGCAATGTATGGCATGTTATGAATAAAAACGTACCAGCTATAACGTCAGGGGCATCACCATCCTCTCAGGGACGAGCAGCATAGACCAGAGCTGGCTGTCTCGCCTCAGTATTAGCAGCACCTCCGCCCAGTGCTCCATGACCACATCCATTACCGTTTCCACCCTGGCCTAACCACGGCCTCTCGGTGGCTGCTGACCACTTCTCATTGGCTGAAAAAACCTCTGTTCTGCAGCTTACATCTGAGTAGGCCTTTAAGGACAATTCTTGACCTGATGATCCATGGACCCACATCTGAAGCATGCTCTGGTTAGTCTCCAACACTCACCTTGGTGAGACCTCCCACAATCCGGACAAGTCTACGGTCTAACCATAGTAACAGGGACTGCTCAGACTGGCCCCTCAAATTTGGCCTTCTTTACAGGCCTTCCAGAAGAACCCGAGGGACCTGTATCCCTCTTAAATCTGCCCCTATCTTTCTCGCAGTTCTGGCACTCTAAGCGCTTCACATCCTCAGCAATTTTTACATTCTCAACTAAAGCAGCAAAGTCCCGCTCCCTCTATGGAGCTATCAGCACAAGTAAATCATCCCGGAGTCCATCCTTAAAATACACATAGCATTCATACTCAGTTATGACAATCCTACGGGCATATCGACTCAGCGTAGAAACTCTGCCTCGTACTCTGCCACAGTCTTGTTCCCTTGGGTCAGATTCAGAAATTCCTTCCTTCGGTCGTCCACATAACTCGCCCCAACGTATTTCCCTTGAAAGGCAGCCTTAAAGAAGTCCCAGGTTAAACGGTCGGCCTGCGTACCATCTCTCACGGTGAGCCACCATTGGTAGGCCTCATCTCCCAATAAAGACACTGCTCCTTTTAATTTTTGTTCCATAGTGCAATCAAGGTCATCCATTATCCGCTTAATGGCCTCTAACCAGTACTCTACCAGATTTGAGGATATACTAGAAACACCCCTAAAAATTTTTGCTCTATTAGCCCGGATTCACTCAAAAATTGACCCCCGGCCCACTGATCCAGTACTCACTCCAACAACCCTCTCTAGAACACGAAGCATCACTTGGGATAAAGCATCATCCCCTGTAGCTCGATCATGAGACCCTATCTCAATCACTGGTGATGCTGGCGCCTCCCTAGCAGGCATGTGGCCCGATGCTGAAGACCCAACCCTAGCGCTTCCTTGGCCTCTACTGCGGCCTCATGTACCCCTTCCGCGAGTACCTCTTATGCTCATATCTTTACAGTGTATTATCTATTTTAAGAGTCTTACGAATTAGTTCATAATTCCAGTAATTATTAACGGATATCTTATGATCAAGCAATAGTTAAAGTTTTGTTTTTGTAGAGCAGCATCTCACTATAGTTTTTAGTCTTCTACAGTCTTAATTAACTCAGACTCTAGGGTTTCCAGTATAGTACCACTACCTATAGTATAACATTTCAGTCTATAATAGTAAATAGTGTCAGAGAATTTACAGATTTGGCGCCGGAGACTCGGTGTGCCACACCTCTAGTGTCAACATCTAAAACAATCCAAATTCTTTAAAATCATCTCTTTTAAAAACCAAGGTTTAGAAAAACTTTTGAAAACCCAATTTTGAGAAAAAATTTCAAAAACCTATTCCATAGCTGAGTTTTTCAACTTGGCTCTAATACCACTAAATGTAACACACCAAACTCGGCCCAGACGTTACGGCTGAATCTGGCATGACACATCGAAACTACGTTAAGAAATCAGTCTTGTCGATAAAAGTTTATTTCTAAGATTCAAAGTCCTTTTTATTATTATTGTCGTTTCATCAAGACATTTGATTAAAAGTTGTCTTTTTTTATTCAGTTATTTAAAAATCGCGGAAGCTTCTAAAGTTTGAATTTGAAACGTGTGATTTTCTTGAACACTTTTATCATTTCGAAAACTCGTTATCCTATTTTAGCAGTTTGAGATAATAAAACGAAAACCTAATTAGGAAAATTAAAACTCTTAAATGGCCTTATTACACAAATAAAAAACCCAAACTGAACTTTTGAAATAATTAAAATCAAATCCAAATAGCAGTAATCATGTGGATTACCTGTGAGTCCCTCATAGCTCCAAATTGTCCCTCATAGCTCCAAATTGTCTATGGCTGGGGATTACCTGTACAGTTAAAAAGAAGGGTGAGTTTATGGAAACTTAGTGTGTAATCCCCCTAACAGACAAAAGAAATAAGAATATACAAAACAGTCTAGGTCGTAGCCTTATTCAGTAACAGAGCGGTCTGGGATTTAGCCCTATACAGTAGTATAGTTGGCCCAAGCCCAAAACAGAATCAATACAGAGCAAATAAGTATACCAACCCAATCTAACCAGCACACCACTCGTACTAGCCAACACACCATGTGGGGATTCGATCGACCCACTCAGCCAACACACTAATAACGCAGCAAAGCTGCTAATAACAGAAAACGTGGCAGAGCCATTACAATTAGAATACGTGACAAAACCACTAGTACAGAACTTCCTCCAAAATAAACCCCAACCCCATGTAGAATGTCATGTCATAAATATATTATGCATACAAAAGATCATACTCAGACACAGTCATACGTATACCAAATACTCATCAGTCAACCTACCTCTAGGGGTATAAAGGTCATTTCGACAATTATGGGGTAAAATGGTAATTTTACCCCTCAGGGGCATTTTAGTCATTTAGCTAATTTTGGTGTATCGGTACATAATACGACCTCTTAAAGGGTCTACCGTCGCCTCGAGTGACTCAGATAACCTACATGGCTAGAATAGTGTATATGGGCCTAAAACCCGCTATTGGCCCAAATAGGCCCACACGTTCGTGTGGCCCATCTAGCCCAAATTCAGACACGGCAATGTGAGCCTCATAGTCCAATCTATTAACTGTCTCTTACCGAGGATTTTACCCGTGTGGGTCTCACAAGCCCATTGGGCCCACACGGCCCATTGCGACCCATCGAGGCCCATAACAACCCAAGTCCACGAAAACGCACGTGGTGGCCTCTTCAGCCTATCGCCCATGTTTTATGGGTCCAAATAACCCTACATGCATTCATACGCTCGTGAGGCCTCGAATGCCGATGTTTCGGCATTTCAGCTTTTCGGCTTTTGCCAAATCACAATTTAACAGGGGTGTGATTACACACCTCTTTTGGCTTTGACAGTGATTGAGTGGTGTACGATTACACACTTGTTTGCAAAAGCCTATGAATTACCCCTTGAACACCAACCACGACTAGATGATCTGGACTAATCCCTCCAAAAATGCCAGTTAAAATAACCCTTGCACCTTAGTGATTAACTTAAATGAATAATGAGAGATAGAAAAGTTCTATGGCCTCACGATCACTTTACTCCACTGAGTTCCCGATTACCAAAATATTTAAGAAACCGATACCCCCACACTCTAGTATACCGAAACAACCCCACCACACCGAGTGGCAGACAAGAAACTGAAGACAATGTCGACAAAAGTAAAAGAGTCCAAATGGTCACTTGTGAAAATGGCACTAAGGAGAAATAAGCCAGAAATGTCAAAAGAACAAAACTCAAAATGTCAGAGAGGAAAAATCGGCTCCTACACACTCACAAATGGCCGAAAAAGCACAAAGTGAGTTCCCTAACCGAATTTGCACAATCAAATTCCCCAATTCGGCTACAAATCTTCCCTTCTCCAACTCCACAATTTTCTCCCCTTATCTCTCCAGCTTTTCCTCCCCCAAATCCCTAACAACCAACATCTTATCCCATAATACTCTTCCCCTTTTACCAAGTCTACAACTACTTTATAGAGTTCGAATCCACCACAAAGACTTGCCACCCAAGTAGCAAAATAAAATCCCCTTGCTTACCATGGGATTCGAACTCCTGCTCTCACCATGCCCAATCACGCCACTTGCCACCAAGCCATAAGATCTCTTGTGTCACAAAACAACCATAACTTAATATATGCCCTATATGCTAACATCCAAGTTTCCATAGGAGTAAAAAAAAAAAAATTTGCCAAAGGCAATACTTGAACCTAGGCTTCCTAAAAACCCCCAAACATACCCAGATTACTTGACCAACAAAGCAAACATGATATTTACGTCAAAGCTTGCAAAAATAAAGACCCTAAATTTTTGGGGCATTACAAGTAATGCCTCGTATTCTATTCTGGCATTGAATACGGGTAAGGGGTGTTACATTTAGTAGTATCAAAGCCATGATTTAGTCGATTCTCGGACTAACGTAGCGTGTGTGGGAGTCTAGCTATACATGCCATATTTAATTTATGATAGTGTGATGACTCCTAACAATTTAAATTGTGTTTTCATCTAGTAAATGGATCCCAACCAAGAGGTAGCTGACGATGGTGAGAGTATTGCACCGGCTCCCGCCGAAGGGATAACGCCATCTAAAAGTAGACTAGTAATGGTTAGTTAGGGAGGAGAGGCTAGAGATGCCTTCTTCCAAAGGATGAATGGGTGGTTTGCTGAGTTTGTTTGAACAAATTTGGCTGCCCAACATCCTTCACCCCCACCTAACCCCCAACCAGTTCTCGTAGCTCCCTAAGCTGTGTAATTGGTAAGATTGAACAAGCCTCCAGTTAATAAGATTTGAAAGCAAGAGGCCGAAGATCCCAAGAGAGCAGAGTTTTGGCTTGAAAACTCTATCAGGGTATTTGATGAGCTTTCTTGCACACGAGATTAGTGCTTGAAATGTGCTATATCGCTTTTGAGAGACACAGCGTATCAGTGGTGGAATACTCTTATATTTGTTGTACCGATGGAAAAAGTTTCATGGGAATCTTCCAAGATAAGTTTAGAAAGAAATATATCAGTTAGCGGTTCATTGATAAAAAATGCAAGGAGTTCCTAGAACTGAAACAAGGCCGTATGTCTGTGACTGAATACGAGTGAGAGTTTGTTAGGCTTAGTAAGTATGCACGAGAATGTATTTCCACTGAGGCCATCATGTGCAAGAGGTTTGAAGATGGGTTGAACGAGGATATCAGACTGTTAGTTGGGATTTTAGAGTTGAAAGAATTTGTCGTCTCGTCGATCGAGCTTGTGAAGCCAAAAAGTTGAGCAAAGAAAAGAGAAAGACTGAGTTTGAGGCTAGAACTCAAGGAAAAGACTGATAAATAAGTCATTTCAATCTCCAACAAAGAACTTGAGGGATTTGTATACTTGTTCTAATACTTCAGATGGGTATCCCAATAGAGATCGTGGGAAGCAGTATTCGGGTTCTAGGGCCCAAACTACGTCAATAGTGAGTATTGGTAATGCTAGGTCTAATAGACCTGAATGTCAACACTGTAGTAGACGACATCCCGGTGAACGTAGGATGAATAACTAAGCTTGATTTAAATATGGCTCCCCAGATCACTTCATTTGAGATTGCCCTGAAATGACTGGGAAAGATAATTTTCAGAATGTAAGGCCAAGTAACACTGCCACTAGAGGAAGACCACCGAGAAATATGAGAGTGGGAATAGTAGCAGAGGTGTGACGAAAGAGTTAACTACGAGATCAGAGGTCAGAGCACTTGCTAGAACTTACACTATTTATGCTCGCAAAGATGCGTCATCCTCTGATGTTATCACTGGTACATTTTCTCTCTATGATACTAATGTAGTTGCATTGATTGATCATGGATCGACTCATTCTTATATTTGCATGAATTTGGTATCTAGTAAGAATTTTCCCGTTAAGCCTACTGAGTATGTGATTAAAGTGTCGAACCCCTTAGGCAAATATGTTCTAGTTGATAAAGTTTGCAAGAATTGTCCTTTAATGATTCGGGGTCACTATTTTTCGACTTACTTAATTGTTTTACCATTTGATGAGTTCGATGTAATTCTTGGAATGGATTGGTTGACTCTACATGTTGTCGTAGTAAATTGTAGACGAAAGATTATTGAATTGAAATATTAAAATAATGAAATTCTTCGGATTGAACCGGATGAGTCAGGTGAGTTGCCTATTGTGATTTCATCAATGTCAGCTCAGAGGTATGTAAGAAAAGGTTGTGAAGCTTACCTTGTATATGTAGTGAATACGAAAGTGTCCAAATTGAAGATTAAATCTGTGCCAGTAGTTTGTGAATATCCGGATGTGTTCCCAGAGGAGTTGCCTAGATTACCACCGATTAGAGAGATTGAGTTTACTATTGATTTAATACCAGGGACTTCACTGATATTGATAGCTCCCTATAGAATGGCTCCAACCAAATTGAAAGAAATGAAGTCTCAATTGCAAGAGCTAACAGATAAGGGTTTTGCGAAACCAAGTTTTTCACCCTGGAGTGCACTAGTGTTATTCGTCAAGAAGAAAGATAGATCCATGAGACTTTGTATTGATTATCGTCAGCTTAACAAGGACGATAAAGAACAAGTATCCCTTACCGAGAATTGATGATAGACTTGAGATCATGATATTACCAGTTGAGAGTTAAAGAATTAGATGTGCCGAAGACAGAATTCAGAATGAGGTAGGGGCATTATGAATTTCTTGTTATGCCTTTTGGACTAACTAATGCTCTTGCAATTTTTATGGACTTGATGAATTGAATCTTCAAACCGTATTTAGATAGGTTTGAGGTTTTTTTTATTGACGACATTTTGATTTATTCACGAGATGAGTCTGAGCATGCATAACATTTAGGATTGTATTGCAGACTTTGAGAGATAAGAAATTATTTGCTAAATTTAGCAAAAGAGAGTTTTAGCTCCAAGAAGTTAGACTTTTGGGACACATTGTTTCAGTGGAAGGTATACGGGTTGATCTGAGTAAGATTTTGACAGTTGTCGATTGGAAACCTCTGAGAAATGTATCTGAAGTTAGAAGCTTTTTGGGTTTGGCTAGTTATTATCGACGTTTTGTTAAGGGGTTTTCGATCATTGCTACACCTATGACTAGACTGTTACAAAAAGATGTGAAATTCGAGTGGTCTGAGAAATGTCAAAAAAGTTTTGATTAGTTGAAAGCGTTGTTGACTGAAGCACCGGTGTTAGTGCAACTTGAGTTGGGAAAGGAGTTTGTGATTTTTAGCGACGCATCATTGAACGGTCTTGGTTGTATGTTGATGCAAGAGGGTAAAGTGATATCTTATGCCTCGAGACAGTTGAAACCATACAAAAGGAATTATCTGACGCATGACTTGGAATTGGCTGCCATTGTGTTTGCTTTAAAAATTTGGTGACACCATTTATTCTGTAACTCCCCGAATTTTGGGCCTAGAAGTATTAAGTCTTGAGTGGGAACAGTTAGGAAGCTGCTCATAAATATTTAGTTGTGTAAGAAAGTGACACACGACTATGTATCTGCTTCAGTGGTTAAGTGTTCTGAGTATTCTGGGAAGTGTCTGAGAAGTCTTGGGTTGAAGCCTGAGCAAGTGCAAAAAGTTTTGTTTTTTTAAAGTATTAAGCACTGTCTCTTGGTAGTAGGCTTTTAAATAAAAATGGGTAAAGCATGTCATATGATCTGGGGGATAGTGGCGTGTGGAGTGTGCTAGTGGTCTAAAGTTCGAATCCCTGCTTGGGCAAATGGAGATTATTTTTACTGTTGGCCATGGGAGGAAGTTGTGTTTGACCGAAACACCAAGAGTTTGAATAAGTTTGAATAAAGTTGTTGTTAGCCAAATCTGAGGAGTTGGATGGGGGATTTTGGTTGTTGAAGTTGTTAACAGGAGGGATTTTAGGAGAGGTTATGGGAGGAAAATGTGGAAAAGTTGTGTCGTTTGTGAACTTCTACTTCCCAAGAATTCGGCTAGGCTATTGTTTCTCTCCATTTTCAGTTTTGTGTTCGCTTTTTTATTCTTTTCTACACTTCTGGATTGCCGAATTCTGCTTGGGGATGATTCGGGTACTTTTCATTTTGCCCATTTGGTTTTGTCCTTCATTTTTAGTACCCTACTGACCAATTTGGGCTCTTCTCTCTCTACTCCTTTAGCAATCGCTTTCCCTTGTTGCTATTGAGCTGAATTTTGTCTTTAGTTTTACTGCTTCTCTATTTTCATTTTCCTCTCTTTTTGTGACTGATATTTGCTTAGAAACCATTCGGGTATTTCTCGTTTTGTTGTTTCAACTTTATTTGTCCATACAGCTTTATTCTACTTCGTTTTCTTTCTTCCTCTACTCCTCTAACTAACATTCTTTCCCTTTTCTCTCTGGCTGAATGTCCTATTCTCCTTCTCTCTCAATTTTTTTTAGTTTAACATATCCCACTCTTTTCATCTTATTATGATAGTCGAATACTCCTTTCTCCCTCTCTCTATTTTTGTTTTCAGTTTGGTAATTGTTCTTTGAGCAACCAGTGGGTGCACATGGTATCTTCTGTTCTAATTCTATCATAGTGATCTTTCTTCTAACATTTTTCCTTGCCGCCGTTTTGTGCTAGGGGTGGTGTCGTGCTAGTCTTGCTTCTGTCGAACCGTATGCTTTCTGCTTTTGTTGGGGATGTGGGCCGATTGTTTCTTCTTCTATTTTGGGTTTGACATTTTCGGTAAGTGTTATGCGGTTAGTACAATCTTTTGGATGATTAATATGTGGTTTAGATTGTTAAGTCTTGGTTGGATTGTAGGATACTTTTAAAAAAGAGTTGAACCAGTCTTTGAAAGTGGATTAAGGGAGTGACCCTCAGTCGAGCGACCAAGGCAAGTGTTACAAAACCATTTTAATAAGTGTTATAGGAAAGGGACTAATGATGTATGGTGCTTGAATATAGGTTGGAGTACTCGGGAACTATTCGCAAGCTTCCAAAAATAGGTGTGTAATCACACTGCTTAAATCGTAATTCGGCAAAAGCCGAAAAATATGACATTTGATGCTACACGAGCATGTGCTCACTCGTGTGGCAATCCAAACACATAAAACATGGGCGTTTGATCGCAAAGGCCGTCATGAGCGATTTCATGGGCTTAGGTTGTTTCGGGCCATGTTGGGCCGAAATGGACTGTGTGGGCCCTATAGGCTTGTGGGCCCTACATGGGTAAACCACACGAACGTGTGGAGAATATTGGGCCAGGCTACATAGTTCACATGGCCACGACCATTTCTGGGCTACTTGGGCCACACGAGCGTGTGGGCCCACATGGGTCGCATTATGGGCCTTGGGCCCATTTTCACTATTTGACTGTTAAGATTGCACGGGTCACTCGAGATGGCTGTGGACCTTTTCTTGGGTCGGTAAGCATACCTGGACCCTTAATCGATAAAATGACTATTTTGCCCTCATAAGGTAAAATGACTGTTTTGCCCTTTTATGGTAAAATGACTATTTTGCCCTTAAGTGGTAAAATGACTGAAATGCCCCTACATGGTAAATTGATTGTTTTTCCCCTATGTGATATATGTTTATATTTTGGCATGCTATTGTAATTGTGTTGAGTACATGTTTAATATTATGCTATGACATGACATGTGGCATGATGCATTGCATGAGGGTGGGTTTTTATATGATTGGAGGAAGTGTACTGTATTGGCAGCTCTGTTGCAAATCACTGATGGCTCTAAGCCTATTATACTGGCAGTTTTGCTACAAATACTATTTAGTGCTGCAATCAGTGCTAATTTTGGAGTGTAGGGATGGGTGGGTTGATTTTATCCCCACATGGAATGTAGGGCTGGACGGAGTGGAGTGTAGAGGCTAGATGGGTAGGACTTGTATACTATTTACTGTTACTGCACTATTTACTGTTACTGTAATGGGCCAAGGCCCAAATTCATGACTGTTTCTGTATTGAAATGGGCTAAAGCCCAAACTGATATTGTCACTGTTACTAAAAAGGGCTTAGGCCCAAACTGTGTTTGTTTTCAGACTGTTTGCTTTCTGGGATTACACATTGAGTTTTCGTAAACTCACCCATCTGTTTAATTGTATAGGTAATCCCCAGTCTTAGGCAGATCGATGCTGCGAGGGACTCGAAGGTGGCCACACAACAGCTTACGATCCTATATTTGTCTTTTAATTTATAAGTAGCTTAATTTGGGTATTTTTATGTAATAAGGCCTCTTTAAAGTTTTAGTTTTTAATTTGGACATTTATATTTGTTTTGATTTAATTCTGCTAGTAGTAGGAAGCGAGTTTTCAGAAGATAAATGTTTTTTAAAAATACCACTAATACATAAATGGTTTTAAGAGCTTCCAAAAGAAAACAATGTTTTACAAGTAAAATGCAAGTATGCAACTGTTTTAAAAAGCTTCCGATATAAACGAGGTTTTGAAATTAATAACATTTTAAAGAATATACTTTTTGATGATGATGATGCAAGTTTTAAAATCATCTTTTAGATCACTCAATAAGGCTAAATAAGATTGGGCTTTTCAAACGAGATCACACTTTACGAAAAATACTTCAATGTGACGTCGCAGATTTGGCCATAATGTCTATGCCGAGTTTGGGGTGTTACATATTCAGTGAGAAGTGCCACATCTTTACTGATCACAAGAGTTTAAAGTATTTGATGACTCAAAAAGATTGGAATTTGTGACAACGGAGATGGCTCGAGTTGTTGAAAGACTATGAGTCGGTAATCGATTATCATCCTGGGAAGGAGAATGTAGTCGTCGATGCATTGAGTGGGAAATCTTTGTTTGCTTTGAGAGTAATGAATACACGACTGACTTTGTCTGATAATGGATTGATTCTAGCAGAGTTAAATGGTAGATCGGTATTCCTTTAGCAAATTTACAAAGCTCAGAAATGTGACAGTGAATTGCAAGCTAAGAGAGTTCAGTGCAAACTGAATAGTGATTCAGATTTTTAGATTGGGGCTGATGATTGTTTGATGTTCCGAAGTAGGATTTGTGTACCAAAAAATACTGAGTTGATTCAGGAAATTCTTTATGAGGCACACAGTGGTTGTCTGTCTGTTCATCCAGGAAGTATGAAGATGTATAATGATTTGAAGAAATTGTATTGGTGGTCGGGTATGAAACGAGATATTTCTGAATTCGTATCGAGATGTTTGATTTGTCAACAAGTAAAGGCTGAACATCAAGTACCTTCAGGTTTACTTTAACCTATAACTATACTCGAGTGGAAATGGGATAGAGTTACGATGGATTTTGTATTGGGGTTACCTTTGACTCCAAAAAAGAGAGATGCCATATGGGTCGTGGTTCATAGATTGACAAAATTGGCTCATTTTATTCCGGTACGTACTGATTATTCACTTGATAAGCTAGTTGAATTGTACATTGCTGAGATTGTTAGATTGCATGGGGTGCCTACTTCTATTATTTCAGATAGAGATCCGAGCTTTACGTCGTGATTTTGGGAGAAATTGCAAGAAGCGATGGGTACAAAGTTGAGTTTTAGTACTGCGTTCCATCCGCAAATCGATGGTCAATCTGAAAGAGTGATTCAAATTCTTGAAGATACGCTTTGCTGTTGTGTTTTAAAGTTCGAAGGTAGTTGGGATAAATACCTACTGTTGGTCGAATTTGCTTATAACAACAGTTATCAGTCGAGTATAAAGATGGCACCGTATGAAGCATTGTATGGCCGTAAATGCCGAACTCCATTGTACTGGACTAAACTTAATGAGAAATAGATTCATGGGGTTGATTTGGTCAGAGAAACCGAAGAAAAGGTGAAAGTAATTTGTGATTGTTTGACAGTAGTTTCAGAACAAATTTGAAACGAAAGGATATTGAATTTCAGGTTGGTGATAAAAGTGTTTCTGAAAGTATCACAGTGGAAGAAAATTCTTAGATTTGGTCACAAAGGCAAGTTAAGTCGGCGGTTCATTGGGTCGTATGAGATTATTGAAAGAATAGTATAACACCCCTAACCCGTATCCGTCGTTAGATTAGGGTTACAAGGTATTACTAGACAAAACACAGCTCAGTATATTCAAATAATACATTACATGTACAAAGGTATATCAACTTCTTTCCAATAATTCTCAAACTCAAATAGCAACCATTTATTGATTTATATAAATCAAATGTGCATATGTAAACAATTTAACCAATTAAAATTAATCATGCTTTACAATTCAATTACTTCAATATCGTCAGCCTATTCAAGTATTCGAACCAAGCTATTATTCATCAAAACCAAAATTTGCATATGTTTCATAATTAAAAAGTTCAAACTATATGGCCATCAATTCTATAGCATTCGAATACCTAAGTTATAATTAATCATATTCCAATTCATAAATCGAGCTTACAATAAGACATCCACTCGTGCTAATTCACTTCTTTGACTAAATACTAAACACACCATTTTACATATCTATGTACATTCACATATTATACCATATCACCCCATATCACACGGCATAATATTCATTAGCATAAAAGATAGTAGCTAGCATTACAACATGGCCAAATATACTTCTTTTAAATTACAAATTCATGCACATATTACCTTATCAATATGGACCATTTTTTAACACAAATGTCAAATCATATCATAACTAATTCACAAGCTAAATAACGTGTCTAACCATCATATATTCAACCAACCTATGAACCATTTTTAAGTATAATTACCAAGTCAAAACATGTCAAAATTTATGTGCTCGCATCATGAAAAAATTACATGTACACACCAATTCATTTCTCACCTATTCGGCTATCAAAATTAACCACTAAAGTCATATCAATTCCACCCTTCAATCTTAAGTTAAATTTACCATTTCATAACCAAATACAAATGTCAACTTGTCACTTTATGACTATCCATTTAGCTAATAAACATACCTAATACATAGTCATTATTTACTAATAAGTAACTGAATCAAAGTAGCCATTTTACTTCTATAATTTGTCATTAACACTTTATGCACATAACAAAAATCAAACATTAAACTAATCAACTTGACCTTCAGATATCAAACCATAAACAAACATGTCATATGCATATGTATTTAATTTATCTATCATTACCTGAATATGAATACACATCATTTACCAATTCCAAGCAAATTTACAAGACTAATTATATATCAAATTTTATGTCAATAATGAACCACACCAATAACCAAATTCACAAGATATAGCAAAGTCATCTCATAGCTTATCAAAACATGTACCACAAATCAAAAACATATCCATTATTTACATCATTACTCAAGCCATTTTCGCATGGCCATTTATAAACAATTCAAAACCAAACATATCCAAACTAGCCTATACATGCCATATGTAAAAAGTACAAACTTTTAAAGTACCAAAAAAACAGACGATAGTGTGATAGTCTTCGCTGGCGATTCTCGAGGCCGTAACAAATCTCCAAAACCTATAAAACAGTAGCAAATATACAAACACAGTAAGCTATCACAGCTTAGTAAGTCATAAGCAAATAAACAACTCGATGACATAATCAACTCAATTTAACCAAACCAATTTATATTATCATAATCACATTTAATTTCAAACTTACAGTTTCATATAAACCATATACTTCTATATATAAACTTTATCTTGGCCAAATATACATATATCTATTATCAAAGTATCATTCAATTTCAAAGCCATAATATCATTATATAACCGAGTATATATAAACTCATATGCATATACTCATGAATCAAACTTTAATATCACATACTTATACATAACATGTAGCCGAATATACTACATAAATACACATATATTTACATTAGCATCATGTATAATTTGCATCACATATCAAATAACTAACTTACCTTATTTTCAAATAGGTAATCAACTATCACATACCTGATCACTTTAGCTCAATTTACACATTTGATCACAAGTTATCATTTCCCATTGAACCATTCGAAATTGAATAGGATAATCGGATAATCACACATATTGTACAATGCCAACGTCCCATACGTGGTCTTACATGTAATCACATATCGATGCCACTATCCCAAACAGGGTCTTACACGAAACACATATCGATGCCAACGTCCCAGACATGGTCTTACACAAAAACACAGATCGAAAATCCTATGTCATGACATATATATCCTAGCTATTCCTAAGGTTCATACGGGGCTTTTAGACGTCGTAACTCAGTCAAATCGAACTCGTAACTATTTCTCTCAAACATATATCATTTTGACACATTCTCAAACAATTATAACAATTAAATTCAGAATTTATAATATACTTATATTGAAATTTACAGCATCTATTTGCCTATAAACTTACCTCGGACAATGATAATCGGAACGGGACGATTATTCGACAACTTTGGTTTTTCACCGATCCAAATCCAATTTCTTTGGTTCTTGATCTAAACATATTCAAATTAAACTCATTCAAACATAATTTCATTCAATTTAGTCCAAAAACACATAAATGGGCAAATTACCATTTTGCCCCTGAATTTCACACTTTTTACAAATTAGTACAAATTGCACAAAACACAAAACATCTAAAATTTGAATACGCTATGCTGAGGCCGAATGTTCCTTATGTTAATACAAGTCCATACATTTTATTTATTTCACATTTTAGTCCCTCAATTTATTATTTTTGCAATTTAACCCTAATTACGCAAATTCATCAAAAATTCCAATACAAAACATATTAATCCAAAACATATCTTTCATAATTCATCATCTAACATCACAAAGCTCAATTATTCATCAATGGCATAACTTAAAATATTCATCAAAATTAGAAATTCAAGCATGGGTTTTGTACATTACACTGCAACGATCTCAAAAACGTAAAAATTAGAAAAATCTGAGCTAATTACATACCTTGATTATGCTACCAAATGGCCGAAACTTTCAAAGCATTTTTATTTCTCTTTTCTTTTAGTATTCGGTCATGGTGGAAAAGATGAATGCATATTTTTTTATTCTTTATAATATATTAACTTAATAATCATTTTACATATTTAACCTTTAAAATAAAATATAAAACCATTATAATTCTTGGCCATAACCATCCATATCATGTTCTCATGGAAAAATTGCATTATAAATACTTCAAATTATAAAGACACATTCAATTTGGCCCTTACACATTAAGCCATCAAATTTTTATTTTACGCGATTAATCCCCTTTTCTTAAATCGGCACTCAAACGACAAAATTAAAACACGAAAATTTAACAGATATAAATTCACACATAATAAACACAGAAAATAATTTTAAATATTTTTTTAACTCAAATTTGTGGTCCCGAAACCACCGTTCTAAATAGGGTCTAAATCAGGCTATTACAACTCTCCGCCCTTAGGGATTTTCGTCTCCAAAAATCTTACTGGTGAATAGGTTTGGATAACGTTCCTTCATTGCATCCTTTGGCTCCCACATTGCTTCTTCAATTCCATGTTTATGGCACAGTACTTTCACTAACGGAATTTTCTTATTTCGCAACTCTTTAACCTCGCGATCTAGAATACGGATCGGTTCCTCTTCATAGGTCATATCAGGCTTAATCTCAATCTTTGACAGATTAATCACATGAGAGGGATCAGATCGATGAAGCATCGACACATGGAATAGATTATGGATCTTTTCTAACTCAGGTGGCAACAACAGTCTATAAGCAATCGACCTGATACACTCTATAATCTCATACGACCCAATAAATCTCAAACTAAATTTGCCTTTACGGCCGAATCTAAGTATTTTGTTCCACGGTGAGACTTTCAAAAAGACTTTGTCCCCTATCTGAAACTCTATATCTTTTTGTTTCAAGTCCGCATACAATTTCTAATGATCTGATGTTGTTTTCAGACTTTCGCAGATCACTTTTACTTTTTGTTCAGTCTCTCTAATCAAATTGACCCCGTGTATCTTGTTTTCAATGAGCTCAGTCCAATATAATGGTGTTCGACATTTATGGCCATACAAACCTCGTAAGGTGCCATTTTGATACTCGATTGAAAACTATTATTGTACACAAATTCAATCAGAGGTAAGTATCGTTCCCACGTACCTTTAAACTCGAGAATGCAACATCTCAACATATCCTCAAGTATATGAATGATTCGTTCAGACTAACCATCTGTCTGCGGATTGCTGAAATGTAATTTCCTACCTAGAGCATCTTGTAGTTTCTTCCAAAACCGTGATGTAAACCTCAGATCTCTATCCGAAACAATAAAAATAGGTATTTCATGTAATCTCACAATCTGAGAAACGTACAATTCAACTAGCTTATCAAGTGAGTAATTTATGCAAACCGGAACAAAATGAGTCAATTTAGTCAGCCTATCCACAGTAACCCAGATCGCATCTTTCTTGCTTGGTGTCAACGGCAAACCGAATACAAAATCCATCATGAATCTATCCCATTTCCACTCTGGTATCATGATCGACTGAAGTAATCCAGAAGGTACCTGATGCTCGGCTTTTACTTGCTGATAGACTAAACGTTTCAAAATAAAGTCAGAAATGTCTCGTTTCATACCATGCCACTAGTAAAGCTGTTTCAGATCATTATCCATTTTCGTACTACCCGGGTGAACAGATAGTCTACTATTATAAGCTTCATTCAAAATCATCTAAATCAACTCTAAATTTCTCGGAACACATATTTAGTTTTTGAACCTCAAACAACCCTCAGCATCAACTTGAAATTCTGAATCAACATTCAAGTCATGATGCGACCTCAGCTCGAGAAGTCACTACCAAATCCATTGAGTTGCCACGAGGGGCTATAACTCAGTCATGAGCTAAGAAATTTCATGATGCATTAGCAAGCTATGTGGATCAAGCTTGGGAAGAGCAAGAAGACGAACCCAATAATCATGCTTGAACAAGCCCAATAGGCGTCACTTGTAATTTATTGCAAGTTGAATTTGATTTTTAATAAACTCATCTTAGATTAATAAATGAGTTGCTAGATTTTATTCAACTCATATTAGTTTAAATAATTGAGTTAATAAACTTGTTTAAGTTATGCTTCTTTTAAATTATCTAGTTGCTGGAATAACTTAATGATGCATGTGTTTTTAAGTTTTAAGTTCATTTATTTAAGTTGAGTGTTTTATGTGTTTTATGTGTTTAAATGTGTTTAATATGCCTATTTTAATGTGTTAATTGCAGGTGCCTTTTCAGCTAGAAATCGTTACATTCAAGGGATGTTACAAATTGATTAAAGAGACTTTTCAAGTGAATTTTGGTTGCATACAAAGGAAAGCATTATTCTTCATTAAAAGGAGCTATTATCATCCATTAAATGGAGCATTATACATCCTTAAATTCAGCAGCAGCCTCTTTCATCTTCCATAACCGATTGATGATTAAAGTGATCACTTCATGAGTTAATTTTCGTTAAAGTTGCTGGTGTCTATTCGGCTGACCAAGGAGACTTCAATGGTTTTTCCTAAGCATTCAAGACCATTGATTCAGCTGAATTGAAGTGTATTGAAGGTTGGAATTATTTAGTTCAACATTCCAAGATTTTTTAAGCTTTATTTCAGCTCATTATTAGCTCATTAAGATGATCATATGTAACTATTCAACTAGACCTTTTTGGTACTATAAATAGTTGTAATAAGCCTATTGTTAAAAAGATCTTTTGCTGAATTTATGTTAAAGTTGAGTATTGTGAGTTATCCAATCCTCTTTGTTCTTTTGGAACTGATCTGAGTTATCAAGCTTTGCTTGTGGCGTCTATCCTTTCCTTGTTAAATCGAACTTATCACTTTTCTAAGTGTGGCATTCAACCTTACCTCTGGTTCCTATCTTGCATAGATAGCGGGTCAAGATTTTTATCAAATTATCCCTTATCATTTCCACCGATTTCAACCTAAGTGCTTGACTAAGTTTAAGGTCAACAATCCAATAATTGTTGGTTCACTCTTAAGCCTTAGCCAAATCCTATTCTTTAATTCCATAACCATTTTGAAACCATTCCGTTTGAGCCTATCTTTCATAATTTCAAGCCACTTTTTGCCAACCGTTCAGATTTACTCAAATTCACGATTGGGCAACATTACGACTCAAATCATCATCAAAATGAGTTCGTATTAAATTGGTATCAGAGCTAGCAAATTTGGAGTAAGAATTGACGTTCCCGACATTACGGTATAATATTTCTTTTGAAAAAAGTCGTGAAATTTTTTTATTAGTCTCCATTCAAAAAAATTCAAGGAGTGAATATTTATCTTTGCAAGTAAAAAAAAACAAAAAAAAAGTTCAAGATCTTCATTGTCGAGTTTCTCCTAAAATTCTATTTGCTCTCCAGAAATCACCCAGTCAACATCCTACCATTCGACCAAACTTATTTTTTTTTCTTTTCTTGTTTCAAGCCTACCTATAGTCCTACAACACTCCCTACCAAACCTGAACATTAATCTTGTAAGCCGACTCACAACAACTGCTTTTTAAGTTTAAAATAGTTCCTTATGAACTTAGAGAGGAGGAAGTGAGAGGAAAAAGGCAAGAGAGTAGTGAGTCTTTTTGAGAGTATAAAAGCCAAGTGTGTGTGATTTCTTTTTGAGTGGATTGTAAGGTCCTTTTTTGTGAGTTCTTAAAAAAAATGTCACGAAGTCCGGAAGGAAATCCAAATGTGGAAGGTGGGTTCCGTCCTGTAAGAAACATTGGAGGAGGTGTGCCAAATCTTACCTTTCAGGCACTTATGCGAGAGATGGAACGATTATTTGATCGAAGACTCGAACCACTCGAAGATCGGTTATATCGAGTTGAGACACGAGAACAACGTGAGGCAACTCCGAAAGGTGCAAGACAAGGGCGTAATGAAGAGAGTGAGCAAGAATGTGATAATTCATCTGTCCGAAGTGTACGACAATAAGGCCACCAATGACATCGGGGTCCTAGAGATCGTGATCGTCCAGATGACAATCTTAAAAATATCAAGATGACAATTCCACCATTCTAAGGTAAGAATGATCCTGAAGCTTATTTGGAATGGGAAAAGAAGATCGATCTTGTTTTTGAATGCCACAACTATTCAAAGAGTAAAAAGGTGAAGCTCGCAACTATTGATTTTTCTGATTATGCAATTGTATGGTCGGACCAGCTTGTAATGAGTCAAAGGCAAAATGGTGAAAGACCTATTTCTACTTGGGGTGAAATGAAATCAATCATGAAGAAACGATTTATTCTTTCATATTACCACCATGATCTTTATCAACAACTCCAAAGCCTTACTCGAGGTAATAGAAGCATTGAAGATTATTATAAAGAGATGGAGATAGCAATGATACAAGCTGATATCAAGGAGGATCGAGAAGCGACAATGGTGAGGTTTCTTGTGGGTTTAAACCGTGACATTGCCAACATAGTTGAATTACAACACTATGTTGAAGTGATGGACATGGTCCATATGGCGATTAAAGTTGAGAAACAACTCAAGCGAAAAGGAGTTAGTCGATCCTATGCCAACCCTTCTACTAATAAATTGAGCCAAGGAGTGAACAAACCCCCTGTTAAAACAAAGAAACCGATTGTAGCAACTAAATTTAACCAGCCCATTGATGAGTCCAGTCGAAACAAAAGCGAGCAAGTGCCAAATTGCACGAGAGACATAAAATGTTTCAAGTGTCAAGGTCGAGGGCACATAGAAAGCCAATATCCTAATCGACGTGTTATGGTGGTAAGGGCCAACGGTGAAATCGAGTCTGTAACACCCTAAACCCGGCCTAGATGTTATGGCTGAATCTGCGATGTCACATTGAAGTGTTTTTCGAAAAACAAAATATCATTGAAAAATCCATTCTATATTAAAACCTTTTTGTAATCTTAACGAAAATTTAGGATATTTTGTTCATTGTAAAAACTCAAGTCATTTAAGCAAAATGTTAATCATATTAGATTGTTATTACACTTTAAAACAATGTTTGTTGCAGAAGCTTTTAAAATATGTTGCGTAAACGTAGTGTTTTGAAAAGCGTTTATTTTTTTGAAAATCCACAGCCTACTACTAACAGATATGAATCAAAGTAAATATATCCTAAATTAAAATAAAATTTAAAGAGGCCTTATTACAAAACAAATACCCAAATTAAATTACTTATAAGTTAAAAGTTAAAATGGAAGCAAATGCGGCTGTGTGGCCACCTTCGAGTCCCTAGCAGCACCGATCCGCCTAAGAACTACCTGCGCAAAAAAACAAAAGGGTGAGTTTATGAAAACTCAGTGTGTAATCCCTTAACAATGATCGGTCATATATGAGAGGCAATTACTGATGCAGGCCTAGGCCTGTTTGATATGATTCAATTTCAGTTAGAGCCTTAGCCCATTACAGTATCAATAACAGTACAGAATGCAAACGAAATTCCTACCCAATCAGCCTCTACACTCCACTCCGTCCAACCCTAAACTCCATGTGGGGATAAAATCAACCCACCCAACCTTACGCTCTAAAATAGCACCGGTTGCAGCACTAAACAGTGGTTGCAGCAAAGCTGCCAGTACAGTACACTTCCTCCAATCAATAATAAACCCATCCCCATGCAACATATCATAATATCATGCATGTATGCAATATATATATATATAAAATGGCATGCTCGATTACAGTCATACATACATAAGGGCATAACAGTCATTCTACCTCATATGGACATAACAATCATTTATCAATTTTGGGTCTAGGCATACTTACCGATCCAACAGTAGGTCCACACTCGTCTCGAGATACCCGTGCAACCTTAACAGTCTAACAGTGAAAATGAGCCTAAGGTCCATAATGTGGGCCCATGTGGGCCCACATACCAGTGTGGCCTATTTAGCCCAAAAATGGCCCTGGCCATGTGAACTACACAGCCTAGCCCAAAATTTTCCATGCTTTTGTGTGGTTTACCCATGTGGGGCCCACGAGTCCGTGAGGCCCTCACAGCCCGTTTCGGCCCAACATGGCCCAAATCGGGCTAAGCCTATGAGATCACTTATGGTGGCCTCTACGATCAAACGCCCACGTTTATGCATTTGTATTGCCACCCGAGTGAACGCACGCCCGTGTAGCGACAATAGTCACAATTTTTGGCTTTTATCAATTTACGTTTTGAACAGTGTTTACACACCTGATTGTGAACGTGCGTGACTTGTATCACCCCTTACCCGTATCTGAAGCCGGGACAGGGTTCGAGGCGTTACCAGACTTAAACATTCACAAACATGCAAAATTGGGCCATAAAATTTCATCTAAATTAAAACTTTTCAAACACATGTAAATCATCCCTTATACAGGCCTCCGAGGCCTAAAACATACATCGGGGTCGTTCGGGACTAAACCAAGGACTTTAGAAAGCTCTAGAAAACTTAGAGAAATTTTCATGAAATAGGGTCACATGCTCGTGTGGACACAGGGACATGCTCGTGTGTCTTCAACATGCCCGTGTCCTCAGGCTGTGTAACTCTCTATTTATGACGTCAATAGAACAAATTGATCCACACGGCCAAGCCACACGCCCGTGTGCTAGGCCGTGTCCTCCACATGGCTCAGACACATGGCCATGTCTCTGCCTGTGTAGCCAACACTTAGGCTATTTTCCAAGCCTTATGTTGTCCTTAATTCTCTCCCATACTTATACACATTATAGAAACACATTATAACATCAATTTAATAGTTAATCATCCTTTAGTAAAATTTCATTAAAGCATTTACATGTTGTCATACATGTGTTTATTACCTATGCTCATGTTACACCAAGTTAGGCATTCCAATTCACATTCTACAATTGTCCATATTCAATCATTATCTACTTACTACCATGCCACATATTCATTCCATGGCCACGACCACCTCGAATGGTCTTAGAGCATTCATCATGTACATGTGTTATACTAATCATTCATAACAACCAATTATAAACACATGACAAACATTAACACATAACAAGAATAATTAGGCTTACAAGCCATAACCATTTAAGCTACATCTGATGGCCATATACAATAAATCAATATAAGCCGATACATTTGGCTAATCATAACAACATCTAACATAAAAATCTAGTCCTTATACATGCCACTCACTTGAAAGTATTTAGTACACATATGACAATACTCCGGAGTTGTTGGCTTGATAGTGTGATGCTGCCTCCGATGGTCTCCAACCCCGAGCTGACCTGAGAACACTAAGAAAATGGAGAGGAGGGAGTAAGCTTAAAGCTTAGTAAGTCCATATGAAAATATTAAGCAAATTATCAACATGATTCCATGAAAATGTAATCATAATTACACTTTTGCTGATTTTCTGGTCACGCTATTTTCTTGAGTCATAGTTACTAATTTATTTATATCTGGAGCTACGAAACACCAAATCAAGATCCGTTAATTTTATATGAAACTATACTCATATATATTCTTACCATAAAATTTTCAGAATTTTTGGTCTAACCAATAAGTACAGTTTATTCATTAAAGATACCCCTGTTTCACTTTTTGACAGTTCCGACCTCTCTTCACTAAAAATTATTTATCTCATGGTACAAGACTTCAAATTGAGAACTGCTAATTTTCCCAGAAACTAGACTTAGATATATCCTTACCATAAAATTTTCAGAATTTTTGGTTTATCCAATTAGTACAGTTTATTCATTAAAGATACCCCTGTTTCACTTTCTGACAGTTCCAACCTCTCTTCACTAAAAATTATTTATCTCATGTTACAGCTCTTGGATGTTGTCCTCATAAATTCCTCTTTAAAATAGAGTCATTAAGGATTTAAGCATAATTATTTATTTAAAATTTTTAATGATTTTCTCAAATCAAAATAGGGGATTCCATAATCATTCTGACTCTGTCTCACAAAAATCCAATTATCACAAAATATGAAAATTTTTTGCCTTCACCATTTCTTTTATGAGAAAAATACACTCACTAAGATTTAATTTCATATCTTATTCAATCTCTAATAAAATTTCTACTATTTTTGGTGATTTTTCAAAGTCATACAACTGCTGCTGTCCAAAATTATTTTATTAAAAAATTTCACTTTTACATAATTTCACTTACTACATTCTATCTTACCAAAAGATTCGCTCAACTATCGAGCACATTGCTCACAACTTTTCACATGGATATACTTGTAATTATTCATCACATAGTCATGTACATATGTTTTTTCACTTAGTAAATTTCCTGTTGAACTCATCGGAATAATAACAGATACCCGGTGGCTTGTGCATATACCACTCTTGTAACCGAAGCTCTCTGGTACGCATAGTAGCCTGCACTTAGTACTACACATGTGACCTATCAATTTGGTACACGTAGTAGCCTGCACATAGTACTACACATGTGACTTAACCATCTGATACACGTAGTAGCCTACACTTAGTACTACACACGTGATCGAAGTTAACGGGTACGCATAGTAGCCTACACTTAGTACTAGACATGCGACCTATCAATCTGGTACACGTAGTAGTCTGTACTTAGTAATACAGATGTGACTTAACCATCTGATACACGTAGTAGCCTGCACTTAGTACTACACACATGATCGAAGTTAACGGGTACGCATAGTAGCCTGCACTTAGTACTACACATGGGACCTATCAAGCTAGTACACGTAGTAGCCTGCACACGTAGTAGCCTGCACTTAGTACTACACGCGTGGCCTAACCATCTGATACATGTAGTACCTTCACTTAGTATTACACATGTGATCGAAGTTAACAGGTACGCATAGTAGCCTGCACTTAGTACTACATATGCGACCTATCAATCTGGTACACGTAGAAGCTTGCACTCAGTACTACACACGTGACTCACAATGGATCGTTTGTATCTCTTCTATTTCGAAGGTTCAATCGGGAAATTCTTCACTTTTCAACATTTTACTAACTCATTCTTAGTCAATTTTGATTCGTAGTTTACATCAATTGATCATTCTATAGGTAGCCACATCTCATATAATAACAAAGATAATAACATAAAAGAATTGAAATATTATTTACATACAAACTTACTCGTTTCAAAGAAACATCATATTCCATCAAACTTCTAAACCTTTACTAGACGTACTCGAATTGTGGCTTTATTCACATAGCAATATCTCATAATCAGATGGCATTGCAACATTTTCATCATAATAGCAAAACATCAAGAACATGTTATATCATCAAAATAATCACATAATATCAAATTATTCACATATACATATACTTATAACTCGTGTAATATCGAAGCATTAGCATTCAAATACAATATTGCATTATTAAAATCACATGAACTTACCTTGGGTTCGAGTACGACTATATATTCTGATTTAGTCCATAATCTCATTCATTTCCAATCTATGCTTGAATCTTATTTTCCTTGATCTATAATACCACATTTAGCTTACTAATTAGTCACATTATTCATATGGGTCCAAAAATCATACTTTTACAAATTTGCATTTTGACCCTTAAACTTTCACATATTTGCACTTTGGTTTCTAGGCTCGTAAAATGATTTTTATTCAATTTCCTTGCATTTTAAGCCTAGTCGAATCATTTTCATAACTGTAGCAACTCCTAATTTCCACTAAATCACACTTTTATGACAAATTTTGTAACTTTTACAAAACGGTCCTTTTTGACAATTTCACCGAAAATCACTTAGTAAAAGTCGTTTATTACACACCGAGCATTCATATTCTACCATTAGACATCAAAACACATGCATGTCATCCATGGGTAAATTTTTAAACACAAACCCTAGCTCAAAATATGGGTAGAAATGAGTAGATCTTGTTACGAGGATTCCAAAAGCGTAAAAATCATTAAAAAGGGGGCTAAAACAGACTTACAATTGAACTTGGAAGCTTGAAAAACCCTAGCTATGTCTTCTCCATGCAAGTTTCGGCCATGGGGTAGAAGATGGACAAAAATTGGCTTTTAATTTTGTTTTTAATTCATTTTAATTACTAGATTACCAAAATGCCCCTAACTTAAAAATATTCTATTTCACCCATTTCATGACCATTTTTGTCCAACAAATTATCCAATGGTCTAACTACCATTTAAAGTGCTCCTATTTAAAATTTCATAACAAATAGACACCTCTAACATGTAGAACTCAACTTTTACACTTTTTACAATTTAGTCCTTTTGACCAAATTGAGTGCCCAAATGTCAAAATTTTCGAACGAAATTTTCACGAAATCATCCCGTGAAATTGTAGACCATAAAAATATAATAAAAACAAATTTTATTGTGTCATATTTGTGGTCCCAAAACCACTGTTCCGACTAGGCCCTAATTCGGGATGTTACAACTCTCTCCCTTTAGGGATTTTTGTCCCCGAAAATCTTACCAGAAGAGTGGTTCAGTTTTCAAATAAACTCCACTATCTCATAATCATTATTGAATAACCTTTACTCAAGCTATGTTTAATACTTTTCTCTTTAATTTCTCATTCTAAAGTCATGAACAATTCCATGTTATACGACACATCAATCGAATCTTGACTTCTATCAGAGAACTCATGTATATAAGGGTCGAACCCATACTGTCATAGAATATGTATATACACATCATACTTGAATCCTCTCGGATTCAAATGGCGTAGCTAGCCCGATCATCATGGCCTTAAGTTCTCTATCATTTTATACAGCCCGACAATTCACTAGATCGACCTTTAGTCATCATTAAAATTTAGAGCCTCAACTAGCTTTTTCAATAATTCATGATATAAATCCCGGATCTCAATCCGATTAACAAAAATTAGCATTTTAAGAAATTCAACAATCTCAAAGATACTTAATCTCATGAGTCTGATAAGCAAAAATTCAATACTTACCGACATTGTAACACCCCAAACCCGGCCCAGAAGTTATGACCGGATCCGACGTGTCACATTGAAGTTTTTAAGAAAACCCATTCCTCTTTCAACGTCCTTCTTAGTGTTTTAAAAGATAGTCTTTGCTAAGTTAATAAAGTGAATGGAAGTCTGTGCACTGGTAGGTATCCAAACAGAGGAGGTGAGCCTAGAAGGTCGCTTAAGTACCAAGCTCTTGATTGGATCCAATCCTAGACATGCCTACAACCATTGCCACACTTTGGTGCTAGGTTAGGTTTTGAGAAAAACAAGTTGGAATTCATTTAAGTAGATATTTTTGATAAACCGATTAATTATATCGTTACGTTATTTTGAAAACAATTATCATTTTGGAAACACGTCCTAGGTCTAACTCATATTGTTATCAGAAAAATATAGGGTATAAGATAAAATAATCCTAGAAAAATAGTTAAAACGGCCTTATTACAACCCAAAACCAAATAATAATATTAATAAGATAAAACTTATAAAGAAATAAATCGGCTACTTATTGCAATTAAAAGAAACAGAAACAGAAACAGAAACAGTAGTGTGGCCATCTCCGAGTCCCTCGCAGCTCCAAACCATCTAAGCTTAGGGATTACCTTGCAGTTAGAAACGGGGTGAGTTTATGAAAACTCAGTGTGTAATCCCAATAACAAACAAAACGATAAATAACACGATGATCAAGTACAAATGCGGGCCAAAGCCCTATTTAGTCTTGACATATACTGGGCTGAAGCCTTTCATTTAACGGTTACTGGGTCGAAGCCTTTTCATAAATCGTATCACTAGGCCGAAGCCTTTTCATAAATCATATCACTGGGCCGAAGCCTTTTCATAAATCATATCACCGGGCCGAAGCCTTTTCATAAATCATATCACTGGGCCGAAGCCTTTTTATAAATCATATCATTGGGCCGAAGCCTTTTCATAAATCATATCACCGGGCCGAAGCCTTTTCATAAATCATATCACTAGGCCGAAGCCTTTTCATAAATCATATCACTGGGCCGAAGCCTTTTCTGTAAACGGTATGGCCCTTAGGCCCATTTCAATATCACATGTAATGTCAATGAATGTATGCAAGCCCATTTCAATATCACATGTAATGTCAATGAATGTATGCAAGCCCATTTGGGGAGACTACTCGACCCACCATCCGCTACTCTCCACCCGTACCAACCAAGCTCTCCATGTGGGGAATAACTCAACCCACCCAACCAAACTCTCCACTGGCAGCATAGCTGCTTTATCATATAACTAGAGGTCTTGCCTCTTTTTAATAACTGGGGCATAAGCCCTTTTCGGTAAACTGAGGCATAAGCCCTTTTCGGTAAACTGGGGCAGAGCCCTTTTAGCACTTCCTCCATCAATATAACCCATATCCCATGCAATATGTCATGTATGCAGAATGTCATGCCCATATTTGAATCAAACAATCATAGTCAAGTCATTCATATCACCAACATATATTCACAATCAAATCCGTCAACCACACAGTCCAAGTCAGTCACTTGCCCACAAAGGCAAAACAGTTATTTTTCATATTATAAGAGTATTTTTGTAATTTTACCAAAAACTAGGGTTTTCCATGTTCATTACATTTGTCAATATTTCTGAGTGTTTAAACAATGATCTTTAACCCACTTATCAAATTCGGGCTTTTGGGCCCAAAACCCCCAATGGGCCCTACGAATGCTGATTTAGCCCAGTAAGCCTGCTTAACCCAAATTTTACAATAATACTAACCGTGTTAACATGCAACTTTTCCAAATTCCATTTTCTATCAATTTTACCCAAATGGGCCAAAAAGCCCATTTGGCCCAATTCCAGCCCATGGAGGCCCAATTTACCATTGTTAACACATTGGAGTTCTTACCTGTTCCATCAATCCAAACACCGACCTTATCGTATTTATCGCATCTATACCTATACGCAACATTACAAGTTCCCGAAATGCCGGTATTTTAGCATTTCGGCTTCTCAGCAGATATTAATCTAAGCTACTACGAGGGTTAGTACACACCTGTTATGGGTTGAAGTTGAAACGTTTCCATAATCAATCACCTACGATAACCACCACCTGTCACTCAAACTTAACTAATCCAATATCAATATACGTAAATCCTAAGCACATCAGTCATACGGAACATAAGGGCATATTCGTCATTTTACCATACAAGGGTATTACGGTAATTCTACCCTACAGGGGTATTTCAGTAATTCTACCTTACAGGGGTATTTCAGTAATTCTACCCTACAGGGGTGTTTCGGTAATTCTACCCTACAGGGGTATTTCGATAATTCTACCCTACAGGGGTATTTCGGTAATTCTACCCTACAGGGGTATTTCGATAATTCTACCCTACAGGGGTATTTTGGTAATTCTACCCTACAGGGGTATTTCGATAATTCTACCCTACGTGGGTATTTGGTAATTCTACCCTACGGGGTGTTTTGGTAATTCTACCCTACTGGGGTATTTTGTAATTCTACCCTACAGGGGGTTTTTCTGTAATTCTATCCTACTGAGGGTATTAGGTAATTCTACCCTACAAGGGTATTTGGTAATTTTCATAATCGAGGTATTTTGGTAATTTTGTAAACCAAGGGTATTTGTTAACTTTATAAATTGAGGTAAAAAACAAAGAATTCAGTAAATCAAGGGTAAAACGATAATTTTACAAGTTGAGGCATTTCAAGAATTGGTAAACTAAAGTATTCTAAACATGGATAATAATATGAATGGCCCTAAAGCCCATTCTCGGCCCAAATGGTCCCACACGCCGTGTGGCCCTTTTAGGCCAAACCTAGCCACAAATATGCGATTCACCTAGCCTAGTCAATATTTACAACACAATCAAACAACTTATTCAATTGGGTCCGTAGTAGGCCCATTGGGCCCACATGGCCCCTTTCGCCCATCGCGCCCTGAGTAGCCATCCAACAACTAGAGTAGTGAGAAATACACACGATAGGAGATTGGAGTTAATCCACGATCCGAGCACTCTTAGCCGACGCCCAACCCAAACGAGCACGCCATAAAGCGAAAGGATCACCAAGAAAGGTACATTTACTCTCCTCATGGTTCTCTCTATTTAAAGCTAGCTTCCCATCCACTCTTATGTTAGCTTCCCGATGTGGGATCCTCCAACATCGAGTTTAAATTCAACACCAACTCTTGCCGCCCTTATTAGCAAAATAAATGCTCATTGCTTACCCTAGGATTCGAACCCATGCCTTCCCTCAGATGCTTCACACGCTACTTGCCACTAAGCTACAAGGCTTTTTGTGTCATGTTTTATCCCCAATTAATTATAAGGTCTAAAGGCCAAAGTCCAGGTTCCCTTAAAAGAAAAAACCAAAATAAATTGCAAGAGCCAAGGCTTGAACCCAGGCTCCCATACAACCTTAATGACGCCACAACCACTAGACTACAAGCTTTCTTGTGTCATTTATTTAACACAATAATTTAAAAGCCCTCATCCAAGCATCCAGGTTTCTCTTTTTTTTTTTCACTTAATACCAAAATTTTTGCTAAAGCCCAAGTTTGAACCCAAGATTTCTCTAGCACTTCTTAGGGCCATTAACCACCAAAGCAGACATTTAATTGTGTCATTTCATTGCACAATTAAATACCTATATACAACCTCCTTACGGACCCGCACTCAAGGCCCAATACTTCTAGGCCCAAATTCGGGGTGTTACAGACATGATTTGCAGATTCATCAATTACTTAACAAGAACTCATATGACATCTTTCTCTTTCAAAGATAGGAATAATTCTAATATGAAATCTATAGCAATCTCATTCTTAGAGATCATACCATAACTATCTTATCATCCTTTAACAATTCAAGTCAGCTACACTATCTCAACTTAAGTCTTTCTATCACAGCATAGACTTTAAGCTATCACACTGCCCTTCTTGTCTTAAAACACATTACTGAAAATCGAGAAGTCATTGCTCAACGCAGACTAAACCAGTTTCAAGGCTTCGATTAACAATATTCTTGTATATTCAAATTGTTACCAACATGTAGTAGACCATTCAACTTTCACAAGACAAAAACTTTATCATTCAAAGTAACTTTAAATCGTATCAAAATCTTCTAAGATATATACACTTTCATTCAGACTATCTGTCTTTTACCCGGAGAGATAAAATCTTATTCTCAGACTTGGGAAAAAAAATTCAGACATAAATATCCCATTAAATCTTTCAAACAATAACCCATACAAACTGAACAACCAAGTCGGTCTTAATTATTACTTGATAAAGTCTCAGCAAATCCTTCCTTTCAGTTGTCAAAACAATTTAACGTGTAATCATGCGAAATTCACTCATCATACTAATCAAAGTTCATTTCAATTGCATTAGCTCAAGGTAGTATAAATGTTCCCAATCGAATGCATTAACTTGATTAACTTTATTGAGAAAAGAAATCCATCATACAAGATGATACTAGCAATTTCACCACTTATGCCTTTGTCGATGTCAAACCCTTCACGAAGATTTAGAGAAATCCAGATACTAGAATTACCACATTACTATGATCAAAACAGAAGCATAGTCACATTTGACATGATTATCACAACTGAAGAACACACTGTAGATATGAGTCATGATTGATAAATTTCAGATATAGATAATAAGAAAACCAGGATTAAGAAGTCCAAGATAGAGAAATCCAATATAAGGAAATCCAAGATACAATATCATAATGAAAGACCCAGAACAAAGCTCTTAAGAAAATATTGAAGATTTCGATAATTTCCCAAAAGAAAGAAGTCCAGAAGAATACATCATTCAAGCCCACTGGAACTAAATGCAACAAGGATAATGTACCTTCCCATATATATATATATCGAACAGAGCATCCATTAGAAGGAATAGAATCATAACATCAGGTACATTATCTCATAAAATCCCAACAGACGAAACGTAATAGAATGCCAGAGGGAAAATAGAGCAATACAGATTATATACCAGTCAGACTATCAATATTTTTGTCTTATTCCAAGATTAGAAAACATTTTCGCACAATAACAATTTATCTAAAAATAGATAGCCCCAGTAATACTTTCGAGAGTAAATGAACTCATAGAGTACCTCAAGAGAGACAGTCATAATCTACTTACTATAATTACCACATTCCGATATCTTACATGTCAAGATTTATTCCTCCAACTATTTCTGTTATTACAAATCCCACATTACGATTTTCATTAAAGAAGATTGGTTCTAAAGAAATTCCAGTTAATACGTTTCTTGACATCGCACTTTACTAGCTTTGCCTTTACTTATCAATCCAATTAATCTCTGATCATAGTTATAATCATTCTACAGCTGAACTCTTTGATCTCATACTTGTGAGCTTATTCAACACTAATCTTATAAAATCCTTTACAAAACACCACTCTAGTAAGGGGGTAGGGTCGTAAGGTCCCTAACTCGTCTCTCATACACATATACATATAACACTATTTCATCATCATAGTAACATTTTCACAAGCATATCATCCACTTCAGGAAAACTATTATTCACGTTTGTATTACACGAACTTTTCAGTTATCTTATTTAAACCAGTGCATTTATGCATGCATTCTATGGATTCTGAATAACTTTACTTATCCCATTCATTCAGTCAAACAAGTCATGCACATAACATCTTATGAGGGCCAAACAAATATGGATAAGTATGTCACAATCAAAACTTTTATCTGGCACTTCATCATATACATATCATTACATTCATATGAATCAATCCATCAATTTAACGTAAATAATTTGATTACATCATAATCCTTTGTCTCATTTAAAGATATCGCTAAAATTCATCAACATTCAACGTCCAATTGGGAAAATGATATTTTTATCCGTAACATGATATTATAAACCTTTATTCATACCTTTATGAATTTCTTTTTATCACATTCACTTAATTAAATAAGTCAAGTGCACAACATCATATGAATATCAAACAAGCATGAGTATTCCTTGTAACAAAAACTTTCATCTCATAGGTTATCACATGCATATCATGAACTTTTATTCATACTTTTCTGAGTTTAGGCTCATCATAACTGTACTTTACCTAAATACCTTAGCTTTACATTTAACATGGTCGGTATAGCTCGGTTAGAGAGTACCTCTGTCTAAACAAGACGGTTCTCATTCACGTCGGGAGACATCACACTTTCACGGATTGGTGGCATGTACATCTAGACTCTCATTCATGCTAGGTTAGTCCGAGAACCAACTAAACCATAGCTCTGATACCACTAAATGTAACACCCCTTACCAGTATCCAAAGCTGGGACTGGGTTTGAGGCATTACAGGACTTAAACATTCACAAACATGCAAAACTGGGCCATAAAATTTCATTCAAATTAAAACTTTTCAAACACATGTAAATCGTCCCATATACAGGCCTTTGAGGCCTAAAACATACATCGGGGTGGTTCAGGACTAAACTGAGGACTTTAGAAAGCTTTAGAAGACTTAGAAAAATTTTCATGAAACAGGGACACATGCCTGTGTGGACACAGGGACACGCTCGTGTGTCTTCAACATGCATATGTCTTCAGGCCGTGTAACTCTCTGTTTATGATGTTAGCAAAACAAATTGATCGACACAACCAAGCCACATGCCCGTGTGCTAGGCCGTGTCCTCCACATGGCTCAGACACATGGCCGTGTCTTTGCCCATGTAGCCAACACTTAGGCTATTTTCTAAGCCTTATGTTGTCTTTAATTCTCTCCCATACTTATACATATTGTAGACACACATTATAACATCAATTTAATGGTTAATCATCCTTTAGTAAAATTTCGTTAAAGCATTTACATGTTGTCATACATGTGTTTATTACCTATACTCATGTTACACCAAGTTAGACATTCCAATTCATATTCTACAATTGTCCATATTCAATCATTATCTACTTACTACCATGCCACACATTCATTCCATGGCCACGACCACCTCGAATGGTCTTAGAGCATTCATCATGTACATGTGTTATACTAATCATTCATAACAACCAATTATAAACACATCACAAACATTAACACATAGCAAGAATAATTAGGCTTATAAGCCATAACCATTTAAGCCAAATCTCATGGCCATATACAATAAATCAATATAAGCCGATACATTTGGCTAATCATAACAACATCTAACATAAAAATCTAGTCCTTATACATGCCACTCACTTGAAAGTATTTAATACACATATGACAATACTCCAGAGTTGTTGGCTTGATAGTGTGATGCTGCCTTCGACGGCCTCCAAACCCGGGCTGACCTGAGAACACTAAGGAAACGGAGAGGAGGGAGTAAGCTTAAATCTTTGTAAGTCCATATGAAAATAATAAGCAAATTATCAACATGATTCCATGAAAATGTAATCATAATTACACATTTCCTGATTTTCTGGTCATGTTGTTTTCTCGAGTCATAGTTACTAATTCAATTATATCCGGAGCTACGAAACTCCAAATTATGATCCGTTAATTTTCTCTGAAACTAGACTCATATATCTTATTACCATAAAATTTTTAGAGTTTTTGGTCTAGCCAATAAGTACAGTTTATTCATTATAGATACCCTTGTTAAACTGTCTGACATTTCCGACTTCTCTTCACTAAAAATTATTTATCTCATGGTACGGGACTCCAAATTGAGAACTGCTAATTTTCCCAGAACCTATTCTCAGATATATTCTTACCATAAAATTTTTAGAATTTTTGATTAAGCCAGTTAGTACAGTTTATTCATTAAAAATACCTCTGTTTCATTGTCTGACAGTTCCAACCTCTCTTCACTAAAAACTATTTATCTCATGGTACAGCTCTCGGATGTTGTCCCCATCAATTCCTCTTGAAAATAGACTCATTAAATAATTTAAGCAAGAAAATTATGACCCATAATTATTTATGTACAATTTTTAATGGTTTTCCCAAATCAGAACAGGGGAATCCAAAATCATTCTGACCCTGTCTCACAAAAATCCAATTATCACAGAATATGAAATTCATTTGCCTTCAATGTTTCTTTTATAAGAAATAGACTCATTAAGCTTTAATTTCATCTTATTCAACCTCTAATTCAATTTCTACCATTTTTGGTGATTTTTCAAAGTCACACAACTGTTGTTGTCCAAAATTGTTTTATTACAAAATTTTACTTTTATATAATTTCACTTACTACATTCTATCTTACCAAAAGATTTGCTCAACTACCGAGCACATTGCTCACAAAATTTCACATAGATATACTTGCACTTATTCATCACATAGTCATGTACATATGTATTTTCACTTAGTAAATTTCCTGTTGAACTCATCGGGATAATAACAGATACCTGGTGGCCTGTGCATATACCACCCTTGTAACCGAAGCTCTCTAGTAGGCATAGTAGCTTGCACTTAGTACTACACATGCGACCTATCAATCTGCTACACGTAGTATCCTGCACTTAGTACTACACATGCGACCTATCAATCTGCTACATGTAGTAGCCTGCACTTAGCACTACACACATGACTTAACCATCTGATACATGTAGTAGCCTGCACTTAGTATTACACACGTGATTGAAGTTAACGGGTACGAATAGTAGCCTGCACTTAGTACTACAGACGTGACTTAACCATCTGATACACGTAATAGCCTACACTTAGTACTACACATATGATTAAAGTTAACGGGTATGCATAGTAGCCTGCACTTAGTACTACACATGAGACCTATCAATCTAGTACACGTAGTAGCCTGTACTTAGTACTACACACGTGATCGAAGTTAACGGGTACGCATAGTAGCCTGCACTTAGTACTACACATGTGACCTATCAATCTGGTACACGTAGTAGCCTGCACTTAGTACCACACATGTGACTCACAATGGATTATTTGTATCTCTTCTATTCCGAAGGTTCAATCGGGAAATTCTTCACTTTTCAACATTTTACTAACTCGTACTTAGTCAATTCTGATTCGTAATTTACATCAATTGATCATTCTATAGGCAGCCACATCTCATATAATAACAAAGATAATAACATAAAAAGAATCGAAATATTATTACATGCAAACTTACTCATTTCAAAGAAACATCATATCAAACTTCCAAACCTTTACTGGACGTACTCGAATTGTGGCTTCATTCACATAGCAATATCTCATAATCACATGGCATTGCAATATTTTCATCACAATAGCAAAACATCAAGAACATGTTATATCATCAAAATAATCACTTAATATCAAATTATTCACATATACATATACTTATAACTCGTGTAATATCGAAGCATTAGCATTCAAATACAATATTGCATTATTAAAATCACATGAACTTACCTTGGGTTCGAGTACGACTATATATTCTAATTTAGTCCATAATCTCATTCATTTCCAATCTATGCCTGAATCTCATTTTCATTGATCTATAATACCACATTTAGCTTACTAATTAGTCCCATTATTCATATGGGTCCAAAAATCATACTTTTACAAATTTGTATTTTGACCCCTAAACTTTCACATATTTGCACTTTGGCTCCTAGGCTCGTAAAATGATTTTTATTCAATTTCCTTGCATTTTAAGCCTAGCCAAATTATTTTTGTAACTGTAGCAGCTCCTAATTTTCACTAAATCACACTTTTATGACAAATTTTGTAACTTTTACAAAACGGTCCTTTTTGACAATTTCACCGAAAATCACTTAGTAAAAGTCGTTTATTACACACCAAGCATTCATATTCTACCATTAGACATCAAAAAACATGTATGTCATCCATGGGTAAATTTTTAAACACAAACCCTAGCTCAAAATATGTGTAGAAATGAGTAGATCTTATTACGAGGATTCCAAAAACGTAAAAATCATTAAAAACGGGGCTAGAAACGGACTTACAATCGAGCTTGGAAGCTTGAAAACCCTAGCTATGTCTTCTCCATGCAAGTTTCGGCCATGGGGTAGAAGATGGACAAAAATTGGCTTTTAATTTTGTTTTTAATTCATTTTAATTACTAGATTACCAAAATGCCCCTAACTTAAAAATATTCTATTTCACCCATTTCATGACCATTTTTGTCCAAAAAATTAACCAATGGTCCAATTACCATTTAAGGGCTTCCTATTTAAAATTTCATAACAATTAGACACCTCTAACATGTAGAACTCAACTTTTGTACTTTTTACAATTTAGTCCTTTTGACCAAATTGAGTCCCCAAACGTCAAAATTTTCGAATGAAATTTTCACGAAATCATCCCGTGAAATTGTAGACCATAAAAATATAATAAAAATAAATTTTATTGTGTCAAATTTGTGGTCCCGAAACCACTGTTCCGACTAGGCCCTAATTCGGGATGTTACACCACTAACCCATGAGAACACCAACTTATCACAATCAGAAACTTCAGTTAGTCGCTTATCAATCAATTGAAAATAAACCTAACCCAAAACACTTGTTCGAGAGCTTACCTATAACCCGCCTTGATCGATCACACCAAAACCGTTGTAGGAGATCGTTTAAAGTCCTTAAAGACTACCTGCATCCCATTCGCAACTCGTTAACTAATATCATACACACAAATAATTGAACCAAGTGTATAGAAACTTACCCAAAATGTGGAACTTAAGACTAAGAGATAGAAGTATTCGGCCACACCCAGAACACACCCTTAAACTGAGGACGAGAAGGAACAGTCACACTCGCTAGTAAAAAACGACAGAAAAGAGGGGTGTTAAATAAAAGGCTATTACGGTAGAACGGAAGAAAAGATAAAAACTGAGCACCCAACCCTGAGATGACGTATTCGGCTAACACAGAAGTTGAGAGGTTATTCGGCTCTAGTAAAAGAGAAAGGAAATCGAAGAAAGCCGAAAGAGTAAAGGGAAGAGAAGACAAAGTGTTTGTCCAAAAAGCATCAAAAGATTGAGGAAGGGAAAAGGTATTCGGTAAAGGAACAAAACCAAGAGAGAGAGCAAGGGGTAAGGAGAATCGACCAAAAACCAAGGTTAACAATCGAAAGGGTTTGAGAGAGGGGAAGGGAATATTCGGCAATAGTATGAAAAGATAGAGGAGAGAAAATGAATCAGTTAGACAAGGGTTTGTAGTGGAAAGAAAAATCAACAAACGAAAAGAACCTGAATGGTTCTCAAAATAAGCCAGAAACGAAAGATTCCGTAAGACTTTACTAGAATAATTCGGTCTCTAAAGAACAGAAAAGAACCAATGTTGACAATTACCGAACAAAAGAAGAGCAATCTGCCAACCACAAAACTGAATGCATAGAGAGACTACAATCCCAATTCGACTTCAATACTCCCTGAACTTCACATCCCCTTGATTTTCTCCTAAAATCTCTCCACAACATCCTCAAACCGATCACCATCCAAATCCCCTCTTTCTCCTTCTAAATTTCTGCTACACAATCCCCTACACCCTTCAAACACTTCAACCGTCAAAGCATCAGAGTTCCACTAACATACAACCTCTCACATGACAACTTGCAAAATAAAACACCCCTTGCGCGCAGCAAGAGTCGAACTCAAGTCTCTTAGTAGCAGTAACACGCCACTATCCCCTAGACCAGTAGGCTTTTTATGACTTGCTATCCCCACAATTATTTAAAAACCTACTATCTAGAACCAAGGGTTTTATCCAATTAAAACAAAAATTTTGCATAGGCCAAGGCTTGAACCCAAGACTTCTCAGACACTTCCCAGAACACATAACCACTGAAGCAGACATGTAATTGTGTAACACAACATACAAATTTAATCACTTAATATTTGGGGTGTTACAGAGTCCGAGGAGGAGAATGAAAATGAGTTTGAAGTACCATCTAATGATGATAAAGAAGAAGTAGAATTGCCGGTTGAAGGAGAAATCCTTATGGTGAAGTAAAGCCTTAGCATCCAAAGTGTTGAAACTGATCAACAAAGGGAGAACATTTTCCACACCCGATGCCACATCCAAGGCAAGGTATGTAGTTTAATTATTGATGGTGGAAGTTGTACTAACGTAGCTAGCAACATGCTGGTGGAAAAGCTCGGTTTGGCGACAACTAAACATCCAACTCCATACAAGCTTGATACGATTCGCCTCGAAAGAGTCAAGTCGTAATAGTGTGCCCGATCATTGACAAGAAGTTACGTTAGGTTTAATTGAAAGGTCGGATAAGAGAAAGAAGGGCAAGAAAGAAGTTTAAAGAAGATGCAAGGATTAGATTGGGTTTGGAAGTTGGTTTATTGAATTAGTACGGAAAGGAAAGAGGGATATTGGTTTTGGTTCGGATTGGAATAGGTAAGAAGAATTGAAAGTTCGGATTTAGGTAAGGGAAATTGAAGAAATAGATGTAATGGTATGAAGGGTAAGAACGAAATGGTATTATGAAATGGTACGAAAGGAATGGTCGGTTTAGGTACAATTTGGTAAGTGAAGAAATGGGGTTGAACAAAAAGTGCAAACAAGAACCAATATCGATTTGGTATTGACCCGTTATTTATAGGCTCTCTTTAGTTCGGTTTGGATTTGGTAAAGGGAAACCTCGACCCACTATCTAACAAGATAGGAACCTCGGTATGTTTGAACGCCACACTACGAGTAGTGATAAGTTCGGTTTCGACAAAGAACAACGGTTGACACAACTAGAACACTAGGAAGCCAATCGAATCTTTGAACGAAATTTGAGAAAAGTTTTGCCTCACATTTTTGGCAGCATAACATTAACACAAGTCCAAAAAGTTCTTTCACAAAGAAAAATAACAAGTATTTATAGCCTAAAGACTAGCTAGCCAAATGGACACTTTACATACTTAATAATTAAGTAAAAGTCTCATGAATGCATCTTGAAAATTCTAGAAAGAAGTCCTTTGATGTTCATGACCAGATTCGGCTATGGTGGAGATGTCTTGAAGGTTCTTCATGCTTAAGGAAATGAATCATGAATGAGAGACTCCCTTGGACAATAGCTAGGTTCGGCCAACTTGAGTAATTGAAGCAATCAATTCATGTTACTTGGTGAAGAGTTGGGAATTAATTGAGGAGACTTCATGAGCCAAATTAAGTGTGAATGCCAACTCTTGAAGAGTCCATAGGTGTGGACACTTGGAATTGAAAGGCCATGCCATGTGAACATAATGTGAACAAAATTTTAAGGTTCATGGAGGGAGATGTTCGGCCACATGTATGAAGTAATGGGAAGCCTCCTTTTAGCCGAATAGTCACTTGGAAAATGAAGGAGTAGCACACCATACATGAATGGAAACATTCATGAACCTTGAACACATTGAATGCGGCCATACATGCACTTAGCCGAACATACACCTAGGAGATTCAAAGCTCTTAACCGTCCATGCACCTCCAAGAAAGACATGTTACTTCATGCTCCATATGTCCATTGAGTTTCTACAAGAAAATGTGAACAAAATTAATTCAAGCTAATGTGAACACAATGTAAACATTAAATTCGTTATGACAAATTAATTAACAACTATAAACACTTTAAAGACATATTTAATAAAACTAATATGAACTAAATTTAATATGTGGTTTATTAATTAACTAATTAATGAACTTATTAAATAAAAATTTAATAGTAGTCAAATGAAGTCAAAGTAGTCTTCATGAGCTAGAATTCAACTCATGAGCTAAAATCGAGCTGGGCTTGGACTCATGAGCTGGTAGTGAGCTGGACCCGAGCTGGGGAACTGGAAGTGAGCTGATTCCAAGCTAGTGAGCTAGTTTTGAGTTGAATGGAAACTTGCTTGAGCTGGTGGTGAGCTCGATGAGCTGAGCTGGACTTGCAGGTAATTGCAAGGTGAGTTCAAGGAGCTGGAATCAACTTGCTCAGAGTATCCTATTAGCGTTTCATTCCAAAGTTGAGCTACAAAAGCTGTGATAGACTCCTTAAACTTCTTGGCTCGAGCTCGAGTAACAGAACCTTGTGGTAGCACCATAGAATCCTTGCTCGAGCTAGCTGAACCATGGAGCGCGATCACATCATTCCCCCTCTTCAAAATGACTTGTCCTCAAGTCGAAATCTACATCAAAAGGGGTTAAATCTGACACATTAAAAGTAGTGCTGACATTATAATCTCCTGGCAAGTCAATTTTATAAGAATTTTCATTTATTCACTCTAAAACTTGAAAAGGACCGTCTCCGCGAGGCAGTAGTTTAGATTTTCGTTGGGCTGAAAAACGCTCCTTGCGCATATAAATCCAAACCCATTCTCCGGGTTCAAAAACTACTCGTTTTCGGCCTTTGTTCGTATTACGCACATAGGACTCAGTCCTAGCCTCGATATTGGCCCGCACCTTGCTATGTAAATCCTTGACAAAATTTGCCTTTTTCTTCGCATCTGCATGGATAAACTGATCAGTAGGTAAAGGCAATAAATCTAAAGGAGTCAAGGGATTAAAACCGTAAACAATTTCAAATGGGGAGAATTTAGTCACAGAATGGACAGAACGATTATACGCAAACTCAATATGGGGTAGACAATCGTCCCACGTCTTCAAATTCTTCTGAACGATGGCCCGAAGCAAAGTAGATAGAACTCTATTGACAACTTCCGTTTGGCCATCGGTTTGGGGGTAGCAGGTGGTCGAAAACAGAAGTTTGGTCCCTAATTTACCCCACAAAGTCCTCCAAAAGTGACTTAAAAATTTTGCATCTCGGTCCGACACAATCGTTCGAGGAATGCCATGTAGTCTAACGATATCCCTGAAAAACAAGTTCGTAACATGAACGGCATCATCAGTCTTAGTACAGGCAATAAAATGAGACATTTTTGAAAATCTATCAACAACAACGAAAATAGAATCCTTCCCCGTTTTTGTGCGCGGAAGTCCGAGAACAAAGTCCATGGAGATGTCAATCCACAGTGCTTCAGGGATAGGCAATGGTGTGTACAAACCATGGGGTTGAACCTTTGATTTAGCCTTTTTGCAGGCTATACATCTTTCGCAAACTCGCTCCATATCTTTTCGCATCCGCGGCCAATAAAAATGTTCATGGAGAGTGGCAAGTGTCTTATTGACTCCGAAGTGTCCTATAAACCTGCCACTATGTGCCTCATGCACTAATAGGTCTCGAACAGATCCACAAGGAATGCATAATTTACCTTCTCGGAAAAGATAGCCCTCGTACCTATAAAAATTTTCAAGAGGACCTTTCTCACAAAAGACAAATATCTCTCCAAAATCGGAATCGTTTACATAGGAATCTTTTAATAATGCAAAACCAAGAATCTTAGAATCCAAATATGATAACAGAGTATACCTTCTTAAGAGCGCATCAGCCACAATATTATCTTTACCTTTCTTATATTTGATGACATACAGAAACGACTCAAGATATTCAACCCACTTCGCGTGGCGTCGGTTCAACTTGTGTTGGCCTTTGATGTGCTTCAAGGCTTCGTGATCGGAGTGAATAATGAATTCCTTAGGCCACAAGTAGTGTTGCCATGTCTCAAGGGCTCGTATGAGCGCGTACATTTCTTTATCATACACCGGATGGTTGAGTACGGATCCATTGAGTTTTTCACTAAAGTAAGCCACAAGACGTCCGTCTTGTGTCAACACGGCCCCGATTCCAATGCCCGAAGCATCACACTCGATCTCAAAAGTCTTCGAGAAATCTGGAAGGGCAAGCAAAGGAGCGTTAGTGAGACAATCTTTGATTTTTATAAATGATTTCTCTTGTTCATCGTTCCAAATAAAAGAAGAATTTTTCTTAATAACACTCGTAAGTGGAGCAGCAATAGTGCTAAAATTCGAAACGAATCGTCGGTAGAAACTTGCTAAGCCATGGAAACTTCAAACTTGCGTAACACTCGTAGGCCTTGGCCAATCTTGTATGGCCTTAATCTTCTCTTGGTCTACCTCGAGACCATCCTCACTAACTACAAATCCTAGAAAAACAGTTTTGTTAGAACAAAAAGAACATTTCCTTAAATTAGCATATAAGGCTTCTTTTTGCAAAACTTCTAAAACAGATTTGAGATGACTTACATGTTCTTCCATAGATTTGCTGTAAATCAATATATCGTCGAAATATACCACACAAAACTTACTGATGAAAGGCCTTAAGACATGGTTCATTAGTCTCATGAATGTACTTGGAGCATTGGTAAGGCCAAAAGGCATAACCAACCATTCGTTTAATCTGTGCTTGGTCTTGAATACCGTTTTCCATTCGCCTCCTTCTCGCATCCGAATTTGGTGGTATCCACTCTTCAAATCGATTTTTGAGAACACCTTGGCCCCATTAAGCTCATCTAACATGTCATCTAAGCGAGGAATGGGATGACGATATTTAATCGTTATCTTATTAACGGCTCGGCAATCCACGCACATGCGCCATGTTCCGTCCTTTTTCGGTACCAATTGTACGGGAACAGCACAAGGACTTAGGCTCTCACGAATGTAGCCTTTTTCCATCAGTTTATTGACTTGTCTTTGCAACTCTTTGGTCTCCTCCGAATTGGCTCGGTAAGCAGGTCGATTTGGAATAATCGCTCCCGGCACGAAATCAATTTAATGCTCGATTCCACGAAGTGGTGGAAGACTACTCGGGGCTTCTTCCGAAAAATCGTCTTGGAAATCCTGCAACAAGGACAAAATAGGAGGGGGTAGGGTTTCGGGTAAATCATTAGTAGAAATTAATGCTTCCTTGTACAAAAGTACAAGAATAGTTCGATTCATCACCAAAGCCTTCCTCACATCACTGACTCTTGCAAAAACACTCATTTTCTCAATTTTCTTTTCTTTTTCTTCTTTTTCTTGGATATTTTTCTTGTCACTCTCTTTTGTTTTCTTTTTCTAATTTTTCTATTCTTTTATTTTTTTTACAACTTTCTTTTTCTTTTTCTCTCATTTGCTCAATAGAAGCTTTTAGCTTGATTTGGTCTTCATACACTTGTTTGGGAGTCAACGGCGCCAACGTCACATTCTTTCCCATAAATTTGAATGTATACCGGTTGGTATAACCGTCATGTTGAACTCTCCTATTAAATTGCCATGGTCGGCCAAGTAACAAATGCCCCGCATGCATCGGTACGACATCACAGAGAATTCATCCGAATACTTACCGATGTTGAAAGAGACAAGTACTTGCTTCATTACCTTAAGCTCTCCTCCGTCATTGAGCCATTGAAGTTTGTAAGGACTCGAATGCTTAGTTGTGTGTAGACCAAGCTTTTCAACCATCATCGTACTTGCTACGTTGGTGCAACTGCCTTCATCAATGATGACACTACATACTTTACCTCTGACTTGACATTGGGTGTGGAAGATGTTCTCGCGTTGAAGATCATTGTCCACGCCTTGGAGACTTAGACTTTGCTTTACCACTAGTAGTTCTCCTTCCATTGGTGGTTCTAAGTCCTCCTCGACTTCGGAAGTCGATTTAGACTCCTTCTCTTCCTTGTCCTCCATTTCGATCTCGCCATCAGCCCTCGACACCATGGTCCTTCGATTAGGACATTGACTTGCTATGTGGCCCCTCCCGAGGCACTTAAAGCACTTGATGTCCCGATTTTGATTGAAGGACAATTCGGGTGCCTTGCCTTTGTTCACTTCAGTGGTAGACTTATTGGTTTTCGGGGGAGCCGTGAACTCCTTTCCTCAGGAATTGGAAACTCCTTTACTCATTCCTTGGCCCCATTTGAGAGTGTTGGAAGTGGTAAATCCTTGACTCGGACCCTTTCGTTTGAGTTGCCTTTCTACCTTGATGGCCATATGGACCATGTCAACCACTTCAAGGTAGTGTTGTAATTCGACAACATTGGCAATATCGCGGTTCAAACCAGCCAAGAAATGTGCCATCGTTGCTTTAGGGTCTTCTTCCACGTCTGCGTGAATCATCGCGATTTCCATCTCTTTAAAGTAGTCCTCGACGCTTTTAGTCCCTTGCGTTAGATTTTGGAGTTTTTGGTGTAACTCCCGGTGGTAATATGTGGGAATAAAGCGTCGCCTCATGGTCACCTTCATTTCGGCCCATGTGGAAATAGGACATTCTCCGTTATGCCTTCGGTTAGTAGTTACTTGATCCCACCAAATCATGGCGTAGTCCGAGAACTCTATCGCCGCTAGTTTCACCTTCTTTTTCTCAGAATAGTTGTGACATTCGAACACCAACTCTATCTTTTTCTCCCATTCAAGATAGGCCTCCGGATCCGATCTACCTTGAAACGGTGGAATAGACAGTTTAATGTCCTTGAGATCATCATCTTTGCGTCTTCGATCTTGCTGTCCGTGTTGCCTACGTCGATCACTAGCATTAGACTCTTGTTCGCTTTCAAGATCACTAAGGTCGTTTGCTTCATCGTCTTGGAACCTTCGTCTTCCCCGATTTTGATTTGGCCTCTCTCGCCTTTGTCTAGCCGCCTCAGGAGTTCTTTCACGTTGGCCAATTGTTTCAACTTGGAGTAATCGATCTTCGATTGGGTTGAGCCTTCGATCTAGGAGTCGATCCATTTCTCGTAATAAGGCTTGCATATTTAAGTCGGGGATGTTGCGAACGGGTTATCTTGCTGGACGGTCTTCCATATTGTGATCTGACTCTTGTGACATTTAAACTATAGTCAAATAAACCTCACCACAAAACCTCACAATCACTCGAAAAGGAAAAGAAAGATGATTCTCTCACACTCGTGTTTACGCTCGAGGATAGGCTTTTACCTCCGCTCTATTGCACTCACAACTCTCGTGCCTTTTACCTCTCGTAACTTTTCTCGTGATTTCGTAGCAGATTCGTAAGGCTTAGACCTTGGCCTAGTTGGTCGGTTCAAAAGGGTAACAAAGGGTAGCAAAGACAAGTCAATGAACTGATAGAAAAAGGCTACATTCATGAGAGCCTAAGTCCCTGTGCTGTTCCCGTACTATTGGTACCGAAAAAGGACGGAACATGGCGCATGTGCGTGGATTGCCAAGCTGTTAACAAGATAACGATCAAATATCGTCATCCTATTCCTCGCTTAGATGACATGTTAGATGAGCTTAGTGGGGCCAAGGCGTTCTCAAAAATCGATTTGAAGAGTGGCTACCACCAAATTCGGATGCGAGAAGGAGACGAATGGAAAACGGCATTCAAGACCAAGCACGGACTATACGAATGGTTGGTTATGCCTTTTGGCCTTACCAACGCTCCAAGTACATTCATGAGACTAATGAACCATGTCTTAAGGCCTTTCATCGGTAAGTTTTGTGTGGTATATTTCGACGATATATTGATTTACAACAAATCTATAGAAGAACATGTAAGTCATCTCAAATCTATTTTAGAAGTTTTGCGAAAAGAGGCCTTATATGCTAATTTAAAGAAATGTTCTTTTTGTTCTAACAAAACTATTTTTCTAGGATTTGTAGTTAGTGCGGATGGTCACGAGGTAGACCAAGAGAAGATTAAGGCCACACAAGATTGGCCAAGGCCTACGAGCGTTACGCAAGTTCGAAGTTTCCATGGCCTAGCAAGTTTCTACTAATGATTCGTTTTGAATTTTAGCACTATTGCTGCTCCACTTACGAGTGTTATTAAGAAAAATTCTTCTTTTATTTGGAACGATGAACAAGAGAAATCATTTATAAAAATCAAAGATTGTCTCACTAACGCTCCTTTGCTTGCCCTTCCAGATTTCTCGAAGAATTTTAAGATCGAGTGTGATGCTTCGGGCATTGGAATCGGGGTCGTGTTGACACAAGATGGACGTCCTGTGGCTTACTTTAGTGAAAAACTCAATGGAGCCGTACTCAACTATCCGGTGTATGATAAAGAAATGTACGCGCTCATACGAGCCCTTGAGACATGGCAACACTACTTGTGGCCTAAGGAATTCGTTATTCACTCCGATCACGAAGCCTTGAAGCACATCAAAGGCCAACACAAGTTGAACCGATGCCACGCGAAGTGGGTTGAATACCTTGAGTCGTTTCCGTATGTCATCAAATATAAGAAAGGTAAAGATAATATTGTGGCTGATGCGCTCTCAAGAAGGTATACTCGGTTATCATATTTCGATTCTAAGATTCTTGGTTTTGCATTATTAAAAGATTCCTATGTAAACGATTTCGATTTTGGAGAGATATTTGTCTCTTGTGAGAAAGGTCCTCTTGAAAATTTTTATAGGTACGAGGGCTATCTTTTCCGAGAAGGTAAATTATGCATTCCTTGTGGATCTGTTCGAGACCTAGTCAATTAATGTGTTCATTCTAGAATATTCTAACTAGTTCATGGCCGAATTTGCTTAGCCTTTAAGCTAGCTAATTTGTCCATTCGGTTACTACATGATTGCCTTTAAATAGTTTGTTGATTTTATTGTAAAAGGACTTTTGCCAAATTTGTTAATGAACCTTGTTCTTGTGAGGTTACTTCCTCTCATATCTTGTACAAGTTTCGAACGACTTATCTGGCTTGTGCTAGTGGTGTCAATCGTCTTGTTTTGAACTTATCACCAATCTTGGTGTGGCGTTCACCTATCCATCTATCCATATTTTTCACCTTAACAATATAGGAATCGGGGTGACACTTCTTAGTGTTGAATCATTCCTGACGTTGAGTTCGTTTTTCCACTTCCATCTTTTAAATCTTTTTTTCCTGTTAACCCAAATCGAGCCTTCTATCCTTCATCCATCTTTGCTACCCTTAACCGAACCTATACTAAACTTACCCTTCTTGAAACCTTCTGCTATCCTATTCTAATTCTTTTACTACTATTACAAAAATCCGAGGCACGAACGACTCTCTCAAACTACGATCAGACAACTACATAAATTTGACTCATCTACCCAGGCCGGATCACATCATTTGGTATCAGAGCTTGTAAATCGAGAGGCGCCGACGTTCGTATCAAGATCGAACTAGGTTCATTGTGAAAAAAATTTGAAAAAAATAAAAAAATTATTAAAGTTGTATTTTTGTTTTTATCATTGTAAAAGTGCTATATTGAAAGTTGTAAAAAAAAAAGAGTTACGAAATTATAAAAAAAAAGTGAAGTGAACAAGTTCTTCCTATTGTTTATATTTTGTTCCGATCAACAAGTGTTCTTTTCATCAACTTTGTACCCCCCATTTCCAAAACGCCACACTACACCAAAGAATTTTTTTTTTCTTTTAGCCTACCCATAACCTATACATCTTATCCCATGTAACCGATTTTGAAGCCGACCCCAAAGCACCTAGACGAGTCAAAAGAAACAAAATACGAGGTTACGAGAGTAAGCTTGAGTGGTAAAAGGCTAGAGTGTGTGAGAACATTTGATAGTTTGAAAAAGCCTAAAAACGAGTGCAAACACGAGTGGAGTGTTCATCAATATTTCTTTGCGAGTGAAATAGTGAGATTTGTGGTAAGGTACTTGATTTTTCTTTATTATTTATTTTGTGTTGTGATCTAACATTTTCTTTTCAGCAACAAAAATCATGTCACGCGAAGAGTTCATCGAATCGGAATACCAATACTTGGTACAAGAAATGGAAAAAATGATGGAGTCCAACACTAAGAACACACACAAGAGATTAAATCATTTGGAAAAACAAGATCAAAGTGATAGAGTTTCTTCGAGTCGAAAAATGGAGACAAGAACCCCACGGAGATATACCCCCGACTACTACTTGAAAAAAAGTTCCTATCATGATTCCTTTTCGCCATCTACTTCGAGACAAAGAGATTCATACTATGACTCATATTCATCAGCGAATTTGAGAAGTGACTTCGATCGAAAGTCCTTTTCATCAAGAAATTCGAGAAGACGAGAAGCCGATTACGATTTTGATTCGTTCTAAGATGGCGTTCGGAGAGAAAGACATACTCCTACTAGATCGTCAACGAAATCTTACTCGGAGTATTCTTCATGATGTTTTGATTGTGAATTATATGCAAATAGTTCTTCATCTTTCGAGCAAGATTTGTATTCTCATCGTTCTTTTGTACATTCTTGTAAAGAGAAAACAAAGAAAAGGAAAGAAAAAGCAAAGGAAGAAAAAGAAAACGAAATAAAAAGAAAAGAGAGGCAAAAGGCAAGTAAGAGAGAAAATGAGCGAATCTTGAGAGAACTTGAAAAAGCCTTTGAAAAAGCCTTTGAAACGCAAAAGGAAAATGAAAAAGTAAATGAGATTGAAAAAGAGAATGAAAAAGAGTTTGAGAGTGAAAAAGAAGATGAAAAAGAAATTGACACAAAAGGAACGAGTGATTCAGAAGAAAAAGAATCGAGTGAGAAAACAAGTGAGCAAGTGAGGATTATCTCTATTAACTCACATGTTCGATCTTCTTGTGAATTAAATTTTCAGGTTCCTAGAGATTTGTGCGACCAATTCCATCTACATTACCTTCCAAATGAGAGGTGTTTTAGGTTGTTCGAAAAAGGTAAGTTCGCGAATGACAACCACCCACTTGCGATCGAAGGTAAGGAAGGTAAGGATTCTTTGTTTATCGAATCAAAGTCACTTGATTTGGCTAATTTTTTGTTCACTTACTGTTGTTAACGATTTTGTTTTAAAAGGTGCCATATACAGCTTTTCTTATGACGATTACTACATTGGCAAATTTGTTGACAACATTGGATTAGTTTTCTCTAAGCGAATTTTGAATGTGTTTGATCAAAGTCTGTCACTTAAAAATTCGATGTGTTTGACCATGCAAACTTTTTGAATTCATGTGTTAAATCTTTATGTTTAAATATGCCTGTTCAATTGATTTGTGATAAATCTGCCTGTTTAAAAAGTTGCATGTTCACTAAAAATTCTTTGTTTGGCATCCATGTTAAAAGATCTTCACATGATATGTGCAATTGTGTTCTTCATGAACAATCTTTGAGTTTTTGTATGAAATTTCCATATAGTGATTTGCATTCCCAATTGATACTCTTGAAGCATGAACCTTTGCATATTGGTATGCTCGGTTATGTCAATTCAACATGTGTGTTTAAACTAGAGAAATATAATTCGTGTGGTGAGTTGATTATATCTTCTTCTAATATGTTGCTCGTTGGAATTCCTAATCAAGTTCGTGTGTTCAAGCCTGGTATTTGCTACATGAATTCATTTTATGGAAACATTAAGCACTTTGTATCATTTGCATTCAAATTATGTTTGCTTGATGTTCGAACTTTTGATAAGAAGGTGAAATTCAATGATTTGGGTTTCAATTTTGATTCGTTTACTAATCACCTTGCTTGGCCACATCTAAAATTTTTGTTCCATTTTGAGAAGGTAAGACCAACCTATGTTTTTGGAATTGAATCAAATCTCCATGGTAACTTTCCTTTTCCATTTAAGTCCATAGTTTTCGTTAATACTAACCATTCTCATTTTTGTGAATTCCACCCCTCGAGGAGCAAGACATGTCATGGTGCGTCACCACCTATTCAAATTTATCGGAGTAATAGGTTTGTCTTACGTTATCTATCCAAAGAGAGAAGATTCATTTTGACCGAGAAAGGTAAACCCAATCCTCAATTGTCTTCTCTTTATATTCGTCAAGGTAAGTCATCTCAAAATTTTCAAATATCTTTGCTCAATTCGATTGAAGTTGAAAATTCCATTGATTTGTTGTTTGGAAATTATTATACTTTGATGTGATTATTATGTTGGAAATTGGAGACACCCCTCATGTTGTTCAAAAACAAAAGAAAGAGTTAGCATACCTTTGGCCATGGCATACCTTGCATGAACAAGATAAGGGACCAAATGAGTTGCTATATTCGATTAAAGAAATTAAAATGTTTTGGATAAGGAATAATGTGTTTAAGTGCCTGCCATCATTTACAACCAATTATCCCTTGATCCAACTTAGTTTTCATGTTTGTAACGATGGTCTAACGAAACTCTTTGATAAATTTACGTATGCTTGCTTTGTCCAATTGAGATTTTTGGCATATGTTCGATTGAATGAATTTTTAATGAACTATCGAACACATTTGAATTTGAATCCTTTGAGTTTCTTTTTACCGGCTGTGGTAAGAATTTTTCAGGTTTGTGTGACATCTTCCATCCCATTTGATCGAGGAAAACCATGTACGAGTCAAAGTTCTCCCATGGACAAATGGCTCGACTTGAGGACAAGTTGCTTTGAAGACGGGGGGAATGATGTGACCACACCCGGGGCATCCTCGAATGCACACCAAGAATCCATCAAGCTTCCAAAAGGCCCCATGACTCGAGCTCGAACCAAGCAAATTCAAGATGCTATATCAGCCTTTGTGTTGTGCATTTGGGATGATAACAAGGTCCATGACGTTGGAGGAGCTAAGGACAACTCCTTGAAGACTCCATGCACTATTTTGCAATCCGATCTCAGCTCCTCTCCAGCTCCCCATGCACCGTTCAGCTCCCATTAGCTCACTTGAGCTTGATTCAGCTCGTTTGAGCTTGATTTTAGCTCATTTCAGCTCATTCCTTTTTCATTTCAATAAACTATGTTTTAATTTAGCTTTTAATTAAGTTTGCTACAGCTCATGCTGAATTCCCTAGCTCAACTTAGCTCACTAAGTGTTTTTGACTATTTGAGCTAGCCGAATTTAATATGATAGTTGACTTATAATTATTATGTCCAAATTTAGTTAGTGTCATTAAGTTATTTAGTTATTATTTTAAATCATAATTATATGAATAGTTGTGTGTTATTTCATCATGTTATTTAATTATGTAGGTTAGCCGAATTTGAAAGATACATTCATGGCATTTAATGCAAGGTGCATGAACGGGAATGTTCATTGAACGGGAAGATACATGCATGGATCAGTTCAAAGTTTGGAGGACATACATTCATGTACATGGAAGGTTAATGCATATTGAAAGGTGCATCTCCCTTGGACGGCACACATGCATGAATGGAGGATAATTAATGCAAGTGCATGTACGGCTAGGTTCAAGCCTCCTTCCAAGTTCCATGTACAACCGATGCATGTGGGAGGACCCTTGGAGTTTTCTAAGCACCTATTCAGCCAGGAGACATCCCTTAGGAGTTTCATTCATCCCATGGCCGAACCTAGACAATCCCATTGGCTTCCAAAGCTTTACATTCATCCAAGTGTTTATGCTCATACATGAAGCTGCCCAATACACTTCCATCAGCCGAATCAAGACCTAGTCAATTAATGTGTTCATTCTAGAATATTTTAGCTAGTTCATGACCGAATTTGCTTAGCCTTTAAGCTAGCTAATTTGTCCATTCGGTTACTACATGATTGCCTTTAAATAGTTTGTTGATTTCATTGTAAAAGGACTTTTGCCAAATTTGTTAATGAACATTGTTCTTATGAGGTTACTTCCTCTCATATCTCGTACAAGTTTCGAACGACTTATCTGGCTTGTGCTAGTGGCGTCAATCATCTTGTTTTAAACTTATCACCAATCTTAGTGTGGCGTTCACCTATCCATCTATCCATATTTTTCACTTTAACAATATAGGAATCGGGGTGACACTTCTTAGTGTTGAATCATTCTTGACGTTGAGTTCGTTTTTCCATTTTGAGAGATCCAGCCCGGGTACTTAGGCTCTGATACCAAATGATGTGATCCGGCCTAGGTAGATGAGTTAAATTCACGTAGTTGCCCGATCGTAGTTCGAGAGAGCCGTTCGTGCCTCGAATTTTAGTAATAGTAGTAAAAGAATTAGACTAAGATAAGCGGAAGGTTTCAAGAAGGGTAAGTTTAGTATAGGTTCGGTTAAGGGTAGCAAAGATGGATGAAGGATAGAAGGCTCAGTTTGGGTTAATAAGAAAGAAATTTAAAAGATGGAAATGGAAGAACGAACTCAACGTTAGGAATGATTCAACACTAAGAAGTGTCACCCCGATTCCTATATTGTTAAGGTGAAAAATATGGATAGATGGATAGTTGAACGCCACACCAAGATTGGTGATAAGTTAAAACAAGAACGATTAACGCCACTAGCACAAGCCAGATAAGTCGTTCGAAACTTGTACGAGATATGAGAGGAAGCAACCTCACAAGAACAAATGTTGATTAACAAATTTGGCAAAAAAAGTCTCTTCAATTAATTCCCAACTCTTCACCAAGTAACATGAATTGATTGCTTCAATTACTTAAGTTGGCCGAACCTAGCTATTGTCCAAGGGAGTCTCTCATTCATGATTCATTTCCTTAAGCATGAAGAACCTTCAAGACATCTCCACCATAGCCGAATCTGGTCATGAACATCAAAGGACTTCTTTCTAGAATTTTTAAGATGCATTCATGAGACTTTTACTTAATTATTAAGTATGTAAAGTGTCCATTCGGCTAGCTAGCCTTTAGGCTATAAATACTTGTTATTTTTCTTTGTGAAAGAACTTTTTGGACTTGTGTTAATGTTATGCTGCCAAAATTGTGAGGCAAAACTTTTCTCAAATTTCGTTCAAAGATTCGATTGGCTTCCTAGTATTCTAGTTGTGTCAACCGTTGTTCTTTGTCGAAACCGAACTTATCACTACTCGTAGTGTGGCGTTCAAACATACCGAGGTTCCTATCTTGTTAGATAGTGGGTCGAGGTTTCCCTTTACCAAATCCAAACCGAACTAAAGAGAGCCTATAAACAACAGGTCGATACCAAATCGGTATTGGCTCTTGTTTGCACTTTTTGTTCAACCCCATTTCTTCACTTACCAAATTGTACCTAAATCGACCATTCCGTTCGTACCATTTCATAATACCATTTCGTTCTTATCCTTCATACCATTACATCCATTTCTTCAATTTCCCTTACCTAAATTCGAACTTTCAATTCTTCTTACCTATTCCAATCCGAACCAAAACCAATATCCCTCTTTCCTTTCCGTACTAATTCAATAAACCAACTTCCAAACCCAATCTAATCCTTGCATCTTCTTTAAACTTCTTTCTTGCCCTTCTTTCTCTTATCCGACCTTTCAATTAAACCTAACGTAACTTCTTGTCGACGATCGGGCACACTATTACGACTCAACTCTTCCGAGGCAGATCGTATCATCTGGTATCAGAGCTATTAAAATGAGAAGTTCGTGCGACGAAATCATCCCCGAGCTAGTCCAAGTGTACTCTAGTAAGTAGGATTCGAAAAAAAAAAGGAGTATAGAAAAAAAATTTCGTATACCGAAGTTTTCCCATTTCGATTAGTTTGTTGCTGTTACTACAAAAACAAATATCTACGTAGCTGAAGAAAAAAAATCGCGTACAGAAGTGTTCCTGTTGTATTTAGTTTGCTTATATAGTACAAAAAAATTACAAGCTAAAAAAAAATTGAAAAAAAATTTCGAAAAAAAATCGAACAAAAAAAAGTGATTTATGCAATTCAATTGTCATTTGATCGTCAAGTTTTGATCCGATATAGTTCCCGATCCTTCTTCTATTCTACTCTCCCTAATTCGTCACACTTTTAACCCAATTCCCTATTCTTTCAGCCTACCCTAAACCGATGATACGATCTGCCTCGAAAGAGTCGAGTCGTAATAGTGTGCCCGATCGTCGACAAGAAGTTACGTTAGGTTTAATTGAAAGGTCGGATAAGAGAAAGAAGGGCAAGAAAGAAGTTTATAGAAGATGCAAGGATTAGATTGGGTTTGGAAGTTGGTTTATTGAATTAGTACGGAAAGGAAAGAGGGAAATTGGTTTTGGTTCGGATTGGAATAGGTAAGAAGAATTGAAAGTTCGAATTTAGGTAAGGGAAATTGAAGAAATGGATGTAATGGTATGAAGGGTAAGAACGAAATGGTATTATGAAATGGTACAAACGGAATGGTCGGTTTAGGTACAATTTGGTAAGTGAAGAAATGGGGTTGAACAAAAAGTGCAAACAAGAGCCAATACCGATTTGGTATCGACCCGTTGTTTATAGGCTCTCTTTAGTTCGGTTTGGATTTGGTAAAGGGAAACCTCGACCCACTATCTAACAAGATAGGAACCTCGGTATGTTTGAACGCCACACTACGAGTAGTGATAAGTTTAGTTTCGACAAAGAACAACGGTTGACACAACTAGAACACTAGGAAGCCAATCGAATCTTTGAACGAAATTTGAGAAAAGTTTTGCCTCAAAATTTTGGCAGCATAACATTAACACAAGTCCAAAAAGTTCTTTCACAAAGAAAAATAACAAGTATTTATAGCCTAAAGACTAGCTAGCTGAATGGACACTTTACATACTTAATAATTAAGTAAAAGTCTCATGAATGCATCTTGAAAATTCTAGAAAGAAGTCCTTTGATGTTCATGACCAGATTCGGCTATGGTGGAGATGTCTTGAAGGTTCTTCATGCTTAAGGAAATGAATCATGAATGAGAGACTCCCTTGGACAATAGCTAGGTTCGGCCAACTTGAGTAATTGAAACAACCAATTCATGTTACTTGGTGAAGAGCTGGGAATTAATTGAGGAGACTTCATGAGCCAAATTAAATGTGAATGCCAACTCTTGAAGAGTCCATAGGTGTGAACACTTGGAATTGAAAGGCCATGCCATGTGAACATAATGTGAACGGAATTTTAAGGTTCATGGAAGGAGATGTTCGGCCACATGTATGAAGTAATGGGAAGCCTCCTTTTAGCCGAATAGTCACTTGGAAAATGAAGGAGTAGCACACCATACATGAATGGAAACATTCATGAACCTTGAACACATTGAATGTGGCCATACATGCACTTAGCCGAACATGCACCTAGGAGATTCAAAGCTCTTAACCGTCCATGCACCTCCAAGAAAGACATGTTACTTCATGCTCTATATGTCCATTGAGTTTCTACAAGAAAATGTGAACAGAATTAATTCAAGCTAATGTGAACACAATGTAAACATTAAATTCGTTATGACAAATTAATTAACAACTATAAACACTTTTAAGACATATTTAATAAAACTAATATGAACTAAATTTAATATGTGGTTTATTAATTAACTAATTAATGAACTTATTAAATAAAAATTTAATAGTAGTCAAATGAAGTCAAAGTAGTCTTCATGAGCTAAAATTCAACTCATGAGCTAAAACCGAGCTGGGCTTGGACTCATGAGCTGGTAGTGAGCTGGACCCGAGCTGGGGAACTGGAAGTGAGCTGATTCCAAGCTAGTGAGCTGGTTTTGAGTTGAATGGAAACTTGCTTGAGCTAGTGGTGAGCTCGATGAGCTGAGCTGGACTTGCAGGTAATTGCAAGGTGAGTTCAAGGAGCTGGAATCAACTTGCTCGGAGTATCCTATTAGCGTTTCATTCCAAAGTTGAGCTACAAAAGTTGTGATAGACTCCTTAAACTTCTTGGCTCGAGCTCGAGTAACAGGACCTTGTGGTAGCACCATAGAATCCTTGCTCGAGCTAGCTGAACCATGGGGCGCGATCGCATCAAAGCTGCAATGGTTGAATGATGGAGGTGAGCTTAAAGTAACAAAGCAAGCTGTGATAGCATTTTCCATCGAAAGGTACCAAGACGAAGTGGTGTGCGATGTAATTCCCATGCATGCGGGACATTTCCTTTTGAGGTATCCATGGTAGTTTGATAGGCGCGTGATCCATAACAGTTACACAAATCAGTACACATTCAAGCATCGAGGCAAAAATGTTACTTTAGCCCCATTAACTCCAAAACAAGTGTATCATGGTCAATTGAAATTGAAAGAAAAAGTACAAGAAAAAAGAATTGAAAAAGAGAAAGACAAGAAAATTGAAAAAAAGAAAGGAAAAAGTGAGAGAGAGGAGGTAAAAATATGAGAGGAAGAAGAAAGTCAAAAAGAAAATGAGAGTGGAAAAATGAGCGTATTTGTGAGGGAAAAAGAAATTCGAAAGTCCTTGTTGATGTGCCAGCCCATGTTTGTACTTATGTACAAAGAGTGCTTTTTCGATGCTAACAAACTTGATAACTCTTTACTTTTGTCTATTGTTTCATTGCTTCAGGAATTTGAAGAAATTTTCCTGGAAGAAGTTTGTAACGCCCCCACGCCCGAGACCGTCACCGGAGTCGAGTATGAGGTGTTACTAAACTTAATTTAACATTTTAAGAACTTTAGATTATTTGTTTCTACATTCACAGCTTTTTAGCTACTTGCGTTACAGTCACAAGAAAAATCATATCTCGAGTTACGAAACTGGAAATCAAGATCCGTAAATTTTTCCTGAATCTAGACTCATATTCCTATCTACTAATTTTTTTCTAGAATTTTTGGTTGGGCCAATTAGTACAGTTTATTAGTTAAAGTTACCCCTGTTTCAGGGCTTGACTGGTCTGACCTCTGTTTACTACGAACCACTTTTCTCTCTGTATAAAATTCATATAAATATGAGGTTTATTTCTCCTGAAACTAGACTCAATAAGGATTCTGAGAATATAAAATATACCACCTAATTATATCTTTACAATTTATGGTGAATTTCTAAAGTTGGAACAGGGATTCAGAAACTGCTCTGACCCTGTTTCACTAAAATTCAAATATCTTCCAACATATAACTCTTTTACCCGTTTCATTTATTTCATGTGAAACTAGACACAATAAGCTTCAATTTTATATTTAATTCATCATGTAATTCAATTCCTATGATTTTTAGTAAATTTTCAAACTCACGTCAGTGTTGCTGTAATTTCTGTTTATGGCAAATTTCATCTTTTTTATGAATTTTCATGAACTAGGTAACTTATTAACTTTCCATAACATCAAACATATTCTAAACTAACCATTTCCATAATTTATCATTATCAAGCACTTCCTCAACCATTTCATCACCATACCATAAGATCATTTACACAAAATAAGTATTTTGCTATACATGCCATACTTAAATTTACAAGCCATTTTACCGAAAAGTTCTTAGGATAGTGTGATGATCCTCCGACCAATCCCGACTCTGAGCTGGCTTGTCCAAAACTACAATGAGTAAGAAAGAGGGGTAAGCATAAATGCTTAGTAAGTTCATATGCAAATAATAAGTAACATAACAAAGCAATCATACCAAACAACATTAGCATGGTATCACCAAAACATAAATCTCATTTCTAATCATCTTTCATCATTTTACTACCTTATCGTTATTGTATCAATACTCAACCCGAGGGTTAAGTACATACCTGTCCAAGTATCCATTTCACATCACTTACCAATACGTCTCTTTTCATCTCAAGTATTCCTTCATTTGAGTAGAACTTTACCCGTTGAACTCATCGGAATATAATTCGGATACGTAGGAAGTTTGCACATAAGTGCCACATATGTAGCCAAGCTACCATGTAACCCGCCCTTAAGCGAACTCGGACTCAACTCAACGAGCTCGGGCGTTCGCATCCATAATGAACTCGGACTCAACTCAACGAGTTCGGATGCCTAGTTACATCTCACGAACTCGGACTCAACTCAACGAGTTCGAACATTCGCATCCATAAGTGAACTCGGACTCAACTCAACGAGTTCGGATGCTCAACCATCCTAGTGACATGTCACTTGTATCCTAATCTATTCCTAAGGCTCAAACGGGATTTTCCTCGAACACATATCCTTGCCGTCTTCCGTAGAATGCCAAATCAATACTCGGTAACAATTTATATTCAACAAATAACTCACATAATTTGCATTTTATTCAAAATTAACCACAAAACATATATTTCATGATAAAAATCAGCATATCATATAATTAACATCAATGACTTAAAAATCACAATTATGTTACATTATTTACACATGAACTTACCTTGGTACCAAAATACAAAGGTTTTGCAATTTAATCCACAATCTTTTCTTTTCCTCGATTGGGGTCGTTTCCACGTCTTTCTTGATCTAAAATAACACATTTAGCTTATTTAATACTCACATTATCAAATTAATCCATAATTCAAATTTTGGCAAAATTACAATTTTACCCCTAAACTTTTGCATATTTACATTTTTGCCCCTAGGCTCGGGATTAAACTTTATTCCTTATTCTTATGTTTTACAACATGCTGATCACTTTTCCCTTCTATGGCAACATCAAATTCTCACTCTAACATGTACTTGTGACTATTAGGTATTTTTACCGATTAAGCCCTTTTACTCATTTTTACTTAAAATCGAGTAGTACAAGTTGTCTAACATAATTTAAAACATCATATTCTATCATAAAACATCAAAATACACAAATTTCACCTATGGGTATTTTTCCAAATATAAACCCTAGGTTAAATTATTGCTAACATAAGCTTTATCGAGTTATCGGGATCTCAAAAACATAAAAATCATTAAAAGCAGGGCTTGGAATCACTTACTATGAAGCTTGAAAGTTGAAGAAACCCTAGCTATGGAGACATGGAGCATTGGCAGCAACTAATGGGGAAGATGACTATTGTGTGTCATTTTTCCCATTTTATTTCATTAATTATCCAAATGACCAAAATGCCCTTAATGCCTTTCTTTGAAAATTTTCATGTACAAGCCCATTTTTGTCCAAAATTTTAGAAATTGGTCAAATTGCTATTTAAGACCTCCTAATTAATATTTCAAAGCAATTTCATACTAAAAACTTCTAGAATGCAAGTTTTGCAACTTATTCGATTTAGCCCCTAACTTCAAATTAAGCATTTTATGCATGGAATTTCTTCACAAAATTTTCACACAATCATGCAATCATATCATAAACCTCAAAATAATTATAAAATAATTATTTCTATCTCGGATTTGTGGTCACGAAACCACTATTCCGATTAGGCCCTAATTCGGGATATTACAACTCTCCCCCCCTTTAATGATTTTCGTCCTCGAAAATCTTACCCGAAGAAATGAGATGTGGGTATTGATTTCTCATAGTTTCTTCGGATTCCCATGTAGCTTCTTCTACTCCATGCTTTTGCCACAACACCTTTACAAGTGCAATATTTTTATTCCTTAGTTGTTTGACCTCTCGAGCTAAAATCTTAATCGGTTCTTCTTCATAGGTCATATCTGGTTGTAGTTCAATTTCTGTCGGTGAAACCACATGTGAAGGATCCGAACGATACCGACGTAACATAGATACGTGGAACACATCATGAATCTTCTCTAATTCAGGTGGTAAAGCTAACCGATATGCTACCGGTCCAACTTTTTCAATTATCTCATACGGCCCAATAAAAGCGTGGACTTAATTTTGCCCTTTCGTCCAAATCGAGAACCTTTTTCCACGGAGACACCTTTAAAAATACTTTATCACCAACTTGAAATTCAATGTCCTTTCGTTTTAAATCTGAATAAGATTTTGCTCTATCTGACGACTTTCAAACAATCTCGAATTACCTTCACTTTTTCTTGATTTCTTTTATTAGATCAACTCCATAAATCTGATTTTCCTTGAGCTCGGTCCAATACAAAGGCGTTCGACACTTACGACCATACAATGCTTCATAAGGTGCCATTTTCAAGCTCGTCGATAACTATTATTGTAAGCAAATTCTACCAACGGTAAGTATTTTCTCAACTTCCTTGAAATTCCAATACACAACATCCGAGCATATCTTCAAGAATCTGAATTACTCTCTCGATTGTCCATCACCTCGTGGATGAAAAGCGAGAGACTGAAATTTAACTTTGTACCTAACGCGTCTTGCAATTTACGCCAAAACCGCGAGAGGTAAACCTTGGATCTCTATCGAAATGATCGACAATGGTATTCCATGTAGTCTAACAATTTCTCTAACATACAATTCAGCCAACTTGTTGAGAGAATAATCCGCACGCATCGGGATAAAATGAGCCGACTTAGTTAGTCTGTCAACTATTACCCGGATGGCATCTTTCTTTCCCGGAGTTAATGGCAATCCTGAAACAAAATCCATAGTAATCCGATCCCATTTCCATTCGGGAACCATAATAGGCTGAAGTAATCCCGAAGGCACTTGGTGTTCACTTTCACTGTTGACAAATCAAGCATTTGGACACAAACTCGATATATCCTTTTTCATTCCATTCCACCAATACATTTTCTTCAAGTCATTATACATTTTCGTACTACCGGATGAATCGAGAAACAACCACTATGTGCTTCTGTAGGATCTTTTGAATCAATTCCTCATTCTTTGGTACACAAATCCGATCTTTAAACATTAAGCACCCATCAGAACCGATTCTGAAATCTGACTCTGTATCAACTTCACACTGCTTTCTTTTGGCTTGCAAATCTTGATCATCTTTTCGAGCTTCAGAGATCTCTTGTAAAAACATTGGTTTTGCTCTTAACTCTGCTAGAATCAAACCATCATCCGACATTTTCAACCGAGTGTTCATAACTCTCAATGCAAACAACAACTTTCTCGCTCAAAGCATCGGCTACTACATTCGCTTTTCCCGGATGATAATCAATAACAAGCTCGTAATCTTTCAAGAACTCCAACCATCTTATTTGTCTTAAATTCAAGTCTTTTGTGACATCAAATACTTAAGACTTTTATGGTCGGTATATACCCGGCACTTTTCACCATACAAATAATGTCGCCAAATTTTCAAAGCAAACACCACCATGACCAATTCTAAATCGTGAGTAGGATAATTCCTCTCATGAGGTTTTAATCGCCTCAAGCATAAGCCACCACTTTTCCTTCTTGCATAAGCACACACCCCAAACCATTTAGAGAAGCATCACTATACACCACAAATTTCTTTACGATTCGGGCTGTACTAACACTGGTGCCTCTGTTAATAACTTTTTCAATTCTTCAAAACTCACGACATTCTTCCGTCCATTCAAATTTAACATCCTTTCTGAGAGTAGTCTGGTTATAGGAGCAGCAATTATAGAAAATCCATTTACAAACCGTCGATAATACCCAGCTAGCCCCAAGAAACTTCTAACTTGAGTTACATTTTCGGTGGTTTCCAATCAACAATGGCTGAAATTTTACTAGGATCAACCCGTATACCATCTGAAACAATATGACCCAAAAATCCAACTTCCCTGAGCCAAAATTCACTTTTACTAAACTTAGCATACAGCTACTTATCTCTCAAAGTTTGCAAAACTATCCTCAAATGCTCAGCATGCTCTGTCTCATCTTTTGAATAAATTAAAATATCATCTATAAACACCACAACAAATTTGTCCAAGTATGGTCAGAATATGCGATTCATTAAATCCATAAAAACAGCAGGAGCATTTGTCAACCCAAATGGCATAACTAAAAATTCATAATGACCGTACCTTGTTCTAAAAGCAGTTTTAGGCACATCCGACTCTTTTACTCATGATTGATAATATCCAGATCTCAAATCAATCTTTGAAAACCATGTCGCTCCTTTTAGCTGATCAAACAAATCATCAATTCTTGGCAACGGATACTTGTTTTTAATTGTCACCTTGTTTAACTGCCGATAATCAACACACAATCTCATAGAACCATCCTTCTTTTTCACAAATAACACGGGAGCACCCCAAGGTGAAAAACTCGGTCTCACAAAGCCTTTATCAGTCAACTCTTGCAACTGCGACTTTAATTCCTTCAACTCTGCTGGTGCCATTCTATACGGAGCAATCGAAATCGGAGCTGTTCCCGATATCAAATCAATACCAAATTCTACTTCCCTAACTGGAGGCAAACCCGGCAATTCTTCTGGAAATACGTCCGCAAATTCACACACAACCGGCACTGATTCAACTTTCTTTTCAACTTCTTTTGTATTAATTACATACGCCAAATAAGCTTCATAACCCTTTCTCAAATATCTTTGAGCCAACATTGAAGAAATCACACTAGGCAATGACTCTGATTTATCTGATTCAACCCGCAGTGTTTCACCATTTTCACACTTTAATTCTATAACTTTTTCTTTGCAATTTATTTTAGCATCATGCAATGTCAACCAATCCATGCCCAAAATAACATCAAACTCATCAAACGGCAACAACATCAAGTCGGCCGGAAAGTAATGATCCCGAATCATTAAAGGACATTTCTTACATACTTTATCAACAATCACACATTTGCCTAACGGATTCGACACTCTAATCATAAATTCTGTGTTCTCAACAGGTATATTCATACTAGACACCAATTTCATGCACACATATGAATGAGTAGAACCGGGATCAATCAAAGCAATAACATTAACATTATAGAGAGAAAATGTACCGGTAATCACATCAGGCGAGGAAGCATCTTCGCGTGCTTTAATAGCATAAGTTCTAGCCGGAGCCCTTCCTTCAGGTCTAACTGGTGCATCTCTGACTACATTCTTACTGCTTGCTTCGCTCCCAGCTTTTCTTAGATATCTTCCTCTCGAATCCGCCCCACTTGTTTTTATATTCTGAAATTTTTCTTTTTCAGCTCTCTCTGGGCAGTCTCTAATAAAATGATCCGGAGAACCACATCGAAAACATTCATTTGCTCTGCACGGACCAAAATGATTTCTACCACACATCACTGGCACTCGGTTTAACAAATCTCGAATTTCCTACACGTGTTTGTCAAGTAGTGCGGGACTTAGAACCCACATTTTGCTTCTTATAGTTTCCATATGATTGCCCAGCTGAAGTTTGAGAACGAGGATTCATATTTCTTGACTTTTCCAGTTGTTGTGAGAATGAAGCGCTCATCGGTCTTTTCTTCACTTCTAGTCTCGATCTCGCCTTTTTCTTCTCTTTAAGTAATTCTTGACCTTACAAGCTCGATCAACCAATACTACCATTTCTTTTAATTCAAGAATTCCAACAAATACTTTGATGTCTTCATTGAGCCCGTCTTCAAATCGTCGGCACATCTTGGCCTCTGAGGAACATACTCTCGGCATATTTACTTAATCGAACAAACTCTCTTTCATATTCTCAGAATCAGTCATATTACCTTGCTTGATTCAAGAAATTCTTTACGCTTCGATCCATAAATCTTTCACTAATATATTTCTTCCGAAACTCTTCTTGAAAGAATTCCCATGTTACTCTCTCTTTCGGTACCACGAAATCAAAGTCTTCCACCAATTGTAAATTTGAATCCTCAACAAAGATATAGCGCATTTCAAACATTCTTCAGTGTACAATATAATTCATCAAATACCGAATAGAATTTTCAAGCCAAAACTCGCTTTCTCGGCATCATCATCAATATTTGCTTTAAATTCTTTGGCCCCTTGCTTTGCGGATTCATCAACTGGATTTCTATGAAATTTCATCAGATCCATACCTTGAGGCATCCGGGGTACAGGTTGAGGAATTGGGGAGGTGGGGAGGTTGTACATTTGGGTTCGCATTTAACGAACTCAGTGTACCATGCACTCATCATTTGGAGAAAGGCTTCCCGACCCCTTTCTCCTCCTCCCTGACCAACAGTAGGAGGTGGATTTTCAGTCGGCGCTGCTCCTTCAGCCGGAGCTGGCGCATTACTCTCTACTTCATCTGCCACAGCTGGATCGGGATCCATTTACTATAAAAAAAAATCATTTAAAAAGGTCAGAAGTCGTCACACTATCACAATTTATACATATGGCATGTATAGCAAAATCCGTACAAACAACACGTAGTCCGAGAACCGACTAAACCTGCTCTGATACCACTAAATGTAACGCCCCCACGCCCGAGACCGTCACCGGAGTCGAGTATGAGGTGTTACTAAACTTAATTTAACATTTTAAGAACTTTAGATTATTTGTTTCTACATTCACAGCTTTTTAGCTACTTGCGTTACAGTCATAAGAAAAATCATATCTTGAGTTACAAAACTGGAAATCAAGATCCGTAAATTTTTCCTGAATCTAGACTCATATTCCTATCTACTAATTTTTTTCTAGAATTTTTGGTTGGGCCAATTAGTACAGTTTATTAGTTAAAGTTACCCCTGTTTCAGGGCTTGACTGGTCTGACCTCTGTTTACTACGAACCACTTTTCTCTCTGTATAAAATTCATATAAATATGAGGTTTATTTCTCCTGAAACTAGACTCAATAAGGATTCTGAGAATATAAAATATACCACCTAATTATATCTTTACAATTTATGGTGAATTTCTAAAGTTGGAACAGGGGATTCAGAAACTGCTCTGACCCTGTTTCACTAAAATTCAAATATCTTCCAACATATAACTCTTTTACCCGTTTCATTTATTTCATGTGAAACTAGACACAATAAGCTTCAATTTTATATTTAATTCATCATGTAATTCAATTCCTATGATTTTTAGTAAATTTTCAAACTCACGTCAGTGTTGCTGTAATTTCTGTTTATGGCAAATTTCATCTTTTTTATGAATTTTCATGAACTAGGTAACTTATTAACTTTCCATAACATCAAACATATTCTAAACTAACCATTTCCATAATTTATCATTATCAAGCACTTCCTCAACCATTTCATCACCATACCATAAGATCATTTACACAAAATAAGTATTTTGCTATACATGCCATACTTAAATTTACAAGCCATTTTACCGAAAAGTTCTTTAGGATAGTGTGATCGATCCTCCACCAATCCCGACTCTCGAGCTGGCTTGTCCAAAACTACAATGAGTAAGAAAGAGGGGTAAGCATAAATGCTTAGTAAGTTCATATGCAAATAATAAGTAACATAACAAAGCAATCATACCAAACAACATTAGCATGGTATCACCAAAACATAAATCTCATTTCTAATCATCTTTCATCATTTTACTACCTTATCGTTATTGTATCAATACTCAACCCGAGGGTTAAGTACATACCTGTCCAAGTATCCATTTCACATCACTTACCAATACGTCTCTTTTCATCTCAAGTATTCCTTCATTTGAGTAGAACTTTACCCGTTGAACTCATCGGAATATAATTCGGATACGTAGGAAGTTTGCACATAAGTGCCACATATGTAGCCAAGCTACCATGTAACCCGCCCTTAGCGAACTCGGACTCAACTCAACGAGCTCGGGCGTTTGCATCCATAATGAACTCGGACTCAACTCAACGAGTTCGGATGCCTAGTTACATCTCACGAACTCGGACTCAACTCAACGAGTTCGAACATTCGCATCCATAAGTGAACTCGGACTCAACTCAACGAGTTCGGATGCTCAACCATCCTAGTGACATGTCACTTGTATCGTAATCTATTCCTAAGGTTCAAACGGGATTTTCCTCGAACACATATCCTTGCTTATAGTCTTCCGTAGAATGCCGAAATCAATACTCGGTAACAATTTATATTCAACAAATAACTCACATAATTTGCATTTTATTCAAAATTAACCACAAAACATATATTTCATGATAAAAATCAGCATATCATATAATTAACATCAATGACTTAAAAATAACAATTATGTTACATTATTTACACATGAACTTACCTTGGTACCAAAATACAAAGGTTTTGCAATTTAATCCACAATCTTTTCTTTTCCTCGATTGGGGTCGTTTCCATGTCTTTCTTGATCTAAAATAACACATTTAGCTTATTTAATACTCACATTATCAAATTAATCCTTAATTCAAATTTTGGCAAAATTACAATTTTACCCCTAAACTTTTGCATATTTACATTTTTGCCCCTAGGCTCGAGATTAAACTTTATTCCTTATTCTTATGTTTTACAACATGCTGATCACTTTTCCCTTCTATGGCAACATCAAATTCTCACTCTAACATGTACTTGTGACTATTAGGTATTTTTACCGATTAAGCCCTTTTACTCATTTTTGCTTAAAATCGAGTAGTACAAGTTGTCTAACATAATTTAAAACATCATATTCTATCATAAAACATCAAAATACACAAATTTCACCTATGGGTATTTTTCCAAATATAAACCCTAGGTTAAATTATTGCTAACATAAGCTTTATCGAGTTATCGGGATCTCAAAACATAAAAATCATTAAAAACGGGGCTTGGAATCACTTACTATGAAGCTTGAAAGTTGAAGAAACCCTAGCTATGGAGACATGGAGCATTCGGCAGCAACTAATGGGGAAGATTACTATTTTGTGTCATTTTTCCCATTTTATTTCATTAATTATCCAAATGACCAAAATGCCCTTAATGCCTTTCTTTGAAAATTTTCATGTACAAGCCCATTTTTGTCCAAAATTTTAAAAATTGGTCAAATTGCTATTTAAGACCTCCTAATTAATATTTCAAAGCAATTTCATACTAAAAACTTCTAGAATGCAAGTTTTGCAACTTATTCGATTTAGCCCCTAACTTCAAATTAAGCATTTTATGCATGGAATTTCTTCACAAAATTTTCACACAATCATGCAATCATATCATAAACCTCAAAATAATTATAAAATAATTATTTCTATCTCAGATTTGTGGTCACGAAACCACTATTCCGATTAGGCCCTAATTCGGGATATTACAAAGTTCCTAGTGGGCTGCCTCCTATTCGAGGTATTGAACACCAAATTGATTTCATTCCCGGGGCTACAATTCCAAATCGACCAGTCTACCAAAGCAATCCCGAAGAAATAAGGAGTTACAATGACAAGTTGCTAATTTAATGGAGAAAGGATACATAGGGAGAGTTTAAGTCCATGTTCAGTGCCCGTTCTGTTGGTACATAAAAAGGATGGTTCGTGGAGAATGTGCGTAGATTGTTGATAAACCATAATATATATACATATTTTTACCCCATGCTTGGCATATTTATGGATGATTTTTCCTTGGTTTCATTGAATTTGACGCTCCTAATCCTTTAATTTCATGTTTTATACTCAGGAGAGCTTATGATGGCGAAAAGAGCAAGAAACGGGCCAAAAACAGACAAATTGGGCCTAAATCAGTGTTTCACATAGCCTAGGCACTTCCACACGGGCGATCTACACGCCCGTGTGTGACACACGGGTAGACCACATTGCCCCTGTGTCATGGTCGTGTCGACATTAATCCAAGTCAGAATTGCACACGGCCTGAGCACCTTCACAGGGGCGTGGCACACGGTCGTGTCCCTGTTGAGCCCAAGTCTAATTCTACTCAGAAAAGGATAATTTTGAGGGTTTTGAAGCATTCCAAAGCCTATATAAACACCCTAGAGGAGGTTAAAGGGGGGACACACAAAATAGAAGGCAGGAAACACTGAAGGATGGCCATCAGAACCACCTCGGAGGAGGATCTACATTAAGACTGATGATTTCCATCTAATTTCCTAGAAGTTCTTTGGGTTTCTTTATGTTTTGTTGTTTTCCAATTTTTGATCTGTTTTCCATAATTATGAACTAAACTCCCTAAATACCTAAGGGAGATGAAACCTAAGATGAATCTTATTACTCTTTGATTTATATGATAAATACTTGTTCTTATTTTTAATTGTGAGTTTAACCCTTGTTTTAATATTCCAGGATATTAATTCAGGTTTTTGATGTGCTTATTTAGTGGAGGAAAAGTCCCTGTTTAAGAGCAGATCATTCATAATTAAGCGGAGTTGCATGCAATCCTAGAGAGAGGACGACATAAATCTACCGGATTAGAGTCAAATCTAATAAGGGAATCCATAGATCGAGTTAATGCGACAATAGGGGTTTTAATTAGAAAGAGATTTCGATTAATCAACCTAGAGTCAGTTGTTTTTAGTCTCGAGAGAGATATTAACATAACTCAGGGATTTTTACGGATTAAGACAAGTGAATAAATCATCTAATTTAGAAAGTAATAAGTGAAGTCTAGATGGATTCTTCCTTGGGTATTGTCTTCTCCATCGGTTTTCCTAAAGTATTTTCTAACTTTCATCTCTGTCGTAATCTTAGATAATTAGATAATTAGTTTTAGTTTGAAAACACCCTTTAACGCTTAGGCTAGATAATAAAAATATAGTAATTACTTTAGCCATTTTTACTTTTATTGCAATTTACTCTTTATTTTTAGTTTAAATTTTCTTTACTAATTTTTATTTTCTTTATTTCTGGCAGGTTTTTATAGTTTATGACTAGAAGAAACCCGTCAGGGCCTTTGCTTTTTGACAGTGAGATAGAAAGCACAGCTTGCAAAAATCGAAGAGAAATAAGGCGAAGCCTACAATACATAGAGGAAGGGAAAGAGGACGATAACCATACCACAACCGAAGAGATGGCTAAAAATCAGAATAACCCGCTACCTCCTGTGATTGCTGCAAATCCAGTAGATCAGAATCATGCTCCTCGTACTATGTATGATTATGCTAAGCCTACTTTAGCAGGAACTGAATCAAGTATAGTTAGGCCTGTTGTTGCCGCAAATAATTTTGAACTGAAACCTAACACGATTCAAATGATACAACAGTTTGTTCAGTTTGATGGTTTGCTGGACGAGGATCCAAACACTCATTTAGCAAATTTCTGGAATTTTGCGACACTTTTAAGATCAATGGAATTTCTGGCGATGCCATTCACCTTCGGTTGTTTCCATTCTCATTGAGGAATAAGGCTAAACATTGGTTGAACTCGCTACCACGAGGGTCAATCACCACTTGGGAACAAATGACCAAAAAATTTTTGCTTAAATATTTTCCACCGGCTAAAACGGCTAAACTGAGGAATGATATCTCTTCTTTTGTGCAGATGGATCTAGAAACTCTTTATGATGTATAGGAGAGATACAAGGACTTATTGATAAGGTGCCCTCACCATGGATTACCTCTATGGTTTTAGGTTCAGACTTTTTACAACGGTGTGAACCTCTCAATAAGGCAACTGATCGATGCAGCTGCCTGTGGAACTTTAAACAACAAAACACCCGAAGAGGCTTACAAATTTATTGAAGAGATGTCACTGAATAACTATCAGTGGCAAGTCATGAGAACAAAGCCGACAAAAGCAGCCGGTGTTTTCAACCACGACACAGTTACTATGCTATCTAACCAGGTGGAACTTTTAAATAAAAAGATTGATGGTTTGTATGGTTCTACTCAGGTACATTCAGTGATGAGGTGTGATTCAAATGGAGGGGGAATACACAACACAAATTATTCATCCTTCAACCCTAGCAGCGGGGAGGAACAAGTTCACTATATGGGTAATAATCTTAGACCTCAAAATAACCCGTATAGTAACACTTATAATGCAGGTTGGAGAATCCATCCCAATTTCTCATGGGGTAGTCAAGGAAATCAAAGGTCACAACATCCCCTAGGCTTTCAACAACCACCTTACCAATAAGAGAAGAAACCGGACCTTAAAGAGATGCTCAAAAAATTCATCTCGGTGTCAGAAACTCATTTTTAGAATACCGAAACAGCGCTTAAGAATCAACAAGCATCGATTCAATGGCTCAAAACTCAAATAGGACAGCTTGCTAAATTGATCTCTAAACGACCACAAGGTGGCCTACCAAGTAACATTGAAACTAACCCAAGGGAGCAACTTCATGCCATTACTATGTACAATAATGAAGGGTTAGTTGAAGCCAAACTAAAACAGAGGCAAGACAATGTGGAAGATAAAGGTAAGGTTGATGCAAGCAATGGTACACAGAAGCCGGTAAGCAAGGAATATAAACCTCGTGTACCATACCCTAAGGTGACAAGGAGAGACCACATGGACAAACAATTGGATAAATTCCTTAAATTACTAAAAAAATTGCATATTAACTTACCGTTTATTGAAGCTCTTTTACAGATGACAAACACAGTGAAATTTTTAAAGGAGCTCTTGGCTAATAAACGAAAGTTAGATGATGCATTGCATGTGGAACTAAACGCAGTTTGCTCAGCCATTCTACAGAATAAGCTACCCAACAAGTTAAAAGATTCAGGGAGTTTTGCGATTCCTTGCTTAATTGGTAGTTTGAATGTTAACAATACGTTAGCTGATTTAGGGCCAAGTATTAATGTCATGCCCTATAAAATGTTTAAACAACTAGGTCTTGGGAAACCCAAACAAACTAGGATGAGCATTCAATTGGCAGATAAAACAATTAGGATTCCTAGGGGTATTATTGAAGATGTGCTTGTCAAAATTGATAAATTTATATTCCCAGTTGACTTTGTTGTTTTAGACATAGATGAGGATAGTGATGTACCTCTAATTTTAGGAAGGCCCTTTTTAGCAACCGCTAGAACTATCATAGATGTTGGCACAGGTGAATTGATACTTCGTGTAGGAGGTGACATGATTACACTTCAAGCTCGTGATTCTGCTAATATATATAGTAATCGAGACGATTGTTTAAGTTCTATTAACTTGAGTAATATTATGGCTCAAAATTCTTTTCAGGAAACCCCTAGGAAGAACGTGATGGAGCGACATTCTAGCCCATGTGACAAAAATAGAATGAGTCATGAGGAACGAAGATTACAAATCGATGAACTAGACAAATGGCGAACACATGTCAAGGAGAAACCAAAAGTACACGATGAATCAAAGCAACACCACGACAAGCGTAGAGATGAAACAACACAATTTAAGGTCGAGGACAAAGTATTGTTAGATGAAAAGGACCCCCGAATTGCTACTTTAGAGCATAATACAGACGAAGCAATTCCCTTCATGGTACTAAAAACCTTCCTACATGGTACAGTCGAGGTAACACACACTAAATTCAGAACTTTCAAGGTAAATAATACTCGACTCAGGATAGCAGAGGTGAGGAGTTTCAACTCCTCAATCCATCGTGACCACACGAAATTGAGGTAAGTCGAGCTTAGACTTTAAATAAGCGCTTCTTGGGAGGCAACCCGAGCAGTAACATCACTAACTAATTTATTTTAGCTATTTTTCGTGATTTTTAAGCAGGAATAGTGACCCACAAGGCCTGGACACACGGGCTACGAAATCCCCAAGTATCGAGTCACACGGCTTGCGATAAATCCACACGGGCGTGTAACACGGCTGTGTGAAGTACACGGCCTGGACACACGGGCGTGTCCTAGGCCGTGCGAAAATTGGAGCCAAAATTTTCAATTTTCAAACAAGTCAGAGAGTTACACGGGCAAGACACACAGGCGTGGGAGAAGCGAACAACGAAGAACACGGCTATGCGACACGGCCATATGGACCACACGGCCTAGACACACGGGCGTGTTCCCAGGCTGTGTGATGAATGGACATTAAAATTTCGCGATAAATAGGGCTAAACTCGATCCACAAGAGCGTGTCACACGATCGTGTGGCCCAACACGGGCCTCACACGACCGTGTCCCCTTTTTAAACCCCCCAACCCTAACATTTTTGTCTTCTTCTTCTAAAATTTTTCCCCCCCAAACCCTAGCCGCCACAGCACACTTATCCCCTACTCCGGCCACCACCCACCACCGGTCGAACCCCTATTATCCCCTTCCCTTCCCTTTCTATTTCTTTCTTCCCCCTCCTTTACCTTTTACCCCTCCTTTCTTTCTCCTCCTTCTTCCCTTTCTCCCCCTTTCCATGCGCCGCACGGCCTAATTCCCCACCTCTATGTCCTCCCCTGCTCATCACCGCCAGTAGACCGACCTCCCTCTCCCTCACGCACCACCCTCACCCTCACCCCCATTCTGCGCGCGTCTTTTCCCCTCCCCACCCTCTTTCCCCTTTTTCCCTTCTTCCCTCGCCACCACCCTCCTTGCCACCACAGCCCCGCTAGCTTATTCCTTGGCCGTCGACACCGCCGTCCGTCCAAAGTCCGATCACCAACCATCACAGTCGGGTCTCCCTTGATACTCAATACTCTTTTATTCTATTTATTTATTTATTTATTTATTTTATTATCCTTTACTTATTGCATAAATAGTATTATTAGTTTTTAATCCGTTTTAGCATTATTGGTTCATTCTCTGATTAGTTGGGTACTGTTTTAGACTAGACCACTAAATACTCATTGGTTAAATTCATTGCTCCTTAATCTATTCCAATTTGTTCCTATCAGTAGGTTTATTCTCTAATCTAGGTAGTGTTAATTATTTTTGTTATAATTAGCGTATTATGGTTCCCTGTTCCTATTCTTAGCTATTACATCATGACTTATTTTCGCTCCATATTATTTTATCTCGTTTTTCCCATACCAATATCACCATATTATTTTTGCATAATTGATTAGAAATAAATTATTATTTAGGATTACTTGCACTTTGCGTTATCAGCTCCCATTTAAATAATTCGTAATCATTTTCTTATTTACTAACAGACTCTTCTACTTTTAAAGGAATACCATGACTAACACACGAGGCAAGAAGACTGTCGTCCCTGCTTTGAAAAAGCGGAAGGGCCCAGGCGCAACCTCCTTGAGCGCCTCGACAGAAGCTCGGCACCCTCTACTTCGATTCTCGTCGGGCCCACAGGATGACCTATTTCAGCTTCTTTGAGTCCAACCATTAGGAGTGGGCTGATGTATTGATTGGGCCGCATTGGAGCAGGTCAGACTGGCTGATGAGGTCTGTGCTTTCATTACCACTGCTCCGTGGGATCGGTTCTTCGCGACTATCGAGCCAACCTATTCAGAGCTTTCCTTGGAGTTTTGCACGAATTTCCATCTATAGCACGTGATGAATACCCATAACGAAGCCGGTACTATCACTTTCTAACTTGGTGGCCTAGTGCAACATATGAGCATCCCTGAGTTTGGTGCAGCCTTGGGCATCTACACAGATGAGTTTATAGGTGCCAATAACTTTCTTCACCTCCACCGTCACATTCATCACTCAACTTCGTGCTGTTGGACCGATCTCACAGCTAGTTAGATCCATTATGACGCGAGTCACTCGAAGGCGACATCTCTTTCTCCGGCTCTACGATACATCCACGCCTTATTAGCTCACACATTAACTGGCAGGAGAGAGAGCATAGGAGTTGTAAGCACTACTAACGCTTACTATCTTTGGAGCATGGCGACTGGTCACATCTTTAATTTGGCATATTTCATAGTGCTTGTTTTTCGCCACTAGACAGATTGCCATAAGAGGGGCCCCATTTGCCTTAGCCCCTATGTGACTCGCCTTGCTCGACACTTCAGCCTCTTCGACACTCTAGAGATGTCATCGACACTCACACTAGTAGGCCAAATGTCTCCTCAAGGAATATCTAGTATGATCCACATAAGGATGATAGAGCGACGACGTGGATTCAACCCCCCTCAGTACAGACTCGTCCATTCTAATGACCAAGATGACCCAGAGGACGTTACCGATGATGTCCCTCCCCCTCACGAGGACCCACACCTACCACAAACACTGAGTCACCGACCTTCAACTGCCACTTTGACAGATTTATTCGAGCGATTCACTCACTTTAAGTAGCAGTGCTTTGAGCGGTTCGACAGCATCGATGCCACTCTTCGACAGATTTGCCACCACCTCCACATCTCTCCTTCGGCACCGTCGACCCACGAGGCATTTGATGATGAGGACCTTTGAGTCTATTTATTTTACTATTATTTTTATTTTTATTTCAATTCTATTTTGTCTCTTATTTATTTTTGAAGACTTATATTTTATATTTTGAACTATGTTTATCTTTATAATTATTATTAAGTGATCCCTTAACTCTCTTCCACAATGGTGTTTATTTTCTTATTAGTAACTCAGACTCATGCCTTTCATTAGGCTTTCTTGACAATTCTTGCTTTTGCTCTTCCAAGGATTACATCCAAAAATTCAGGGCAGTTTCACTTCTCTCCCTCTCTTCTGATTTTATGCTTCTACTGCTATTATTTATCTTTGTACATTTAGGACAATGTACATCTTAAGTGTGGGGGGAATTATTTATTATCAGAAAATCCCTGAATTTTTATCTTGTTCTCAAATAATTTTCTCATATCATTATTAGAGTAAATTCTGATTGATTAATGATTTTCATTGATATGTTTTGAATTAAATCATAGGTAACTATGCATTGATTGTTTAAACTTTAAGACATTAGAGGATCAAGCATGATAAGTTGACTTTTGAGAATTAAAATTGCTAGGTCCTGAATTTTGGTATTATCTTGAAGTTTTGAATTTACAGGATTGGCATCAAATACCCATAATTTTTGTGAGATGTTGAGCCTTTTAGAGCATATATCCTTCTTGCTCGCTTATTTTATTGGTTATGAGTGTGTCAACATTGATTTGTTATTCTAAAACTTGCATCGATTATACATGTCGAGACCACACCTTTGATTTGATATACTAAATGATAAAGACACTTAGGTTTTAACCTATTTACCCCATAAAAAGCCTATCCACATAATTGACCCCTAGTGAACCCCTTTGGGCCTTAACTATTATTTCTTGACTTTTCCCTTAATATTAACCCACACCTTAACCCTTTTTGATTCGTTAAGAATTTCTCCTTTTTTATTGAATCCACTTTTTATCGAGATTTGATTTAATTAGTTACCTAATTATGTTCATTCATTCAAGTTGCTGAATTATTTTTATGTATTTTCCACACTTGTTCTTATTCTTAAAAAAAAACTCGTACATTCATTCAGTTACATATTGTTGGATAAGTTATCATATTGAGAGAAAAGCTCACATCATTAGTTTCGAATAATTCAAATTCTAGCACTTTTTTGTAATTCATCAATTAGCTTTATTTGTCTAAGTTTTGTAATCTATTAAGTTAATCTCGATTCTAACCCTCTTTTGCAGCCTTTATCCACACCTTTAACCCAAGTCCCATTACAACCCTGTTAAAGACCTTTTGATATATGTATTATTTTATTATAGTGGTGGAGATTTCATTTTCATGCAAGCCTATGGTAATAACTTTTCATGTTTGACTATTGGGTGCTTAATTTATTGAACCTTAAACACTTTGAGTGATTTGAGTGAATCATTAGTGAGGATGTCAACCTTGTCAATTTGGAATTAAAGGTGATTACTTAGATAAAGGGGGATACCTATGATTTTATGATTGAAATGCTCAATTTGGATTGTTTGAAACTTTAATGTTCTTTTAGTTAAGCTCTTAATGTATGATTACTTGTGGATTATTTCAAACATTATTGATGAGAATTATAAGTTGAGAAGAATTTATTTTAATTGTGAGTTGAGGATTTTGCTTGAGGACAAGCAAATGCTTAAGTGTGGGGATATTTGATAAACCATAATATATACATATTTTTACCCCATGCTTGGCATATTTATGGATGATTTTTCCTTGGTTTCATTGAATTTGATGCTCCTAATCCTTTAATTTCATGTTTTATACTCAGGAGAGCATAGGATGGCGAAAAGAGCGAGAAACGGGCCAAAAACAGACAAATTGGGCCTAAATCAGTGTTTCACATGGCCTAGGCACTTCTACATGGGTGATCCACACGCTCGTGTGCCATGGCCGTGTCGACATTAATCCAAGCCAAAATTGCACACGGCCTGAGCACCTTCACACGGGCGTGGCACATGGCCGTGTCCCTGTCGAGCCCAAGTCTAATTCTACTTGGAAAAAGGCTAATTTTAAGGGTTTTGAAGCATTCCAAAGCCTATATAAACACCTTAGAGGAGGTTAAAGGTGGGACACACAGAATAAAAGGTAGGAAACACTGAAGGATAGCCATCAGAACCACCTTGGAGGAGGATCTACATCAAGACTGAAGATTTCCATCCAATTTCCTAAAAGTTCGTTGGGTTTCTTTATGTTTTGTTGTTTTCCATAATTATGAACTAAACTCCCTAAATACTTAAGGGAGATGAAACCTAAGACGAATCTTATTACTCTTAGATTTATATGATAAATACTTGTTCTTATTCTTAATTGTGAGTTTAACCCTTGTTTTAATATTCCAAGATATTAATTCAGATTTTTGATGTGCTTATTCAGTGGAGGAAAAGTCCCTGTTTAAGAGTATGTAACACCCCTCTCCCGTATCTAATGCTAGGATAGGGCTCAAGGCATTACCAGACTTAAACATTCACGAACATACAAAATTAGGTCACCAACTTTTGCCCAAAATTAAAACTTTTCAAACACATGCATATCGTCCCTTATACAGGCCTTCGAGGCCTAAAACGTACATTGGGGCGGTTCAGGACAAAACTGGAAACATTCGATAAACTTTGGGCAACTTAACAATTTTCTAGCTTTGGAGAGTCACACGCCCGTGTGGGTGGGGCCGTGTGGTCACACACGCCCGTGTCCCCAGCCCGTGTAACTCTCTGTTTATGACGTCAGCAAAATAATTTATACCACACAGCCAAGCCACACGCCCTGTACTAGGCCATGTCCTCCACACGATTGAGACACATGGCCGTGTCTCCACCCGTGTAGCTAATAGTTAGGCTATTTTCCAAGCCTTATGTTGACCTTATTTTTCCCTATATATTTACACATCATAGGCACAAATTATAACATCAATTTAATGATTAATCGACCTTGAGAAAGATTCAATTAAATAATTTGCATGTTATCTTACAAGTGTTTATTACCCAACACTTAATCTATATACATTTTACATTTGTCCATGTTTAATCATTATCAACTTACTACTAGGCCACATATTCATTCCATGGCCATGACCAGCTCGAATGGTTCTAGGGTATTCATCGTGTAAATGTGTTATACTAATTATTCATAGCAACCAATTAGAATCACACGACATGCATTAACCCATAGCAGGAATAATTATGCTTACAAGCCATAACCATAATAAGCCACATCTCATGGCTATATACAATGAATCAATATAAGCCAACATCTTGGCCAAAACATAAAAACACATGCCAATAATTAAGTCCCCAATACATGCCACTTACTTGAGGAAATTAAGTTTCAGCAATACTCCAAAGATGGTAGCTTGATAGTGTGAGGTTGCCTCCGATGATCTCCAACCCCGAGCCGACCTGAGGACACTAGAAGAAATGGAAGGGGGAGTAAGCTTTATGCTTAGTAAGTCCATATGAAAATAATAAGCATTATAACAACATGTTTCCTTAGGAAAAACAACCATAATTACACTTTTACTCATGTTCTAGTCAAGCTGTCTACTCGATTCATAGTCGATAAATTATTTATAACTTGAGCTACAGGACTCTAAATTAAGATCTGTTAATTTTCCCTGGAACTAAACTCATATATCTTCTTACCATAAAATTTTTAGAATTTTTGGTCTAGCCAATAATTACAGTTTATTCTTTAAACTCTCCCCTATTTTGCTATCCGATAGCTTCAGCCTCTATCTACTAAAAATCAAATATCTCATAGTACGAGACTCGGATAATGTTCTTGTCTCTTTCTCTTAAAAATAGACTCATAAAGGATTTCATTAATTTGAATTTTAACTCATAATTATTTTTGTACAATTGCTAGTGATTTTCTAAATTTAAGATAGGGGAGGCTGGAATCACTCCGACTCTGTCTCAGAAGAACTCAAATATCTCATAATATAAAATTCTTTTGCTTACACCGTTTTCTTTATTGAAACTAGACTCATCAAGATTTAATTTCATATATTATTCAGCCTTTAATTCGACTTCCACTATTTATGGTGATTATTCAAAGTCGAGCTACTGCTGCTGTTCAACACTGTTTCGGTGCAAAATCACAATAGCTATCATAAATTCATTGTTACTTTGATCATGGACTCATTATTTCATAAATCCCATATTCAATTACACAATGTAAGTTAACATGATATTGCAACACAATTCATAATCATAAGCATAAGGATGGTTCATGTAACACCCCTAGCCCGAATCCGATCGTCGGTTTCAGGCTAAGAGGTATTATCGAGCTAAACATTATTTTTTTTTCACATTACCAATCAACAAAGACAGAAATCGAGCTGAATATATATCGATTTATAAGTTATAAATGCCATTTTCATATGGCCAAAATATTTACAGTACAAAACATAACTATCCTCGGACTAACCTATACATGCCATATCAAGGCCAAAATATAAGTGTACCAAAAAGATCGATAGTATGATGAACTGCTGATGATCCCCGAGTCGGTGGCCAAAATCGACAATCTATAAAACAAAGAAATAAGGAACAGAGTAAGCTTTCGAGGCTTAGTAAGTTTTAAGCATTTCAAACAATTAAAACTTTTCATTTAAATCGAACATTAAGTATCACAAAACTCGTATTCTAATTGTAAATCACTTGGCCGAATATACACAAGTACACTAGTTATAAAGCCTATTGGCCGAATATATATATGAATACACAAGAAATTTCCAGCACATATTTCACTATACTATATGGCTCATACAATTACTTTAAGTCAAATACTTTCACATAATGGCATACATTGACCGAATAGGTCATTCTCTTATTCTTAAATACCGTATTCATCCACACATATATATATCATTCTTTGATACTAATAATTCAATTTAAAATCGATTCACATATGAGTACATAATACGTACCTTAACATGTAAAATATATATAGTACTTACTCAACCGCGGATATTCAATGTCGTAATCTTACTTAATTTACTGGCATCAATCCTGTCAAGTCTTAGAACTTGAAACAAATTTCTAGCACCAGCCTACGGGAATTTAAACCCGGTATAATACCAGCACGTAGCCTGCGGGTCTTTAAGCCCGGATACAATTCCAGCACGAAGCCTGCGGGACTTTAAGCCCGGATACAATTTCAGCACGAAGCCTGCGGGTCTTTAAGCCCGGATACAATTCCAACACGAAGCCTGCAGGTCTTTAAGCCCGGATACAATTCCAGCACGAAGCCTGCGGGTCTTTAAGCCCGGATACAATTCCACAAGCATCATGCATATTTAATCATATATTAACACATCTCATTTAACATGACACATTAGTAGTCATTTGCTACATGTGAATATAAGCTCCATATGAACACCATCAATTACATTTCGGTTTAAAAATTATACAAAAATATCTCATATACATTTCATTTATCAAGCTTAACCTGTATTGACCATTCAACCATAGTTCATATACTTAGGTTATTTACACAACTTAGTTCAAGTAGACTCAAAAGTTCATAATTCATCTAATATACACATATCAAGGCATCATAAATTTTATACTAAAGGTGATTACTCAAAACTTACCTCGGATATTTTGAACAGTTGCGGATAGGCTACTCGATTGCTTTCTCTTTTCCCCTATCTGATTTAGTTCCTCTTTGCTCTTGAGCTTAATTTAAACAATGAATTTGTTTAATTACTTATCAATTAAGCAATTTAATTTAATACATGTTTATCACATATTTAAGGTACAAATGACCTTACTAACTAGCTATTTAAACATCATACATATGCCCTACTCATGCACAATCGAACATATTACTAGGCTACAATCAACAATCACATTTATTTCCAATTAATAAATTAAAACTATCAAGGAACATTTTACTAACTTATTACCTTGCATATTCGAATTTCATAAACTAATTTGTATACAATTTCACGTATTTTATCATGGAGTAAGTGCCGAATTACAATTTGTAATAAAATCAAAATATATCTCTTATCATAATTCCATATATATCATTTCATTTTATATAATAACATATATCATCCAAGATCGACACAAAAGTCAGATGCATCACTCAAAATGCCAAAGTCCAACTAAGTCTACAATTATTCATTACTACAATTGTAGCCTTATCCTAAAAATGAACCGACAATGACCTAATATACAATCTTGTCGAACCACAATTAAGGCACAAACCTAACATTTTAGTCCCTTTTTATTAACGAACCACATTAGCTAATCATTCCAATGTAAGATACAATCACATACATTGTTTATACATTCATTTCAATTGACTTCATTCATCAAGACATCCAATACAAAATGCAAAACATCTAAACATTTTTACCAAATTTGCTAGCACCTAAAGTCTTTGGCCGAATGTTACTAAACTCAAGCCACCATATTATTATTCCTTAAGTCACACCCAAAAACCACATTCGGCACCTCTCATCCACAATTTTACCAATCTTCAAATTCACTTACAAGCTCATTTATATAACATATAAAGCATTAAACAATTTTTCATCAAGAATCTAGCATGACCGATCACCTATTTTTCTCCCTAAATCCAAATTCGGCATATCCTATAAACCAAATACTAACCTCAACTTTTAAGCTAAAATAACAAGCAACTTAACAGATCCAACATAACTATCCATGCTAATGACATCAAAGCATCTACTAAAAATTTTCAAGCTTCTTGGCCGAATTTCAAACCTCCTAATAGCTGAAATTTAAACCATGGAATAGGTAGAATTCAAACTAATCATCTCAATTATGCATATATTTTCAAGAATGGAATAGTACATACCTCATTCTAGCCATCATCTAAGCCGAAAATTAAACAAGAATCTTTTCTTCTTCCTTACTTCAAGTTACGGCAATGGAGGAGCAAAGATGAACCAACTTTGGTTTCTCCTCCCACTAACCCAATATTTTATTACTCTTTATTCTTTAATTCATTTTGTAAATTAAAATATTAATATAAAAATACATATAATATATATTAATCAATATCATGGCCGGCCACTATCCAAAAAAAAATGAGTAATTGACATGCAAGTCCATCTTTTTGACATCATGCATTAATAGATCACTTTAAAATTTACCAATCACATTTCACAAATGTCTCACATAAGTCCTGTTTAAAAATTTCACATACAAATCACAAAATCAAAGCATGAGACTTTCACAAATACATTTACACATATAATAAGCATAGAATATAACGGTTAATTATTTTTATAACTCGGTTTTGTGGTCCTGAAACCACTTTTCGACTAAGGTCAAATTAGGGCTGTCACAGTTCATCTTTCAAATCCTTTCACTTGTTCATCATGTATACACATACATATGAATCAATTCGATTAAAACAATTAACTTTACCTTTATCACCACACCCATCTCGGGACTTTCATTGCATTATTCATTATAAAACCCGTTGAATTTCTCAGAAATCCTGATGGATAATCCATTTATCGTCAAGTCATACAAGTGATCATCTCAAGTACACACTCCCAGGGACCTCACATCTTACGGCGGGATTACCAATCCAGGCTAAATCCCTTATAGCGACAAACACCCTTAATGAGCTCAGATCTGAATTACTAGTCCAGGCTAAATTCAGACCCTAATCGGATTACCTATCCGAGATAAATCCACAATGCACACATATTCTATGGGAGGCTCGATCACTCAAGGAACACCCATCTGGGCCAGATCCTTTTTATATTTGAGATCAACGGATTACCCGTCCGGGCTAAATCCTTTCTGCAATACATGCAGGATCTCAAGTCATGTAAGCCATGGTTTATCCATCGAATTTCCCTTTTTATTCAACCGGGACTTTTCTCCTTTCATCAAGTATCTCATTATGCATAGCTAATCATGCAATGTACATCCAATTTAACACATTTCCATGTTTATCTAGACATTAGTCCATGAAATAAACATGGTATTGCATATAATTATATTTAGGCATTTGTTACAATATATAACCTTCATATCAACTAAATAAATATCCATCACACAATGTTAACACATCAATTTAAGTTCAAGTATGAATAATAATTATATCATTTCATTATCATTAACATATGAACTTACCTCGGTTTCGAGTATGACTATTTATTCCGAGTTTGTGCTTAACCTTGTTCAACCTCATTCTAAGCCCGAATCTTGTTTTCCTTGATCTATAATATCACATTCAGCCTAATAATTAGTCACATTATTCATATGGGTCCAAAAATCATATTTTTACAAATTTGCATTTTGACCCTTAAACTTTCACATATTTGCACTTTTTCCCCAATTCTCGTAAAATGATTTTTATTCAATTTCCTTGCATTTCAAGCCTATCCAAATCATTTTCATACGTATGGAAGCCCCTAATTTCCACTAAATCACCCTTTTATAACCAATTTTACAATTTTTACAAAACGGTCCTTTCGGACGTTTTCATCAAAAACCGCTTAGTAAAAGTCGTTTATTACACGCCGAGCCTTCATATTCATTAAACATCAAAATAAATGCATATAATTTATGGGTAAATTTTTAAGCACAAACCCTAGCTCAAATAAATGGTAGAAATAGCTAGAACATGTCACCGGGACTTTAGAAATGCATAGAACGTTAAAAACGGAGCTCGGAATCACTTACTATTGAGCTTGGAAGCTTGGCCAAACCCTAACCATGGCTGCTCTTGGTACATTCAGCTGAAGAAGGAAGAAAGGGACACATTTGGGTTTTAAAATTTGACTTTTAATTTATTTTACCCCTAAATGACCAAAATGCCCTGTTCTTTCAAATTTCACCCAACCAAGGCCATTTTTGTCCAAAAAGTTATACAATGGTCTAATTTCCATTTAATGACCTCCCATTTAAAATTTAATAACAATTAGACACCTCTAACATGTAGAACTCAACTTTTGCACTTTTTATAGTTTAGTCCTTTTGACCAAATTAAGTGCCTAAACGTCGAAATTTTCGAACAAAATTTTCACGAAATCATTCTGTGAAATCGTAGACCATAAAAATATAATAAAAATAAATTTTATTACGTTAGATTTGTGGTCCCGAAACCACTGTTCCGACTAGGTCCTAATCTGGGATGTTACAAAGTAGTTCGTTCATAATTAAGCGGAGTTGCATGTAATCCTAGAGATAGGATGACATAAATCTGTCAGATTTCCTAAGTTGATAAGAAGAGGTCAAAATCAATTTTTTTATTTTGGTTTGTTGCTATCAATGAATTCCCTATTTCGTAATGATAAGGTAAGATCCACTTCTACTTTTGACCCTGGCATCGATTCAGCATGTCCTTTCAAGTTCATCAACTATGGTGTCACTAACCCCTTTCCTTTTCGTAAAGGTGACACTTTGAGAAGTGCGAGCTATTTTTCTCTTACATTGCAGGTTAGTTCGAGTAAAGAGCTTCAAATTTACTATCTTTCCGAAGAGAGGAGGTCTACGTTGACTGAAAAAAGTACTGTTCAAATCGATTCCCATCCATTCATTCATATGGGTAAACAAGGTGAGTCTTCTGAATCTTTTAAGACTTAACCATTCCCTTCGATCATTGATGGAAACATTGTTGATGTCTTGTTTTCTGAAACGCATTCGTACTTTGATGAGGTTTATTGTCCTTATTTGATTAGTAATGGATTGTTTGTTTTGAAAAAAGATAATGAGAATATTACTCAAAAAGGTCATGTTGTTGATATGCATTCCTTGATTTATTGCACGAATTCAATTTGTTTAAATAACGATTTGCGAGTGCAATTTGAGATGATCGAATGTTTCAAAACATGTGTGTTTTTTATTCAATTATGTGATAAGGCATTAACTTGTAAAAAGTTCTGTTCAATTGATTGTAATGATGGTGTATGGAAGTTGCCTTTTGATATGAATCATGCATGTTTTGAACATGCTTGGATTACATGTTTGTTTGGAAGCATTCTTCATGTATCATGATTACTATTTGAGATTGACTCATAAACCTTTCTTGTTATAGAATATGAATAAAGTCTTGGAAAATTGCTCTTGGTTTAACCTTCATTGTGTCACTAATTCGTTTTATTTTTCTGTAGGTGACGATGTGAGGTGGTACCCTCTTAAAGAGGGAGGGCCTACCAATAATCTGATTTGTGATCTTGAAATTTTTTTCGAGTAAGTGGCCCAATTTGAGGACAAATCATCTTCAAGAGGGAGGGTATGATGCGATCCCGGTCACATCATGTTTCGATACATCCTGACGACATCGAGATTAGCCTAAACTCGAGGGGCCCAAGTGCAGAATGAGACGTTTAATTTCAGTTTGTTAATGAATTGAGTTGTTGGACTTTATTTTTAACTAAGTTGCTTCAATAAATTACTCATCTTAGTTAATTGAGTTCATTTTAGTTAATTGAGTTCATCTTAGTTAATAACTCATCTTAGATTAATAAATGAGTTGCTGGTCATTAATTCAACTCATCTTAGTTTTAATAACTGAGTTATTATTGAACTTCATTTAATATATGTTTTTTTAATTAATCTAGTTACTAGGATAATTTATTGATGCATAAGTTTAAGTTTAACTAATTATGCTTCATTTAATTAAACTAGTTGCTGGAATAATTGATGAATAAGTTTTAGTTCATTTATTATAGTTAAGTGTTTAATGTGTTTGAGTTTAATTAGTGTTTAATAAGTTCATTTTAATGTGTTTATTGCAGGTGTCTTTTCAGCTCACAACCGTTACCAATTCAATAAAAAGCCTTTTCAAGTGTTTTCGGTTACATGCTGTTACACATTCAATGAAGTGACTTTTCAAGTCATTTTTGGTTTTAAGCAAGGGGTTGTTACAAAAAAGATTTAACACATCATTTAAAAGAGTCTAAAGAGTGGATTATTGCTTCTTTAAATTTGGCAACAAGCTTTTCAACTTCCAACCATTTTGCTACTTCAAAAGAATTAATTCAAGTACTCAAAACAACATTAAGGTGCTGGTGACTACTCGGCTAACCAAAGGACACTTCAAGAGTGACTTTTCAAGCATTTAAGATCAATTATGCAGCTGAATTAAAGTGAATTAAATGGTGGAGTTATTTGGTTCAAGAATTCCAAGAGACTTGAGCTTTATTTCAGCTTTGAAGATGAATACTTGTGACCATTCAGCTAGACTTTTCCTAGCCTTATAAATATATGTGTAATCAGCCTTTTAAAAAAACCTTTTTGCTGAATATTTGAAATATATTTGAATTGTAAATTATCCAATTCTCTTTGTCCTTTTGGAATTGATTTGACTTATCAAGCTTAGCTTGTGGCGTCTATCCTTTCTTTGTTACCGAACTTATCACTTCTAAAGTGAGGCGTTCATATGCCAAGGTTCCTATCAACCATTGATAGTGGGTCAAGGTTAGTTATCAAATTATCTTATCTTTCAACCATTTTAAATCCTAAGTGCTTGACTAAATTTCAGGTCAACACCTCCAATTGTGTTGGTTCACTTTTTAAGCCTTAGCCGAATCCCATTCTTTGCTTCCATAACCATTTTAAACTATTCCATTTGAGCCTATATTTCATCATTTTAAGTCTATTTTTGCCAAGCCATTCAGATTTACTCAAATTCATGATTGGGCAACATTACAAATCGAATCATCACAAAATGAGTTTGTATCACTTTTGTGATCAGAATAAATGTGACATCTCTCACCGAACAGGTAGTGGCGCCATATTTTCAATGCAAACACAATAGCTGCCAATTCTAGATCGTGTGTCGGATAATTCTTTTCATGTGGCTTTATGTAACGCCCCGTACCCGAGACCGTCGCCAGAGTCGAGTACGAGGAGTTACTAAACTTAATTTCATCAATTAAACAACTTAAACAATTTATTTTTAAAATTTCCAGACAAGCTGGCTAACTGAATCACAGTCACTTAAAAACTCATATCTCAAGTTCTAAAACTCGAAATCCAATTCCGTAAATTTCCCTGAAACTATACTAATTTTTTTCTAGAATTTTTGGTCGGGCCAATTAGTACAGTTTATTAGTTAAAGTCTCCCCTATTTTAGGGTAAGACTGCTCTGACATCTGTGTATTACGAATCACATATCTCTCTGTACAGAATTTCAATGACTATGAAGTTTGTTTATATTAAAACTAGATTCAATAAGAAATCTGTACATATAAAGCATGACTTCTAATTATCTTTATACAATTTATGGTGAATTTCCAAAGTCAGAACAGGGGATCCAGAAATCACTCTAGCCCTGTTTCACAAAAATTCAAATGTATCATAAACTATAGTTTATATACCTGTTTTGTTCAATCCATATGAAAATAGACTCATTAAGCTTCAATTTCATAACTTACTCATCATTTAATTCCATTTCTACTATTTCTAGTGATTTTTCAAATTTACATCATCGCTGTAAGTCGATTCTGTTTTATGGCAAATTTCACTTTACTAAGGATTTTCATGGACTAAATATCATTTTAAACATACATAACATCAAATATGACTTAGATTGGCCATTCCAATGGCTAATCATTTACAAACCCTTTTCTCGCCAAACCATAGCCATATCATAAGATCAATTACACAAAGTGAGTATTTTGCCATACATGCCACATTCAAAATATACAAGCCATTTTACCGATTTAAGCCTTCGGATAGTGTGAACGAGTCTTCGACCTATCCCGATTCTCAAGCCGGCTTGTCAAAACTACAATGAAAGAAAAGGAGGGAGTAAGCATAAATGCTTAGTAAGTTCACATGCAAATAGCAAGTAACATAATCACACAATCCCACATAAAACATCATTTACATTTAATATCTTTCTACGATTTCATCTTACCAAGTTTTCAACCCGAGGGTTTAAGCACATACCTATCAAATTTTCTTATTTACCACACTTACCAACATGTCACCTTCGTTTTAGGCATTCTCCTTATTCTCTTAAGATTCACCCGTTGAACACATCGAAATATAATTCGAATACACTTAAAGTTTGTACATAAGTGCCACATATGTAGCCAAGCTACCATGTAACCCGCCCATAAGCGAACTCGGACTCAACTCAACGAGCTTGGGCGTTCGCATCCATAAGTGAACTCGGACTCAACTCAACGAGCTTGGATGCCTAGTTACATCTCTCAAACTCGAACTCAACTCAACGAGTTCGGACATTTGCATCCATAAGTGAACTCGGACTCAACTCAACGAGTTCGGATGCCCAACCATCCTAGTGACATGTCACTTGTATTCTAATCTATTCCCAAGGTTCAAACGGGTTTTTCCTCGATTACACATCTTTGTCGTCTTCCACGGAACATCGAAACCGATACTCGGTAGCAATTCATAATTTACATATTATTCAATAATAACCATAAAGCATAATATTTCATGATATTAATCATCATATCACATAAATAACATTAAATTACTTAAAATGACAATTATGTTACTACATTTACACATGAACTTACCTCGGTAAAAAATTATTAGCAATCGAGCCTATTCTTCGTAAACTTTATTTTTCCCTCGATCGCGACTTGAATCACGTTTCTCTTGATCTATAATGCCAAATTAATCTTATTTAATACATACATTCATCAAAACAGCCCCAAATACGAACTTTGGCAAAATTACCATTTTGCCCCTAAACTTTTGCAAAATTACACTTTTGCCCCTAGGCTCAGGAATTAAATTTCATCCCATTTTCTTATGTTTTATGACATGCTGATCATTTTTCCCTTCTATAGCAACATCAAATTCACACTCTATCATGTATTTATGAACATTACGTATTTTTACCGATTAAGCCCTTTTTCTCGTTTTCATTTAAAACCGAGTAGCACAAGTTGTCTAACATAATTTAAAACCTCATATTCTATCATAGAACACCAAAATACACAAATTTCACCTATGAGTATTTTTCCAAATATGAACCCTAGGTTGAATTATTGCTAGCATAAGCTAAATCAAGTTATCGGGATTCCAAAAACGTAAAGAACACTAAAAACGGGGTTGGAATCACTTACTATGGAGCTTGGAAGCTTGAAACAAACCATAGCTATGGAGAACCCTTTAATTTTCGTCCTAATGAAGAAGATGGACATACTTTGCCATCTTTTTCCTTTTTTTAATCTTTTAATTACCAAAAGACCAAAATACCCTTAATACCTTTCTTTGAAAATTTTCATGTACAAGCCCATTTTTGTCCAAAATTTTAGAAATTGGTCAAATTTCTATTTAAGGCCTCCTCAGTAATTTCATACTAAAAACTTCTAGAATGCAAGTTTTGCAACTTATTCGATTTAGTCCCTAATTTCAACTTAAGCACTTTATGCATAGAATTTCGTCACAAAATTTTCACACAATCATGCAATCATATCATAAACATCAAAATAATTATAAAATAATTATTTCTATCTCGGATTTGTGGTCATGAAACCACTATTCCGATTAGGCCCTAATTCGGGATATTACAACTCTCCCCCCTTTAAGGATTTTCGTCCTCGAAAATCTTACCGATAAACAGGTGTGGGTATTGATTTCTCGTAGTTTCCTCAAATTCCCATGTAGTCTCTTCTACCCCGTTCTTTTGCCATAATACTTTCACGAGAGCGACACTCTTATTTCTTAGTTGCTTGACCTCTCGAGCTAAAATCTTAATCGGTTCTTCTTCATAAGTCATATCCGGTCGTAGCTCAATGTCTGTTGGTGAAATTATATGTGAAGGATCCGAACGATACCGACGTAACATAGATACGTGGAACACATCATGAATCTTCTCTAATTCAGGTGGTAATGCTAGCCGATATGCTACCGGTCCAACTTTTTCAATTATTTCATACGGCCTAATAAAATGCGGACTTAACTTGCCCTTCCGTCCAAATCTAATGACTTTCTTCCATGGAGACACTTTTAAAAATACCTTATCACCAACTTGAAACTCGATTTCCTTTCGTTTCAAATCCGCATAAGATTTCTGTCTATCCGAAGCAGCTTTCAAACAATCTCGAATCACTTTCACCTTTTCTTCGGTTTCTTTTATTAGATCAACTCCATAAATCTGATTTTCCTTGAGTTCAGTCCAATACAATGGTGTCCGACATTTACGACCATACAATGCTTCATAAGGTGCCATCTTCAAACTTGTTTGATAACTGTTATTGTAAGCAAATTCTACCAGCGGTAAGTACCTTTCCCAACTACCTTGAAATTCTAATATACAACATCTGAGCATGTCTTCAAGAATCTGAATTACTCTCTCTGATTGTCCATCAGTCTATGGATGAAAAGCAGTGCTGAAATTTAACTTTGTATCTAATGCCTTTTGCAACTTTTGCCAAAACCGTGAAGTAAATCTCGGATCTCTATCCGAAATGATTGACAAAGGTATTCCATGAAGTCTAACAATCTCACGGATATACAATTCAGCCAACTTATTAAGAGAATAATCCGTACGTACTGGAATAAAATGAGCCGATTTAGTCAGTCTGTCAACTATTACCCAGATGGCATTTTTCTTCCCTGAAGTTAACGGCAACCCTGATATAAAATCCATAGTAATCCGATCCCATTTCCATTCAAGAACCATGATAGGCTGGAGTAATCCCGAAGGTACTTGGTGTTCAGCTTTCACTTGTTGACAAACTAAGCACTTTGATACAAACTCGGAGATATCTCTTTTCTTTCCGTTCCACCAATACATTTTCTTCAAGTTATTATACATTTTCGTACTGCCCGGGTGAACCGCCAAACAACCATTATGTGCTTCATGCAAAATCTTTTGAATCAACTCATCATTTTTCGATACACAAATCCAGTTTTTAAACATCAATCAACCATCAGAATCGATTTTGAAATCTGACCTTGTATCAGCTTCACACTATTTTCTCTTGGCTTGCAAATATTCATCGCTTTTCTGAGCTTCACAAATCTCTTGTAAAAACATCGATCTTGCTCTTAACGCTGCTAGAATCGAACCATCATTTGATATCTTTAACCGAGTATTCATAGTTCTCAAAGCAAATAGTAATTTTCTGCTTAAAGCATCGGCAAGCACATTCGCTTTTCCTGGATGGTAATCAATAACAAGCTTGTAATCTTTCAATAACTACAACCATCTTCGCTGTCTCAAATTCAAGTATTTTTGTGACATCAAGTACTTAAGACTTTTGTGGTCGGTATATACTCGGCATTTTTCACCATACAGATAAAGTCGCCAAATCTTCAAAGCAAATACTATAGCAGCCAATTCCAAATCATGAGTCGAATAATTTCTTTCGTGAGATTTTAACTGCCTCGAAGCATAAGCCACCACTTTTCCTTCTTGCATAAGTACACATCCTAAGCCATTTCGAGAAGCATCACTATACACCACAAATTCTTTACCTGATTCGGGTTGTACCAACACTGGTGCTTTAGTTAATAACTTTTTCAATTCTTTAAAACTCTGTTGACATTCTTCCGTCCACTCAAACTTAACATCCTTTCGGAGTAGTCTAGTCATAGGAGCAACAATTATAGAAAATCCATTTACAAACCGCTGATAATACCCAGCTAGCCCCAAGAAACTTCTAACCTCAGTTACATTTTTTTCGGTAGTTTCCAATCAACAATGGCCGAAATTTTACTAGGACCAACTCGTATACCATCACCTGAAACAATATGACCCGAAAATCCAACTTCCTGGAGCCAAAATTCACTTTTACTAAACTTAGCATACAACTGCTTATCTCTCAAAGTTTGCAAAACTATCCTCAAATGCTCAGCATGCTCTGTCTCATCTTTTGAATAAATTAAGATGTCATCAATAAATACCACAACAAACTTGTCCAAGTATGGCCGAAATATGCGGTTCATTAAATCCATAAACACAGCAGGAGCATTTGTCAGACCAAATGGCATAACTAAAAATTCATAATGGTCGTACCTTGTTCTAAAAGTAGTTTTAGACACATCTGACTCTTTTACTCGCAACTGGTAGTACCCAGACCTCAAGTCAATCTTTGAGAACCATGTCGCTCCTTTCAACTGATCGGATAAATCATCAATTCTTGGTAACGGATACTTGTTCTTGATTGTCACCTTGTTTAATTGCCGATAGTCAACACACAATCTCATAGAACCATCCTTCTTTTTCACAAATAATACGGGAGCACCCCAAGGTGAAAAACTCGGTCTCACAAAGCCTTTATCAGTCAACTCTTGCAACTGCGACTTTAATTCTTTCAACTCTGCTGGTGCCATTCTATATGGAGCAATCGAGATCGGAGCTGTTCCCAGTATCAAATCAATACCAAATTCTACTTCCCTGACTGGAGGCAAACCCATAAATTCTTCTGGAAATACGTCCGCAAATTCACACACAACTGGCACTGATTCAACTTTCTTTTCAACTTCTTTTGTATTAATTACATACGCCAAATAAGCTTCATAACCCTTTCTCAAATATCTCTAAGCTGACATTGAAGAAATCATACTAGATAATGCCTCTGATTTGTCTGATTCAACCCGCAGAATTTCACCACTTTCACACTTTAATTTTATAACCTTTTCTTTGTAATTTATTATAGCATCATGCAATGTCAACCAATCCATACCCAAAATAATATCAAATTCATCAAACGGCAACAACATCAAGTCAGCTGGAAAGTAATGACCCCGAATCATTAAAGGGCATTTCTTGTATACTTTATCAACTATCACACATTTGCCTAACAGATTCGACACTTTAATCATAAATTCTGTGTTCTCAACAGGTATATTCATACTAGACACTAGTTTCATGCATACATATGAATGAGTAGAACCAAGATCAATCAAAGCATTAACATTAACATCATAAAGAGAAAATATACCAGTAATCACGTCGGGTGATGAAGCATCTTCACGTGCCTTTATAACATAAGTTCTAGCTGGAGCTCTTGCTTCAGATTTATCTGCTGAATCTCTGGCTACATTTTTGCTGCTTGCTTCATTTCCAACTTTTCTCGAATATCTTCCCCTCAAGTCTGCACCACTAGCTTTTACATTCTGAAATTTTTCTTTCTCAGCTCTCTCTGGGCAGTCTCTAATAAAATGATCCAGAGAACCACACCGAAAACATTCATTCGCTCTACATGGGCCAAAATGATTTCTGCCACACCGCTGGCACTCAGGCTTAACAAATCTCGTATTTCCCACACTAGCCGCAGAAGTAGTCTGAGATTTAGTACCCACATTTTGCTTCTTAACATTTCCATATGATTGTCCAGCCGAAACCTGCGAACGAGGATTCATATTTCTAGATTTTACGGATTCTTTGTGAGAATGAAGCGCTTTCGTTGGGTTTTTTCCAATTTCTAGTCTCACCTCGCCTTTTTCTTCTTTTTAAGTAGTTCTTCACCTTGCAAGCTCGATCAACCAATACTACCATTTCTTTTAATTCAAGAATCCCAACAAATACTTTGATGTCTTCATTGAGTCCGTCTTCAAATAAATCGCACATTTTAGCTTCAGAGGAATGTATTCTCTAGCATACTTACTCAACTCAACCTTGTGAACTTCCTTTCGTATTCGATGAATCATCATGTTCCTCGCTTTAATTCAAGAAACTGTTTACACTTCTGATCAATAAATCTTTCACGGATATATTTCTTCTTAAATTCTTCTTGAAAGCATTCCCAAGTCACCTTCTCTTTCGGTACCACTGAAATTAATGTCTTGCACCAGTGATAGGCTGAATCTCTCAACAAAGATATAGCACATTTCAAGCATTCCTCAGATGTACACGGCAATTCATCAAATACTCGAATAGAATTCTCGAGCCAAAACTCTGCTTTCTTGGCATCATCATCAATATTTGCCCTGAATTCTTCGACCCCTTGCTTGCGGATTCTGTCAACTGGAGTTCTATGAAATTTTATCAGATCCACACCTTGAGGCATCGGGGGTACAGGTTGAGGAATCGGGGGAGGTGGGGGAGGTTGTACATTCGGGTTCGTACGAACGAACTTAGTATACCAGGCACTCATCATCTGGAGAAAGGCTTCTCGAGCCCCTTCTCCTCCTCCTTGACCAACAGTAGGAGGTGGATTTTCAGTTGGCACCGCCCCTTCAGCTGGAGCTGGTACATTACTCTCTACATCATCAGCCACAGCTAGATCGGGATCCATTTACTATAAGAAAATCATTTAAAAGGTCAAAAGTCGTCACACTATTACAATATATATATGGCATGTATAGCAAAACCCGTACATACAACACATTAGTCCGAGAACCGACTAAACCTGCTCTAATACCACCAAATGTAACGCCCCGTACCCGAGACCGTCTCTGGAGTCGAGCACAAGGTGTTACTAAACTTAATTTCATCAATTAAATAGCTTAAACAATTTATTTTTAAAATTTCCAGACAAGCTAGCTAACTGAATCACAGTCACTTAAAAATTCATATCTCGAGTTCTGAAACTCGAAATCTAATTCTGTAAATTTTCCCTGAAACTAGACTTATATATATATATTTACCAATTTTTTTCTAGAATTTTTGGTCAGGCCAATTAGTACAGTTTATTAGTTAAAGTCTCCCCTATTTCAAGGTAAGACTGCTCTGACCTCTGTGTATTACGAATCAGATATATCTCAGTACAGAATTTCAATTACTATGACGTTTGTTTATCTTAAAACTAGACTCAATAATAAATCTTTACATATAAAGCATGACTTCTAATTATTTTTATACAATTTATGGTGAATTTCCAAGGTCGGAATAGGGGATCCAGAAAATCACTCTGGCCCTGTTTCACAAAAATTCAAATGTATCATAAAATATAATTCATATACCTGTTTTGTTCAATCCATATGAAAATAGACTCATTAAGCTTCAATTTCATAACTTACTCATCATTTAATTCCATTTCTACTATTTTTAGTGATTTTTTAAATTTACATCACTCATCTTTGTCGATTCTATTTTATGGCAAATTTCACTTTACTAACGATTTTCATGGACTAAATATCATTTTAAACATACATAACATCAAATATGACTTAGATTGGCCATTCCAATGGCTAATAATTTACAAACCCTTTTCTTGCCAAACCATAGCCATATCATAAGATCAATTACACAAAGTGAGTATTTTGCCATACATGCCACATTCAAAATATACAAGCCATTTTACCGATTTAAGCCTTCGGATAGTGTGAACGAGTCTTCGACCTATCCCGATTCTCAAGCCGGCTTGTCAAAACTACAATGAAAGAAAAGGAGGGAGTAAGCATAAATGCTTAGTAAGTTCACATGCAAATAGCAAGTAACATAATCACACAATCCCATATAAAACATCATTTACATTTAATATCTTTCTACGATTTCATCTTACCAAGTTTTCAACCCGAGGGTTTAAGCACATACCTGTCAAATTTTCTCAGTTACCACACTTACCAACATGTCACCTTCGTTTTAGGCATTCTCCTTATTCTCTTAAGATTCACCCATTGAACACATCGGAATATAATTCGAATACACGGAAAGTTTGTACATAAGTGCCACATATGTAGCCAAGCTACCATGTAACCCGCCCATAAGCGAACTCGAACTCAACTCAACGAGCTCAGGCGTTCGCATCCATAAGTGAACTCGGACTCAACTCAACGAGCTCGGATGCCTAGTTACATCTCTCGAACTCGAACTCAACTCAACGAGTTCGGACATTTGCATCCATAAGTGAACTCGGACTCAACTCAACGAGTTCGGATGCCCAACCATCCTAGTGACATGTCACTTGTATTCTAATCTATTCCCAAGGTTCAAATGGGTTTTTTCCTCGATTACACATCTTTGTCGTCTTCCACGGAACATCGAAACCGATACTCGGTAGTAATTCATAATTTACATATTATTCAATAATAACCATAAAGCATAATATTTCATGATATTAATCATCATATCACATAAATAGCATTAAATTACTTAAAATGACAATTATGTTACTACATTTACACATGAACTTACCTCGGTAAAAAATTATTAGCAATCGAGCCTATTCTTCATAAACTTTGTTTTTCCCTCGATCGCGACTTGAATCTCGTTTCTCTTGATCTATAATGCCAAATTAATCTTATTTAATACATACATTCATCAAAACAGCCCCAAATACGAACTTTGGTAAAATTACTATTTTGCCCCTAAACTTTTGCAAAATTACACTTTTGCCCCTAGGCTCGGGAATTAAACTTCATCTCATTTTCTTATGTTTTATGACATGCTGATCATTTTTCCCTTCTATAGCAACATCAAATTCACACTCTATCATGTATTTATGAACATTACGTATTTTTACTGATTAAGCCCTTTTTCTCGTTTTCACTTAAAACCGAGTAGCACAAGTTGTCTGACATAATTTAAAACCTCATATTCTATCATAGAACACCAAAATACACAAATTTCACCTATGGGTATTTTTCCAAATATGAACCCTAGGTTGAATTATTGCTAGCATAAGCTAAATCAAGTTACCAGGATTCCAAAAACGTAAAGAACATTAAAAACGGGGCTTGGAATCACTTACTATGGAGCTTGGAAGCTTGAAACAAACCCTAGCTATGGAGAACCCTTTAATTTTGGTCAAATTTCTATTTAAGACCTCCTTATTAATATTCCAAAGTAATTTCATACTAAAAACTTCTAGAATGCAAATTTTTGCAACTTATTCGATTTAGTCCCTAATTTCAACTTAAGCACTTTATGCATAGAATTTCATCACGAAATTTTCACACAATCATGCAATCATATCATAAACATCAAAATAATTATAAAATAATTATTTCTATCTCAAATTTGTGGTCACGAAACCAATATTCCGATTAGGCCCTAATTCGGGATATTACACTTTAACTGTCTTGAGGCATAAGCTACAACTTTGCCTTCCTGCATCAAAACACAGCTCAAACCATTCAAAGATACATCACTATAAATAACAAATTCTTTACCCGATTCTGGCTGAACTGACACTAGGGCTTCGTCATCGGGGATCGTCGAGGATCGTCATCACACTATCGAACCTTATTTTGGTACTTTGAAAATGTATATATATTAAAAGTATGGCATGTATAGGCTAGAAGTTGTGGGAATATGTTTTGTGATGTATATAATTAGCCATGTAATATGGCTAGTTTATGTTTGAACTTATAGTTTGATAATGGTATATGATATGTGATGCTAATGTGAGATTGTGGTATGTTTTGGTTGGCCAAAAGAAATGGTCAATGTTGAAAAATGTTGGTAAGTTATGAGCATTTGATTGAATGATGTATTGATCATAGTTTAGGTATGATTTGTTTGATAAATTGAGGATAGAATTGATTCATAATGTAATGGCATGAATAATGTATGTTTCGGTATTAAAAATTGGTTATGTTTCGGTATTAAAAATTGGCTGAAATTGTGTTTGAAATATGTTTGGGTTGGTACTTGCAGGTTTAACCCAAATAGGGTGGCAAATTGGCTATTCAAATGGCCTATTTTTGTCCACACGGGCATGTGTCTCAGCCGTGTGCGACACACGACTATGTTGCATGGTCGTGTGTCCCTTGGGGTACCCTATAATTGTAAGTCAATCTCGAACACAGCCAAGGCACACGGTCGTGTGACTAACCATGTGACCCAAGTCAATGTCGACCACGGCCAAGACACACGGGCGTGTCTTGTGGTCGTGTCAATAAGTCAGTATGTATGGCCTGTTTGGGCATGGCTTAGACACACGAGCGTGTCTAAGGTCGTGTAAGGCATACGGGCTGTTCACACGAGCGTGTCACCTGTTCAACTTTGAAATTTGTTTTAAGTTCTGAAAATTTTTGTATGAGCTCGGTTTAGTCCCGACCTCTTTCTAATGCATGCTTTAGGTTTTAATGACCTAAATAAGAGACTTATTATTGAAGTTTGATCTTTGATACTATGATGATTAAGAAATGAATGTTATATATTCTGATTGTTCAATAACGCCTTTAACCCCAGTCCGGTGATAGATACGGGTTAGGGGTGTTACATTTGATTGGTATCAGATTTATGGTTTAGTCAGTTCTAGAACTACCATAGCATATGTGAGTCTAGCTATACATGCCATATTTATGAACTGTGATAGTGTGATGAATCTTGACATTGAAATGTGTTTCTATATAATATATGGATCCCTAACGAGCCGTAGCTGACGATGTCGAGCGTAATGCACCTGCTCCTACGTAAGGGATGGGGCCATCCGATTCTAGACTGGCTACGAGTAGTCGTGATGGTGAGGCTAAACAAGCCTTCTATCAGATGATGAATGATTGGTTTAGTCAATATATTAGAACCAATCCGGTTGTTCAACAACCTCCACCCCGGGTAAATTCTCCACAAGCTCCTGCTATACCATCAGTGAATCTAGTTCAGTTAAGTAAGCCTCTGGTAGATAAGATTAGAAAGTATGGGGCAGAAGAATTTTGAGCTACAACAAATGATGATGCTGAAAAGGCTGAGTTCTGGTTAGAGAACACGATAAGAGTGTTTGATGATTTGTCTTTGAATTCCGAAGAATGTATAAAATGTGTCGTTTCACTTCTGAGGGATATGACCTACCATTGGTGGAAAACTTTGATATCGGTAGTTCCAAGTGACCGAATCACTTGGGATTTCTTTCAAGCTAAATTTTGAAAGAAATACATCAGTCAGAGATTCATCGACCAAAAGCGTAAAGAGTTTCTCGAGCTTAAACAAGGATGTATGTCTGTCACAAAATACGAGCGAGAATTTGTACGATTGAGTCAGTATGCTCGTGAGTGTGTATCTACTGAGGCGATAATGTGTAAGAGGTTTGAAAATGGTTTGAATGAGGATATCCGTTTGTTAGTCGGGATTCTCGAGATTAAAGAATTTGTTGTGCTTTTTGTGTAACACCCCAAACCCGGCCCAGACGTTATGGCCGAATTTGACGTGTCACATCAAAGCGTCGTTCAAATATTGAGTTGTTGTTTAAAAAGTTCATTTCTATGATTAAAACCTTTTGCTCGAGGTTAGCAAATCATCTCGTCAAAAACGTTTACTTAATATCTGGCATTGATACTTTAAGTTATTTCAAATCGCGGATGCTACTAAAGTTTGAAATATAAAAACATCTGTTTTTAAGTGTTTTTGAAAATTCATGTTTAGCCGTTTTAAATAAGGAAATCAAAAGCCCAATTAAAAATTTAATCCCTCAAAGGCCTTATTACAAAATTAAAACCCCAAAATATAAAATTCAAATAAAAAGTCTACAGCAGAGCATCAGCGGTCGTGTGGCCACCTCCGAGTCTCTCGCGGCTCCAAATCGCCTTAGGTTGGGGATTACCTGTACAGTTAGATAGAAGGGTGAGTTTGCGAAAACTTAGTGTGTAATCCCTTATAATACAAACAGTCAGATATACGGTATGCAGAAACAAATTGGGCTTGAGCCCATCACAGACACAGTATCAGGTGGGCCTTAGCCAATTAACAGAATCAGGTGGGCCTAAGCCCATTACAGAATCAATATCAGATGCAGATATGCAAACAAAAATCCAGCCCAATCCAACCAATACACCACCTGTACCAACCAACACACCATGTAGGGATAAAATTGACCACCCATCCAACACACCAAGCTTAGCACTGGTGGTGGCACTAAGTCAACAGAACAGCTCAACGCCGTAGACAGAACGGCTAAAAGCCATAAATATCACAGCAACGCTGCTCGTTAATAGAACGGCTAAAAGCCATAAGCAGAAAGGCAGTAAGCCTTGAACAGAACAGCTACAAGCCATACACTTCTTCCGTCAATAATCACCCATCCTTATGCAGAATGTCATGTCATAACATAATATGTGAATGCAGAATGTCATGCTCAATCATAGTCATCTATAAATCATATAGTAAACCAGTCATACCTAATATAAGAGCACAACAGACATTTTACCCTACGAGGGTATTACAGTCATTTAACCAATATTGGGGTCTCAATACTTACTACGAACTCCTAGAAGGTCTATCGTCACTTCGACGACTCAGATAACCTACATGGCCAGAACAGTGTATATGAGCCCAAAACCCACTATTGGGCCCAAGTGGGCCCACACGCTCGTGTGGCCCATTTAGTCTAGATTCTCATATGGCATCGCGAGCCTCATAAACCAACCTATCAATGATCACTTATCGAGGATTTTACTTATGTGGACCCATAAGCCCATTGGGCCCATACGGTCCATTTTGGCCCATCGAAGCCCATAACGGCCCCAGTCCACGAAAACGCATGTGGTGGCCTTTACAGTCTATCGCCCATGATTGTGGGCTCAGTTTACCCCACGAGTGATCGTACGCTCGCAAGGTCCCAAATGTCGAAGTTTTGTCTTTTCGATAGTAATGGTTTACGGTGTACAATTACACATCTTATTGTGAAAATACGCTTCCGGCCCACGAGATCTCCAACCTATCACAACCAGAACTTCGATTAGTCACTAATCATCATTAGAGTAAACACCCCACTCTAACACCTAATTTACTACTATCGAAACTTGCTTAATTTGAACAAGTGTGATTTAATCCGCTTAAACCATTGACAAAGGTTGATCCCAAGCCCTTGGTGAGTTCTGAATTACAATCCAAACTTGTTAAAAGAAATACCATACACGTAATCAATCTGAAATAAAAGAGGGACCTACTGCAATGTAAACCTAAGAATGGAGAAAGGCAATATCAGCCTATGGCAGCACACCCTACTAACATGATATGCAATGGCACAGTTAGACCCCTAATAGTAATCGATAGGGAAAAGGAAAGGTTAGAGAGAAAACTATTACGACCCAGAAAAAGAAAGAGAGAACAAATCAATCGCGAGCCCTCAAGAGATGATGGCAAAAGGAAGATTCAGATATAGCCAAGAATTCGGTAACCTAAAACGAAAGCTCAATTACCTTAACCAAAGTGGAAGAGATTCAGCCAGCAGTGAAGGGAGAACTTGAAGGAAGCCGAACAAGAAAAGAAGGAAAAGAAATAAGGATATTCGGCACAAGCAAAAAAGATGGTGATGTTGGCTTAGAACCAAAAGAAAGAGTGTTCCCAAGAATTCGACATAAGCTTAAGAGGAAGTAAAGAATGCTCGGTCTAAGAGAGGTGTAACACCCCAAACCCGACCCAGAAGATAGACCCGAATCTGGTGTGTCACATTGAAGTGTTTTTCAAAAACCATGTTTTCATTAGAAACCCTACTTATTTAAAATATAGTACATTAAAAACTTCTTAATTTTATTTCTAAAATTCCTTTTTACTTTGCGGAAGCTAATTTTAAAAGTAATTGATTTATGAAAACATAATGTTTAAAAGTTAAGTTGCGAAAGCATCTTGAAAATGTTGGGGAAACGTAGTGTTTGAAAAAAGTTATTGTTTTGGAAAATCTGTCCTGCTTCTAACAGATATTAGACATACTAAATAAACTTTCCAAATAAAAGGTTAAGGAAATAAAGAGGCCTTATACAACCCAAATAAAAAATCAAAGTGCTTAACTAAATAAATGAAATAGAAAAACATGTGCAGTTGTGTGGTCGTCTCTGAGTCCCTCTACGACACCGATCAACCTAGCGTTGGGGATTACCTACATAGTCAATAAATGGGGTGAGTTTACAAAAACTCATTGTGTAATCCCCTTACTAGAGTAACAGTCAGTATACAGAAACAAAAATAGAAACAATCTGGGCTAAAGCCTGTTAACAGTAACAGTACAGTCCAGTTCAAAGCATACGTGGGCCAAAGCCTATTACAATGTCACTTGGGTCACAGCCCATAACAGAATCAATTGGGCCCAGCCCAAACTAATAACAGAACAGAATGTGTGAATGCATGGATGCATGCTATCCCATCTCAATAATCCAACCATTACACATCAACTCCGTCCCCCGGTACACATCATGTAGGGATATAAATATTGACCCACCCATCCGATAGACATTAATAGTAGCCCGGTTGCGGTGCTACCTACATTACATCAAAGCTGGTAATCATATATTAGGCTTAAAAAGCCTTCAGTAGCGGTATTATAATTAGTACAAAGCAATCGATAACTGTATTATGTTTGACACATAGCCATCAGCGACGGTAATATAATCGGCACACAACCTTGGATAAATATGATCCACACAGAGTCATCCATAAGTATGTTAGGCACATAGCCACAGGTAAATACGTTTGGCATAAAGCCATAGTGCGTTTGGCATAAAGCCATAGTCAAGATGGCACAGAGCCATTTTTAGGTTGGCACAAAGCCACAATCAGATTAAGCGGCATTAAGCCGTCGTCAATAATCATATATTGGCACGTAGCCTTAGGAAAATACGTTCGGCACACAACCTTAATCAGGTAGGCACAGAGCCATATGTAGGTTGGCACAAAACCATAATCAAAATAATTAGCTTTAAGCCATCGGTAGCTGTATCATGTTAGGCACATAGCCATCGGTGACGGTAATACAGTCAGCACGTAGCCTCGGGTAAATATTATCAACACAGAGTCGTCAATAATCATATATTGGGCTTAAACGCCACCGGTGGATCCACAGTCGTCAAGCAACCATGCGATCCTTAATCGTTGGATCCACGGTCATCAAGCAACCATGCGATCCTCAATCAGTGGATCCACAGTCGTCAAGTAACCATGCGATCCTCAATTTCTTCCTCCGTTTCACAATTCCAACCCCATGCAATATGTCGTAGATGTCATGCTCAATCATCACACGTGTATGCAAAATGGCCATGCTCAATAACAATCATTTAAACAAATATTAAAAACATATCAGTTTTACAACCACAGTCAAGTCAGTTAAAACACAATCATACAATCACAGTCAATCAGTCAAATTCATAGTCCAAGTCAGTCATTTACCCACAAGGGCAAAATAGTCATTTTACCCTATAGGGGTATTTCAGTAATTTTATACTATAAGGGTAATCTAATAATTTTACAAATCGAGGGTATTTTGATAATTTTACAAATCGAGGGTATTTTGATAATTTTACAAATCAGGGGTATTTCAATAATTTTACAAACAGAGGGTATTTCGATAATTTTACAAATCGAGGGTATTTTGGTAATTTTACAAATCGGGGGTATTTCAGTAATTTTACAAATCAGGGGTATTTCGGTAATTTTACAAACTGGGGGTATTTCAGTAATGTTACAAACTTGGGGTATTTTTGGTAATTTTACAAATCGAGGGTCTTAACGACCCAACAGAAGGTCCACTATCGCCTCGAGCGACTTAAGTAACCTAAACAGACCTAACAGTGCAAATGGGCCTAAGGCCTATTACTCAGCCTAAGTGGGCCCACACGCTCGTGTGGCCCATTTAGCCCAAATTCAATTACAGCTATGTGACCTACAAAGCCTAGTCCAACATTTATCACTTACCGTGGATTTAATCTGTGTGGGACCCACGGGCCTATTGGGCCCACACGGCCTATGCCATGCACACGACATGACAAGCCCAACTACTTCCCACCTAACAGTTAGATTGACTCAAGCGGGCCCACGGGCCTAGAATAGTCCCAGTACACGAGACGCTCGTGGCAGCCTGTACAGTCTATCGCCCATGATCTGTGGGCTCGATTTACCACACGAGCGATCGCACACTCGTGAAGCCTTAAATACCGAAGTTTCAGTTTTTCGACTTTTGCCGACTTCCAACAAAGAAGGGCGCGAATACACACCTGTTTATGAGAACGCGCCGAAGTCCACGATCACCAACCTTGGCACATCCTGCATTGAGTCTTCCTCCTAACTCATCTAGTTCGCTCTATTTAAAGCCAACTTCTCACCAATTCTCATGTTAGCTTCCCGATGTGGGATTACTTTCAACCATTAGGAAAATTCTTCATTCTTATGACCACTTCAACCATAGAGTTCCAGTCCAACTCCACCTCCCACACAGCTCAAATAGCAAAATAAATGCTCCACTGTGCATTCCAAGACTTGAACCTCAGACCTCACAATTACACAACACGCCACCTTGCCACTCCACCACAGGCTCTTTCTGTGATAAAAACGTCCACAATTAACTTTAAGACATATGTGCCAGCGTCCAAATTCACTTAAGAGAAAAACCAAAATGAATTGTAAGAGCCAAGACTTGAACCTAGGCTCCCTTACAACTTTAATGACGCCACAACCACTATACCATATGTTTTCTTGTGTCATTTATTTAACACAATAATTTTATAAGGCCATCCTCCAAGCATCTAGGGTTTTATTCACTTAATACCAAAATTTTTGCTAAAGCCCAGGTTTGAACCCAAGATTTCTCCAACACTTCTCAGAGCCATTAACCACCAAAGTAGACATTTAATTGTGTCATTTCCTTGCATAATTAAATACATATATACAACCTCCTTACAAACCCAAACTCAAGGCCCAATACTTCTAAGCCCAAATTTGGGGTGTTACAAGAGGAACAACCGAGAGACCAAAAAGAAAAAGAAGTAAAAATTAGAGTAGTCAACTAAGAAAAGAAATGCAAAAAGAGGCGAATACCAAAATAAGAAGCAAGGGAAAATACCACATAGGCTCCTTTTCGGCACTAAGAGTCACAAGCAAAAAAAAGACCAAAACTCACCAAAATGTGAGGAGAAACATCTCATAGCCGAATTTGCATACTCCAACCCCCCAATCGGCTACAACTCTCCCTAATTTGAAATCTATGATTCTCTTCTAAAACCTCTCCCCTTATCCCTCCTTGATTTACTCCTTGAATCACTCCTCACCACTCTCCACAATGCCTCCATCAGAATTTCACTGTAACACAACCACTGGTCGAAACCAACTGCAAAATAAATACCCCAATTGTGCTGCTCCATGCTCAAACCTCAAACCTTGAACACCATTCCACACGCCACTTGCCTCCCTACCACAAGCTCTCTTGTGTCACATTTTATCCTTAATTACTTATAAGGTCTATAGGCCAAAGTCCAGGTTCCTTTAAAAGAAAAACAAAAATAAATTGCAAGAGCCAAGACTTGAACCCAAGCTCCCTTACACCCCTAGTGACACCACAACCACTAGACCACATGATTTCTTGTGTCATTTATTTAACATAATAATTTAAAAGGTCTTTGTCCAAGTATCCAGGGTTTTATTCACTTAAAACCAAAATTTTTGCAAAAGCCCAAGTTTGAACCCAGGACTTCTCCAACACTCTCAAACACTCCTAATCACTTAACCACTGCATCAGACAATCAATTGTGTCATTTCCTAGCTCACATAAACTTTTATGCATAGTTTCCTTACTGATCCCTTACTCAAGGCCCAATACTTCTAGGCCCAAATTTTGGGGCGTTACATGTTGAACGAGCATGTAAAGCTGAAGATCTCAGGAAAGAGAAAAGAAAAGTTGATTATAAAGATAGAGAAGTGCAAAAGTGCCACCAGAGCTAGAAAAGATTCATAATGTGTTTCATGTATCGATGCTTCGACGATATAGATCTGATCCTTCTTATGTGATTCCTCCGTCTGAGATTGATATTCAGTCTGATATGACTTATGAAGAAAAGTCAATCCGTATCTTAGCTCGAGAGGTTAAAGAGCTGCGAAATAAGAAAATTCCATTAGTGAAAGTGATGTGGCATCGGCATGGTATTGAAGAGGTCACTTGGGAGTCTGAAGATGCTATGAGACAGCAATATCTGATTCTATTTAACGGTAAGATTTTTGGGGACGAAAATCCTTAGGGGGAGAGAATTGTAATAGTCCGATTTAGACCCTAATTGGAATAGTGGTTTTGGGACCACATATTCGAGTTAGAAAAATATTTAAATATTATTGTTCATGCTTATGATATGTGAATTAGTATGTGTGAAAGTTTCGTATAAAAATTTGATTGTTTGTGTTCTTAATTTGCAAAATAGACCAAATTGCGTAAAATGTAAAAGTAGCCTTCTATTTGTTAAAGTACCCATTTGATTTGGCTTTCTAAAGCAAGGGTCCTTATGTTGTTATTTGTCCATTGAAAATTTTAATGGACTTAAATAACCATCCATTAAATGGTTTTATAGTTGTTTATAAAAGGGCAAAATAGGAAAATGGTTATTAAAGTCATATTAATAAAATAAAAAGCATGAAAATTTACCATATGTTCATGCAGTTGCCGAAAATACAAAAGAAAAATAAAATAAAATACAAACTAGGGTTCGACACTTTGAATTGGTGTATTAGGTATGTGTTTTGCTTGGTTTTGGATAGTTTCTATATTTTTTAATTGTTACTTCGTATACTATCAAGCCCATGCCTCAATTTCTGATTTTGATGATGAATTTGAAATGTGTCATTGATAAATTTATGAGCTTTATGTTGTTATTTGATGAAATATGAAAGTTTGATGTAGGGTTAATATGTTTTGTCTTTGGATTTTTAATGATTTTGAGTAAAATGGGCTAAATTGTAAAATTTGTAAATTGAGGGACTAAATTGTGAAATAAATGAAATGTGTTGACTTGTATGAGAACTAATAGAATTCGGCTAAGCATGAATATATGCAAATCATGTGTATTTTGTGATTTTGTGAATTAAGGACTAAAGTGTCAAAATATGGAAATGTGAGGGCTAGTTTGCAAAATGCCCTAAATATGTGTTTTTGGATAGTTTTGAATGAATTTGTGATTGAATTAGTTAAATTTGAATTTATATAGATCGAGAATTAAAGAATACGGGGTTAGATCGACAAAATTCGAAAGTTGTCAAGTAACCGATTTCATTCATCCGAATCCGTATGAGGTAAGTCTATATGCAAATAAATGTACTTGATTTGATTTATTTATGCTTATATGTTATTGAACTGTGATGATTGGCTTTATGCCTTGAATACGAGACATTCAAGAAAATATCAACAAAGTTCCATCATCTGAAAAGCTCGTACGAACCTTAGGAATAGTTAGGATACATATGTCATGACATAGGATTCTGATATGTGTTATAGTGTAAGACGACGTTTGGGACGTTGGCATCTATTCTATTTTACGTGTAAGACCATGTCTGGGACATCGGTATAATATTTGATTTCGTGTAAGACCCTGTCTAGGACAGTGGCATCGAAGTTTGATTACATGTAAGACCACGTCTGGGACGTCGACATTGTATATGTTCTCTAAGTTATCCGCGTATCCTTACATTTCCAAACAGTTCAACGGGCATTCTGAGATAATGAATGAATAAGTGAATTTGTATCTAATTCAAGTACATTTGAATTGAGTAGTATATTTGAAAATGAAAGGTAAGTATATGTGCAAATGATGGTCTAAGATTCAAGTATATGAATATGAGATTTGTGTTGGTATTTGCCTCCAAAGTATAAGTAATTTGATGATGTTTATATGCTTAAATGATAAGTTTATTTGTATATGGCTTACTAAGCTATTGAAAGCTTACTTGTCTGTGTTTGCATTTTTTTAGATATTGAAGCTACTGTGAGCTCGGGGATCGTCGAGGATTGTCATCACACTATCGAACCTTATTTTGGTGCTTTGAAAATGTATATTTATTAAAGTATGGCATGTATAGGCTAGAAGTTGTGGGAATATGTTTTGTGATGTATATAATTAGCCATGTAATATGGCTAGTTTATGTTTGAACTTATAGTTTGATAATGGTATATGATATGTGATGCTAATGTGAGATTGTGGTATGTTTTGGTTGGCCAAAAGAAATGGTCAATGTAGAGAAATTTTGGTAAGTTATGAGCATTTGATTGAATGATGTATTGATCATATGTTTAGGTATGATTTTAGTTTAAGTTTTAGTATGATGTGTTTGATGAATTGAGGATAGAATTGATTCATAATGTAATGGCATGAATAATGTATGTTTCGATATTAAAAATTGGCTGAAATTGTGTTTAAAATATGTTTGGGTTGGTGTTTGTAGGTTTAAACCAAATAGGGTGGCAAATTGGCTATTCAAATGGCGTATTTTTGTCCACACTGGCAGAGACACGGGCGTGTGTCTCAGCCGTGTGCGACACACGGCTATGTTGCATGGTCGTGTGTGTAACACCCCACGCCCGAGACAGTCGCCGGAGTCGAGTATGAGGTGTTACTAAACTTAATTTAACATTTTAAGAACTTTAGATCATTTGTTTCTACATTCACAGCTTTCTAGCTACTTGCATCACAGTTACAAGAAAAATCATATCTCGAGTTACAAAACTCAAAATCAAGATCCATAAATTTTCCCTGAATCTAGACTCATATACCTATTTAATAATGTTTTTCTAGAATTTTTGGTTGGGCCAATTAGTACAGTTTATTAGTTAAAGTTACCCCTGTTTCAGGACTTGACTGGACTGACCTCTATTTACTACGAACCATATTTCTCTCTGTAAAAAATTCATATGACTATTATGTTTGTTTCTCCTAAAACTAGACTCAATAAGGATTCCTAGAATATAAAATAAACCACCTAATTATTTTTTTACAATTTATAGTGAATTTCTAAAGTTGGAATAGGGGATCCAGAAATTGCTCTGGCCTTGTTTCACTAAAATTCAAATATCTTCTAACATATAATTTCTTTACCTGTTTAGTTTGTTTTATGTGAAACTAGACATATTAGGCTTCAATTTCATAATTAATACATCACCAAATTCGATTTCTATGATTTTTAGTAAATTTTCAAACTCACATCAGTGTTGCTGCAATGTTCTGTTTATGGCAAATTTCATCATTTTTATGAGTTTTCATGAACTAGATAACCTATTAACCTTCCATGACATCAAACATAATCTAAACTAACCATTTCCGTGACTTATCATTATCAAGCATTTTCTCAAACAATCCATCATCATATCATAAGATCATTTACACAAAATAGGAATATTGCTATACATGCCATACTTAAATTTTACAAGCCATTTACCAAAAAGTCCTTCAGATAGTGTGATCGAGCCTTTGACCTATCCCGATTCCTGAGTTGACTTGTCCAAAAATACAATGAATAAGAAGGAGGGAGTAAGCATAAATTCTTAGTAACTTCATATGCAAATAACAAGTAACATAACAAAGCAATTATACCAAACAACATTAGCATGGTATCACCAAAACATATATCACATTTCTAATCATTATTCATCATCTTACTACCTTATCGTTGTTGTATCAATACTCAACCCGAGGGTTAAGTACATACCTGTCCAAAGTATCCATTTCACAACACTTACCAATACATCCCTTTTCATCTCGAGTATTCCTCCATTTGAGTAGAACTTTACCCGTTGAACACATCGGAATATAATTCGGATGCATGGATAATTTGCACATAAGTGCCACATATGTAATCAAGCAATCATGTAACCCGCCCCTAAGTGAACTTGGACTCAAATCAACGAGCTCAGGCGTTCGCATCCATAAGTGAACTCGGACTCAACTCAACGAGCTCGGATGCCTAGTTACATCCCACGAACTCGGACTCAACTCAACGAGTTCGGACATTCGCATCCATAAGTGAACTCGGACTCAACTCAACGAGTTCGGATGCCCAACCATCCTAGTGACATGTCACTTGTATCCTAATCTATTCCTAAGGTTCAAACGGGATTTTCCTCAAACACATATCCTTACTGTCTTCCGTAGAATACCGAAACCAATACTCGGTAACAATTTATATTTAACAAGTAGCTCACATAGTTTACATTTTATTTGAAAATAACCACAAAGCATATATTTCATGATAAAAATCAGCATATCATATAATTAACATCAATAACTTAAAAATAACAATTATGCTACATTATTTACACATGAACTTACCTTGGTACCAAAATATAAAGATTTTACAATTTAGTCCACAATCTTTTCTTTTCCTCGATTGGGGTCGATTCCACATCTTTCTTGATCTAAAATAACACATTTAGCTTATTTAATACTCACATTATCAAATTAATCCTTAATTCAAATTTTGGCAAAATTACAATTTTACCCCTAAACTTTTGCATATTTACACTTTTGCCCCTAGGCTCGGGATTAAACTTTATTCCTTATTCTTATGTTTTATAACATGCTGATCACTTTTCCCTTCTATGGCAACATCAAATTCTCACTCTAACATGTACTTGTGACTATTACGTATTTTTGCCGATTAAGTCCTTTTACTCGTTTTCACTCAAAACTGAGTAGCACAAGTTGTCTAACATAATTTAAAACCTCATATTCTATCATAAAACATCAAAATACACAAATTTCACCTATGGGTATTTTTCCAAATATGAACCCTAGGTTAAATTATTGCTAGCATAAGCTAAATCGAGCTACCGGGATCTCAAAAACGTAAAAATCATTAAAAACGGGGCTTGGAATCACTTACTATGAAGCTTGAAAATTGAAGAAACCCTAGCTATGGTGAGAGCAAAATTCGGCAGCAACCATATGAAGAAGATGACCATTTTGTGTTATTTTTCCCATTTTATTTCATTTAATATCCAAATGACCAAAATGCCCCTCATTACTAAACTTTCAAAAATTCCTTCCATGTCCTAATTTTGCCCATGAACTTAAAATTGGTCAAATTGCTACTTAAGACCTCCTAATTAATATTTCAAAGCAATTTCATACTAAAAACTTCTAGAATGCAAGTTTTGCAACTTATTTGATTTAGTCCCTAACTTTAAATTAATCTCGTTATGCCAAAAATTTCTTCACGAAATCTTCACACAATTATGTAATCATATCATAAACCTCAAAATAATTATAAAATAATATTTCTATCTCGGATTTGTGGTCACAAAACCACTATTCCGATTATGCCCTAATTCGGGATATTACAACTCTCCCCCTTTAAGGATTTTCGTCCTCGAAAATCTTACCGGTAAACAGATGTGGGTATTGATTTCTCATATTTTCTTCGGATTCCCATGTAGCTTCTTCTACTCCATGCTTTTGCCACAACACCTTCACAAGTGCAATATTTTTATTCCTTAGTTGTTTGACCTCTCGAGCTAAAATCTTAATCGATTCTTCTTCATAGGTCATATCTAGTTGTAGTTCAATTTCTATCGGTGAAACCACATGTGAAGGATCCGAACGATACCAACGTAACATAGATACGTGGAACACATCATGAATCTTCTCTAATTCAGGTGGTAATAATGCCACCGATATGCTCTGGGTCCAACTTTTTCAATTATTTCATACGGCCCAATAAAACGCGGGCTTAATTTGCTCTTCCGTCCAAATCTAAGAACTTTCTTCCACGGAGACACCTTTAAAAATACTTTTTCTCCAACTTGAAATTCAATGTCTTTTCGTTTTAAATCTGCATAAGATTTCTGTCTATCTGAAGCAGCTTTCAACCAATCTCGAATTACCTTCACTTTTTCTTCGGTTTCTTTTATTAGATCAACTCCATAGATCTGATTTTCCTTGAGTTCAGTCCAATACAATGGTGTCCGACATTTACGAACATACAATGCTTCATAAGGTGCCATCTTCAAGCTCGTCTGATAACTATTATTGTAAGCAAATTCTACCAACGGTAAATATCTTTCCCAACTTCCTTGAAATTCCAATACACAACATCTGAGCATATCTTCAAGAATCTGAATTATTCTCTCTGATTGCCCATCAGTTTGTGGATGAAAAGCAGTACTGAAAATTAACTTCGTACCTAACGCGTCTTGCAACTTTTGCCAAAATTGCGAGGTAAACCTCAGATTTCTATTCGAAATAATCGACAATGGTATTCCGTGTAGTCTAACAATTTCTCTAACATACAGTTCAGCCAACTTGTTAAGAGAATAATCCATACGTCATCGGGATAAAATGAGCCGACTTAGTTAATCATCAACTATTACCCGGATGGCATCTTTCTTTCCCCGAGTCAATGGCAACCCTAAAACAAAATCCATAGTAATCCGATCCCATTTCCATTCGGGGAACCATAATAGGTGAAGTAATCCCGAAGGCACTTGGTGTTCAGACTTTCACCTATTGACAAATTAAGCATTTGGACACAAACTCTGATATATCCCTTTTCATTCCATTCCACCAATACATTTTCTTCAAGTCATTATACATTTTCGTACTACCCGGATGAATCGAGAAACAACTACTATGTGCTTCCTGTAGGATCTTTTGAATCAATTCCTTATTCTTCGGTACACAAACCCGATCTTTAAACATTAAGCACCCATCAGAACCGATTCTAAAATCTGAACATTAAGCACCCATCAGAACCGATTCTAAAATCTGACTCTATATCAACTTCACACTGCTTTCTCTTGGCTTGCAAATCTTGATCATCTTTCTGAGCTTCAGAAATCTCTTGTAAAAACATTGGTTTTGCTCTTAACTCTGCTAGAATCTAACCATCATCTAACATTTTCAACTGAGTGTTCATAACTCTCAAAGCAAACAACAAGTTTCTACTTAAAGCATCGGCAACCACATTCGCTTTTCCCAGATGATAATCAATAACAAGCTCGTAATCTTTCAATAACTCCAACCATCTTCGCTGTCTCAAATTCAAGTCTTTTTGTGACATCAAGTACTTAAGACTTTTGTGGTCGGTATATACCCGACACTTTTCACCATACAAATAATGTCGCCAAATCTTCAAAGCAAACACCACCACGACCAATTCCAAATCGTGAGTAGGATAATTCCTCTCATGAGGTTTTAATCGCCTCAAGCATAAGCCACCACTTTTCCTTCTTGCATGAGTACACACCCCAAACCGTTTAGAGAAGCATCACTATACACCACAAATTCTTTACCCGATTCGGGCCAGTGTACTAACACACTGGTGCCTCTGTTAATAACTTTTTCAATTCTTCAAAACTCTGTTGACATTCTTTCATCCATTAAAATTTAACATTCTTTCGGAGTAGTCTAGTTATAGGAGTAGCAATTATAGAAAATCCATTTACAAATCGCTGATAATACCCAGCCAGCCCCAAGAAACTTCTAACTTCGGTTACATTTTTCGATGATTTCCAATCAACAATGGCTGAAATTTTACTAGGATCAACCCGTATACCATCACCTGAAACAATATTACCCAAAAATCCAACTTCCCGGAGCCAAAATTCACTTTTACTAAACTTAGCATACAGCTACTTATCTCTCAAAGTTTGCAAAACTATCTTCAAATGCTCAGCATGCTCTGTCTCATCTTTTGAATAAATTAAAATATCATCTATAAACACCACAACAAATTTGTCCAAGTATGGCCGAAATATGCGATTCATTAAATCCATAAACACAGCAGGAGCATTTGTCAACCCGAATGGCATAACTAAAAATTCATAATGACCATACCTTGTTCTAAAAGCAGTTTTAGCACATCTGACTCTTTTACCCGTAGTTGGTAATACCCAGATCTCAAGTTAATCTTTGAAAACCATGTCGCTCCTTTTAGCTAATCAAACAAATCATCAATTCTTGGCAGCGGATAGTTGTTTTTGATTGTCACCTTGTTTAACTGCCGATAATCAACGCACAACCTCATAGAACCATCATTCTTTTTCACAAATAACACGGGAGCATCCTAAGGTGAAAAACTAGGTCTCACAAAACCTTTATCAGTCAACTCTTGCAACTGCGACTTTAACTCTTTTAACTCTGTTGGTGCCATTCTATATGAAGCAATCGAAATCAGAGTTGTTCCCGGTATCAAATCAATACCAAATTCTACTTCCCTGACTGGAGGTAAACCCGACAATTCTTCTAGAAATACGTCCGCAAATTCACACACAACTGGCACTGATTCAACTTTCTTTTCAACTTCTTTTGTATTAATTACATACGCCAAATAAGCTTCATAACCCTTTCTCAAATATATTTGAGCCGACATTGAAGAAATCATACTAGATAATGCCTCTGATTTGTCTGATTCAACCCGCAGAATTTCACCACTTTCACACTTTAATTCTATAACCTTTTCTTTGCAATTTATTATAGCATCATGCAATGTCAACCAATCCATACCCAAAATAACATCAAATTCATCAAACGGCAACAACATCAAGTCAGCCGGAAAGTAATGACCCCGAATCATTAAAGGACATTTCTTGCATACTTTATCAACAATCACACATTTGCCTAACGGATTCGACACTCTAATCATAAATTCTGTGTTCTCAACAGTATATTCATACTAGACACCAATTTCATGCACACATATGAATGAGTAGAACGGGGTCAATCAAAGCAATAACATTAACATCATAAAGAGAAAATGTACGGTAATCACATCGGTAAGGAAGCATCTTCGCGTGCTTTAATAGCATAAGTTCTAGCTTTGAGCCCTTTCTTGAGTCTAACTCATGCATCTCTGGCTACATTCTTACTGCTTGCTTCACTCCCAGCTTTTCTTGGATATCTTCCTCTCGAATCCGCACCATTTGTTTTTGTATTCTGAAATTTTTCTTTTCACTTCTCTCAGGCGATCTCTAATAAAATGATCAGGAGAACCACATCGAAAACATTCATTTGCTCTGCACGGACCAAAATGATTTCTACCACACCGCTGGCACTCGGGTTTAACAAATCTCAAGTTCCCTAGCTGATCAAACAAATCATCAATTCTTGGCAGCGGATAGTTGTTTTTGATTGTCACCTTGTTTAACTGCCGATAATCAACGTACAACCTCATAGAACCATCCTTCTTTTTCATAAATAACACGGGAGCATCCTAAGGTGAAAAACTCGGTCTCACAAAACCTTTATCAGTCAACTCTTGCAACTGCGACTTTAACTCTTTTAACTTTGTTGGTGCCATTCTATATGAAGCAATCGAAATCAGAGTTGTTCCCGGTATCAAATCAATACCAAATTCTACTTCCCTGACTGGAGGCAAACCTGACAATTCTTCTAGAAATACGTCCGCAAATTCACACACAACTGGCACTGATTCAACTTTCTTTTCAACTTCTTTTGTATTAATTACATACGCCAAATAAGCTTCATAACCCTTTCTCAAATATATTTGAGCCGACATTGAAGAAATCATACTAGATAATGCCTCTGATTTGTCTGATTCAACCCGCAGAATTTCACCACTTTCACACTTTAATTCTATAACCTTTTCTTTGCAATTTATTATAGCATCATGCAATGTCAACCAATCCATGCCCAAACTAACATCAAATTCATCAAATAGCAACAACATCAAGTCAGCCGGAAAGTAATGACCCCAAATCATTAAAGGACATTTCTTGCATACTTTATCAACAATCACACATTTGCCTAACGGATTCGACACTCTAATCATAAATTCTGTGTTCTCAACAGTATATTCATACTAGACACCAATTTCATGCACACATATGAATGAGTAGAACCGGGGTCAATCAAAGCAATAACATTAACATCATAAAGAGAAAATGTACCGGTAATCACATCAGGTAAGGAAGCATCTTCGCGCGCTTTAATAGCATAAGTTCTAGCCGGAGCCCTTTCTTCAGGTCTAACTACTGCATCTCTGGCTACATTCTTACTGCTTGCTTCACTCCCAGCTTTTCTTGGATATCTTCCTCTCGAATCTGCACCACTTGTTTTTGTATTCTGAAATTTTTCTTTTTCAGCTCTCTCTGGGCAGTCTCTAATAAAATGATCCGGAGAACCATATCGAAAACATTCATTTGCTCTGCACGGACCAAAATGATTTCTACCACACCTGGCTTTTCGGGTTTAACAAATCTCAAGTTCCCTACACTGCGTTGCAGAAATAGTGTGGGACTTAGGACCCACATTTTGCTTCTTAGAATTCCCATATGATTGACCAGCTGAAACTTAGGAACGAGGATTCATATTTCTTGACTTTCCAGGTTGCTGTGAAAATGAACTGCTCGTTGGTCTTTTCTTCCAATTTCTAGTCTCAGCCTCTACCTTTTTCTTCTCTTTAAGTAGTTCTTCAGCCTTGCAAGCTCGATCAACCAGTACTACCATTTCTTTTAATTCAAGAATTCCAACAAATACCTTGATGTCTTCGTTGAGCCCGTCTTCAAATCGTCGGCACATCTTGGCCTCTGCAGGAACATACTCTCTGGCATACTTACTTAATCGAACAAACTCTCTTTCATATTCTCAGAATTGTCATATTACCTTGCTTTCACTCAAGAAATTCTTTACGCTTCGATCAATAAATCTTTCACTAATATATTTCTTCCGAAACTCTTCTTGAAAGAATTCCCAAGTTACTCTCTCTTTGGTACCACAGAAATCAAAGTCTTCCACCAATTATAGGCTGAATCCTCAACAAAGATATAGCACATTTCAAACATTCTTCAGTGTACAAGATAATTCATCAAATACCGGATAGAATTTTCAAGCGAGAACTCGCTTTCTCGGCATCATCATCAATATTTGCCCTAAATTCTTTGGCCCCTTGTTTACTTAATTCTGTCAATTGGAGTTCGTGAAATTTTATCATATCCACACCTTGAGGCATCGGGGTACCGGTTGAGGAATTGGGGAGGTGGGGAGGTTGTACATTTTGGTTTCGATTGAACGAAGTCGAGTGTACCATGTACTCATCATTTGGAGAAAGGCTTCCCGATCCCTTTCTCCTCCTCCCGACCAACGATAGGAGGTGGATTTTCGATCGCGCTGCCCCTTCAGCCAGAGTGGCGCATTACTCTCTACTTCATCTACCACAGCTGGATCGGGATCCATTTACTATAAAAAAATCATTTAAAAAGGTCAGAAGTCGTTACACTATCACAATTTATACATATGGCATGTATAGCAAAATTCGTACATACAACACGTAGTCTGAGAACCGACTAAACCTGCTCTGATACCACTAAATATAACGCCCTCACGCCCGAGACCGTCGCCGGAGTCGAGTATGAGGTGTTACTAAACTTAATTTAACATTTTAAGAACTTTAGATCATTTGTTTCTACATTCACAGCTTTCTAGCTACTTGCATCACAGTTACAAGAAAAATTATATCTCGAGTTACGAAACTCAAAATCAAGATCTGTAAATTTTCCCTGAATCTAGACTCATATACCTATTTACTGATTGTTTTCTAGAATTTTTTGTTGGGCCAATTAGTACAGTTTATTAGTTAAAGTTACCCCTGTTTCAGGACTGACCTCTATTTACTACGAACCATATTTCTATCTGTAAAAAATTCATATACTATGAGGTTTGTTTCTCCTGAAACTAGACTCAATAAGAATTCCGAGAATATAAAATACACCACCTAATTATTTTTGTACAATTTATAGTGAATTTCTAAAGTTGGAATAGGGGATCCAGAAATTGCTCTGGCCCTGTTTCACTAAAATTCAAATATCTTCTAACATATAATTCCTTTACCTGTTTAGTTTGTTTTATGTGAAACTAGACATATTAGGCTTAAATTTCATAATTAATACATCACCAAATTCGATTTATATGATTTTTACTAAATTTTCAAACTCACGTCAGTGTTACTGCAATGTTCTCTTTATGGAAAATTTCATTCTTTTTATGAGTTTTCATGAACTAGATAACCTATTAACCTTCCATGACATCAAACATAATCTAAACTAACCATTTTCATGACTTATCATTATCAAGCATTTTCTCAACCAATCCATCATCATATCATAAGATCATTTACACAAAATAGGTATATTGCTATACATGCCATACTTAAATTTTACAAGCCATTTACCAAAAAGTCCTTCAGATAGTGTGATCGAGCCTTTGACCTATCCCGATTCCTGAGCTGGCTTGTCCAAAACTACAATGAATAAGAAGGAGGGAGTAAGCATAAATGCTTTGAAAGTTCATATGCAAATAACAAGTAACATAACAAAGCAATTATACCAAACAACATTAGCATGGTATCACCAAAACATATATCACATTTCTAATCATTATTCATCATCTTACTACCTTATCGTTGTTGTATCAATACTCAACCCGAGGGTTAAGTACATACCTATCCAAAGTATTCATTTCACAACACTTACCAATACGTCCCTTTTCATCTCAAGTATTCCTTCATTTGAGTAGAACTTTACCCGTTGAACACATCGGAATATAATTCGGATGCATGGATAATTTGCACATAAGTGCCACATATGTAATCAAGCAATCATGTAACCCGCCCCTAAGTGAACTCAGACTCAACTCAATGAGCTCGGGCGTTCGCATCCATAAGTGAACTCGGACTCAACTCAACGAGCTCAGATGCCTAGTTACATCTCACGAACTCGGACTCAACTCAACGAGTTCGGACATTCGCATCCATAAGTGAACTCGGACTCAACTCAACGAGTTCGGATGCCCAACCATCCTAGTGACATGTCACTTGTATCCTAATCTATTCCTAAGGTTCAAACGGGATTTTCCTCGAACACATATCCTTGCCGTCTTCCGTAGAATACCAGAACCAATACTCGGTAACAATTTATATTTAACAAGTAGCTCACATAGTTTACATTTTATTTGAAAATAACCACAAAGCATATATTTCATGATAAAAATCAGCATATCATATAATTAACATCAATAACTTAAAAATAACAATTATGCTACATTATTTACACATGAACTTACCTTGGTACCAAAATATAAAGATTTTGCAATTTAGTCCACAATCTTTTCTTTTCCTCAATTGGGGTCGATTCCACGTCTTTCTTGATCTAAAATAACACATTTAGCTTATTTAATACTCACATTATCAAATTAATCCTTAATTCAAATTTTGGCAAAATTACAATTTTACCCCTAAACTTTTGCATATTTACACTTTTTCCCATAGGCTCAGGATTAAACTTTATTCCTTATTCTTATGTTTTATAACATGCTGATCACTTTTCCTTCTATGGCAACATCAAATTCTCACTCTAACATGTACTTGTGACTATTAGGTATTTTTGCTGATTAAGTCCTTTTACTCGTTTTCACTCAAACCGAGTAGCCCAAGTTGTCTAACATAATTTAAAACCTCATATTCTATCATAAAACATCAAAATACACAAATTTCACCTATGGGTATTTTTCCAAATATGAACCCTAGGTTAAATTATTGCTAGCATAAGCTAAATCGAGCTACCGGGATCTCAAAAACGTAAAAATCATTAAAAACGGGGCTTGGAATCACTTACTATGAAGCTTGAAAATTGAAGAAACCCTAGCTATGGTGAGACCAAAATTTGGCAGCAACCATATGAAGAAGATGACCATTTTGTGTTATTTTTCCCATTTTATTTCATTTAATATCCAAATGACCAAAATGCCCTCCTTACTAAACTTTCAAAAATTCCTTCCATGTCCTAATTTTGCCCATGAACTTAAAATTGGTCAAATTGCTATTTAAGACCTCCTAATTAATATTTCAAAGCAATTTCATACTAAAAACTTCTAGAATGCAAGTTTTGCAACTTATTCGATTTAGTCCCTAACTTTAAATTAAATTCGTTATGCCAAAAATTTCTTCACGAAATCTTCACACAATTATGCAATCATATCATAAACCTTAAAATAATTATAAAATAATTATTTCTATCTCAGATTTGTGGTCACGAAACCACTATTCCGATTAGGCCCTAATTCGGGATATTACAGTGTGTCCCCTGGGGTACCCTATAATTGTAAGTCAGTCTCGACCACAGCCAAGGCACACAAGCGTGTGACTAACCGTGTGACCCAAGTCAATGTTGACCATGGCCAAGACACACAGGAGTGTCTTGTGGCCGTGTGAATAAGTCAGTATGTATGCCCTGTTTGGACATGGCTTAGACATACGGGCGTGTGTAACGCCGTGTAAGGCACACGGCCAGTTCACACAGGTGTGTGACCTGTTCAACTTTGAAAATTATTTATGTTTTGAAAATTTTTGTATAAGCTCGGTTTAGTCCCGACCTCTTTCTAATGCATGCTTTAGGTTTCAATGACCTAAATAAGGCTTATTATTGAAGTTTGATCTTTGATGCTATGATGATTAAGAAATGAATGTTAAATATTCTGATTGTTCGGTAACGCCTTTAACCCTAGTCCGGTGACAGATACGGGTTAGGGGTATTACAGTTATGGCCGAATTTGACGATGTCACATTGAAGTGTTTTTCACAAAATAGGATATCATTAAAAAATACGTTTTATATTCAACCTCTTTGTATCATTAACAAAAAATTTTAGAATATCTCGTCCAGTGTTAAAATTCCACTCGTTTAGCAAATTGTTAAACATATTAAAGTGTTATTAATTTTGAAACGTTCTTCCTTGCGGAAGCTATTAAAACATGTTGCGTCAATGTGGTGTTTTGAAAACATTTATCTTTTGAAAACTCGAGTCCTATTGCTAGCAGATAAAAATTAATAAAACCCAAATTAAAGGATAAAAACTTTAAGAGGCCTTATTACATAAAAATACCCAAATTAAAATACGTATAAATTAAAATCTAGTAACGAAGTCCATGCAGTTGTATGGCCACCTTTTAGTCCATCGTAGCATCGACCCGCCTAAGATTGGAGATTACCTGCACAGATAATAGAAGGGTGAGTTTACAAAAACTCAGTGAGTAATACCTTAATAACATATAGTCAATTATGCAATAGGAAAATATAGTCTGGGACTAAGCCCGTTTCAGTAACAGTCTAGTATCAGTTAGGCTTTAGCCCATTACAGTATCAGTATGAGTGTGGGCCTTAGCCCATTTTAGTGATAGTAACAGTACAGAATGCAAACAGAAATCCTACCCAACCAGCCTTTACACTCCACTCCGTCCAGCCCTACACTCCATGTGGGGATAAAATCACCCCACCCATCCCAACACTAAAAAATATAGCACTGGTTGCGGCACTAAAAAGTATTTGCAGTAGAGCTGCCAGTATAGTACACTTTCTCCAATCATAATAAACCCGTCCCCATGCAATATGTCATGCGTCATGGCATAATATCATACGTGTATGCAATATATATAATGGCATGCTCGAATATAGTCATACATATCATAGGGGCATATCAGTCATTTTACCTGTAACAGTCCGATTTTGACCCTAGTCAGAATAGTGGTTTCGAGACCACATATCTGAGTCAGAAAAATATTTTAATATTATTTTCTGTGCCTATTATAAGTGAATTTGCATGTGTGAAAGTCACGTGTGAAGATTTAACTGTTTGTGTGTTTAATTTGCAAAAAGGACCTAATCGCATAAAATGTAAAAGCTGTGTGCTAGATGTTAAAAGTACTTTATTTGACTTGACTTATTAAATGAGAGGTCCTTATGTTGTTATTTTACCATTGGAAGTTTTAATGGACATTAATAACCATCCATTATGTGATTTTATAATGGTTTAATAAAGGTTATAATGGTAAAATGTTTAATAAGTTAATATATGTTATAATGAAACATGAAAATAGGCATTATATGTTGTTTTTGTGCTGAAAATTGAAGAACAAAAGAAAGGAAAAAGAGTTCTAGGGCTCGGCTAGTTTAAAGCTTAATTGAGGTATGTTTTTGTTTTGATTTTTGATAATTTCTACATTTTTGTGATAGTTGCTTAGTATACTATCGAACCCATGCTTCAATTTCTAATTTTGGTGATGATTTTGCAATATGCATGGATGAATTCATGAGTTTTGTTTTGTTAAATGGTGAAATATGAAAGCTTAATGTTGGGTTTACATCTTTTGTCTTTGGATTTTTGATGAATTTGAGCAATTTGGGCCAAATTGTAAAAATGTTATTTTGAGGGACTAAAATGTGAAATAAATGAAATGTGTAGACTAGTATGAGTACTAGGAGAATTCGGCTAAGCTTGGGTATATGCAAATTATGTGTATTTTGTGATTTTGTGAAATAGGGACTAAAATGTTAAAATGTGAAAATATGAGGGCTAGTTTGCAAAATGCCCTAAATATGTGTCTATAGATTGAATTGAATTATTTAGTGAATAAAAGGGTTAATTTTGAATACATATAGATCAAGAAAAGAGGAATTCGGATTTAGATCGAGGGAAGTCGAAGATTATCGAGTAGACGATTCAAATCGACAATTCCAAATACGATGTAAGTTCGTACGTGATAAATGATGTTAAAGTTATGTTTTAATGCAATGAAAATGAATAAATTGTATAGATATTTGATTACGGTTTGAGTACGATGATATTTGACTATGCTTAGCACTAAGTGTGTGGTTTAATATATAGCTTCGGCTACAAATGGCACTAAGTGTGCGAGTTGGAATAGCTTCGGCTATATAAGGCACTAAGTGTGCGATACTAACTTAGCTTCAGTTAATTGAGATGGCACTAAGTGTGCAGAATCATTTTAGCTTTGGCTAACCTTTACAGCACTATGTGTGTGGATGTTAAAGTATGAATAATTTGCGGGAAGTTTTGATATACTCAAACAAGAGGTGAGAACGAAAGTAAATAAATATGGGAAGATCCAGGTATGTACGATACCTTTATGGTAGATGATTTTATGTAGATGAAGTTCATTGAATTATTATGAACATATGGATTGGGTTGGTATAGAGTTGATAGATGATTTGAGAATTCGTAAATACTTATGTGTTGATGTTTTATGTTTTATATACTGTTGATGATTATAGTACGAGCATACTAAGCTTTTGAAAGCTTACTTTGTGTGTGTTTGCATTATTTTATAGATATTAAAGCTACTGCAAGCTCGGGAACCATCAAGGATCATCACCACACTATCGAACTTTAATTCGGTACTTTTGAAAATGCATATTTTTGAAATATGGCATGTATAGGCTAGTAGTTGTGGGATAGTGTTTTATGATATATGCTTAACCATGTGACTTGGCTAAATTGTGAATGAACTTATGGTTGTTAATGGTTCATGGTATGTGATGATAATATGGAATTGTGGTATGTTTTAGTTAGTAAGTCTTGGTAAGATTGAATGACATATGGAAGGAAATGCTTTGGTATGATATTACTTTATGTTTGGTATGAATTGGTAAGGCTTATGGGTATGAATTTTGGTTTCTATTATATGATATGAAAAGGGTTACGTTTTGGTGTTGAATTTGGCTGAAATGGTGATCTAAATATATTAGTTTTCTTTGCTTGTAGGATGACCAAAATTGGGGTGGCAAATTGGCTATTTAAATGGCCTATTTTTGTCCACATAGGCAGAGACACGTGTAACACCCCAAACCCGGCCCAAATGTTATGACCGAATCTGGCGTGTCACATTATAGCGTTACTAGAAAAGTCACGTTTTATCTAAAGTCTTTCTTAGTGGTTAAAGAATATCCTCGTTATAGGTTAAAGTGAATGGAAGCTGTGCACCAGGTAGGATGCCAGAAAAGAGGAGGTGAGTCAATTAGACTGCTTAAGTACCCAACTCTCCACAGATCCAATCCTAGACATGCACACAACCATTGCCACACTTTAACTGAGTGATTGTTCAGGGAAAACCAATTCATTTAAAACCATTTGAAAAGGTTGTTAATTTTGAAAATGTTTTCGTTGCAGAAGCTTTGCTTTGTTAAAGCGATATTTTGAAATCAAGTAACCCTTTTTAAAACGCGCCCTAGAGCTATTCAATTTCAAACAATCAAAACAATATCATATCCAAGCTAACAAAACATACTAAGAACAATTATAACTAAATAAAGTGGCCTTGTTACAACTTAAAAACCCAAAACAATTCAAGTAAGTAAGTGCTGATCAAAACACATGAAGAAAAGTGAATTTGCAGAACATGTGGCCACTCCAAATCCCTCACGGCTCCAAGTCCACTATGGTTGGGGATTTCCTGCATGGATGAAATTAAGGGGTGAGTTTGGAAAACTCAATGTGTAAAGTATCCCAACCAGAGCCCAAATCAGTTCAAGCTTTACTGGGCCTAAGCCCTATTCAGAAATCAGAGTTAACAAGGCCTTAGCCCATATAAATATTAATATGGGCCATAGCCTCTTACAGTATCAGAGTATACTGGACCTAGCCCATAACAGTATCAATCTGGGCCGTAGCCCTATTACAAGTCGAGATATATTGGGCCTTGCCCATATTAACATAGTTGGGCCCATTTCAATATAGTTGGCCTATAACAAAATAGTCTCATATGATTAATGCATGATAACCCCATCCAACCCTGCACTTGCCTCCGTCCATCCCTACACTTCTTGTGGGGAACAAATCACCCACACCATCCCTACACTTATAGTGTTAGCACCGGTTGCGGCACTAACTATAATCCGCAACAAAGCTGCTTATATCAGAATATGTGGCACAGCCACCAGAACGGGTTCTTCCTCCATAACAAAACCCAACCCCATGCAGTATGACATGTATGCAGAATATATATAATTAGCAAGACATGCTTCAGAAAGGCAGTCAGATTATAGCGTAAGAACAGTTATTTACCCTCAAGGGGCATAACCGTAAACTTACCCTTTTAGGGGTATTACGGTAATTCTACCTTATAGAGGTATTTTAGTAATTTTATCAGTATTTTTAGGGTTTCATTCTCATTACAGTTATTAACATGTCTTCAGAATCCTTATTGGACATTTTTACCGAAATGGGCCCGTTAGCCCATTACCCAATTTCGGCCCATCGAAGCCCAAATTCACTGAGGTGCACGAAATTGTGCACTTTGTAATCTTACCGTTGAAGTTACCAAAGTTATCAATACAATCAACCCCATGAGCGCTCGCACGCTCGCAAGTTCTCGAAATGTCAGCTTTTCGGCATTTCAACTTTCCGGCTTTTGCCGATCTAGTCTACTAGTGGGTGTCGTTTACACACCTGATCTGTAACGATACGTTGGTGAGATCCACACATGAGCTGCCTACAATCGAGTTACTAATATGTCAGACTACATATCAAAAACAAAATACGTACTAATCTCCTTACCAAAATCGGCCAACACCCTTAATGGCCTTAGATTGCTTACCTTTGTCGCAAATAATGACTAAGTTTAGATCCAGTCGTTTCGATGTCCTCGTTTCCCACTGCTCCTTGATCGACAGCCTTTATTCCACCTTACTCATAGTAGAACGATAAATAAACCCAATAAACCCTTTAGTCCAAAATGATAGCCTCCCTAAGCGATTAAGGATTACTCGACTTTTTCCAGAACCACAAGATACGAATGGAAAGAGGGTTACAAATACTTACCATGAGATCTATTCGATGAAGAACGTTTCCAATACTTTCCTACCCCTAACACGAGCGAAGGATGAGTTTTGGCTTTTCTTTAAATCACCAAATAATGGATAGAGAAGGGATTTCGAGCACTTACCACCAACGATGTACTTGTCAAGAGCGTTTCCAACACTTCCCCAATCTCAAATCCACAGTGAATCCAATCTTATAATGCGAGTAGAGAATAGAACTAGATATTAATTCCCGAATCACTATGACTTATAAAGGTTTCGGCTTCTAAGGAAATTTAGGTTTCGACTTTTAAGGGTAATAGGCTATCTTTAATCGAGAGAAAAGATGAGTAAATAGAGAAGAGAAGAGTAGAAGAAGATAGGTTCAGTTCTTGATGAAGAAGAGATGAACAAGAAGGAAACAACTCATAAAAGCCCAAAATTAAAAGAACAATTTCGGCACAATTCCTTCCTGACTCTTAAATTTCATGTTTTTCTCCTTAATTTCAGCCACCACCGATTTAAATCCCATCCAAATTCCTTGCACCATCAGCAGTAGTCCACCGCTTGACTGAATCAAGCCACTGCTAGGAGAGTTTCGGTCAAACTCTAACTCTCCCCTACATGAGCAGCAAAATTGGTCCTTCGCACGCACAGCAGCTCGAACTCCAGACCTCTTCCTGTCCTTGTGCTACACATCCTGCTGCTGGCCACTGCACCAAGCTTTCCTTTACACCATAATAGGGTCACAATTAATCTTAATCTATTCCTGCTGAAGTTCCGGTCCGCTTAAAAATAAAGGAGAATTTTGCCTTCCGCGCCACTCGAACCTACGACCTCCAGAACACCCAGCTACACTGCTTGCCGCTGCGACACAACCTCTATTTTGTTATAATACAATTGTATTTACTTATAAGCCTTATTCGCTTCAGTCACGGGCTACTAAAAAAATAAAACAAGTTTCGCTGTCCCCTGCATTCGAAGTCGCGACCATTGGGTCTCCTTAGCGCACTGCTTGCGCGCGCGCCTAAGGCGCGCTTTGTCTTTGGATTATGCTCGCAACTCCTCTTAACCCCTATTTTAACCGCAACCTGAATACTTAAAAAAACAACCATTTGCGCGCGTCGTGCCTTGAACTGGGGTCCCCTTCAGCCTTCTAACGTCCCTTGCCACTGGGCTGAGCTCCTTATTGTGACATGAGTTAGCCCCAACAACTCTTAAGGCCTGCCTGCGACAGCCCTTAACTTAAAAACATATTTGCGCATGTTGGGAATCGAACCTCAGCCTTCCTTATTGCTGTCCAGCGTGCCTTACCACTGGGCCAGGCGCTTGTTTGTGCTAAAACTCAGCCCAAACCACTTATAAGGCCTACTGCCTAGACCCCTTTAAGAATAAATAAAAAAATGCTCAAATTTTGCCAGAGCCCTAGGTCGAGCCCAGGACTTTTCCCACACTATAAACCCTTCGTAATTTATTTAATTACTAACTAAACATACTAAATAATAATAATAATAATAATAATTAAATCATCCCATTTATTCGGGTCGTCCCCTATCCGAACCCAGACTTAAGGCCCAATACTTCCAGACCCAAAAATCGGGGCGTTACAACACGGGCGTGTGTCTCAGGCGTGTGTGGCACACGGCCATGTTGCACGGTCGTGTGTCCCCTAGGGTACCCTTCAGTTGTAAGTCAGGCTCACACGGGCTAGACACACAGGCGTGTGGTCTGGCCGTGTGACCCTAATTGGTATGATGACTTCACAAATAGAATACCCCCTATTTTTGGCACGGCCTGGACACAGGCATGTGCATAGCAAACGGGCTGGACACACGGGCGTGTGGTCTAGCCGTGTGAGCAAGTTAGTAGCTATGCCCTGTTTTGCCACGGCTTTGACACACGGGTGTGTCTCGATCGTGTGAGGCACACGGCCTGTTCACACGGGCGTGTGACCTTTTAAAAGTTGAAAATTTTTATAAGTTATGAAACTTTTATATGTTATCAATTGGGTCCCGAATGCATGTTTAAGTATTGTATAATAAATTTTATATGATTATTGAATGTGAGTGAAGGAATTTCATTATTAATGAGATGATAATTGTTGTAAGATGGTTCTGAATTGAGTTATAAGTCTGGTAATGCCTCTTAACCTATTCCGATGATGGTTACGGGTTAGGGTTGTTACATTTTATTGGTATTAAAGCTATGGTTTAGTCAGTTCTAGGACTACCATAGCGTTTGTGAGTCTAGCTATACATGCCATATTTATGAACTGTGATAGTGTGATGAATCCTGACATTGAAATGTGATTTTATATAGCAAATGGATCCCGAAAGAGCTGTAACAAATGTTGTTGAAAGTAATATGTTGGCAAGGGATGGTGCAAGCTGATTCTCGATCGGTTACGAGTAGTCATGATGGTGAGGCTAAACAAGCCTTCTATCATATGATGAATGATTGGTTCACCCAATACATTAGAACCAATTCGGCTGTACAACAACCTCCACCCCTGGTTAATCCTCCTCAAACTCCTGTTATGCCACCAGTGAATCCGGTACAGTTGAGTAAACCACCAGTTGATAAGATTAGAAAATACGGGGCTAAAGAGTTCTGAGCTACAACAAGTGATGACGCTTAAAAAGTTGAGTTCTGGTTAGAGAACACAATAAGAGTGTTTGATGAGTTGTCTTTGAGTCCTGAAGAATGCATAAAATGTGTCGTTTCCCTTTTGAGAGATACAGCGTATCATTGGTGGAAGACTTTGACATCTGTGGTTTCGAGTGAACGAGTTACATGGCATTTCTTCCAAGCTGAATTCCAGAATAAATGTATCAGTCAGAGATTCATTGATCAGAAACACAAAGAGTTTCTCGAGCTTAAACAAGGCCGTATGTTTGTTACAGAATACGAGCAAGAATTTGTAAGGTTGAGTCAGTATGCTCGTGAATGTGTATCTTCAGAAGTAATAATGTGTAAGAGATTTGAAGACGGTTTGAATGAAGATATTCGTTTGCTCGTTGGAATCCTAGAAATCAAAGAATTTGTTGTGCTTGTTGAACATGCATGTAATGCTGAAGATCTTGGGAAAGAGAAAAGAAAGGCTGAGTTTGAAGCTGGAGAGGTAAGAAAGAGATCATCGGGCAAATCATTTCAATCTAGATCCAAGAAGTTTTGAGATGATAGCAATCATTCAAAGGTTAGTGTGGGACATTCGAATAGAGATCATGTTAGATCGCAATCGAATTTCAAATCTTCAGCTACATCTGTTGCCAGTGTTGATAATGTAAAGAATGAAAAGCCTGAGTGTAATTAGTGTGGAAGATGACACTTCAGTGAATGCTGGGGAAAAAGGATTAACCGAGCTTGTTATAGTTTTGGTTCAAGAAATCATTTTATAAAAGATTGCCCATATTTAGTTGAAAAAGATAATGTTCAAAATTTGAGGCAAAGTGGTAATGTTTCTCGTGGTATACCTCCCAGAAATTCAGGAAATGTAAGCAGTATTCAAAGAGAAATGAAAGACACAACTATTAGATCTAAAGCTCGTACAGCTGCCAGAGCCTATGCTATCAGAGCTCGCGAGGAAGCTTCACCGCCAGATGTGATTACGGGTACATTTACTCTCTATGATACTTCTGTGATTGCTTTGATAGATCTTGGATCGACACATTCATATATATGCATGAACTTAGTGAACAGTAAGACTTTGCCTGTAGAGTCTATTGAATTTGTAACTAGAGTTTCGAACCCCCTAGGCAGATGTGTTTTAGTTGATAAAGTTTGCAAGAATTGTCCATTAATGTTTCGAGATAATTATTTTTCGGCTGATCTGATGTTATTGCCTTTTGATGAGTTTGATATAATTCTGGGTATGGATTGGTTAATGTTGCATGATGCTGTGGTGAATTGTAAACAGAAAACTATTTATTTGAGATGCAAGAATGATGAAATAGTCAGAATTGAATCTAGTGATTTGAATGGATTATCTGCTATGATATCTTCGATGAAAGCTCTGAAAATTGTGAGAAAAAGTCGTGAAACTTATTTTGCATATCTGATTGATTCAAGAGTATCAAAAAAGAAAGTTGAATCTGTGCCTATTGTCTGTGAGTTCCTTGATGTGTTTCCTGAAAAACTTTCAGGATTACCTCCTATTAGAAAGGTAGAATTTGGCATTGAATTGATACCTAGTACTACTCTTATTTTGATAGCTCCGTACAGAATGGCTCCGACTGAGCTAAAAGAGATAAAGTCACAGTTATAAGAGTTGACTGATAGAGGCTTTGCTAGACTGATTTTTTCACCTTGGGGTGCTCCGGTTTTATTTGTGAAAAAGAAAGACGGTACAATGAGAATGTGTATAGATTATTGTCAGTTGAACAAGGTGACTGTCAAGAATAAGTATCCCCTACCCGTAATTGATGATTTTTTTGATCAGTCGAAAGGAGCTGTTGTGTTTTCAAAAATAGAATTGAGATCAGGCTATTATCAGCTGCGAGTGAAAGACTTAGATATTCTAAAGACTGCTTTCAGAACGAGGTACGGTCACTATAAATTTTTAGTTATGCCTTTTAGATTGACTAATGCACCTGCTATCTTTATGGAATTGATGAATATAATTTTCAGACCATATTTAGATCAATTTGTTGTAGTATTCATTGATGACATATTAATTTATTCACGTGATGAATTCGAACATGCTGAGCATTTGAGAATAGTGCTACAGACTCTGCGAGATAAACAGTTGTATGTGAAGTTTAGTAAATGTGAGTTCTGGTTACGGGAAATTGGTTTCCTGGGTCATATTGTATCAGCTTCTAGAATTGGGGTTGATCCGAACAAAATTTTAGTTATTTTGGATTGGAAACCTCCGAGCAATGTCTCTGAAGTCCGTAGTTTTCTGGGGCTTGCTGGTTACTATAGAAGATTCGTGAAAGGTTTTTCGATGATCACGACTCCATTGACAAAACTGCTACAGAAATAAGTGAAATTTGAGTGGTCTGAAAAATTTTAGATCAGTTTTGAGCAGTTGAAAGCTTTGTTGACTGAAGCTCCGGTATTGGTACAACCAAAATCGAGTAAATAATTTGTGATCTACAGTGATGCTTCATTAATTGGTCTGGGATGTGTTCTAATGCAAGAAGAAAAATTTATTGCTTATGCTTCAAGACAGTTGAAGCCACACGAAAAGAACTATCCAAAGCACGATCTTGAGTTAGTTACGATTGTGTTTGCCCTAAAGATTTGGCATCATTACTTGTTCGGTGAGAAATGTCATGTGTATTCGGATCATAAGAGTTTGAAATATTTGATGACTTAGAAAGATTTGAATCTGCAACAAAGAAGATGGCTTGAATTATTAAAGGACTACAAACTTGTGATAGATTATTATTCGGGTAAAGCAAATATTGTTGCTAATGCCCTGATTCGAAAATCGTTGTTTGCTTTGCATGCGATGAATGCTCATTTGGTTTTGTCTGATAATGGTTTAGTTTTAGCTAAATTTAAAACAAGACCTTTGTTCTTACAGCATATTATCGAAGCTTAGAAGGTTGATAATGAGATTTCAGCTAAAAGAGCTCAATGTGATGTAGAGATTGATTCAGAATTCAGAATTGATAAAGATGATTGTCTGAGATTTCGAGATCGAATTTGTATTCTGAGAAATCTAGAATTAATTCAAATTATCTTGAGTGAAGCTCACAGTAGTCGTTTATCGGTGCATCCAGGTAGTACGAAAATGTATAACGATCTAAAACAACATTATTGGTGGTCTTGTATGAAAAGAGATATCTCTGATTTTGTTTCTAAATGTTTGATTTGTCAACAAGTTAAAGCTGAACATCAGGTGCCATCTGGTTTGCTACAACCGATTATGGTTCCAGAGTGGAAATGGGATCGAGTAACCATGGACTTTGTTTCGGGTTTTCCCTTGTCTCCGAGAAAGAAAGATGTAATTTGGGTTGTAGTTGATCGATTGACAAAATCAGCTCATTTTATTCCTATTCGATCCGATTGCTCACTTGCTAAATTAGTTGAGTTATACATTTCTAAAATTGTGAAATTGCATAGTGTGCCATTGTCGATAGTGTCAAATAGAGACCCGAGATTTACATCACGATTTTGGAAGAAGTTGCAAGATGCATTAGGTACTAAATTGCACTTTAGTACTGCTTTTCATCCGCAAACGAATGGTCAATCTGAGTGGATTATTCAGATACTCGAGGATATGTTGAGATGTTGCATTCTTGAGTTTGAAGGTACGTGGGAACAATATCTACCTTTGATTAAATTCGCGTATAATAACAATTTTCAGTCAAGCATTAAAATGGCACCATACAAGGCTTTATATGGTCGCAAATGCCGTACACCTTTGTATTGGACCGAGCTCAGCAAAAACAAGATTCACGGGGTTGACTTGATAAAAGAAACCGAACAGAAAGTAAAAGTAATCTGAGATAGTTTGAAAGCAGCTTCTGATCATCAAAAATTATATGCGGATTTGAAAAGAAAAGACATTGAGTTTAAAATCAGTGACAAAGTGTTTTTGAAAGTGTCTCCGTGGAAGAAAGTGCTTCAGTTTGGTAGAAAAGGCAAGTTGAGTCTGAGGTTCATCGAGCCATATGAAATTATCGAGCGTATTGGGCCGGTTGCATATAGATTGTTGTTATCGCCAGAGCTAGAAAATATTCACAATGTATTTCACGTATCAATGTTTTGACGATACAGATCCGATCCTTCGCATGTAATTCCTCCATCTGAGATTGAAATTCAGTCTGATATGACTTACGAAGAAAAGCCAATCCGTATCTTAACTCGTGAAGTTAAAGAGTTATGAAATAAGAAAATTTTGTTAGTTAAAGTAATGTGGCATCGACACGGTATTGAAGAGGCCACGTGGGAGCCTGAAGATGCTATGAGACAACAATATCCGCATTTGTTTAATATTAAGATTTTCGGGGACGAAAATCTCTAAGGGGGAGAATTGTAACAGTCCGGTTTTGACCCTAGTCGGAAAAGTGGTTTCGGGACCACATATTCGAGTCAGAAAAATATTTTACTATTATTTTCTATGCCTATTATAAGTGAATTTACATGTGTGAAAGTCACGTGTGAAGATTTAACTGTTTGTGTGTTTAACTTGCAAAAAAGACCTAATCGCGTAAAATGTAAAAGCTGTGTGCTAGATGTTAAAAGTGCTTATTTGACTTGGCTTATTAAATGAGAGGTCCTTATGTTGTTATTTGACCATTAGAAGTTTGAATGGACATTAATAACCATCCATTATGTGATTTTATAATGGTTTAATAAAGGTTATAATGGTAAAATGTTTAATAAGTTAATATATGTTATAATAAAACATGAAAATAAGCATTATATGTTGTTTTTGTGTCGAAAATTGAAGAATAAAAGAAAAGAAAAAGAGTTCTAGGGTTCGGCTAGTTTAAAGCTTAATTGAGGTATGTTTTTGTTTCGGTTTTTAATAATTTCTATGTTTTTGTGATAGTTGCTTAGTATACTATCGAACCCATGCTTCAATTTCTGATTTTGGTGATGATTTTGCAATATGCCATGGATGAATTAATGATTTTTGTGTTGTTAAATGGTGAAATATGAAACCATGATGTTGCGTTTACATGTTTTGTCTTTGGATTTTTGATGAATTTGAGCAATTTGGGCTAAATTGTAAAAATGTTATTTTGAGGGACTAAAATGTGAAATAAATGAAATGTGTAGACTAGTATGAGTACTAGGAGAATTCAACTAAGCTTGTGTATATGCAAATTATGTGTATTTTGTGATTTTAAATAGGGACTAAAGTGTCAAAATGTGAAAATGTGAGGGCTAGTTTGCAAAATGCCCTAAATATGTGTCTATGGATCGAATTGAATTATTTGATGAATAAAAGGGTTAATTTTGAATACATATAGATCAAGACAAGAGGAATTCAGATTTAGATCGAGGGAAGTCGAAGATTATCGAGTAGACGATTTAAATCGACAATTCCAAATATGGGTAAGTTTGTACGTGATAAATGATGTTAAAGTCATGTTTTAATGCGATGACAATGCAAAAATTGTATAGATATTTGATTACGGTTTGAGTACGATGATATTCGACTATGCTTAGCACTAAGTTTTTGGTTTAATATATAGCTTCGGCTACAAATGGCACTAAGTGTGCGAGTTGGAATAGCTTCAGCTATATAAGGCACTAAGTGTGAGATACCGACTTAGCTTCAGTTAATTGAGATGGCACTAAGTGTGTGGAATCATTTTAGCTTCGGCTAACCTTTACAGCACTATGTGTGTGGATGTTAAAGTATGAATAATTTACAGGAAGTTTTGATATACTCAAACAAGAGGTGAGAATGAAAGTAAATAAATATGGGAAGATCCAGGTATGTGCGATATCTTTGTGGTAGATGATTTTATGTAGATAAAGTTCATTGAATTGTTATGATCATATGGATTGGGTTGGTATAGATTTAATAGATGATTTGAGAATTCGTAAAGACTTATGTGTTGATGTTTTATGTTTTATATATTGTTGATGATAATAGTACGAGCTTACTAAGCTTTTGAAAGCTTACTTTGTGTGTGTTTGCATTGTTTTATAGATATCGAAGCTACTGAAAGCTCGGGGACCGTCAAGGATCATCACCACACTATCAAACCTTAATTCGGTACTTTTGAAAATGCATATTTTTGAAATATGGCATGATAGGCTAGTAGTTGTGGGATAGTGTTTTATGATATATGCTTAGCCATGTGACTTGGCTAAATTGTGAATGAACTTATGGTTGTTAATGTGATGATAATTTGAAATTGTTGTATGTTTTAGTTAGTAAGTCTTGGTAAGATTAACTTGAGATTGAATGACATATGGAAGGAAATGCTTTGGTATGATATTAATTTATGTTTGGTATGAATTGGTAAGGCTTATGGGTATGAATTTTGGTGTCTATTATATGATATGAAAAGGGTTATGTTTTGGTGCTGAATTTGGCTGAAATGGTGATCTAAATATGTTAGCTTCCTTTGCTTGTAGGATGACCAAAATTGGGGTGGCAAATTGGCTATTTAAATGGGCTATTTTTGTCCACATGGGCAGAGACATGGGCGTGTGTCTCAGGCGTGTGCGACACACGACCATGTTGCACGGTCGTGTGTCCCCTAGGGTACCCTTCAGTTGTAAGTCAGGCTCACACATGGGCTAGACACATGGGCGTATGGTCTGGCCGTGTGGCCCTAATTGGTATGATGACGTCACAAACAAAATACCCCTATTTTTTGCACGGCCTGGACACGGGCGTGTGCACAGCACACGGGCTGGACACATAGGCGTGTGGTCTGGCCGTGTGAGCAAGTCAGTAGCTATGCCCTATTTTGCCACGGTTTTGACACACGGGTGTGTCTCGACCGTGTGAGGCACACAGCCTGTTCACACGGGCGTGTGACCTTTTAAAAGTTGAAAATTTTTATAAGTTATGAAACTTTTATATGTTATCAATTGGGTCCCGAATGCATGTTTAAGTATTGTATAATAAATTTTATATGATTATTGAATGTGAATGAAGGAATTTCATTATTAATGAGATGATAATTGTTGTAAGATGGTTCTAATTTGAGTTATAAGTATGGTAATGCCTCTTAACCTATTCCGGTGATGGTTACGGGTTAGGGGTGTTTCATTACCTCATTGGGGCATAATAGTCATTTTATCATATTGGGGTCTAGGTGTACTTATCGACCCAACAGTAGGTCCACAATCGTCTCGGGTGACCCGTGCAACCTTATCAGTCAAACAGTGAAAATAGGCCGAAGGCCCATAATACGGGCCCATGTGGGACACAAGCCTGGCCCAATAATCTCCACACAACCGTGTTGTTTACCCATGTGGGGCCCACACAACCCATTCCAGCCCAACATGGCCCAAAACAGCCTAAGCCCATGAAATCGCTCATGATGGCCTCTACAATCAAACGCCCACGTTTATGCATTTGGATTACCACACGAGCGAGCGCACGCCCGTGTAGTGTCATTGGTCACATTTTTCAGCTTTTTGCCGAGTTATGATTTGGGCAGTGTTTACACACCTTGTTTGCTAAAAGTTCTAAAAGTCCACAAGCACCAAAACCTACATTCATGTAAGGCATTCAATTAGTCGCTTGATACTAGGGTTAATTGCCCTCTTCTAACACTTAACTCAAAATAACATTTGATACTTGCCTTAATTGAAAGAGTGTGGTTTAGCCCACTTAACCCGTTGACGAAGGCTGATTACACCCTCCTAGTGACACCAATTATTGCATAAACACATGACTTGAATCAATATATATTGGCTTATTGAAAACACAAAACCAGAGATAGGGGAAAGTAAGGCAATCGGCCAACACCCTAATATACAAGTCATGCACCAAAGTTCGATACGTGAGAAATAAGGACCAAGTTACCTTTATTCGAGTGAGAGAGAAAGGTTTCGAACACTACAGTAACACTTGTAAATTCCTTCACTTCTAGAGAAGTTCTAACACCGCAAGAACACCATAAAAGAGAGAGAAGATGAGAATCGACAATAAGAGAAAAAGAGGAGAAAAGCCGAAAGTGCAGAAGTCAAAACAAGAACTTACCAATCAATATTCGGCCAACACACCGTGTGGAAAGGGAAGGAATTGAGAGAGAGCAGAGAAAAGAAAGGAAGGGGAGAGGAGACAAGGTATTCGGCCTAAGGACAACACCCGACTGTGGAAGAGAGAAGGTGGAATAATCGGTCAAGAAGGTCACAAAAAGAACAAGGAAACCGAAAGAGTAACTTGTCAAAACCGAAAATGTTGAGAGGGGAAAGAAGTTAGAAGCAATCGGTCAAGAGAGAGACCAATTGAAAAAGAAAAGGAAAGAACTCAGTTAACAAGAGGGAAGTAGTCGAAAAGAGAGCACAAAATCGCAAAGCATAGGAACAAAATATCCGAATGGTCAAGCAATATCCGGCCTCAACAAGGAAAAATAGAATAAAAGAATTGACAAAAAATGAGTTGGAGAGCAAGATACCCACACAAAAACTGAATCTCTCCAAAACTGAATTCAAAAGGGTACCTACTATCCCAATTCGGCTCCAACACTCCTTCAACCTCTCACACGACAACTTACAAAATAAAACACACCCTGCGCGTAGTAGGACTCGAACTCAAGTCTCTTAGTAACAGTAACACGCCACTATATTCTAGACTAGCAGGCTTTTTATGAATTGATATCCCCACAATTATTTATAAACCTACTGTCTAGAGCCAAGGGTTTTATTCAATTAAAACAAATTTTTTTGCATAAGCCAGGGTTTGAACCCAGGACTTTTCACACTTCTCAAGACCTTTAACCACTGAAGCAAGCATATACACAACATACAAAAACAATAATTTAAGATTTGGGGTGTTACAGCCATGGTCTTACATTCATAGTGCCATAACCCAGTTATGGTCTTATCATCAAATTGCCATAGCCCAGCTATGGTCTTACATATAAAACTGCCATGGTCCAACCATGGTCTTATGTGTAACACCCCTAACCCGTATCCGTCACCGAACTAGGGTTAAGAGGCATTACCAATCATATCACAATTTAGACAAAGATGCATTACATTTTATAATTCAAAATTTTACTCACATCAATGCTCATATTATTGTCTAATATCAAAACTTAAATCAAATAACATTTATTTGATGACATAGTTTAAAACATAAATCAATATATATTAAAAACAAATTACATATATAATATAACAAATTATCAACTTCTTTAATGATATTCGAATACTTAAAAAAAAGACAAACATTTCATTTCATACTTTTATGCAAACATATATACATAGTCAATTAAGTCATTTCATATGGTATTGTCAAATAATATATTCGCCTTTGGCAATTTCTTGACCTCACAAATAACCAACGAATCTCTATACCATGCACATATCATATCGACTATAATAAAAGCACATATAAAATCTCATTTGACATATCATGACCGAGTACCTCAATACACATAACCATTGTCAATAAACCAAACCCCTATAATAAATTTAAGGCCTAATATGTCTAACTCATCATGATAAATAAATTAAGCATCATATACAATATTAATATAGTCTTTATATGAATATCAAATTTACCTCTTGCATAAGTATCTATATTTTTAACAAATAATGCATGACTTATCTTAGCACAGTTTACATTTATTATACCCCACATAGCCCAAACACCTAGCAATTTCACAAATATTATATATCATGGTTATACTTTTAATATAGACACAAATTAAGAAAATTCATTCGGCTATATATATAAAGACATCCAAAACATATTCAAATAAGCTTTACAACAAGTCTCATTTATGATTTAATAAACAATCCAACACAAAAGAAATGCAAATTCATTTCACCTAATTAACTAATCCATAATTCACATGTACTTTTCTCCAAACATAACCATGACCGAAGCATACTCATGAATATCCAAATTCATCATCTTTTCCAGTATATAATACCTACCACAATACCATGCATTCAAGGCACATAACATTATAACTAAGACGTACATAAACCATAAGCAACATAACCAAATTAAAACATAAAGATTAAGCCATTTTCACATGGCTTGATTATACATATCCAAATTTCAACAATTCAAAAACATAACTCAGCCTATACATGCCATAATTCAAGTTCGATTATTTAAATACCGAAGTTGTAGATAATGTGATAGACTTTGCTGACGAACCCCGAGCTTGCAACTTGAATCCAAAATCTATAAAACAAAGTAAACATATACACACAGAGTAAGCTATTATAGCTTAGTAATTCATAAGCAAATAAACAATCCCAAGATATAATCAACTCATTTTAAGTTAAACCGAATTATATTAACATTACCAAGCTTAATTTCGAACTTACAAGTGAGATAAATGATTACATTTTCATGCACAATTCTACCATGGCCGAATGCTCACATAATCATTTTAACCGAATGTCAATCAACTTTCTAAGTTAAAATGTCATTATACAATCAAACACACATATATATATTCACATAAACTTAAGAATCCAATTATAACATCATGTACATATACTACTTATATGGCCGAACATACATGATCACATATATATGCATATCCAAAAATCAATTCCATAATATTCATACCATTTGTTCAAAACCGAATACACTTGTTTAATTCATGTATATTTATCCTTTGCATCACATATAACTTATCAACTTCCAAGTCACATACATACCTTATTACTGATATCTAACAAGCTAAATCATACCTGGCCTTTTAGCTCATTTTACACATTCGACCACGATTTACCTTTGCCCGATGAACCATTTGGAATTGGATAGGACACTCGGATAATCACACATATCGTACAATGCCAATGTCCCAGACGTGGTCTTACATGTAGTCACATATCGATGCCACTGTCCCAGACAGGGTCTTACTCATACACATATATCAGAATCACATATCGATGCCATGGTCGTACTCGCATACATATATCGGAATCCTATGTCATGACATACGTATCCTAGCTATTCCTAAGGTTCATACGGGGTTTTCAAACATCATAACTCGGTCAAAAAGAATGCTCGAACATGGTTACCAAGCTTATACACATTCGGCAATTGCATATATAAATTCATATTTTGCATACTAGCATATATATTTAGCATTTAACTATAATTAGACACGTCTATTTGCTTATAAACTTACCTCGGATGTTATAAAACAGAACAAGGCAGCTAGTCGACAACTTTTGTTTTCCCTCGATCCAAATCCGATTTCTTTGGTTCTTGATCTAAACATATTCAAATTAAGCTTATTCAAACATGTTTTCATTCAATTTAGTCCCTATTACACAAAACACAAAATATGCAAAATCTCAAAATACCCATGTTAGGCCGAATGGTACCCATGTCTATACAAGCCCGTATATTTCATTTATTTCACATTTTAGTCCCTCAAATTATTATTTTTGCAATTAAGTCCTAATTACTCAAAATCATCAAAAAATCCAATACAAAACATGTTAATCTAAAACATATCTTTCATCTTTCATCATCAAACAACAAAAATCACAAGCTCTCAACAATGGCACAACTCAAAATATTCATCAAAATAAAAAATTTAAGCATGGATTTTGTAGTACTCGAAGCAACGATCTCAAAAACGTAAAAATTATCAAAAACTGAACAAAAAATGAACCTTGATTGAGCTAAATATATGGTCGAATCCCTAGCTTTGATGTTTCTTTCTTTTTTTGTTTAGTTTCAGTTAAAGAGAAAATGAATAAAGAAAACATAGTTTATTTTATGATATAATAACATATATTAACTTATTACTATTTTACCTATTCAACCTTAATAAAATAATAATGAAATTATATAACCTATGTCTATTACCGTACAAACAACATGTTAATGGAATATTTACAATATAAATACTCCAACTTAGAAAACCATTAATAATTCGGCCCTTATACATGTTACCACCTAATTTTTATTCTACACGATTAAGTCCTTTTATTTAATCAGGTACCTAAACGACAAAATTAAATCACAAAAATTTCACAGATATAAATTCACACAAAATAAACACAGAAAATAATTTTTAAATATTTTTCTAACTCAGATTTGTGGTCCCGAAACCACCATTTCGATTAGGGTCTAAATCAGGCTATTACATTACGTCCATAGTGCCATAACCTAATTATGGTCTTATCATCAGAATGGAAAACATAGCCCAACTATGGTCTTACATATAAACACTGCCATGTTCCATCCATGATCTTACGTCCATAGTGCCATAACCCAGTTATAGTCTTATCATCAGAATGCCATAGCCCAGTTGTGGTCTTACATATAAACACTGCCATGGTCCAACCTGAATAATTGCTATAGCCTCACTATGGTCTTACGTATGAATGCAACCTATCTCTATTGATATCAGAAATTATCATTTTCATATTTTTTTTTTACAATTCCTATTCTATCAACAATCAATTTAATATCAACAATTTTACATCATTTAAACTTTAATCTTCATAAACACTTAGAAATATAATTGAGTTCATATTAATGAACTTACAAAGCTAGTTTGCAGTAATGGTTCCAAGTTTCTCAATCAATGATCGACGTAATATCAATTTGTTATTTTCATTTTCAATTACACACATCAATATAATCTAATATTATGCAATTAGGTTCATATATTTCACTTAAATATAAACTAAAATTAAACTGAACGAAAGTTGCACCCAGCGCTAGTCGAACGAATCAACGATGTCAATTATTCATTTGCAAGTCCATAATTTTTACTTTTCATAACTCAATATCAAATTTCATAATTTAATAACACTTCCACTCCAATTATCTACTAATCATACATTATTTTATTTTAGAATGTCACATTCCATAAACCTCCATTCAATTGAGTTAACTTATACCTCCGTAAACTTCCATTCAATTTAATTAACAATTTATAAAGTTTGAGTTTGGGGACTACGAACTTACCTAAAACTACAAATCACTCTTGGACACCATCACTCAGCTTAGATTGAAGCATCGGATACAAAAACTTTGCCTTCGTGTACAATTAATTTCATCATTCAATCCCCTTAAATTTCAGTTTGTAAAACAATTAATAGTAGTTTTGGACAACATAGTCTTCATCCATTTAGACAACATTCTTTAACATCTAAATAGATCATTTATATATCATTTGTTTATTAACAACTTCAACCATTATTAACATAAATTTACAGTCACTTAGACAACATTAATTGACGTCTAAACAATAATTTTTTTGCTGCAATAATACACCAAACAGCAATCCTTAAAACAGCATATTTTTCTGCTGCATTAATACACCAAACAGTAGTCCTTAAAACAGCATAAATATAGTCACTTAGACAACATTAATTGATGTCTAAACAATAATTTTTCTGTTGCATTAATACACCAAACAGTAATCCTTAAAACAACATATTTTTCAGCTATATTAATACACCAAACAACAGTCCTTAAAATAGCATAAATACAGTCACTTAGACAACATTAATTGATTCCTAAACAACAATTTTTTGTTGCATTAATACACCAAACAGCGGTCCTTAAAACAATATATTTTTCTGCTACATTAGTACACCAAACAATAGTCCTTAAAATAGAATAAATACAGTCACCAAACAGCAGCCCTTAAAATAGCATATTTTGCTACTACATTAATGCACCAAACAAAAGTCCTTAAAACAGCATAAATACAGTCACTTAGACAACATTAATTGATGACTAAACAAAAAATTTTCTGCTGCATTAATACACCAAACAATAGTCTTTAAAACAACATATTTTTCTACTACATTAATACATCAAACAACAGTCCTTAAAATAGCATAAATACAGTCACTTAGACAACATTAATTGAGGTCTAAATAATAATTTTTCTGTTGCATTCGTACACCAATCAGCAATCCTTAAATAGCATATTTTTCTATTGCATTTATACACCAAACAACAGTCCTTAAAATAGCATAAATACAGTCACTTGGACAACATTAATTCACGCCTAAACAATAATTTTTCTACTGCATTAATACACCAAACAGCTCTCCTTAAAACAACATATTTTTCTACTGTATTAATACATCAAACAGCAGTCCTTAAAACAGCATAAATACACCACTCTCTGAACATCATTAACAACGCAATATTCGAACAGCATAAATAGGGCAGCAATTAACAATACCAAGAATGTAAAATTTGGACAGCAATTTAATAGTTTCAACAATTATCAAGCACAAGAGAATAAAAATTCAAGTAAAACTCATTAAGGTTCCCAACACTGATTCTACTTATTCAATTTGCTCCTTCCCTTTTCTGCTACAGCCTTCTCCCACCTTATTAGATAAATACAATCAACCCTAAAGTTACAGAAATGGAGTGTAACAACACAAGCATTCACTAAATTCTTTTAACACAAGTGAGAAACTCTTCATCTACTAGACATGCAACATTTACAACAAGAAGAGAAACTCTTCTCTTCTCCTACATATTCGGTCAAGCTCAAATCAACAATGCAACCAGAATTTGTCAACAAAAAGCTATGGGCAAGGGAGAGTTTAGAAGAGTTACCCTTCTACTTGAAAATTTAAACTCCTAAGCAAACAAATTTCATGGTTTTCCACTACACGCGGCTGGCCTCTCCTTTCTAGCTTCATTCGAAAGAGACAAGGAAGCAAGATAAACCAAATAAAAATTAAAGTTTTTCCTTTCATTTTCTATTTAATTTACTCCCACTTCATTTACTAGTTGGCCCTTTAATAATAATTATAATGTCCTGAATTTTGGGCCTAGAAGTATTAGATCTTCAGCATGGGAATAGTTAGAAGAATGCACATAAATATTCAGATGTGTAAGAAAGTGATACAACTGTGTATCTACCTCAGTGGTTAAGTGCTCTAGGAAGTGTCTGAGAAGTCTTGGGTTCAAGCCTGGGTATGTGCAAAAAGTTTTGTTTTTGAAGGAATAAACCATTGCCTTTAGTTAGTAGGTTTTTAAATTAATGTAAGTATAACATGACAGAAAGAGCCTGCTAGTCCAAGGGTTAGGTGGTGTGCTACTGCTACTGAGGGGCTTTAGTTCAAGTCCTGCTTGGCGCAAAGGAGTGTTTTATTTTACCACTTGGCCATAGAAGAGTTGTGGTTGACTGAAATTCTGAGTGGGTGAGAAGTGTGGGGTGTGGCTAAATTTTTGAAAGGATTTTAGGGGGGATTTTTGGTTGAGGAAAATTTGAAGAGAAGAGGTTGAGTGGAGTTCAAATTAGTTGGTGGAGAGATGTGAGGAGATTTTCGAGGAGTGGATCAAGAGAAGGAAGTAGTGGTGCCGAAATTGAACTCTTTCTCAAGAGAATTCAACTTTGGGGTGAATTCTAGTTTCGGTTACTATGCTTTTTTGCTCTCTCCTCATTTTTAGATTCTGACATTACTTTCGGGTTCTCTTCGTTCTCTGTTTTGGGTAGCCAAACTTTTCTTTTGACAATTCGCGTATTTTTCATGTTGGGTCTGCTCTTCATCAATACTCAATTGACAGCTTTTTCTCCTTTCCCTTCACTCCCTTCACAATCATTCTTTCCTTTACTCTATTTAGTGTTGGCCGAATACCCTCATTTCCCTCTCTCCCAAAATTTTTCAATTTTAGCCTTCGTTTTGACCGATTCTCTCCTTCTCCATCCCTTACTTTCTTCATTTTTTTTATTTTCAGTTTGACACCTATTCTCTGAAAAATTGGTGAGTGCATTCGACTTCTTCTTGTTCTCTCTCTACTCTTTCAACTGTTATCATGACTCCCCTCTCTTACACTTTTGGAGCCGAATACTTCTTTTTCTCTTATTGTTGAATCTCTCCTCCTCTCTCATATTGTGGTGTTTCTTTTGGTTCTTAGATTTTCTCGAGGAGTGAAGGAGTTGCAAGTGACACTAAAGCAATCGAAACCTTTCCCTCATCACTCGATCAAAGGTAACTCTGTTTGTAGTTGTTGTGTTCAACTGGGGTATGTTGGCTTGCATTTCTTGGTGTTGGCGAATGCTACTTCCCTTATTCTAGGGTTTTGCATTTGTATAAATTAGTATATATTGATTCAACCCATGGGTTTAAGCAATCGTAACTAATGGATTTCGCTAGTAACACATATATACAATAAGGAACGTGATCAATCTTAGTCAGCGGTCTAAGAGGACTAAGCCATGTTTGTTCAATCAAGGCAGGTATTAGTGATAAGTTGGGATTGTATGAAGGGAGGTTGTTAACCCTATTGTAAATCGACTAATAGAATGCTTGTACGAATGAAGGTTTGGTGCTCATGGGCTATTCGCTTATTTTCGCAAATAGATGTGTAAACACTACCTAATCCCTAAATCGGCAAAAGTTGATAAATGTGACCATTGATGCTACACGGGCGTGCGCTCGCTCATGTGGTGACCAAAAAGCATAAACGTGGGTGTTTAGAATGTAGAGGCCACCATGAGTGATTTCATGGGCTTAGGCCATTTTGGGCCATGTTAGGCCGAAATGGTCCGTGTGGGCCCCACGGGCTTATGGGTCCCACACGGGTAAACCACACAAGCATGTGGAGAATATTGGGCCAGGTTGTGTAATCCACATGACCAAGGCCATTTCTGGGCTAAGTGGGCCACACGGGTGTGTGAGCCCACATGGGCCCTCATTATGGGCCTTGGGCTAATTTGTACTGTTTGACTATTAAGGTTCCACGAGTCGCCCGAGACGAATGTGGACCTACTGTTGGGTCGATAAGTATACTTAGACCCTAAATTTATAAATGATTGTTGTGCCCCTTTGAGGTAAAATGACTATTATGCCCTTATGAGATGTATAATTGCAATCAAGCATGCCATTTTATATATATTGCATACATGTATGATATTATGACATGACGCATGATATGTTGCATGGGGATGGGTTTATTATGATTGGAGGAAGTGTACTGTACTAGCAGCTCTACTGCAAACACTGTTTAGTGCCGCAACCAATGCTATTTTAGAGTGTAAGGATGGGTGGGTTGATATGGAGTGTAGGGTTGGACGGAGTGGAGTGTAGAGGCTGGTTGGGTAGGATTTCTGATTGCATATCTATACTGTTACTGTCACTGGAATTGGCTAAGGCCCACACTAATACTGATACTGTAATGGGATAAGGTTCTAAATGAAACTGAAATGTTACTGATACGGGGTTAGGCCTAGACTGCATTTGCTTACTACATGATTGACTGTTTGTTTATAAAGGGATTACACACTGAGCTTTTGTAAACTCACCCTTCTATTTATCTGCGCAGGAAATCCCCAGTTTTAGGCGAGTCGGTGCTGCGAGGGATTCAAAGGTAGCCACATAACTGCACAAATTTTCTCATTAGATTTTAAATTATAAGTATTTTAATTTGGGTATTTTTTTTGTAATAGGGCCTCTTTAAAATTTTAACTTTTAATTTGGGATTTTATTTATTTTGATTCATATCTGTTAGTAGTAGGATGCGGGTTTTCAAAAAGATAAATATTTTCAAAACACCACATTTACGTAACATATTTTAAGAGCTTCTGCAATAAATAATGTTTTAAAACGTAATAACAATTTAATACGATTAACCTTTTGCTAAATGACTTGAGTTTTAACAATGAACGAGACATCCTAAATCTTCATTAAGATCACAAAGCAGTTTAATATAGAATGGGTTTCTCAATGAAATTGTATTTTGTGAAAAACACTTCAATGTGACATCGCTAGATTCGGCCATAACGTCTAGGCCAGGTTTGGGGTTTAGGGTTTAGGGTTTAGGATTTAGGTTTAGGGTTTAGGTTTAGGGTTACATTTAGTGGTATCAGAGCCTAGTTGCAAAACTCGACTGTGGATTTGGGTTCCTTTTAAAACTTGGAATTTCTAAAAAGAACTGTTCAAATGATTTGAAGTATTTTTGTTTTACTTAATGTGTGGTATACCGAGTTTTCGACGCCGATTCTGTAAGTCTTTTGAAACTATTATTTGATTAAATTGAAATACTGAGATTACTATAGGTAGTAGACTGTACTAAAATACTCTATTTAGGGTAAACTAGAAATTATAGTAAGACTGCGATCTGCGAAAACGAACTCTGAATTACTAATACTATTTTCCCATAAAATATTTGTTAATAAACAAGTGGAACTGTAAACTGATCTGTATAAAACTATTAATTCAGATAAAACACGAATAGACAATGAGCAAAAGAGGTATTCGCTGACAGGGTACAAGAGGCTATGGTAGAGGCCGTTGAGGGGCTTGAGCTAGGTCCTCATCATCTGGCAATATGCCTAATCTGTATGTGAGTGAGAGGCTAGTGTCACCGCTACTGTGGCTGGGGACGATGCATTGTCCCAAGCTATGCTAAGGATTTTGGAAAGGGTCACCCAATACTGGATCTAGGGGTCGAGGTTTAGTTACGGAACGACTCCAATCCAATAGAGCTGAGCTCTTCAGGGGTGTCACTGGTATTGCCCCTAAAATGTGGTCAAGTATTGGATTGACGTACTGTCCCAATCTATCTATAGACTGTACTGAAAACACTCAAGTTAAATGTGGTAGTGTTTTGGAACTGGAGTGCGCAGTAGGAGCGTAGTGGTGTAGTCTGTATTATGCGACTGATCTGATAGTTGGAAATTTTGGGGATGAAATTTCTTTAAAGGAGGGTGAATTGTAATGTCCCGAATTTTGGGCCTAGAAGTATTAGGTCTTCAGCATGGGAACAGTTAGGAGGATGCACATAAATATTTAGATGTGCAAGAAAGTGACACAACTGCGTATCTACCTCAGTGGTTAAATGTTCTAGGAAGTGTCTAAGAAGTCTTGGGTTCAAGCCTGGGCATGTGCAAAAAGTTTTGTTTTTGAAGGAATAAACCCTTGGCTTTTAAATTAATGTAAGTATAACATGACAGAAAGGGTCTACTGGTCCAAGGGTTAGGTGGCATGCCACTGCTACTGAGGGGCTTGAGTTCGAGTCCTGCTTGGTGCAAGGGATTGTTTTATTTTACTGCTTGGCCATAGAAGAGTTGTGGTTGACCGAAATTCTAAGTGGGTGAGAAGTGTGGGGTGTGGCTGAATTTTTGGGAGGATTTTAGGGCGGATTTTCGGTTGAGGAAAATTTGGAAAGATGAGGTTGAGTAGAGTTCAAATTAGTTGGTGGAGAGATGTGAGGAGATTTTCGAGGAGTGGATCAAGGGAAGGAAGTAGTGGTGCCGAACTTGAACTCTTTCTCAAGAGAATTCGACTTTTGGGTGAATTCTAGTTTCGATTACTATGCTTTTTTGCTCACTCCTCATTTTCAGATTCTAACATTGCTTTCAGGTTCTCTTCATTCTCTGTTTTGGGTAGCCGAACTTTTCTTTTGACCATTCGGGTATTTTTCGTGTTGGGTCTGCTCCTCATTAGTACTCAATTGACAAATTTTTCTCCTTTCCCTTCACTCCCTTCACAATCATTCTTTCCCTTGCTCTATCTTGTATTGGCCGAATACCCTTATTTCCTTCTCTCTCAAACTCTTTCAGTTTTAGCCTTGGCTTTGATTGATTCTCTCCTTCTTCATCCCTTACTTTCTTTATTTTTTTTTAGTTTGACAACTGTTCTCTGACAAATCAGTGAGTGCATTCGACTTCTTCTTGTTCTCTTTCTACTCTTTCAACTGTTATCATGACTCCTCTCTCTTACACTTTTGGAGTCAAATACTTCTTTTTCTCTTATTGTCGAATCTCCCCTCCTCTCTCATATTGTGGTGTTTCTTTTAGTTCTTAGATTTTCTTGAGGAGTGAAAGAGTTGCAAGTGGCACTAAAGCAGTCGAAACCTTTCCATCATCACTCGATCAAAGGTAACTCTGTTTGTAGTTGTTGTGTTCAACTGGGGTATGTTGGCTTGCATTTCTTGGTGTTGGCCGAATGCTACTTCCCCTATTTTGGGGTTTTGTGTTTCCTATAAATTAGTATATGTTGATTCAACCCATGGGTTCAAGCAATCGTAACTAATGGATTTGGCTGGTAACACAGATATACGACAAGGAGCGTGATTAATCTTAGTCTGCGGTCTAAGAGGACTAAGCCACATTTGTTCAATCAAGGCCGGTATTAGTGATAAGTTGGGATTGTATGAAGGGAGGTTGTTAACCCTATTGTAGTTTGACTAATAGAATGCCTTGTATGGATGTAGGTTTGGTGCTCGTGGGCTATTCGCTTATTTTTGCAAACAGGTGTGTAAGCACTGCTCAATCCCTAAATCGGCAAAAGCTGATAAATGTTACCATTGACGCTACACGGGCATGCACTTGCTCGTGTGGTGACCAGAAAGTGTAAAGGTGGGCATTTGGATCATAGAGGCCACCATGAGCGATTTCATGGGCTTAGGCTGTTTTAGGCCATGTTGGGCCGAAATGTGCCGTGTGGGCCTCACAGGCTTGTGGGCCTCACACGGGTAAACCACACAAGCGTGTGGAGAGTATTGGGCCAGGCTGTTTAATCCACACGGCCAAGGCCATTTCTAGGCAAAGTGGGCCACATGGGCGTGTGGGCCCGTATTATGGGCCTTGGGCCCATTTGTACTGTTTGACTATTAAGGTTGTACGGGTCGCCCAAGACGACAGTGGACCTACTATTGGGCCGGTAAGTATACCTAGACCCCAAATTGATAAATGACTGTTGTGCCCCTATGAGGTAAAATGGCTATTATACCCTTATGAGATGCATGACTGTAATCAAGCATGTCATTTTATATATATTACATACATGTATGATATTATGACATGACGCATGATATGTTGCATGGGGATGGGTTTATTATGATTGGAGGAAGTGTATCTGCATCTTGTGGCTCTCATCGCAATCATTGTTTAGTCTTTGCAACCGATGCTATTTTGGAGTGCAGGGATGGGTGGGTTGATTTTATCCCCACATGGAGTGTAGAGTTAGATGGAGTGGAGTGTAAAGGCTGGTTGGGTAGGATTTCTGATTGCATATCTATACTGTTACTGTCACTTGAATGGGCTAAGGCCCACACTGATACTGATACTGTAATGGGCTAAGGTCCTAAATGAAACTGAACTATTACTGATACAGGCTTAGGCCCAGACTGTATTTACCTACTGTATGATTGATTGTTTGTTTATAAAGGGATTACACACTGAGTTTTCGTAAACTCGCCCTTCTGTTTATCTGCTCTAGAAATCCCCAGTCTTAGGTGAGTTGGTGTTGCGAGGGATTCAAAGGTGGCCACATAATTGCACAGACTTTCTTATTAGATTTTAAATTATAAGTATTTTAATTTGGGTTTTTTTTTGTAATAAGGCCTCTTAAAAATTTTAAATTTTAATTTGGGATTTTATTTATTTTTATTCATATTTATTAGTAGTAGGACGCGGGTTTTCAAAAAGATAAATGTTTTTCAAAACACCACATTTACGCAACATATTTTAAAAGCTTCCGCAACAAACAATGTTTTAAAAAGTAATAACAATTTAATACGATTAACCTTTTGCTAAACGACTTGAGTTTTAATAATGAACGAGACATTCTAAATCTTCATTAAGATCACAAAGCAGTTTAATATAGAACGGGTTTCTCAACGAAATTGTATTTTGTGAAAAACACTTCAATGTGACATCGCTAGATTCGGCCATAATGTCTAGGCCAGGTTTGGGGTGTTACAATAATATTTATAATATATAATATTCTCATAAACATCCATTATCAAAATCTGCAACACCCCTTACCCATATTCGACGCCAGAACAGGGTACGAGGCATTACCGGACTTAAACAGAAGCAAACATAAAATTTTGAGGCATAAACTTGGCACCAAATTAAAATTTTTTTGCAATCAATCATATCGTCCCTACAACGAGCCTACGAGGCCCAAAACATACTTTGGAAGTGGTTCGGGGAATAAACCGTGAACTTTAGAAAATTTTACGACACTTAGAAAATTTTTACTATAATAGGGGTCACATGCCTATGTGGCTTTTGGACACGCCCGTATGGCCACACACAGCCGTGTCCTTAACCCGTGTAACTCTTTGTTTATGACATCATCAACAAATTGAAGTCACACGGCCAAGACACACACCTGTGTCCCGAGGCCGTGTCCTTTACACAGCTGAGACACACGCCCATGTCTCTACCCGTGTGCTCGATACTAAGCATTCTGTTTTGCAACAATTTAGGCACAAGGGGACACAGATCCGGATCGCACGCCCGTTGGGCTGACCGTGTGTCACACATGGCTTAGACACACGCCCATGTGTCTACCCATGTGGACAAAATAAAGGCTATTTACCAAGTCATTTGCCACCCTTATTCACACATAACTTATGCCAATTCACAGGCACCATACATAACATACTTAAGCAACCAATACCTTCATAACTAAGGCTTAAACATGTCATTTAAAAGCCAACATTTATCATGCTTAAAACATCATACTTTGCCAAACTCAAACATACCACAAGCACATCCATAATCAAGACAATAACATGACATCCTCATGCCATTATTTATCATGCTTAGAATATCAACCTTTCCACACCAAATTATGGAAAATTTCACATTCACAAATGGCATTAATATATGAATATACTCAACCAATATTAGCATACTTCCATGAGTGTAAACAAAAATAAACTAAACATCATTGCAAGACAACACATATAGCCAAATTAATAATGACACATATAACCAAAATACCAATTCCTATACATGCCATAAACTCAAAATACTTGAATTCATCAGTACCCAAAGTGATAGCTAGATAGTGTGGTAGGATCTCCCATGATCTCCAACCTGAGCTATGTAACACCCCAAACCCTGCCCAGACGTTATGACCGAATCCGGCGTGTCACATTGTAGCGTTACTAGAAAAGTCACGTTTTATCTAAAGTCTTTCTTAGTGGTTAAAGAATATCCTCATTATAGATTAAAGTGAATCGAAGCTGCGCACCAGGTAGGATGCCCAAAAACAGAAGGTGAGTCAATTAGACTGCTTAAGTACCCAGCTCTCCACAGATCCAATCCTAGACATGCACACAACCATTGCCACACTTTAACTGAGTGATTGTTTAGGGAAAACCAATTCGTTTAAAACCATTTGAAAAGGTTATTAATTTTGAAAATGTTTTCGTTGCGGAAGCTTTGCTTTGTTAACGCGATATTTTGAAATCAAGTAACCTTTTTAAAACACACCCTAGAGCTATTCAATTTCAAACAATCAAAATAATATCATATCCAAGCTAACAAAACATACTAAGAACAATTAAAAATAAATAAACCGGCCTTGTTACAACTTAAAAACCCAAAATAATTAAAGTAAGTAAGTGCTGATCAAAACACATGAAGAAAAGTGAATTTGTAGAACATGTGGCCACTCCGAATCCCTCACGGCTCCAAGTCCACTATGGTTGGGGATTTCCTGCATGGATGAAATTAAGGGGTGAGTTTGGAAAACTCAGTGTGTAAAGTAAACCCAACTAGAGGGTAAATCGGTTCAAGCTGTACTGGGCCTAAGCCCTATCAGAAATAGAATTAACGGGGCCTCAGCCCTATTCAGAAATCAGTGTGGTCCTTAAGCCCATTATAGTAACAGAACATATATTATGCATGTATGCAGAAACCCAACCCATATCCATCCGTATACACCTTCGTACCAACCTTACACCATGTGGAGAGACAACTAGACCCACCCATCCGCTACACACCATAAAATTTGCAGCATGGCTGCCAGAACAGATATTGTGACAGAGTCACCAGGTACAGATATTATGGCAGAGCCACCATAACAAATATTTGTGGCATAGCCACCAGAAATAGATATTTGTGGCATAGCCACCAGAACGCTTCCTCCATCAATAGATCCCAAATCCCATGCAACAGATATGCATGACATGGCATATAGCATACAAAAATAGAATATCATGCGTTTCAAACAGAATTAACCCAAGGGGTATAATGGTCATTTTGCACCTAGGGGTATAATGGTAATTTTCATACTTAAGGGTATTCTAGTAAATTTACTATTTTAGGGTTATCATGCATATTACAGCCATTAAAGTATTAACAGAAACACTTACCGAGCGTTTTTATCGAATTGGTCCCATTAGCCTATTAACCCGATTTTGGCCCATTAAGCCCAAATATACCGAAGTGCACGAAATTGCGCACTCTACAATCTTACCGTTTGAGATTACCAGGATCAACAAACAAACTATCTCACGAGCGCTCGCACGCTCGTAAGTTCACAAAATGCCGGCTCTTTAGCGTTTCGGCTTTTTGGCTTTTGCCGATCTAGACTATAAGTGGGTGTCGTTTACACACCTGTTTTACGACGAAACGCTAACGAGTTCCCCACACGAGTTGCCTACAATCAGTTACTAACACGTTAAACTATGAATTTATAACAACTTATATACAAATCCCCTTACCAATAATCGACCATTAACACCTTAGGCACTAAAGTTCTTACCTTTGCCGGAATATGATCTAGATCTAAATCTAGTCGTTCCAATTATCCAAGCCCTCGATCAGTAGCCTTTAATCCACACTAGAGCAAAACAAATCAAATAACACCACAAAACCCTTTTAGTTTAGTCGACAGGCACCCTTTGTATATAAAGGTTTTCGGCTTTTCTTTGAATCACCAAATAATGGATAGAGAAGGTATTCCGAGCACTTACCAAAGATTTACTTGCCAAAAACGTTCCCAAGTACCTTCCTATTCCTGATTTGTTGTAGATCTAACCCAAAATATGAATAGAGAATAGATCTAGGTGATTCGGCTTTTGAAGGAACGAGATGGAGAATAGAAGTTTGTGAAGTAGAGGGGAGATGTCGGTAGAAGGATAAGAGAGTTGTGAGGTTCGGCTTTTTGGCACAGAGAAAAGTCTTTATATTCATCAATAATGATAAGAGAATCAAAGAGAAAAGACTTATGAGTAGGAGTAGAAGATTAAGCTTGGTAAAGAAAAGATGAACAAAAATAATGAAGGTCGATCTCAAAAATAATAATAGATGTGAATGGCCCCAACCTAAATTGACTAACACTTAAAAATACCCAAAACTAAACAAAGAAGAAAAACAACCCATACAAGCCAAAATTTTAAGAGCTTTTTCGGCATTTAATTGCCTATAGCCGAACTGGTACTACCATGAGTCCTATTTCGGCATAAAATCCTTCCCAAGGTCAAATTCCATGTTTTTCTCCTTAATTTTAGCCATCACCTAATTTGAATTCCACCCAAATCCTTCCTACCGATTAATTTGCTGCTTGGAAGATTTTCGGTCCAACTCTACTACTCTCCCTCACGCATGCAGCAAAAAGAGAGTCCTTCGCGCGACGCAACCTTGTTTTCGATATAATACTGCCACAATAATTTATAACCCTTACCTGCTTCAGTTCTGGCCCGCTTTAGAAAAAATAAAACAAAATTAGCCCGTGCAAGGACTCGAACCTGCGCCCTCTCCGCGTGCCCAGCACGCTGCTGCCACTGTGCCACGGGCACTCCTTGTGTTGGATTATGCTTGCAACTCCTCTTAACCCCTATTTTAACCGCAACCTGAATACAAAAAAAAATCCATTTGCGCGCACCGTGCCTTCAACCCAGGCACCTCCCACGCCCTCATAGCGTGCTTAGCCACTGGGCCAGGTGCTTGTTTGTGCTAAAACTCAGCCCAAATTATTAATAAGGCCTACTGCCCAGATTCCCTAAGGTAGCATAAAATTATTTTATTTTATTTTGCTAGAGTCTTGAATCGAACCCAAGCCTTTTCCCATACTATAAATCCATCGTAATTCACTTAGATCCTACACTAAATAATTAATAACAATATTGATAATAATTTCTTGTAAAAAGTTAAAACATCAATAATTCTATCTCGGGCCATCTTCTACCCGAACTCGGACTCCAAACCCAATATTTCTAGGCCTAATTTTTGGGGAGTTACAAGCTAGCTTATTAACCCTATAAGACATGGGAATGGAAGGGGGTAAGCTATAGAATATAGCTTAGTAAGTTCATATGCAAACAATAAGCAACCTCAACCATACATATATCATACAATTAACATAGTAAAAATTCATACGAATGTCATTTAAATCTCAAAATATAACTTACTCATTCACATCTTACCAATTTTTTATCATGTTCAACAATATGAACACACATTATTATAATCTATCATAATCTCATGATTATAATTTATTCGGTCACAATGCTTACTCTTTTCAACTTATAAGCATAATTTAACATATCCTGGCATTAGCCTAACAACCGTAATCTTTCCTTTGTAACATATTACAGCAGTTAACAAATCATTTCACATCTCATAATAAACATGCACATTAATTATGTGTACTCGTATTTCCAAGCATATATCTTAATATCTTTCGATTTCATAAACTTTTATCTTCCCGTACTTTCATGACCATTTTAATAGGAAATTATTCCAATCTTTAGTTTTTCTCATATCCGATAAATCACAATTTATGTGATTAAAACATACTATATCTTAACTCAATTTGGCCCGAAAGCCAATCACATAATAGTCAACCGAATTTACTATGAATTCCATACGTTACAAGTATAGACTAATAATCACAAGGCTTTCACAAAACCATTCTCATAGAAATCATGAACTCACAATATCATGAAGTCAATGCTTATAAACTTTACGTATCTATACTAATTCGTAATACTTACATACACTTTCTCTTCTTTGACATACTCATTAAATTTTCCTGTTGAACCACTTGAAATACTAAAGGATACTCGAGAGTCTCGTACACTCGGTACCATACTAATGCCATATCCTAGATATGGTGTTACATGTAATCTCGTATCGATGCCAATAGCCTAGCTATAGTCTTACATGAAATCTCATATCGATGCCATATCCCAGATATGGTCTTACACGTAGTCTCAGTAACCCTAATGTCATGACATTTGTATCCTATCTATTCCTAATGTTCAACAGGGATTTCATGCTTGTCGAACTTTGTTGAACACGCTCAATGGTCAATCATAATTTGTATAATAATAAGGCATTTAAAACATAATTAAAAACAATGCATTATTTGCATACGAACTTACCTCGACATAGAAACGGTAAAAAGGACTAAATCGTCAAATACTTGTTTTTCCCCGTTCTAATCTCGAATCTCATTTTCTTGATCTATAACATAAAATTTAACTTATTTAATCATTATACTATTCAAATCAGCCAAAAATCATATTATGGAAAAAAATTATATTTTTGCCCCTAAAGTTTCACATTTTTACAATTTAGTCCCTAGGCTCATAAAATAAAATGTACTCAATTTCTTCAATACCCATGCCTAGATGAACCTTATACATACGTATAGCAGCCACATTTTCCTTTTATTCACACATTTACACACATTTTCATAACTTTTACAAATAAGTCCTTTTTTACATTTTTACCGAAAATCACTTAGCAAAAGTCGTTTAACAAACAACAAACATGCATTTTCTACCATCAAACATCAAAATACATACATGTTCCACATGGTTAGAATTTTAAACCTTGACATCACTTCAAATTAGTGGTAGAAATAGATAGATCTTGTTACGAGGATTTCAAAAACGTAAAAATCATTAAAAACGGCGCTAGAACGGACTTACAATCGAGCTTGGAAGCTTGAAAAACCTAGCCATGGTTTCTTCATGGTAATTTCAGCCATAGCTTGAAGATAGACAAAAATTGGCTTTTAATTTGGTTTTTAATTCATTTTAATTACAAAATTACCAAAATGCCCTTAATAAAAAAACTTTAGAAACATACCTAACCATGTCAATTTTTGTCCACCAACTTAACCAATGGTCTAATTACCATTTAGGGACCTCCAATTTAAAATTTCATAGCAATTGGACACCTATAACATGTAGAACTCAACTTTTGCACTTTTTTTTACAATTTAGTCCTTTTGACTAAATTGAGTGCCCAAACGTCAACATTTTCAAACGAAATTTTCACGAAACAATTCCATAAAATTGTAGACCATAAAAATATAATAAAAATAAATTTTACTGTGTCAAATTTGTGGTCCCGAAATCACTGTTCCCAAAACCACTGTTCCGACTAGACCCAAAATCAAGCTGTTACAAAATCTATAAAACCAATGGTCTATTTATTTAATAAGTCCTTCAATATAGATTCACCTTAAAATTTAGTATTAATTCTTACTTTTATCACTTATTTGATTTAGTCCCTTTATTTTAATTAAACACTCTTTCATCAAAATTACATAACCAAAAATTTAATTCACTTCTAATATAACTCTACAAATATTTTTATTAAATATTTACGAGTCCGGTTTAGGGAAATGAGGTCTCGATACCTCAATTTCTAAAACCATCGATTTTAGAACTGATACATTTGTATCTTGTCTAACTTTCCAATAATTAAAATTATTAGACCAAACTTCAATATAATACTGTAATATCCTCACAAATATTAATAAATAATATTCATTGATCCTATCATAGGAAATAGTATTCTAAATGTAACGCCCCCTTACCCGAGACCGTCGATGGAGTCGAGTATGAGACATTACTAAACTTATTTTAGCATTTAAACAAATTCAAACAATTCTCGTAGTAAACTGTCCATCTGCGTCACAGTCGCTGAAAAAAAATCATATCTCGAGTTACAAAACTCGAAATCCAATTCCGTAATTTTTCCCTGAAACTAGACTCATATATCTACTTACTAATTTTTTTTCTAGAATTTTTGGCTGGGCCAATTAGTACAGTTTATTAGTTAAAGTCTCCCCTATTTCAGGGTTCAGCTACTCTGACCCCTGTGCACTACGAATCAAATTTCTTCCTGTACAAAAATCCAATGACTATGCCGTTTGAGACTCAATAAGGAACCCATACATATAAAGTGTGAGTCCTAATTATTTTTACACAATTTATAGTGAATTTCTAAAGTCAGAACAGGGAATCCAGAAATCGCTCTGACCCTGTTTCACCAAAACGTAAATATCTCATAAAATACAACTCTTTTACCTATTTTGTTTCTTCCACATGAAAATAGATTCATTAAGCTTCAATTACATATTTTATTCATCATCTAATTCTATTTCTATTATTTTTAGTGATTTTTCAAATTCACGCCACTGCTGCTGTATGACACTGTTTTATAGCCAATTTCACCATTTTATGGTTTTCCATGGATTAGGTAATACATTAAGCATACATAACATAAATATAAATTTTGATTAGCCATTCCAATAGCTAATCATCAACAAACATTTCCATATCACTCATTCACCATATAATAAGATTATATACACAAAAGGATCATAATGCCATACATGCCATATTCCCAAAATATGAAAGTCACTATACCGAGGTGGTTCGTTGATAGTGTGAACGTGTCTCCGACCGTCCCAATCTTTATCTGGCTTGTCAAAACTACAAGGAAAGGAGGGGAGGGAGTAAGCATAAATGCTTAGTAAGTTCACATGTAAATAGCAAGTAACATAACCATGCAATAATACGAAGTCCACATTTGCATAATATCACCAAAGCATTCATATCATACTTCTCATTTACCCGTTGAACACATCGAAATATAATTCGGATACACAAAATCAAGCTACCATAATTTCACCCATAATGAACTCGGAATGCAACTCAACGAGCTCGGGTGTTCGCATCCATAATGAACTCAGAACAAACTCAACGAGTTCGGATGCTTGCATCCATAAGTGAACTCAGAACGCAACTCAACGAGTTCGGATGCCTCATAATTCTCATGAACTCGGAACGCAACTCAACGAGTTCGGATCTCAATTTCCTAGTGACATGTCACTTGTATCCTAATCTATTCCTAATGTTCAAACGAGATTTTTCTCGATCATACTCCTTTGCCATTTTCCACGAAATGTCGAAATCGATACTTCGATGGTAGTTCATACTTATCAAGTAATTCACATAATTACATATTTTTCAACAATAACCACAAAACATAACATTTTATGATAATAAGCATCATATCATATAAACAACATTAAATTGCTTAAAACGACAATTATGTTACCCTATTTACTCATGAACTTACCTCGGTACAAAATGTATAAAGGTTGCAATTTAACAAGAAATCCTTTTTTCCTCGATCAAGGTTGATTCCATGTCTTTCTTGATCTAAAATAACACATTTAGTTGATTTAATACTCATATTTATCAAAATAGTCCTTAACTCTAACTTTGGAAAAATTACAATTTTGCCCCTAAACTTTTGCATATTTACACTTTTGTCCCAATGCTCGGAAATTAAACTTCTTCCTATTTTCTTATGTTTTATGACATGCTGATCATTTTTCCCTTCTATAGAAACATCAAATTCACACTCTATCATGTATTTATGAACATTAGGTATTTTTACCGATTATGTTATTTTAGTCGTTTTTACGCAAAATCACTAAGCAAAAGTTGTTTAACACAATCTCAAGCTTCATGTTATACCATAAAACATCAAAATAAACACATTTCACCTATGGGTATTTTTCCAAATATAAACCCTAGGTTAAATTATTGCTAGGATAAGCTAAATCAAGTTATCGGGACTCCAAAAACGTAAAGAACATTAAAAACGGGGCTAGAATTGACTTACTATTGAGCTTAGAAGTTGAAGAAACCCTAGATATGGTAGCATGTAAAATTCGGCAGCAACATGAAGAAGATGAATGGATTTTTGCTTGATTTTTCCCATTTTAATTCATTAAAATCCAAATGACCAAAATACCCTTCCTTAAACTTTCAAAATTTCATCCATATCCAATTTTTGTCCAAAAACATAGAAATTGGTAAAATTTCTATTTAAGGTCTCTTAATTAATATTCCAAAGCAATTTCATACTAAAAACTTCTAGAATGTAAGTTTTGCAACTTATTCAATTTGGTCCCTAATTTCAAATTAAGCACTTTATGCATAGAATTTCTTCATAAAACTTTCACACAATCATGCAATTATATCATAGACCTCAAAATAGTTATAAAATAATTATTTCTATCTCGGATTTGTGGTCCCGAAACCACTATTCTGATTAGGCCCTAATTTGGGATATCACACTAAAACTACCGTTTCTGACTTCATTGACTTTTAGGTCGTCACAATCCTCTCTTGCACATATAGCATATGTCCTTGCTAGTGCTCGTGCCTCAGATTTAACTGTTGAGTCTTTTGTAGTACCTCGGCTACCACTGACATTGTTGGGGTGACAGGGTGATTTGCCTCTCGAGGCGGGATTACTAGGCTTCGAAGTCTAATTGGTATCTTTTTCAATTTTTTCTGGACAATCTTTAAGAAAATGATCAAGAGAACCACATCTATAGCAAGCCCCGCTTCTCAGACGGCACTCCCCAAATTGCAATTTATTTCAGTGTTTACATTTTAGTTAGGGTTACCAACACTTCCAACACTTGTTATAGATGGAGACGAAGATCTCGGGTTAGAGCATTGTCTTATCCAGAATATCCCACAGAAGCAGTAAAACGATCTATAACACCCCTTACCCGTTTCTGACGCCAGGACAGGATATGAGGCATTACCGGACGGGCTATAAAATTTTCAATCATATCAGAATCACTCGATCACATGCAAAATTTCCCATACATGAGCCTTCGAGACTCTAAACATGCATTAAAAGCGGTTTGGGACTAAACTGAGAACTCACGAACATTTTTACAACACTTAGAAAATTTTCATGTTTGGAGAGTCATACGTCCGTATGGGTAGGCCAGGTGGTCTCACACGCCCGTGTCCTCAGCCCATATAACTTTCTATTTATGACGTCAGCAAACATTTAGGGTCACACGGCCAAGTCACACACCCTGTGCTAAGGACGTGTCCTCCACACGACCGTGTCTCTGCCCGTGTGGTCAACACTTAGGCTATTTTCCAAGCCTTTTTGTCACCCTTTACATGCACACACACAATCAGGGATCCAAAAGCATTCAACATCCTCAATTATGATGCAGACATTTTAGTTACCTATCAACATACATATGTTACACATTCTCACATTAAACCAAGTCTAGACACACCATATCTTATTCATTTGGTTTGCCAAATACCTTACCACTTATACTTTTATACCATAATTATCTTCATGTCCACTTAATTCTAACTTATCATCAAGCATACACCTTCTAGCCAAGTCATATCTTTATAAAGCATCCACATTTCACATGCATAATATAATATGCTTGACTAAGACATTCTACACCAATTCCATATTCAGTTTAATGTTATTACTATTTCTCACTTTATACCATTGTACCATGGTTACCCAACTATCCATCAAATGTTCAAGTTCAAGGGATTATCATTTTATATCCATATTACACATTTAATTCATGGTCATGACCACCTCAATTGGTCATAAAACATTCATTCAACACACATGACATATTACCAACCATGCATGGCGAACAACCATATTCACAATACAATTATTAGACATAACATGAATAGCTAGATTTACAGGCCATAATCAATAGCTCAATATAGGCCAATACATTTGGCCAAATTATAATAACACATGTTATAAAACTAGGTCCCTATACATGCCACTCACTTGATATTTCTAACTTATGTATCAATACTCCAAAGGCTTGATAGTGTGATGCTGCCTCCAACGATCTCCAACCCCGAGCCAACCTGAGAACACTAAGGAAATGGAAAGGAGGGAGTAAGCTTTACGCTTAGTAAGCTTGTATGAAAATAATAAGCAATGTATTAACATGCAATTTTCCAATTCCTCTTTATTTATTCGAAGTCTAGTTAAGTTGTTTTCTTGAGTCACGATAACTAAATTATTTATATCAGGAGCTATGAGACTCCAAATTGAGAATCGCTAATTTTCCCAGAAACTAGACTCACATATCTTCTTACCATAAAATTTTTAGAATTTTTGATCTATCCAATATGTATAGTTTATTCTTTAAATTTACCCCTGTTTCACTATCCGACAGTTCCAACCCCTCTGCACAAAAAATTAATTATCTCTTCATAAAAAATTTGGATAATGTTCTTTTTTATTTATTTCAAAAATAGACTCATAATTATTTTTGTACAATTTTTAATGATTTTCACAAATCAGAACAGGGATTCCGAAATCATTCTGACTCTGTCTCACAAAAATTCAAATATCTAATAATATGAAATTTTTCTACTTACACCGTTTCCTTTATATTAAAATAGACTCAATAAGATTTTATTCCATATCTTATTCAACTTATAATTCAATTTCTACCATTTTTTGTGATTTTTCAAAGTCACACAACTGCTGCTGTCCAAAACTGATTTATTACTAAATTTCACTATTTCATGTTTTCTTTGTAGTAACTTTCATTGTAACACTTACCCCATTCCATCCTACTGAAAGTTTGCTCAACTATCGAGCACATTACTCATAAATTTCCACAAACATATACCTTCACTTATTCATCACATGGTCATATTCACATGTTTTTTCACTTAGTCGATTTCCCGTTGAACTCATCGGAATAATAACAGATACAAGGTTGCCTGCACATTTTACCACCCTTGTAACCGAAGCTATCTGGTACGCATTGTAGCCTGCACTTAGTACTACACATGCGACCAACAATCCGGTACACGTAGTAGCCTGCACTTAGTACTACACACGTGACCTAACCATCTGATACGCATAGTAGCCTGCACTTAGTACTACACACGTGACCTAACCATTTGATACACGTAGTAGCCTGCACTTAGTACTACACACGTGACCTAACCACCTGATACACGTAGTGGCCTGTACCTAGTACTACACACGTGATCGAAGTTTTCGGGTACACATAGTAGCCTACACTTAGTACTACACACGTGACCTTAAACCATCTTAAACACATAGTAGCCTGCACATAGTATTACACATGTGTTCTCATAATGGATCATTTGTATCATTTCTATTCCGAAGGTTCAACCGGGAAATTCTTCACTTTTCAACATTTAACAAATTCATTTGTAGTCTATTTCGATTCGCAATTTACATCAAATGATCATTCTATAGGCAGCCACATCTCATATAATAACAAAATATAATAACATAAAAGGAATCGATATATTATTTACCTACAAACTTACCTTCCTTTTCACTCTTTCAAAAGTTATCCAACTTAATAAAACATCATGTTATATCAAATTCTCAATATATTCAGCTATTATATAGCAAGCCATCAATGATTGAACCATCAAACATTTCATGTGCTACTAGTCATATATCATTATTCTCACAAATTTTATATACCATTCTTTCATCACTTTTCAATATATTAAATCATGCCATTCGTCCAATAATAATATAGAATTTTAAATTCAAATATAGCATTCAATATTATTGACACACCAACTTACCTCGGCACCAAAATAGCAAAAAGGAACCTAACCGTCGATTTTCCATTTGTCACCCGGTCTAGGTCCAATCCTCATTTTCCTTGATCTATAATATCACATTTAGTCAAATTATTAGTCACATTACTTAATGTGATCCAAAAATCATATTTTGGCAAAATTATATTTTTACCCTTAAATTTTGTCAAAATCACTCTTTTGCCCCTAGGCTCGTAAAGTGATTTTTATTCAATTTTCTCACTCTATAGGCCTAGCCGAACCATTTTTATAACTATAGAAAACTAAAATTCTCATCAAAAACACCCTTTTATACCATTTTTACAATTTTTACAAAATGGTCCTTCCGGACGTTTTCATCGAAAATCACTTAGTAAAAGTCATTTATTTAACACCCAACACTCATTTTCTACCATTAGAAATCAAATTGCATACATTTCACACATGGGTCCATTTTTAAACATGAACCCTAGCTCAAATTAATGATAGAAATAGATAGATCTTGTTACGGGGTTTACAAAAACGTAAAAATCATTAAAAACGGGGCTAGAATGGACTTACAATCGAGCTTGGAAGCTTGAAAAACCCTAGCCATGGTTTCTCCATGCAAGTTTCGGCCAATAGGTTGAAGATGGACAAAAATTGGCTTTTAATTTTGTTTTTAATTCATTTTAATAACTAAATAACCAAAATGCCCTTAATGAAAAACTTTGGAAACATGCCTAACCATGTTCATTTTTTACCACAAACTTAACCAATGATCTAATTACCATATAAGGACCTCAAATTTAAAATTTCATAACAATTGGACACCTCTAGCATGTAGAACTCAACTTTTGTACTTTTTTACGATTTAGTCCTTTTAACTAAATTGAGTGCCCAAACGTCAAAATTTTCGAACGAAATTTTCACAAAATCATTCCGTGAAATTGAAGACCATAAATATATTATAAAATAAAATTTTCCTCAACATATTTTTGGTCCCAAAACCACTTTTCTGACTAGGCCCAAAATCGGGATGTTACATTTCTCCCCCCTTTAGGGATTTTCGTCCCCGAAAATCTTACCAGAAAAGTGGTTTTGGTTTTTCACTTATTTTCCACAATCTTATAATCAATGTAAAAGAACTTTCACTCAAGCTGAGCTTTTACTACCTATCTCTTAGATTCCACATACAAGAATCATGAGTGGTTTTCGCTTTACAACACTTTCACTGAAACTTAATCTCTATCAGAAAGTTCATGTACTCAAAAGCCCGACCCATACTATCATGTTACATATACATTCATACTTGAATCTTTTAAGAATTCAAATAGTGAAACTATCCATTTCATCTCGGCCTCACACTCTTTATAATTCCACACAGTCTAATTATTTGCCAATTTAACTCTCAGTTACCTTTCATTTCAAAGCCTCCTTTGGATTTCTCAAGAAATCATGATATGAAACCCATATCTCAATCCGATTAGTGGAGACTAGAATCTCAAGATGTCCAACATTCATAAAGACACAAAATTCCTTGAACCTGATAAGCGAAAATTCAATACATACCAGCATGATTTACATATCTCGTCAAATATTTAACAATAAGCTACATGACATTTTTCTCTTTCAAAGACAGGGATGATCCTTATAGGGACTTGAGGATAATCCTTTCTCATTTTTTGTCCTAATATCAATACTAGTAGAGATAACTCTGGTAGAACTTGATGCTCGGGTTTAACCCAATTAACATTTCAAATATTCTTACACAAGGATCATACAATAACCATCTCATCATCTTTTAATACCCAAGTCATTTGCACTATAGCAAACTCAGGTCTTTCTATGACATTAGATACTTTAAGCTATCACTTATCTTGTTGTCTTAAAACACATCACCATTCAAACAACAATACATCACTGAAAATCAAGAAGTCTTTGCTCAACACATACTAGGCCAGTTCAAAGGCTTCAATTAGCAATGTTCTCATCTGATCGATCTCGTCTCGATTTAGTGAGTTGAGTCGATATGATGCCCGATCGTCTAACGTGGAAGTATCATTTGATTTGTGAAGTTTAGTTGCAAATGGGCTAAGGCATAAATGGGTTATCAAAGAAGGGTTCAAAAATAGTTAAGTATGGTTAGTTATAGGTTCGGTTCACAAAGGAAATGAAACAGACCCATGATAGAAGGATGAAAATGGCAAAATGATCTTAAGCTCAAGATCGAACCAACACTAAAGAAGCGTGTTGACCCGGAACTTATTTGGCCTAAGGTGATTTGGTGAAAGGATAAAAAGACATTGACCCGTTACCTAACAAAAGTAAGAACCGAAGGTATGGTGAGTTTGAATGTGCCACTCGTTTGGGAGTGATAAGTTCGGAAAAGAAGACTAGGTTGACGCCACTGACAACAGATAAGCCAACAAGTCTATAAACGAAATTTGAGAGAAGAGAAAATCTCACAAATTGATATAAGTTCATTCAAATTGTCAAAAGTCTTTAAGCAAAGAAATGAGCTAGTTATTTGTAGCTTTTACAAGGCTAGCCGAATAGCAAACTTTAGCTAGCTGAACAGTCTTTTGTTTTCAGCCTAATTAAGTTAGTAAATTCCAGAATATGTTAGGAAAGTTTCATGAAGCTTCTCAGCCATGGAGAACATCAATGGACAGCTTCTAGAGGCACTTATTCAGCTGGAAATTAATTGGATATTTTGGGAGTTGAATTGCATCATTAAATTTGGCCTTGGTGTTTGGGAAGCTTAATTGAGGTAATGCTTAGAAGATCTGAATGGTCTTAAAGTTTAATGTACTCCTTGGGTAGCTAGCCGGCCATGAAATGTGAACACAAGGGAACAATCGGCCAAAAGGTGTGAAGAGAAAAATATGAACAGCCTTGTAGTGTGAATGGCACAGGCTGCTGGTGTGAAAGCTTTCAATGGCAGCTTGGAAGAGCTGACCGGTCACTTTGGGAAGAACAATCAGCAGCTTGAGGTGGTTGTTGCAATGACCGAACCATCATGTCTCTTGGAGAAGACAAATTAGCAACTAACTTGCATTAATGCCGTTCCAACATTGCACTTGCACTCAAATTAATTCAACTTAGACACATTAATTCCAGCAGCTCAAAGACATGTTAAAACCTTGTATTTAGCTAAAACACATTAAACATGTAAGGTTTAAAACATGTCTTAAATTTGGCTGAAGCTAGACAAATTAATTAGATAAAATCGGCTGGACAAATTAAATGGGTAGCAAGCTTTAAATTGGTCATAACCTTAACATATTAAAATAGCTAATAATTATAAACAAGCTAAGACATAATTAAACTTAAATAAAATGTCCAAAATTAGAAAAATTAAAACTCAATTAATTATTTAAGCTGGCTTAACTAATTTAACTAACTTATTTAATTTATTCTGGCAAACACAAATGAATAGAAAATTAAAGGATGAGCTCAATTGAGCTAGATGGAGCTAATTGAGCTCATGGAACCGAATGGGAGCTAAGGTTAACTTGCAACAGAATGCAAGGAATCCTTTTTGAGCTGATTTGAGCTCCTTCGATGCGTCCAGCAATGGATTCATTCCAAATGTGAGCAGCTAAGGCCAAAACATGCTCTTTAAAGGATTTAGCTCGTGCTCGTCTAATGGGGCCTTGGGGTAGCTCGATCGGATCCTTGCTCAAACTAGAGGAGCTCCAGGGCGTGCTCGCACCATCATCTGTCCAAACTTTGCCAATCATGATTTAAGCCAATGTTAAATACTTATATGAAAATTTAGAGACTTCCAAATACTAAGATCACCAGATTACCATGATCAAATCAGAAGCATAATCATACTTGATATATATATCATAAGCTAAAGGTCATACTTTAACTATAAGTTATGTTTGACAAGTTACGAGATAAAGATGATCAAGAATTCAAGATAAGGAAATCCATAAAGGAGAAATCCAGAATATAGAAATCCAACATAAAAAAATCCAAAACAAGAAAATCCAATCACGATACAGTATTGAAAGACCGAGAACAAAGTTCATAAGAAAATATGAAAGACCTCAATGGTTCCTTAAAGAAAAGAAATCCAGAAGAAGATATCATTCTGACCACCAAGGTAGATGTAACAAGAATAATATACCTTCGTATATACATATCGAACAAGTCAACTATTAGAAGAAACCGAATCATAGCATCATACGCACCTTTTTCATCAATTCCCAGTAGACGGAAGGTAACAGAATACTAGAAAGAAATAGGATCATGTAGATTATGTACCAATCAAACTAACAATGCCTTTGTCTATCATTAAGATCAGGGAACATTTCCATATTACAAAAATTCATCAGACAATAAACAACCCCTACAATAAATTTCCAGAAATAAATGGACTCATGAGTGCCTTAAGATAGACAGCCATCATCTGTTCACTGTAATTATCATGCCCAAACATCTCACATTCGAACATTATTCCTTTAACTATTTTCTACATCAAAAATTCCATTTTATTCCTTCACTAAATGAGATCAGCTTATGAGGGAATTTTTAACTAATACATTTCTCAACTTCATACTAGGATGGATCGTTTTACCAAAATCAACCTTTTTCACTAATTGCGATGTTGCGAAAATTAAACAATCTTTCAGTCAATCCGATATCTTTCTAGATTTGTCTGTACTTATCAACAAATTCTCAATCACTAGTCATGCTTATAACCATTCTATCACTGAACTCTTTGGTTTCTCCCCTAAAAACTTATTCAACACAAATCTCAGGAAATTCCATTACAAAACACCACTTTGGTAAGAGGGAGGAGGGTCGTAGGGCCTCTGACTCGACTCTTATATACATATACATGCAACACAACTTTCACCATCATAGCAATATCATCACAATCATGTTATTCATTTTGGGTAACTAACTTTCATATTGATTTTACGCCCACTTTCTAGTCATCTCATTTTAACAAGTATACTTATGCATGCATTCCATGTTTTCTGGATAACTTTACTTATCTATTCATTTAATCATACAAGGCACGCACATGATATCATTCAAGGGCCAACAAACATGAATAAGTTTATCATAATCTATACTTTCACCTTGTACACCATTATTTAGACATATCATTTCAATCGTATAAATCAGTCTAAGGAATTTAACACATTTGCTCCAGCTATACGAGCTTGCTAATCATAATTATCCAAACAGATATACATGAATATTCATCCCACTAATATTTTTGATAAGTTATCTATACATGCATTTACTCGAGCAATTCAGTCACATACATCATGGAATTATCAATCAATCACAAGTAAGTTCATTATGCCATACAATTCTTTATCTCATTTCAATAATTCATTTCAATCCATCAAATATTAATATCCAAACGGGACAATGATATTTTATCTGTAATAAGATATTATGAATCTCTTTCGTACATTTCCATGTCTCAACTCATCCTGATTATACTTTACTCAAATACCTCATTACCACAATCAATATGGTCAGATATAGCTCGGTTGGAGGGTATCTTTGCCTAAAAAAATGGCTCTCTTATGCGTCGGGAGACATCACGCTATCATAGACCCGTGGCATGTATAGCTAAACTCTCATACATATGCTAGCTTAGTTCAAGAACCGACTAAACCATAGCTCTGATACCACTAAATGTAACACCCCTTACCAGTGTCTGACACCAGGACAGGATACGAGGCATTACCAGACTTAAACATGCACATGCATGTAAAACTGAGTAATAAAATTTTCAATCATATCAGAATCATTCGATCACATACAAAATGTCCCATGCACGAGCCTTCGAGGCTCTAAACATGTATTAAAAGCAGTTTGGGACTAAACCAAGAACTCAAGAACATTTTTACAACACTTAAAAAATTTTCATGTTTGGAGAGTCACACGCCCGTGTAGGTAGGTTGGGTGGTCTCACACGCCCGTGTCCTCAGCCCGTATAACTCTCTGTTTATGACGTCAGCAAACATTTAAGGTCACACGGCCAAGTCACACGCCCGTGTGCTAAGGCCGTGTCCTCCACACGACTGTGTCTCTGCCAGTGTGGTCATCACTTAGGCTATTTTCCAAGCCTTTTTGTCACCCTTTACATGCACACACACAAACAGGGATCCAAAAGCATTCAACATCCTCAATTATGATGCAGACATTTCAATTACCTATCAACATATATGGTTACACATTCTCACATTAAACCAAGTCTAGACACACCATATCTTATTCATTTGGCTTTGCCAAATACCTTACCACTTATACTTTTATACCATAATTATCTTCATGTCCATTTAATTCTAACTTATCATCAAGCATACACCTTCTAGCCAAGTCATATCTCTATAGAGCATCCACATTTCACATGCATAAAACAATATGCTTAACTAAGACATTCTACACCAATTCCATATTCAGTTTAACGTTATTACTATTTCTCACTTTATACCATTGTACCATGGTTACCCAACTATCCATCAAACGTCCATGTTTAAGGCATTATCATTTCATTTCCATATTACACATTTAATTCATGGTCAAGACCACCTCGATTGGTCATAAAACATGCATTCAACACACATGACATATTACCAACCATGCATGGCGAACAACCATATTCACATCACAATTATTAGACATAACTTGAATAGCTAGATTTACAAGTCATAATCAATAGCTCAATATAGGCCAATACATTTCGCCAATTATAATAACACATGTTATAAAACTAGGTCCCTATACAGGCCACTCACTTGATATTTCTAACTTATGTATCAATACTCCAAAGTTATTGGCTTGATAGTGGGATGCTGCCTCCGATGATCTCCAACCCCGAGCCAACCTGAGAACACTAAGGAAATGGATAGGAGGGAGTAAGCTTCACGCTTAGTAAGCTCGTATGAAAATAATAAGCAATGTATTAACATGCAATTTTCCAATTCCTCTCTATTTATTCAAAGTCTAGTTAAGTTGTTTTCTTGAGTCACAGTCACTAAATTATTTATATCATGAGATACGAGACTCCAAATTGAGAACTGCTAATGTTCTCAGAAACTAGACTCACATATCTTCTTACCATAAAATTTTCAGAATTTTTAGTCTATCCAATAAGTACATTTTATTCTTTAAATTTACTCATATTTTGCTATCCGACAATTCCAACCCCTATGTAATGAAAATTAATTATCTCTTCGTAAAAATTTTGGATAATGTTCTTGTTTGTTTATTTCAAAAATAGACTTATTAAGGATTTTATGCGTATAAATTATAACCCATAATTATTTTTGTACATTTTTTAATGATTTCCCCAAATCAAAACAGGGGATTCCAAAATCATTCTGACTCTGTCTCACAAAAATTAAAATATCTCATAATATGAAATTCTTTTGCTTACACCGTTTCCTTTATATTAAAATAGAATCAATAAGCTTTTATTTCATATCTTTTTCAACTTCTAATTCAATTTCCACCATTTTCGGTGATTTTTCAAAGTCACAAAACTGTTGCTGTCTAAAACTGATTTATTACTAAATTTCACTCTTTCATGTTTTCTTTGTAGTAACTTTCATTGTAACACTTACTCCATTCCATCAAATCGAAAGTTCGCTCAACTATCGAGCACATTGCTCATAAATTTCCACAAACATATACCTGCACTTATTCATCACATGGTCATGTTCACATGTATTTTCACTTAGTTGATTTCCCGTTGAACTCATCGGAATAATAACAGATACATGGTTGCCTGCACATTTTTCGCCCTTGTAACCGAAGCTATCTGGTACACATAGTAGCCTGCACTTAGTACTACACATGCGACCAACAATCCAGTACACGTAGTAGCCTGCACTTAGTACTACATACGTGACCTAACCATCTGATTCACGTAGTAGCCTGCACTTAGTACTACACACGTGACCTAACCATCTGATACACGTAGTAGCCTGCACTTAGTACTACACATGCTACCTAACTATCTGGTACAAGTAGTAGCCTGCAGTTAGTACTACACACGTGACCTAACCATCTGATACACGTAGTAGCCTGCACTTAGTACTACACACGTGACCTAACCATCTGATACACGTAGTAGCCTGCACTTAGTACTACACACGTGACCTAACCATCTGATACACGTAGTAGCCTGCACTTAGTACTACACATACGACCTAACTATCTGGTACACATAGTAGCCTGCCCTTAGTACTACACACGTGGCCTAAGACCATCTTAAACACATAGTCGCCTGCACATAGTACTACACATGTGTTCTCTCAATGGATCATTCGTATCATTTCTATTCCGAAGGTTCAACCGAGAAATTCCTCACTTTTCAACATTTAACAAATTCATTCATAGTCTATTTCGATTCGCAATTTACATCAAATGATCATTCTATAGGCAGCCACATCTAATATAATAACAAAATATAATAACATAAAAAGAATAAATATATTATTTACATACAAACTTACCTTCCTTTTCACTCTTTCACAAGTTATCCAACTTAATAAAACATCATGTTATATCAAATTCTCAATATATTCAGCTATTATATAGCAAGCCATCAATGATTGAACCATCAAACATTTCATGTGCTACTAGTCATACATATATCATTGTTCTCATATATTTTATATACCATTCTTTCATCACTTTTCAATATATTAAATCATGCCATTCGTGCAATAATAATATAGAATTTTCAATTCAAATATAGCATTGCAATATTATTGACACACGAACTTACCTCGGCACCAAAATAGCAAAAAGGAACCTAACCGTCGATTTTCCATTTGTCACCTGATCTAGGTCCAATCCTCATTTTCTTTGATCTATAATATCACATTTAGTCCAATTATTAGTCACATTATTTAATGTGATCCAAAAATCATATTTTGTCAAAATCACACTTTTGCCCCTAGGCTCGTAAAGTGATTTTTATTCAATTTTGTCACTCTATAGGCCTAGCTGAACCATTTTTATAACTATAGAAAACTACAATTCTCATCAAAACACCCTTTTATACCATTTTTACAACTTTTACAAAATGGTCCTTTTGGACGTTTTCATCAAAAATCACTTAGTAAAAGTCGTTTATTTAACACCCAACACTCATTTTCTACCATTAGACATCAAAATTAATGCATGTAACACGTGGTTAAATTTTTAAACATGAACCCTACCTCAAATTATTGGTAGAAATAGATAAATCTTGTTACGGGGTTTGTAAAAATGTAAAAATCATTAAAAACGAGGCTAGAACGGACTTACATTCGAGCTTGGAAGCTTGAAAAACCATAGCCATGGTTTCTCCATGCAATTTTCAGCCAAGAGGTTGAAGATGGACAAAAATTGGCTTTTAATTTTGTTTTTAATTCAATTTAATAACTAAATGACCAAAATGCCCTTAATGAAAAACTTTGGAAACATGCCTAACCATGTCCATTTTTGTCCACCAACTTAACCAATGGTATAATTAACATATAAGGACCTCCAATTTAAAATTTCATAACAATTGGACACCTCTAGCATGTAGAACTCAACTTTTGCACTTTTTACGATTTAGTCCTTTTGACTAAATTGAGTGCTCAAATGTCAAAATTTTCAAACGAAATTTTCACAAAATCATTCTATAAAATTTTAGATCATAAAAATATAATAAAAAAAAAATTTTCCTCATTGGAGTTTTGGTCCCAAAACCACTATTTTGACTAGGCCCAAAATCGGGATGTTACATGATCATGGTACTTCTTTGATTTCTTTGAAGCAGATGATTATGACTTGCCAATAAATATTTTTCCAAAAATTTGGGCTTCTCTCTCTGCTTGCTTCTTTTCCTTACTTAATTCCTCAGCTTTGTATGCTCAATCAACCACTACCAGAAATTCCCTTAGTTCATGAATTCCAATCAACAGCTTGAAATATTCATTTAAGCCCTCTTCAAAATGTTTACACATATCTGCCTCGGTCAAAACCCATTCTCTGGCATACTTGCTCAATGTAACAAATTCTCATTCGTATTCAGATATTATCATGTTTCCCTGTTTGAGCTTGTAACAGCCGGATTTTAGCTAAATCAGAATAATGGTTTCGGGACCATAAATTTGAGATCAAAAAATTATTTTTAATATTATTTTTGGCGTTTATACATGTGAATATGTATGTGTGAAAATTTCTTGAAATAATTTTAGCGTTTGAGTGCTTAATTTGACGAAAGACTAAATTGCGTAAAATGCAAAAGTAGCATGCTATAAGTTAAGAGTGTCTATTTGCTATGATCCATTAAATGTGGGGTCCTTGTGATGAAATTAGACCATTTGATTTATGGATGGACAAATATTCCTTTGGTTAGTGGAAATTTAATATTAAGCACTAAGGGTATTTTAGTAAATGTGAAATTAAAGTTAATTAAAATAAATAAACAAAATTTGATTCATCATTTTATGTTCTTCCACCACCGAATATTAGAGAAAAAATAGGTTTTTGAGCTACCATCCATTCGACCCCTGTTCATCTTGATTCAGGTATGAAATTTGTTCAGTTTTTTAATGATTTTTATGTTTTTGTGATCCTTGCTTTGAGTACTAGCTAGCCTATGCTCTAATTTTTGAGTTTGTTGGTGATTTTTTAAAATGCCATTAATGAATCCATGATTTTTTTGATAGTTGATGATGAAAAATGAATATTTGTTGATAGTTATACAAGTTTTGTAAAGTGATTTTTGACAAAAAAATGTCAAATAGGGATTTATTTGTGAAAATGTGAAAGTATGTGGTTAAATGTGTGAATAAATGATAAATATGGGCTGATATGTGCACTAGGAAAATTCGGCTAGCTTGGGAAGGTATTAAATTGCATGAATTTTGTGTATTTGTGAAATAGGGACTAAATTGAATAAATGTGAAACTTTATGGGGCTAAAGTATAAAATTCCCAAATAGGTATTTTTGGATTAAATTTAATGAATAGGTGATTAAATGAGCTAAATTTGAATTCATATAAATCAAGAAAGAAAGAAATCGAATTTAGATCGGGGGAAATCAAAAGTTGTCAAGTAGTCGATCCGATCCATTTATCGTATATACAAGGTAAGTTCATGTGCAAATAAATACCTTTAAATTGATTTATATATTTTCATTTGTCATTGAATTGCTATGAATGTTGAATGAGCAAATATGAGCAAAAATCGACGAAGTTATGATATCCGATAGTCCCGTACAAACCTTAGGAATAGTATAGGATACGAATGTCATGACATTAGGATTACAGAGATGTATTTACATGTAAGACCATGTCTGGGACATTGGAATTGTATTGAGATTACGTGTAAGACCATGTATGGGACATTGGCATCGTTATATGAATTCTTGTAAGACTATATCTGGGATATGGCATTGTACGAGCTATGTGTGATTTTCGAGTATCGTTAACAATTCTGAAGGGTTCAATAGGTAAAGTCAAGTCGAGAAAGAATGTGTGAATGAGTTAAGTGACTCAGGTACGTATGACATTCATACAAGTAGAGAAAAGGGAAGTATTTGATGAATTCACTCATGATATTGAATATGTATACAATGAGAAAGGTTTGTGAATTTATATGTGCTTACTCATAGTTTGCCTATTGATGAAAATGATGTTGATTTAGGTGGTAGTTTTATTTGTATATGGCTCACTAAGCTTTTAAAGCTTACTTTGCGTGTTCTTTCCCTGCTTTATAGATTATCAAAGCTAGCTCGGACATCAGGGATCATCAGGAATTGTCATCACACTATCGATTGCTTGTTGGTATTTTTGGATGCTTTGTAAATGTGGTATATGGCATGTATAGGCTAGTGATGTGATGATATGTTTTGAGTTATGATATAGCCATGAGATTTGGCTTGTATATAATGTAAATGTTGGTGTGTATTTGGCCATTTGAGTTGGTTAGATTTTTAAATTTGGTAAATGATATGTGATGTATATAATGTCTTATGTATTAACATGTTTGATATGGTTTATGTGTTGTTTATTTAGTTAATTGATTTGGCTAATTATCAATGATGTATCATGGTTGAAAAATGGCATATTGTGAATTGGTTTTAAGATGATGAATTGATATGTTTGAGACATGAAATAGTTAATAAGATGGTGAGAAAATGCATATAGAAGTCATGGTTATGGCATATTGTTTTGGCATGGTTTTGGTTATGGATTTGAGTAATGAAATGGATAGAATTTAAATGGCATGAAATGTAACATCCTGATTTTCGGGTTTTTTTTCGTAATTCTCGAGATTTTGGTTAAGTTTTAAAATTTTGGTATTTGGTTGTGAAATTCATAATTGGAGTGTGTAAGTGGGCTAATGGAAGGCCCATGCGATGGCCAAAACCCAGTAGAATTTTTGAATTTTGGATTTAAGAAGTTAAAGGCTTTGGATAGGTGGTTTTATTAAAAATCGTGGGTTAAATGTATCACAAGAGAGCCTCTGGCAGAGTGGCTAAGTGACGCCACTAGGGTTCTAAGAAGGTGGCGTGTAAGTGGTTGGGGAAACCTTGGTTCGATTCCCTGTGATGGCAAATGTGGTGTTATTTTTATGCTTTGAGCATGCAAGAGTTGTAGCCGAATGGAACTCTGTGGGAGAGAGTTTGAATCAGTTAAACGCATGGATTAAGGAGGGATAAGGGGAGAGATTTTAGGGATTTGAGAGGGAGATAGAGTTAGCCAAATAGAGGGGATTAGAGAGGGGATTTCGGCAGAGGGGTATTAGGTTAGTATTTTATGCATTAGGGACTTAGGTTGTGCCGTTTTCTTCTTTAGGATTAGTCTTTTCTTTTCTTTTTCTTTTCCAGCCGAATCTACCACCCTTCCTTTTCTTTTTCTAAAACCAGCCCACTACTCCCTTCTGTTCATCTACTTCTTTCTTTACCTCCACTTCTGCCGAAAAGCTGCAAAAGCCGAACCTGTGAAGCTTGATGGTGCCGATTCTTTATTGACCAGCAACCTTCTTTTTCCCTTCACTTTTTGGGGTGGCCAATCCCTTTATCTTTTAGGCTTTAAACAGATTTAGACTGTGGTAAGTATTCGTACTCTGAATCGATTTCAATAGTAATTGTTGACAAAAGCCGAAACCCCTATAGTTTAGGGAGGTGGCCAATTGTAGGTATAGGCCTTATTGGGCTTCTTCCTTTGATCTTTTATGGTTTGTATAGTGGAGGAGCAGCAAGGCGTGGGGTGTTGATTTGGATTAACTGGGATCATCGGAGTGACTAAATCTAGTCATCAATTTCGGCAAAGGTATGAACCCTAGGGCCATGGTGGCCGAATATGTAAGAGATGATAATAGATAGTTTTCAATTTGGTTTAACTATTAACATGATCTAATCTATAGGCGGTTGATTAAAGGAGAAATCGCATAGGAGATCTCGTCAAGGAATATCGCAAATCAGGTGTGTAACGAACCCTCTTTCGTAGCTTAAATCGATAAATGCCGAAAAGCCTAAATGCTGAAATTCTGGCATTTCGAGGACTTGTGAGCATGCGAACGCTCATTGGTTAGTTAGATTCGCTAAGTTGATGATCGGGATCGTTGGAACAGGTAAGAGCACGATTTTCGGCATCACGGTAAGTTGGGCCTTGAGGGGCTGAAATCGGGCCCAATGGGCTTCCGGGCCCATTTGGGTAAATTTTGGTAGAAAGAGGAATCCTGTTAAATTGCACGTTAAGACTGTTAATATTGCTATGGAATATAGGCTAAATGGGCCTAGATGACCAAATCGGCTAAGTAAGGCCCATTAAGGGTTTTTGGCCCAATAACTCGGTTTCGCTAAGAATGGGCTAGAATCGCTGTCAAAACACTTGAAATTGTTAGTAACTGATAATGAACATGAAAAACCTTAATATTTGGTAAAATTACAGAATTACCCTTATAATATAGAAATGACTGTTTTGCCCCTAGGTATAAAGGACCATTATACCCCTATGGTTTAATTATGAATTTGATGCATGAGATTTTGATATACATGTTTTGACATGATATGTACATGATATGCATGATATGCACATGATGTATTCATTTATGCATGGGTTGGGTTTTATATGGATGGAGGAAGTGCAAAAGGGCTTTGCCCCATTTTACCGAAAAGGGCTTTGCCCCAGTTTATCAAAAAGGGCTTTGCCCCAGTTATTAAAAGAGGCTAGGCCTCCAGTTATAAGATAAAGCAACTATGCTACCAGTGGAGAGTTTGGTTGGGTGGGTTGAGTTATTCCCCACATGGAGAGCTTAGTTGGTACGGGTGGAGAGTAGCGGTTGGTGGGTTGAGTAGTCTCCCCAAATGGGCCTTTGGGACATACCGTTTACAAAAAAGGCTTCGGCCCAGTGATATGATTTATGAAAAGGCTTCGGCCTAGTAACCGTTAAACAAAAGGCTTAGGCCCAGTATGCTGATATTAATTTGGGCTCTGAAAGGGGCTTGTTGCACACTGAGTTTCCAAACTCACCCCTTTCCTTAACCTTGCAGGTGAGCCTTGATGTGGGGACTTGGAGCCGGAGGGGATTCAGAGTGGCCACGAAGATCGTTTTTGGACATTAAAATAAGTAACCGGTTTTCTTTAGTTTATCTTATTTATTATTTATTTTTGAGTTGTAATAAGGCCACTTTAACTTTATTTTCTTCTCTTTTCTGGGATTATTTTATTTTTAATAACTTTAAACTGGTTGATGATAACTCAAATGGGCTAGACTTAGGGCGCGTTTTCAAAACGATACACGTTTTCAAAATAATACAACATCACGATTAATTGGTTTATCAAAGGTGTCCACTCAATAAATTTCAACTCGTTATAACCAAGTGTGGCAATGGTTGTGGGCATGTCTAGGATTGGATCCAATCGAAGAGCTTGGTACTTAAGCAGCCTTCATGGCTCACCTCCTCTGTTTTGGATACCTACTTGGTGCACAGCTTCCATTCACTTGGTTAAGCCTTTTCAAAAAGACGGTTTATTAAAGCACTAAAACAAAACGTGGATTTTTAACTTCAATGTGACACATCGGATTCGGCCATAATATACGGGCGGGTTTGGGGTGTTACATTTAGTAATATCGAGCCAAGTTTGTAACAACTCGGTTGTGGGTTTTTAAAGGAATTAACATCAAGAATTTCAAAACAAAGGTATTTTAAATCAAATTTTAGGAAATTTTCTATTTCCTGTGACCAAACACAAGGGTTTTTTTAAAGGGTTTTGATAAAGAAGTGGCACACTGAATCCCCGGCACCAAGTCTATAAGTATACTCTCTTTTATGTTATGTGATATTGATATGATGCTGAGACCCTTCTATGATACTTTAGATAGGGTAGAGCTGTAAAATGGTAGGAATGAGACTGTAGCTAGGCTACGACGTTGCGAAAACAATTCTTGAACTGCTATATTTCCATAAGACATCTCGTAGTAAACAATTGAACATTAAACTAATGTCATAAAATTCATAATCAGATAACTCGATATGAGTACAAGAGGAACTCGAGGACGGGGCCGCGGACGTGATCGCTTTAGGGTGCAAGCAGAATCTTCATCCTCAGGGCATAGGCCAGCTGAGGAGGCATTCGTGCCACAAGCAACTGAGACTGGGTCATATGATCGGGCTGCGGGGGACGATGCTCTGTCCCAAGCAATGTTAAGTGTTTTAGAAAGAGTTGCTGGAGCTAGCACTGGGACAGTAAATAGGGGATCCATCTCGGAAAGACTCCGGGCCAATGGAGCAGAAGTTTTTAGGGGCGTATCTGGAGTAGCCCCAAATGTGGCTGAATATTGGCTAGAAGCAACAGAGCGGATTATGGACGATTTAGATTGCTCTATGGAGCAAAAGCTGAAGGGGGCTATGTCGTTGCTACGAGACGAGGCATACTGGTGGTGGATTACCGTAAGGGACAGTACCTCGATTGAACGAATAACCTGGGAATTGTTCAAGACTACTTTTAAGGGGAGGTATGTTGGAGCTAGTTATGTGGATGCCCGTCGAAAGGAATTTTTGAATCTGACTCAGGGTAATAAGACTGTTGCGGAATATGAGGCGAAATTCTTGAGGCTGAGTCGATACGCCAGTGAGATAGTTGCGACTGAATATGAGCGCAGTGTTCGATTCGAGGATGGCCTCCGGGATGAGCTTAGGATACTGATAGCTCCACAGAGGGAGCGTGATTTCGCTGCGTTAGTAGGAAAGGCTAAGATAGCCGAGGAAGTAAAGCGAACTGAACGGCAGAATTGTGAGAAGGATCGACCCAGATTTAGGAGGGATTCTGGACCCCCAAGTGTTACAAATAAGAATGTTAAAAGAGCTAGAATGGAGGAACCGGTTGAGCGGTTCCAGTGAATACTTTTAGACCGCGAGCTTACGGGGGGCTGTGGCGAGGTGCATATGGGGAGTCTTTGGAAACGCTGGAGCATGTTTTCGATGTGGGTCAAAAGAACATAAGTTCGAGAGAGTGTCCTCGAGAGCAGCTCGAGGATCAAGTTTGAGTCAAGAGGTGTCCAACCGCGAGCAAGGAGGACCACCACCACCAGAGAGAGGTCGTGGGGGGGTAGAGGTGGAAATGGTAATGGACAAGGACGTGGGGGCACTGGTAGGGAGTCTTTGGACATCTTTGAAGCTCGTCACCGGCGTTGGTTTATCTTTGCACAAACATCGTGAGGAGGGTGGCGCTCCTAATGTTATAACCGAGACGTTCTTCAATTCATAGCAAGCCTTACCTTTGCTTTAATTGATGTGGGTTCCACTCACTCGTATGTTGCTGTAATGTATCCGGGGCATTGGGTGTGTTTTACGAGGAGACTGTGAGTGGGGTATCGGTGATAAGTCCTTTGGGACACTCGGTTAAGGTAGATAAACTCTTTAGGGAGGTGCCTTTGGAGACACAAGATAAGATTTTTGAAGGAGATTTAATGGAGCGCCATTTGGGGATTTTGATCTTATCTTGGGAATGGGGTGTAACTAAGCATAGAGGCGACGTTGGATTGTCTTTGCTAAGAGAATGGTACTAAGAAGCGCCAAGGATAAAGAGATAATGGTCATAGGGAGCGAAGGAACTACTTGTCCAATGTTGTCTCGGCTTTTAGGGAGAAGTTGATTCAGAGAAAGGTTGTGAGGCGTTCTTGGCATTTGTAAGTCAAAAGTGAACTCGAGGGGATAAGCGTGGAGTCGATTAGGACCATTAAAGAATTTCAATATGTATTTTCAGAGGAACTTTGGGACTACCTCAGAAAGAGAAGTCGAGTTCGGAATCGACTTGTTACAGAGCGACTCCGGTGTCCATTGCGCCTTATAGGATGGCACCAAAGGAGTTGGTAGAATTGAAAGCTCGAGTCGGGAAGCTGTTGGATAGAGGGTTTATAAGACCAAGTGTTTCCCGTGAAGCTCTGCGACTCGATCTTCGTTCGTAAAGAAGAAAGATGGGACCATGTGGATGTGCATTGACTATCGACAGTTGAACAAACTGACGATCAAAAACAAGTATCCTCTGCCAAGAATCGACGATCTGTTTGACCAACTAAGAGGAGCCTCGGTATTTTCTAAGATTGACCTTCAGTCAGGATATCATCAGTTGAGAGTCAAAGAAGTGGATATTCATAAGACAGCATTCAGGACTCGATATGGTCATTACGAGTTTCTGGTTATGCCTTTTGGTTTGACTAATGCACCGGTAGCTTTCATGGATTTAATGAATCGGGTGTTTCAGCCATACTTGGATCGATTCGTAGTTGTTTTTATCGATGATATCTTGGTGTATTCAGAAACGGAAGAGAAGTATGATGAGCATCTCTGTATTGTGCTGCAAGTGCTAAGGGAAAAGCAACTTTATGCAAAGTTTAGTAAGTGTGAGTTTTGGTTGAAGGAAGTCACTTTCTTGGGACATGTTGTGTCTGCTGAGGGGATTAAGGTGGACTCTCGAAAGATTGAGGCAATTCTGGAATGGAAGCCACGAGAGAAGTCGATGAATAATCCAGAAGTTTTTAGGGTTGGCGAGTTATTATCGAAGATTTGTGGAAGGATTTTCGGTGTTGGCAAAGACCGTTAACTAAACTTATAAGGAAGGGAGCACCTTTTGTTTGGACGAATAAGCAGCAAGAGGCTTTTGAGACGCTGAAGAAGGTTCTGACTGAGGCACCAGTGTTGATTCAGCCAGAGTCTGGTAAGGATTTCATGGTGTACAGTGATGCATCACATGTAGGTTTAGGCTGCGTGTTGATGCAAGAGGGTAAAGTGGTCGCTTATACTTCACGACAGCTTAAGCCTCATGAGGTAAACTATCCTACTCATGACTTAGAGTTGGCAACGATGATTTTTGCGCTTAAAATATGGAGGCACTACTTGTATGGAGAGAGATGCATTATCTATATGGATCATAAGAGTTTTAAGTACTTGCTGACTCAAAAGGAGTTGAATCTTAGACAGCGAAGGTGGATATAGCTGCTAAAGGACTATGACTGTTCGATTGAGTACCATCCAGGTAAGGCAAATGTCGTGGCTGATGCGCTAAGTCGAAGGACTATGGCAGAATTGAAGGCAATGTTTGCTCGTTTAAGTTTGTATGACGATGGAAGCTTATTGGCAGAGTTGCAAGTGAGACCAACTTGGGTGGAGTAGATTAAGAAGCAGCAGTTGGTGGATGAGTCGTTGGTTTCTCGATTTCAGCAAGTTGAGAAGGGGGAAAATTCAGATTTTGGGTTAAATAATGATGGGGTTCTTTGTTTTCGAAGAAGAATTTGTGTGCCGAAGGACTCTGACTTGAGATTGATGATTTTGAGGGAGGCACATAGTGGATCATGTGCTATGCATCCAGGAGGGAGTAAGTTGTATCAAGACTTGCGAGAGCTATATTGGTGGCCTAGGCTTAAGCGAGAAGTGACCGAATTTGTGGGACAATGTTTGACGTGTCAACAAGTAAAGGCCGAGCATCAACTGCCTTCAGGATTGTTACAGCCAGTAAAGATACCACTTTGGGAGTGGGAAAGGGTAACTATGGATTTTGTAAGTGGGTTGCCATTGACACCTTCCAAGAAGGATTCAGTTTGGGTAATTGTGTATAGGCTCACGAAATCTGCCCATTTTATACCGGTCCGAACCGATTACTCACTTCAGAAGCTGGCCAAGTTGTATGTAGCGGAGATAGTGCGGTTGCATGGGGTGCCAGTATCGATAATTTCTGACCGAGACCCAAGGTTTACATCTCGGTTTTGGCAGAAATTGCATGAGGCGTTGGAACGCGATTGGATTTCAGTATGCCTTTTCACCCTCACTCGGATGGGCAGCCTGAGAGGGTCATTCAGATTCTAGAAGACATGTTGAGAGGTTATGTTATTGAATTTAGGGGCAGTTGGGAGGATTACTTGCCATTGGCGGAGTTTGCGTATAACAATAGTTACCAAGCAAGTATTTAGATGGCTCCTTATGAGGCACTATATGGGCGAAGGTGTCGTTCGCCTACTTGTTGGGCAGAGTTGGTGGAAAGGCAAGTACTTGGGCCAGAGTTGGTGGCGGATACTGAAGACAAGGTTAAGATGATCAGAAATCGGTTGAAGGAGGCAGCGGATCGACAAAAGTCTTTGTAGATCCAAAGCGTACGGACATTGAATATGCGGTTGGGGACATGGTCTTTTTGAAAGTTTCGCCTTGGAAGAAGATATTGAGATTTGGTAAGAAGGGCAAGCTGAGTCCACGATTTATTGGACCTTATCAAATTATTAAGCAAATAGGACCGGTGGCTTATCAGCTAGCGTTACCTCCAGAGCTGGATCGTATTCACGACGTTTTTCATGTGTCCATGCTAAGGCGATATCGTTCTGACCCAACTCATATCGTGCCAGTTGCAGAAATCGAAGTACAGTCGAATTTGACCTTCAAAGAAGAGCCTGTGTAGATACTTGATCAGACGTCAAGGTACTGAGAAGGAAGTCAGTCCCATTAGTGAAGGTACTTTGGAGAAGCCATGGCAAAGAAGAAGCTACCTGGGAGACCGAGGAGGCAATGCGTCAGCAGTACCCTCAACTGTTTGGATCAAGTAAAATTTCGAGGCCGAAATTTCTTTAAGGAGGGTAAAGTTATAACATCTTGATTTTCGAGTTTTTTTCGTGATTCTCGATATTTTGGTTAAGTTTTAAAATTTTGGTATTTGGTTGTGAAATTCATAATTGGAGTGTGTAAGTGGGCTAATGGAAGCCCCATGCGATGGCCAAAACCCAGTAGAATTTTTGAATTTTGGATTTAAGAAGTTAGGGGCTTTGGATAGGTGGTTTTATTAAAAATCGTGGGTAAAATGTATCACAAGAGAGCCTCTGGCAGAGTGGCTAAGTGACGCCACTAGAGTGCTAAGAAGGTGGCATGTAAGTGGTTGGGGGAAACCTGGGTTCGATTCCCTGTGATGGCAAATGTGGTGTTATTTTTATGCTTTGAGCATGCAAGAGTTGTAGCCGAATGGAACTCTGTGGGAGAGAGTTTGAATCAGTTAAACGCATGGATTAAGGAGGGATAAGGGGAGAGATTTTAGGGATTTGAGAGGAGATAGAGTTAGCCAGAATAGAGGGGATTAGAGAGGGATTTGGAGGAGAGGGTATTACGTTAGTATTTTCGGCATTAGGGACTTAAGTTGTGCCGTTTTCTTCTTTAGGATTAGTCTTTTCTTTTCTTTTTCTTTTCAGCGAATCTACCACCCTTCCATTCATCTTTCCTTCCTTTTCTTTTTCTAAAACCAGCCCACTACTCCATACATTTCATCTACTTTTCTTTACCTCCACTGCAGAAAAGTTGCAAAAGCCGAACTGTGAAGCTTGGTGGTGCCGATTCTTTATTGACCAGCAACCTTCTTTTTCCCTTCACTTTTGGGGTGGCCAATCCCTTTATCTTTTAGGCTTTAAATGATTGATTGTGGTAAGTATTCGTACTCTAAATCGATTTCAATAATAATTGTTGATAAAAGCGAAACCCCTATAGTTTAGGGAGGTGGCCGATTGTAGGTATAGGCCTTATTGGGCTTCTTCCTTTGATCTTTTATGGTTTGTATAGTGGAGGAGCAGCAAGGCGTGGGGTGTCGATTTGGATTAGCTGGGATCATCGGAGTGACTAAATCTAGTCATCAATTTCGACAAAGGTATGAACCCTAGGGCCATGGTGGATGGTGGCTGAATATGTAAGAAATGATAATAGATAGTTTTCAATTGGGTTTAACTATTAACATTATCTAATCTATAGGCGGTTGATTAAAGGAGAAATCGCGTAGGAGATCTCGTCAAGGAATATCGCAAATCAGGTGTGTAACGAACCCTCTTTTGTAGCTTAAATCGATAAATACGAAAAGCGAAATCTTTGAAATTTCGGCATTTCGAGGACTTGTGAGCATGCGAATGCTCATTGGTTAGTTAGATTCGCTAAGTTGATGATCGGGATCGTTGGAACAGGTAAGAGCACGATTTTCGGCATCACAGTAAGTTGGGCCTCGAGGGGCTGAAATCGGGCCCAATGGGCTTCCGGGCCCATTTGGGTAAATTTTGGTAGAAAGAGGAATCCTGTTAAATTGCGCATTAAGACTGTTAATATTGCTATGGAATATAGGCTAAATGGGCCTAGATGACCAAATCGGCTAAGTAGGGCCCATTAAGGGGTTTTGGCCCAATAACTCGGTTTCGCTAAGAATGGGCTAGAATCGCTGTCAAAACACTCGAAATTGTTAGTAACTGATAATGAATATGGAAAACCCTAATATTTGGTAAAATTACGGAATTACCATTATAATATGGAAATGACTGTTTTGCCCCTAGGTATAAAGGACCGTTATACCCCTAGGGTTTAATTATGAATTTGATGCATGAGATTTTGGTATACATGTTTTGACATGATATGCACATGATATGTATGATATGCACATGATGTATTCATTTATGCATGGGTTGGGTTTTATATGGATGGAGGAAGTGCAAAAGGGCTTTGCCCGATTCACGAAAAGGGCTTTGCCCGATTTATCAAAAAGGGTTTTGCCCCGATTATTAAAATAGGCTAGGCCTCGGTTATAAGATAAAGCGGCTATCTTTGCCGTGGAGAGTTTGGTTGGGTGGGTTGAGTTATTCCCACATGGAGAGCTTGGTTAAATGCGGGTGGAGAGTAGCGGTTAGTGGGTTGAGTAGTCTCGCCAAATGGGCCTTTGGGCCATACCGTTTCTGAAAAGGCTTCGACACGGTGATATGATTTATGAAAAGGCTTGGCCCGGTAACATTTAAACAAAAGGCTTCGCCCGGTGATATGATTTATGAAAAGGCTCGCCCCCGATGCAGAATTAAACAAAAGGCTTGACCAAGATATCTTGATATTAATTTGGGCTCACGAAAGGGCTTGTTGCACTTCGAGTTTCCAAACTCACCCCTTTCTTAACCTTGCGAGTGAGCCTTGATGTGGGGACTTGAGGTAGGCGGAGGATTCAGCGTGGCCACGAAGATCGTTTTTGGACATTAAAATAACTAACCGGTTTTCTTTAGTTTATCTTATTTATTATTTATTTTTGGGTTGTAATATGGCCACTTTAACTTTACTTTCTTCTCTTTTTTGGGATTATTTTATTTTTAATAACTTTAAACTGGTTGATGATAACTCAAATGGGCTAGACTTAGGGCGCGTTTTCAAAATGATACACGTTTTCAAAATAATACAACATCACAATTAATTGGTTTATCAAAGGTGTCCACTCAATAGATTTCAACTCGTTATAACCAAGTGTGGCAATGGTTGTGGGCATGTCTAGGATTGGATCCAATCGAAGAGCTTGGTACTTAAGCAGCCTTCATGGCTCACCTCCTCTGCATTTTGGATACCACGGTGCTGACTTCCATTCACTTGATAAGCCTTTTCAAAAAGACGGTTTATTAAAGCACTAAAACAAAACGTGGATTTTTAACTTCAATGTGACACATCGGATTTGGCCATAACATCTGGGCCGGGTTTGGGGTGTTACATGAAATGTTCATGAAATGGTCATTTTTGGTTGCCTATTGTATGTGAAAATGATGCCAAATGAATGCTTTTAGGTACATGAATGATAGGTGGGAATAATAGCTTAAATCAAGCCTATTTTTGTGCCACACGGATGAGCACACGAGCGTGTGACTCGACCGTGTGACCCCTGAATCCTAGTTAAAACAAGTTAGTGAGTTACACGGCTTAGACACACAGGCTTATCTACTGGCCGTGTGTGGCACACAAGCTGGCACCTGGGCGTGTGGCTGACCATGTGATCGAAGTCAGTATACCCTCCAGTTTTCCCACGGCCATGGCACACGAGTGTGTCTCCGGCCGTGTGATACGAGTCAGTATGTATGCCTTGTTTTGACACGGCCTATGACACGGGCATGTCTGGTGGCCGTGTGAGTCACACGGCCTATTCACATGGACATATGATCCCGTTATGTATGAAAATTTTCTAAGTTTCCCAAAGTTTTTAAATGTTATCGGTTTAGTCTTGAACCTCTTCCAAGCATGTTTTAAGGTCTCGTAAAGCCTTATAAGGGACATTTTGATTATATTTGATTGATGTTTATGTGAAAATGGATGTACGTGTGAGAAACATAGGATTTATGTTGTGATTGATCGGTAATACCTCGTAACCCTATTCTAGTGATGAATACGGGTTAAGGGTATTACATTTATTGGTATCAGAGCTACGATTTAGTCGATTCTAGGACTAACGTAGCATGTGAGAGTTTAGCTATACATGCCATATATGTAAACTGCGATAGTGTGATATTCTTGACAGCTTAAAGTGTGTTTTCATATAGTAAATGAATCTCGAACGAGCTTTAGCTGATGATGTGGAAAGCAATGCGCCTGCGCCTGCTCCCGCTCAAAGGTAGTGCCGGTTGATTCTAGGCCAATTTTGAGTTGCCACGAGGGAGAGGCTAAACAAGCCTTTTTTTCATATGATGAATGAGTGGTTCACGAAGTTCGTTTGAACAAATTCGGCTGCTCAACAACCTCCACCCCCACCTGTTCCTCAACAAAACCCTACTATTCCACAAGTTATAGATTTGATGCAGTTGAATAAGCCGCCAGTAGATAAGATTTGGAAACATAGGGCTAAGAGTTACGGGCTACTGTTGATGATGATGCTGAGAGAGCTAAGTTCTGGCTCGAGAATACAATACAAGTATTTGATAAATTATCTTGCACTCTTGATGAATGTATCAAATGTATTGTATCTTTACTGAGAGAAAAGGTGTACCTTTGGTGGAAAACGTTAATATCTGTGGTTCCAAGAGAACGAGTTACTTGGGAATTCTTTCAATCTAAGTTCCGAAAGAATTACATAAGTCAACGATTTCTTGATCAGAAGCATAAAGAGTTTCTAGAATTGAAACAAGGCTGAATGACTGTCACTGAGTACGAAAGAGAATTCGAACGATTAAGCAAGTATGCTTGAGAATATGTGTCTACTAAGGAGATCATGTGTAAACAATTCGTTGATAGACTGAACGAGGATATAAAACTATTAGTCGAGATTCTTGAATTGGAAGAATTCGTCGTTTTGGTTGAAAGAGCCTGTAAAGTTGAAGATCTTAGTAAAGAAAAGAAAAAAGCTGATTTTGAAGTAAGAGATTCAAGAAAGAGAGCAACTAGTAAATCTTATCAGTCTGTATCGAAGAAATTTTGAGACTCATTCAATCGTTCTAATGCATCAGTGAGATATTCAAGCAGAGATCGTGAAAAGCAACCTGTGAGTTCTAAAGCTCAAGCCACGTCTATTGCTAGTGTTGGCAGTGTGAGACAAAACTGACCTGAGTGTAGACATTGTGGAAAATGGCACATTGGTGATTGTAGATTGAATGATCGAGCCTGTTTTAAATGTGGATCATTAGATCATTTCATTTGTAACTATCTTGAGTTGGCTGAGCAAGATACAGTACAAAACACGAGGCCGAGTAACACTACAGTTAGAGGTAGACCACCCAGAAACACGGGAAATGTGAGTAGTAGCTAGAGAGCGACTAAAGATTTTGCTATGAGGTCAGAGGTCAGAGCACCTACACGAGCCTATGCTATTCGCGCTCGCGAATAAGCATCATCTCCAGATGTTATCACCGGTATCTTTACTCTCTATGATATTAATGTGATTGCATTGATAGATCCAGGATCAACTCATTCGTATATGTGTGTGAATTTAGTATCCAGTAAGACTTTGCCTGTTGAGTCTACTGAATTTGTGATTAGAGTATTAAACCCCTTAGGCAAGTGTGTTTTGGTTGATAAAGTGTGCAAGAACTGTCCATTAATGATTTGAGATTTTTGTTTTCTGGTTGATCTGATGTTGTTGCCATTTGATGAATTTGATATAATTCTGGGTATGGATTGGCTAACGCTACATGATGCTATAGTAAACTGTAAATAAAAAATGATTGATTTGAGATGTCAGAATAATGAAATTATCCAGATTGAGTCAGATGATTTGAATGGTTTACCAATAGTGATTTCATCGATGTTAGCTCAGAATTATGTGAGAAAGGGTTGCGAAGCTTATTTTTCTTATATGCTTAATACAAAAGTGACTGAAAAGAAGATTGAATCAGTGCCAGTTGTGTGTGAGTATCCAGATGTGTTTTCTGAAGAGTTACTAGGTTTTCCACCGATCTAAGAGGTTGATTTTGGCATTGAGTTAATGTCGGGTACAACGCCAATATCAATAGCTCCGTACAGAATGGCTCCGATAGAGTTAAAAGAATTGACATCTCAGTTGCAAGAGTTGATCGATAGAGGTTTTGTACGATCAAGTTTCTCGCCCTGGGGTGCTCTAGTATTGTTTGTGAAAAAGAAAGACGGCACGATGAGAATGTGTATTGACTACAGACAGCTGAATAAAGTGACTATAAATAACCAATACCCTCTACCGCAGATTGATAATTTGTTTGATCAATTGAAAGGGGCTATAGTGTTTTTGAAAATAGATTTGAGATCGGGCAATTACTAGTTGCGAGTTAAAGACTCTGATGTGCCAAAGACTGCTTTTAGGATGAGGTACGAACACTACGAATTTCTGGTTATGCCTTTCGGACTAATGAATGCACCTGTTATTTTTATGGATCTGATGAACCAGATTTTTAGGCTGTATTTAGACCGATTCATAGTTGAGTTTATTGATGATATCTTGATTTACTCTAGTGATGAATCTGAGCATGAAGAACATTTGAGAATCTTGCTACAAACTTTAAAAGATAAGCAATTGTATGCAAAATTTAGCAAATGTGAGTTTTGGTTACGAGAGGTTAGTTTTCTGGGGCATATTGTGTCAGCATCAGGTATTTGAGTCGATCCAAGCAAGATTTCTACAATAATGGATTGGAAGCCTCCAAGAAATGTATCTGAAGTCCGTAGCTTCTTAGGACCCACTAGCTATTAAAGACAATTTGTGAAAGGTTTCTTGATGATTGCGACTCCAATGACACGATTGCTTCAAAAAGATATAAAGTTTGAGTGGTCAGATAAATGCCAGAAAAGTTTCGATCAGTTGAAAGCTTTATTGACAGAGGCACCAGTGTTAGTTCAGCCTGAACAGGGTAAAGAGTTCATAATTTTCAGTGATGCATCAATAGATGGCCTGGGTTTTGTTTTGATGCAGGAAAGCAAAGTTGTAGCTTATGTCTCGAGACAGTTAAAGCTGCATGAAAAGAATTATTTGACGCACGATCTTGAATTGATCGCAATAGTGTTTGCATTGAAAATTTGGCGTCATTACTTGTATGGTGAGAAATGCCATATTTATTTCGATTACAAAAGTTTGAAATATCTGATGACTCAGAGAGATTTGAATTTGTGATAGCGGAGATGGTTAGAAGTACTAAAAGACTATGACTTGATAATTGACTATCATCCGAGAAAAGCGAACATAGTTGCTGATGCTTTAAGCCGAAAGTCCTTATTTGCTTTACATGCTTTAAATACACATTTGATTTTGTCTGATGATGGTTCATTAATAGCCGAGTTAAATGCGAGACTGTTGTTCATACAGCAGATTTGTGAGGCTCAAAAGTTTGATAATGAACTGCAAGCAAAATGGGTTTAGTGTGAGTCAAATCCTGATTCAAAGTTTCAAGTTGATTCCGATGATTGTTTGAGATTCAAGGATCGAATATGTGTTCTGAGAAGTTCAAAGTTAATTCAGATGATTTTGAACGAAGCACATAGTAGTTGTTTATCAATACATTCAGGAAGCACGAAAATGTATAATGATTTGATACAACATTATTGGTGGCATGGCATGAAACAGGATATCTCAGAATTTGTTTCAAAATGTTTGATTTTTCAGCAAGTCAAAGCTGAGCATCAAGTGCCATCAGGTTTATTGTAGCCAATCATGATTCCTGAGTGAAAATGGGATAGAGTGACTATAGATTTTGTATCGGGTTTATCCTTATCTCTGAGAAAGAAATATGTGATTTAGGTCGTTGTAGACAGATTGACAAAATCAGCTCATTTTATCCCTGTACGTACAGATTTCTCGCTTGATAAGTTAGCTGAGTTATATATCTCCGAGGTTGTGAGATTGCATGGGGTACCTATTTCCATTGTTTCAGATCGAGATCCGAGGTTCACATCGTAGTTTTGGAAGAAATTGCAAGATGCACAAAGTACAAAGCTACATTTCAGTACCTCGTTTCACCCGCAGATGGATGGTCAATCTAAGAGAGTTATTCAGATGCTCGAGGATATGTTACGTTGTTGCATTCTTAAGTTCGAAGGTACGCGGGAAAAATATTTGACGTTGATTGAATTTCTTTATAATAATAGCTTTCAATTGAGTATTAAGATGGCACCATTCGAAGCTCTATATGGTCGTAAATGTAGAACACCGTTGTACTGGACTGAGCTAAGCGAGAATAAGATTCATGAAGTTGATCTGATCAGAGAAACAGAAGAAAAAGCAAAAGTAATTCACGATAGTTTGAAAGTAGCTTCGGATCGACATAAATCCTACACAAATTTGAAACGAAGGACATTGAGTTTCAAATCGGGGATAAAGTGTTTTTGAAATTGTCGTCATGGAAGAAAATACTCAGATTTGTTAGAAAAGGAAAGTTGAGCTCGAGATTCATCAGACCATATAAGATTACTAATAAATTGGGCCAGTGGCATATCGGCTAGCATTGCTGCCTGTGTTAGAAAAGATTCATAATGTGTTTCATGTATCAATGCTACGACGATACAGATCCAACCCTTCACATGTCATTTCCCCGACCGATGTTGAAATTCAGCTAGATTTATCATACAGTGAAGAACCAATCCAAATTTTGACTCGTGAGATCAAAAAACTGAGAAATAAGAGAATTGCATTAGTGAAAGTATTATGGATCAGCATGGGGTTAGAGAAGCTACGTGGGAACCCGAGGATACTATGAGAAAGCAATATCCAAACCTATTCACTTGTAAGATTTTTGGGGACAAAAATCCCTAAGGGGGGAGAGTTGTAACAGCCCAATTTTAGCTAAATCAGAATAGTGGTTTCGGGACCATAAATTCAAGATCAAAAAATTATTTTAATATTATTTTTGACATTTATAGCATGTGAATACGTATGTTTGAAATTTTGTGAAATAATTTTAGCATTTGAGTGCTTAATTTAACGAAAGGACTAAATCGCGTAAAATACAAAAGTAGCATTCTATAAGTTAAGAGTGCCTATTTGCTATGATCCATTAAATGTGGGGTCCTTGTGATGAAATTAGGCCATTTGATTTATGGATGGACAAATATGCCTTTGGTTAGTGGAAATTTAATATTAAGCATTAAGGGTATTTTAGTAAATGTGAAATTAAGGTTAATTAAAACAAATAAGCAAAATTTCATTCATCATTTGTGTTCTTCCACCACCGAATATTAGAGAAAGAATAGGGTTTTAAGCTTTCATCGGTCGTTGTTCATCTTGATTGAGGTATGAAATTTGTTTGGTTTTTGATGATTTTTAAGTTTTTGTGATTGTTGCTTTGAGTACTAGCTAGCCCATGCTCTAATTTTTTAGTTTGTTGGTGATTTTTTAAAATTCCATTGATGACTCCATGAGTTTTGTGATAGTTGATGATGAAAAATGAATATTTATTGATAGTTATACAAGTTTTGTAAAGTGATTTTTGACAAAAATGTCAAATAGGGATTTATTTGTGAAAATGTGAAAGTGTGTGGTTAAATGTGTGAATAAATGATAAATATGGGCTGATATGTGCACTAGGAAAATTCGGCTAGCTTGGGAAGGTATTAAATTGCATGAATTTTGTGTATTTGTGAAATAGGGACTAAATTGAATAAATGTAAAACTTTAGGGGCTAAAGTGTAAAAATGCCCAAATAGGTATTTTTGGATGAAATTCAATGAATAGGTGATTAAATGAGCTAAATTTGAATTCATATAGATCAAGAAAGAAAGAAATCGGATTTAGATCTGGGGAAATCGAAAGTTGTCAAGTAGTCGATTCGATCCATTTATAGTATATACAAGGTAAGTTCATATGCAAATAAATACCTTTAAATTGATTTATAAATGTTCATTTGTCATTGAATTGCTATGAATGTTGAACGAGCAAATATGAGAAAAAATTGTCGAAGTTATTATATCTAAAAGTCCCGTACAAGCCTTAGGAATAGTATAGGATACGAATGTCATGACATTAGGATTACCGAGATGTATTTACATGTAAGACCATGTCTGGGATATTGGAATTGTATTGAGATTACATGTAAGACCATGTCTGGGACATTGGCATCGTTATATGATTTCGTGTAAGACCATGTCTGGGACATTGGCATCGAGTAAGACCATATCTGAGATATGGCATTGTACGAGCTATGTGTGATTTCTGAGTATCCTTAACAATTCTGAAGCGTTCAACTGGCAAATTCAAGTCATAAAAGAATGTGTGAATGAGTTAAGTGACTCAGGTACGTACGAGATTCATACAAGTAGAGAAAAGGGAAGTATTTGATGAATTCACTCATGATATTGAATATGTGTACAATGAGAAAGGTTTGTGAATTTATATGTGCTTACTCATAGTTTGCCTATTGATGGAAATGATGTTGATTTAGGTGGTGGTTTTATTTGTATATGGCTTACTAAGCTTTTAAAGCTTACTTTGCATGTTATTTTCCTGCTTTATAGATTATCAATGCTAGCTCAGACACCGGGGATCATCAGGAATCGTCATCACAATATCGACTACTTGTTGGTATTTTTGGATGCTTTGTAAATGTAGTATATGGCATGTATAGGCTAGTGATGTAATGATATGTTTTGAGTTATGATATAGCCATGATATTTGGCTTGTATATGATGTAAATGTTAGTGTGTATTTGGCCATTTAAGTTGTTAGATTTATAAATTTGGTAAGTGATATGTGATGTATATAATGTCTTATGTTTTGACATGTTTGGTATGGTTTGTGTGTTGGCTATTTAGTTAATTGATTTGGCTAATTATCAATGATGTATCATGGTTGAGAAATGGCATATTGTGAATTGGTTTTAAGATGATGAATTGATATGTTTGAGACATGAAATAGTTAATAAGATGGTGAGAAAATGCATATAGAAGTTATGGTTATGGCATATTGTTTTGACATGATTTTGGTTATAGATTTCAGTAGTGAAATGGATGCAATTTAAATGGCATGAAATGTTCATGAAATGGTCTTTTTTGGTTGCCTATTGTATGTGAAAATGATGCCAAATGAATGCTTTTAGGTACATGAATGATAGGTGGGAATAATGGCTTAAATAAAGCCTATTTTCGTGCCACATGGATGAGCACACGGGCGTGTGACTCGATCGTGTGACCCCTGAATCCTAGTTAAAGCAAGTCAATGAGTTACACGACTTAGACACATGGGTGTGTCTACTGGCCATGTGTGGCACACGGGCTGGCACCTAGGTGTGTGGCTGACCGTATGATCCAAGTCAGTATACCCTCCAGTTTTCCCATGGCCATGGCACACGAGCGTGTCTCTGGTCGTGTGGTACAAGTTAGTATGTATGTCCTGTTTCACACGGCCTGTGACACGGGCATCTTTTGTGGCCGTGTAAGTCACACGGGCGTGTCTAGTGGCCGTGTGAGTCATACGGCCTGTTCACACAGGCGTGTGATTCCTTTATGTATGAAAATTTTCTAAGTTTCCCAAAGTTTTCAAATGTTGTAAATTTAGTCTCGAACCTCTTCCAAGAATGTTTTAAGGTCTCATAGAGCCTTATAATGAACATATTGATTATATTTGATTAATTTTTATGTGAAAATGGATTTATGTGTGAGAAATATATGATTTATGTTGCGATTGATCGGTAATGCCTTGTAACTGTAACGCCCAAAAATCTAAGTATTTATTTTTGCATGTTGTGTTGCATAAATGCATGCCTGCTTCAGTGGTTGAGTGTCCTAAGAGGTGTTGTAGAAGTACTGAGTTCAAGTCTTGGATTGTGCAAAATTTTGTTTTTCCTTGAATAAACCCTTGCCGCTAGTTAGTAGGCTTTTAAATTATTGTGGGTAATGCATGTCAATAAAATGCTTGCTAGTCTAGGGGATAGAGGCGTGTGGAGTGTTATAGGGGGTCTGAGGTTCGAGGCTTGGCAATGCAAGAAGAGTATTTTATTTTGCTACTGTTGCTGGGGAGGTGTTGTGGTTTGACTGGAATTGTGTGCTTGAGGAGTGTAGGGAGTTGAGGCCGAATTCTATGCTTGTTGGAGAGAATTTCGGCTGGTTGGGATATGGTTAGGTGGGATTTGGTTGAGTAATCTTAGGAGTGATATGGGGAGAGAAATTAGGAGATTTTGAAGGGAGTGGAGAGGGTGTGCCGATTGGGGACTCTGCCTCTATGCATTTTTTGTTTTGTGCAATTTAATGGAGCTTTTGATATGCTTTCGGTTTTTTTCTTTCCTGAGGCTAATATTGCATTTTTGGGGTATTCTCTTGCTTTTGGTGATTATTTCCTCTCTTCTGGGGTCGAGCACTACATTCGGGTTTCTCGTGTGTTGTTCTTTATTATTACCGAATAGGCACCTTTCTTGTTTTCTCAATCGGTTTCCTTTTGTTTGATAACTTCTTCTTCTTCTCCTCTCTAAAGCTTTGCCGAATATTCTCCCCTCCTTTTCCTTCTCACTATTCTTTTCCTTTCTCACTTTGCTACCTTGGCCGAACACCTCCATCTCACCCTTTCTATCTTGCTTTCAATTTTGGCAAGGGATCACTGATCTTTTGGGTTTAGGCACACGGCTCTCTCTTTCTCTCCCTCAATTATTTTCATTGGACGAATACTAGTAGGTGAACCTCTATCTCACTCTCTTCTTTTCCCCTTTCGGTTCTCCCTTTTCTGAACCATTTTCTTTCTTTCCATTTATATCGATTACCCCTTTTCCTTTGTTACTCTTGCAGATCAATCCTTATTCTTGTTCTTATACGATACATCACAGGCCTACAATCTACTCTGTCTTTGTTGGTAAATGGGTGTAGTTGAGATGGTATTATACTTCAAATATGACTCTAATGGAAGGTAGTAGTCAAAGTTGATTGGTACATTTCCTGAGAACCAAGGGTGCGATTACTATTGATTTGGGGTAAGAAGATGGTGATCATTTTTGGAAATCCATTAGTTTCCATTTGATACATGAGTTAAGTAACTGACTAGGTTTCATACTGATTGTTCTTCAGGTATAAAGAGTGTTCGAAGCGCGATTTAGCTTCAAATTGCATAAGGTGTGTAAACACTACCCAAATCATAAATCGACAAAAGCCGAAAAATGTTACCATTGATGCTACACGGGCATGCACTCGCTCGTGTGGTCATCCTAAAGCATAAACACGGGCATTTGATCACAGAGGCCACCACGAGCGATTTCGTGGGCTTAGGCCACTTTGGGCCACGTTAGGCCGAAATAGGCTGTGTTGGCCCTACAAGTTTGTAGGCCCCACATAAGTAAACCACACAGATGTGTGGAGATTATTGGGCCAGGCTGTGTAGTCCACACGGCCAGAATCATTTTTGGGCTTCGTAGGCACACGAGCGTGTGGGCCCACATGAGCCGCATTGTGGGCTTTGGGCCCATTTTCACTGTTTGACTGTTAAGGTCGCACGGGTCGCCAGAGACGACTGTGGACCTACTTTTGGGTCGATAAGTATACCCAGATGTTGCACACATGTTGCATACATGTAGGATATTATGATGTATTGCATGGGGTTGGGTTATTATGATTGGAGGAAGTGTACTGTTCTACCAGCTCTGTTGTAATATCTGTTTAGTGCCACCACCAGTGCTATTTTTGTGGTGTGTAGGGATGGGTGGGTTGATTTTTTCCCCACATGATGTGTAGGGTTGGATGGAGTGGTGTGTAGAGGCTGGCTAGGTAGGATTTCTGTTTGCATATCTGTTTTGAGACTGCTACTGAATTGGGCTAAGGCCCACATTGATCCTGATACTATATTGGGCTGTGGCCCCATCTGAGATTAAATTGTTACCGAAGCGGGCTTAGGCCCAGACTGTAAATGCCTACTATTTGACTAACTGTTGTTAAGGGATTACACACTGAGTTTTCATAAACTCACCCTTTTATTTTCTGCGCAGGTAATCCCTAGGTAGGTCGGAGTTGTGAGGGACTCAAAAGTGGCCACACAACTGCATGGACTTTTTATTAAATTTTACTTTATAATTTAATCTAAGTATTTGGTTATGTAATAAGGCCTCTTTAATTTTAACTTTTAATTTGGGATTTGTTCATTATGATTCATATCTGTTAGTAGTAGGACACGAGTTTTCAAATTGATAAATGCTTTTCAAAACACCACAAGTAGGCATCCTATTTCAAAAAGCTTCCACAAACAAACAAACAAAGATTTAAAAAGATAACTATAGTTTTATTGATTAAACATTTTTGCTAAAACCACTTGTGTTTTAACATTGAACAAGACGACCTAAACACTAGCTAAGATTACAAAGGGAGTTAATTTTAAATGGGGTTTTCCCAATGAAACTTTATTTTACGAAAAACACTTTTATGTGACACCATCAGATTCGACCATAATGTCTAGGCCAGGTTTGGGGTGTTACAGTAACCCTATTTCAGTGACGGATACGGGTTAGCGGTGTTACAGAGCTCTAAATTTTTTTTTCTAATCCAGAAATCTCTGACTAATGTATTTCTTTCTAAATTTTGTCTGGAAGAATTCCCATCTAACATTTTCTCTTGGTACAACAGAAGTTATAGTATTCCACCAATGGTAAGTTGTGTCTTTTAATAAAGATACTACACATTTTAAACACTCAGCTGGTGTACATGATAATTCATCTAGAACCCTGATGGTATTTTCCAACCAAAATTCAGCTCTCTCCAGATCATCATCGACAGTAGCCCTAAATTTCTCTGCCCCGTACTTACGGATTTTATCCACCGAAGGCTTACCAATTCTAACAGATTAAGCACCCTATGGCATCTCTAGAACCGGTTGAGGAGCAGGTGGGGGAGGTTGTTGTATAGCAGGATTTGTTCTCAAGTATTCAGTGAACCCCTCATTCATCATTTGAAAGAAGGCTTCTTTTGCCTTCTCACCTCGGCCCTCAAATACGGGCCTTCTACTACTACTAAATATAGCTCGTTGAATGAAGCTTGAGCAGTGCTCTCAGCTTCCTCAGATTCAGCTCTAGCTTGGTTGGATGACATTACTATATGAAAAACACATTTAAAAATGGTCAGAAAATATCACACTATCATAAATTATATAATGGCATATATAACTAAACTCGTACTTGCTACATTAGTCTGAGAATCGACTAAATCGTAGCTCTGATACTAATAAATGTAACACCCCTAACCATTAACTGTCGCCAAAACAGGGTTACGGAGCATTACCAAAGTTTATAAAAATAATATAGATAATTCATATCATTTACTATTCATATCCAAAATTAATCATATCATCCCTTGAATGGACCCTCGAGGCCCAATTTAAACATTAGAAACAGGTAGGGACTAAATTGGAATCTTAGAGAATTTTTTACAAAATTTCAAAATTTTTCTTATATATAGGGGTCAAACGCTCGTGTGAGTAGGCCGTGTGGCTCACACGATCAAGTAACATGCCCATGTCTCAGGCCGTGTGGGCATTCAATGTGAGGCACACGGTCGTGTTCAACCCATGTCCTGAGTCACACGGCCAGCCACACGCCTGTGTGCTAGGCCGTGTGGTCAATTTAATTTTCAAAAATTAGGTGTACGGTTCACACGACCAAGACACATGCTCGTGTTCTACGCCATGTGTCATACACGGCTAAGACACACGCCTGTGTCTTTGCCCATGTGCCTAATTCTAAGCATTCTGTTTCTAAATTTTAAGATGTAGGTGACACATGGCCAAACCACATGCCCATGTGCCAGGCCGTGTGTCACACACGGTCAAGACACATGCCTATGTGTCTACCCGTGTGGACAAAATAAAGTCATTTCTTAGCTTTATTTCTCACCTAAAATTTTCCAACAGCCTACTCTAATACTTGAAAACATATACCTACCAATTCAAGCATTATAACCAAGCCAACACTAACACCTAACATGATATATCTTCACATGCATTCATGTTTATAATCTTACCTTTTATAGACATACTTGTTTAACATAACTCAATCAACCCATACTAAACACATATGTAATTACGGTGATGTAACCTTATAAATATACCAAATCAAACCATCTCTAGCCATTCCAATGGCTAGATTGCAAACAACCATTTACAAGCCAACAAATGGGCCATGTTAACCTATACATGCCATTATACCAAAATATGTTTACTATTTATACCGAAACGAGCTGGTGGATAATGTGATGATGCTCCGACCAATCTCCAACCTTTGCAAGCTTCTGAAAACTATAAAAAAGAAAAAAGAAAACCTAGTAAGCATTTAATGCTTAGTAAGTTCATATAACAGGAATTAAACTTACCAATCATATTCATTAAAATAAGCATAAGAATAACATGCTTCCCAACAAATTGACAAGTTTTCCTAATCACATATACTCAATTAAGCAAGTTAGTCACATATTTCACATGTACATCAAATAAACATGGATGAGCTCATCATGCTACAAACTTTCAGGTATTTCAGAAGCATTTGAGACATAATACTTCTAATCTTTTAATTTCTCATGTCAGGAGTTTTATCCATTGAATTATTGAAATTTTGATGGATACTCAAGTAGTATACACAAGGTATACAAATCAGTGATCTGTCAATTCATGTTTAGGGGCACATGATAGGGCACATAATCAAGGAGCACATTCTCGAACCACATATATCAAGATGCTCAGATGAGCCATGTAATAGGATGCTTATCCGGGCTAAACAGGAAACTCATAAGAGTTTTAATTAGGGAGCTCATAGAGCTTAACAGTAACTCTGAAGAGTTATTATTAGGGAGCACCGGATAGCCATTTAACAGAGAGCTCAAGCGAGCCATGTCAGGAAGATCATAAGAGCCTATATCAGACAGTTACATAAAGCTGCATTTGTGTCCGCATTATATGCTAGATCAAAACCGATCGAATCATGTAATAGGACGCTCACAAAAAGTTACGGTAGTATGCAACACATGCAGAATCACTACCGATCAGGATGCTCGCAGGAACTAATAACAGGATACTTGAGAAGGCTTTATAACAGGATACTCGTCCAAGCTATAATGTCCGCAACATATGCAGGACTATAATCAATACGAAAAAATTATGCATCCATCTAATTTCATTATTCAAATAGAAATTAACATATTAAAGACATTTTCAAACATCTGATTATTCATAAATTTATAACATCCATATAATCCATTTAATCACATACCACACTAAATTCAAGTATAAAATAAACACAATTTAGTTACACGAACTTACCTTGACACTTGTTCGTGTTTAGAAGTCTACTAATTTGTTACTTTTCGTTTTCCTCAATTCAATTTCGTCTTTTGGTCTTTTTGAATCTATATAAATGAATTTAATCATCAATTCATTATATTTCATATTCAATTGGTTTCAATTTATATCTTAGGCAAAGTTACCATTTTTCCCCTATACTTTTCATAAATGACAATTTCATCCCTAAGCTCGAAAAATAAATTTCATGCAATTTAATCCTTATTCCAAGCCTAATCGAAATTTTCATATAACATTTACAGCACTTGTATTTCAAAAAATTCAAAATTTTTCCATAACTTTTACATCTTTACAATTTAGTCCCTAAATCATAATTTCATCAAAATTCACTTTACAAAAGTTGTTTATCTATCAACAACTTTTCATTTTCTACCATAAATTTTAAAATTTCAGCATATTCATCCATGGAAAAACTTTGATACTTTGATAATTTTTCAAATCAATCCCCAAAATAAATAGATTAAGCTATTTTGAGCTCAAAAATATAAAAATTACTAAAAACGGGATAAGGATACTTACCCAATTAAACCAAAAAAGCTTATTTTCTCTTTCCTAGGGTTTCCATAGAAATTTTCATATAACATTCCTATCATAATGCAGACCATGCAATAATATTAAAACAAATTTTCTTTTTAACTTGGATTTGTGGTCTCGAAACCACTGTTTCGATTTCACTGACAACGGGCTGTTACATGGAAAACCCCTAGAAATTGTGCACACTGATGTATGTGGCCTCATAAGAATTAGTGCAAAAGGTGGTTATCAATATTTTGTAACTTTTATTGATGACTATTCCAGATATGATTATGTATACCTAATGTACCACAAGAGTGCAACCTTTGATAAATTCAAAAAGTTTCATGTGGAAGTGGAGAAACAACTAGGTTTACCCATAAAGGCACTTTGGTTAGATCAAGGTAAGGAATATTTATCTAATGAGGTCTTAGGGTACCAAATAGAGAATGAGATTTTATCCCAACTAACCGCGCCAGGCACTCCACAACAGAATGGCGTGGAATCAAACGTTGTTAGAAATGGTACATTCGATGTTAAGTTATTCAAAGTTACCAATCTCTTTTTAGGGATATGCAATACAAATAGCTTGCTATATTCTGAATGATGTGTCAGCTATGGAAACATTGAAAATTCCATATGAATTATGTCATGGGAGGAAGCCAAGTCTAAAACATTTAAGGATTTGGGGGATGATTGACCCACGTATTGGACAAAGATGCGAAAAAGTTGGACTCACGGACAGAATTGTACATGTTTGTAGGATATCCGAAGGGAACAAAGGGTGATTTGTTTTATATCTCGAAAGAGAAAACTATTATTGTGTCAACTCATGTACTTTCCTTGAAGAAATTTACATGAATGACTTCAAACCTCGGAGTAAAGAGGTACTCAAGGAACTTTAGGGAAATATACAAAACTATAACAGCCCGTTTTTGGGTCAAATCGAAATAGTAGTTTCGGGACCACAAATCTGAAATAGAAATATTTGTTTTACTATTTCTTTAAGGTCTACAGCATGATAGAATAATTGTGTGAAAATTTTGTTAAGAAATTTTATCAATTGAGTACTAAATTTGACTAGAAGGACTAAATTACAATAGGTGCAAAATTTGAGTTTTATAGGCTAAAGGTAGTAAATTATTATGAAATTCTAAATTACAGGTCCTTAAATGGTAATTAGACCATTATACTTTAGGATGGACAAAAATGGACATGGAGTAGGTAAAATTTCAAAACTTAAGTGAGGGGTAAATAGGTAACTTGGTAAATAAAGCCAAAATAACTAAATAAAAGATGTTATCTTCTTCATTTTAGTCCCTTATAGCCGAAATTTTGGGGGAAACCATAGTTAGGGTTTTGGCCAAGCTTTCAAGCTCAATTGTAAGTCTGTTCTTGTCCCGTTTTTAATGATTTTTATATTTTTGAGATCGTTGTAACTTGATTTAGCTATTTCATGAATCACTTTCACCCTTTTTTCCTCAGAGTCACAATTCAATTCCACCTCGTATATCTCTTTCCAATCACCTTTGAACTCTGAAACACAGTGTCGGAGCATATCGTCAAAGATTTGAATTACTCTCTTAGGCTTACCATCAATCTAAAGATGAATTACATTGCCAAGATGCAACTGCATGCTAAGATTATATTCCCGATCATCAGAACATTTTCTTCAAATAACTGTATATTTATTACTCCCTGAATGAACAAGTGAGCTGCTACTGAATCTCGTACAACATTTTCTGCATAAGCTCTGGATAATTCATTGTGTGAATTCTATCTCATTGTAATAATAACAGAAATCAGAATCAAAAGTCGTCTCACACTATACTCGTTTAGTTTACCACTCACTATCACATTCTTGAGGTTCTCAATCTTGCAAAGAAAACATCACTTTAGCTTTTTAATTTAGCTAAATTTAGACTTCCATCAAATAAGATTAATCATTTAAAACACTCACAAAATGAACAAAGGCTTTCCATTCAATCATCTGCAACTACATATACTTTCCTAAAGGTTAATCGTTAATTATTCACAATCTTTCAATAGTTTAGGCCATCAACATTGTCTTAATTTTAGTTTTTTTTTCTGTAACATTATATACTTTATACTCTTGGAATCAAGAAGAATATGACGTTTTTTATCGAACAAACGATGTCATCAATTTCTCAACACAGACATACTAGCAATCGACTCTAAGTCACTCGTCGAACAATTCTTTTAATGAGACTTTAACCGTCCGAAAGCATAAACTGTCACTTTACATCCTTGTATTAAAACACATTCCAATCCGTTCTATAGTGCATCGCTAAAAAAAATCATGAATTCTTTGCTCAATTCAAACAGAACACAGAACCAGTGCTTCGGTTAATAACACTTTCAACTATTTTCAACTTTGCAAACATGCTACAGACTGTTCAAACTTTCATAAATGTGATAACTTTATCAATCAGAACAGCTTTAACTCATAACGACATCATTCAATTAGAACAAATCTAATAAGTATATCTCTGTATCATACTTTCTAGAATATGAATTCTTCCTTTAAACTGTTCGCCTATTCACCCATGAATGTACAAGATTTTATTTTCTTACCTGAGGATAGACTTAAATGCAAATAACTCAAATTACCTTTCAACTGACCAGCTCACTCAAATAAAAATAACTGAGTCGATCTCAACTATCAAATAATAACATATCAAAATACTCCTTTTTTCATGCCGTTAAACAACTTAAACATACAATCTTTTATAATTCCCTTAACATGCTAATCAAAGATCTTCACAACTACATTAGCTCAAGAAAACAAGATGTCCTGATTAAACTCACTGACATTAATCGAACTTACCTGAGAAAAGAAAACCATCATACAATTTGAGCTTGAGCTTCCACTATCTATACATTTGTCAATGTCAATTCCTTTCACAAAAATTAGAGAAATCCTGATACCAAAATCATCACAAGCCAAAGAACACACTTTAAAGATGAGCCATGGTTGATAATTGACAAAATAAGGATGATAAGAAAACTGAGATAAGAAATCCAAGATACGATACCACACTAGAAGTCCAAGAACATAACTCATAAGAAATTAATAAAGATCTTGATGATTCCTCAAAGAAAACCAGAAGAAAAACAATGCTTACACGCTCTGGAATCAATTGCAACAGAGATAATATATTTTCCAAATATATATATAGAACAAAACAACATCCAGTAGAAATAGAAGGATAGCCTCACATAACTTTTCACCATCAACTTTTATTCCAAACATAATAGAATAGAACCCCAAAGAGAGAGAGATAAGATATGTTGATCATCAACCAACCTGACTAATAGTGCTTTCATCTAACATTATAATCAGCTAGCATTCTCATAGTAAGAATTTCATCAGAAAATGAACAATCACATATATCTCTGAGGATAAATGAATGTATAAAATACCCAGGACAGATCATCATAAACTATTCAAGTACAACTATTACACTCAGATGTCTTTACAATTCAAATATCATTTCTCTGACTAATTCTGTCATCACTAATCCCGTATTATTCCAATCACTAATGAAAATCAGTCCGGAAGAAATTCCAGCAAATACACACTTTAGACATCATACCTGAATGAGTCGATCAGTTGAGATTAGCTTTTTCTTTAACCGTGACATTGCGAAATCTGAATGGTCTTTAGAATAACCTAGTATCTTTTCCAAAACTGTATTCACTTGCCAAACTATTCTCAACTCTAACCGCATCATTAGTTATTCTGCCACTAAACTCTTTAGTCTCTCACTTGTGAGCTCATTCAACATAAATCTTGTGAAATTTTGTTATAAAATACCACATTGGTAAGGGGGTGAGGTCGTAAAGCCTCTAACTCGACTCTCATATATACACAAATGTGACTCAACATTCATCATCATCATAATATCATCACAGTTATATAATTCACTTCAGGAAAATTAACATATATATTTATGTTACACGAACTTTTCGATTATCTTATTCAAACAAGTGCACTTATGCATACATTCTATAAATTTTGAGTAAGTTTACTTATCACATTCACTTAATCAAACAAGTTAGGCACATAACATCATATGAATGCCAAACATGCATAGATGAGCTTATAACAATATAAATTTTCATTTCGTTTCACTTTTCCATATTTCAAGAATAATCCCCATTGAACTATTGTAATTTCGATGGATATTAGGGTAGTATACTCAAGGTATGCATCTCAACAATCCGTCAATTCATATTCAAAAGTGCCTTTTTGGCACATATTCATAGAGCACACTCTAGAGCCACATATGATATAACAGGATTGCCAGTCCAGGCTAAATCCTTTCGGTAACTTATGCTCTAAAGGGCTTACTCTGGATTACCCATCCGGGTTAAACCCATTTCATAACATTTATAAAATTTTATCTGTTTCATAAAATCACCATAATCCATTGAAATACAACGTTCAACCAGAACAATGATATTTTACCCATATTTCTCAACTTATGGTTATTTCTTTTTATACATCATCACAAACATATCATGAAATCTTATTCATACCTTTCCAAGTTTCAACTCATCACAAACATATTTTTAAATATCTTAATATCACTTTCAGTATTTTCAAAAATAGCTCAGTTGGAAAGTATCTCTGTCTCAAGAAAACAATTTCGTCAGAGTCGGGAGATATCACACTATCACAGGTTATATATGGCATGTATTGCTAGACTCTCACACATGCTAGGTTAGTCCAAGAATCGACTAAACTGTAGCTCTGATACCACTAAATGTAACACCCTTTACCCATATTCGACGCCAGAATAGGGTATAAGGTATTACTGGACTTAAACACAAGCAAACATACAATTCCGAGTCATAAATTTATGTACAAATTAAAAAATTTTAGCAATCAATCATATCGTTCCTAACACGAGCCTACATGGCCCAAAACGTGCCTTAAGAGTGGTTCAGGACTAAACTGAGAACTTTAGAAAATTTTGCAAAACATAGAAAATTTTTCACTAAACAGGGGTCACACGCCCGTGTAGATATGGGACACGTCCGTGTGGGCAGGCCGTATGATCACACACGCCCGTGTCCCTAACCCGTGTAACTCTCTGTTTGTCACCTAAGAGCAAATTGAAGTCATACGGCCAAGACAAATGCCTGTGTGCTTAGGTCGTGTGCTCAATACTGTGCATTCTATTTTGCAACAATTTAGGTGCAGGGGACACATGGTCGGATCACACGCCCATGAAGCTGACCTTGTGTCATACATGGCCTAGACACATGCCCGTGTGTCTACCCGTGCAGAGAAAAACAAGGCTATTTACCGAGCCATTTTGCAACCCTCACTTGCACACATCTACACAACATCACATGGCACAAATTCAAGCATTTTAGAGCAACCAAACAATCATAACCAAGGCAATAACATGTCATTCTCATACATTATTAATCATGCTTAAAACATCAACCTTTCCACATCAAATTATGCAAGTTTCCACATTCACAAATGACATTAATATAAATATACTCATAACCAACATTAGCCAACTTCCAAGGCTATATACAAAATGTACCATGAACCATTGTAAGCCAACACATATAGCCAAAAGACCAAGTCCCTATACATGCCATAAACTCAAAATACTTGAATTTATCAATAGCCAAAATGATAGCTTGATAGTGTGATGGAATCTCCGGTGATCTCCAACCCGAGCTAACTTGACGACACTATAAAACATGGGAAAGGAAGGGGGTAAGCTATATAGCTTAGTAAGTCTGTATAAACATAATAAGCAATTCTTACCAATCATTTACCAAGTCCAACAATATAAACCCGAGATAATATAAATTACTTTAAAGCTCACAGTTATAACTTATTTAGTCACATTGTTTGCTCTATCAATTTGCAAGCATAATTTAACATGTCTTGACATTAGCCTAACAACCGTAACCGATTACCATAATCAACCAATCATTTCAAACCTCATAGTAAACAGGCACATTAATTATGAGTATTCACTTTCTAAGCATATATTTTAACGTCTTTCAATTGTTTAAAGCTCATATTTTTCCATAATCATTTTAATAAGCAATTATGTCAATCTTTATTTTTTTCTCATATCTGATAAAACACAATTTGTGCGAATAAAACTTGCTATTTCATAACTCAATTTGGCCTGAAAGCCAATTACACGATCGCTAACCAAAATTACCATGTATTTCATACATCACAAGTATGGACCAATAATCACAAGGTTTTCACAAAAACATTCTCGTGGAAACCATGAACTCACAATTTCATGAAGTCACTGCTTATAAACTTTATGTACATACCTGTACTAATTCGTAATACTTACATGCTCTTTCTCTTCTTTGGCATACCCGTGGAATTTCCTGTTGAACCACTTGGAATACTATCGGATACTCGGGAATCTCATACACACAGTACTATGTCTTACATGTAATCTCGTATTGATGCCAATAGCCCAGCTATGGTCTTACACGAAGTCTCATATCGATCTCATATCCCAAATATGGTCTTACACAAAATCTCAGTAACCCTAATGTCATGACATTTGTATCCTATCTATTCCTAGGGTTCAACCGGGACTTTCGTTGTATCAAATCTCCATCAGTTATTTCCGTAGTACTGTATTCAATAGCATTCACATTTCATTTCAATAATATAGCATTTATCACAATTATATCAATTAAGCATTTATACATATATAATTTAATGCTTATTAAACATACGAACTTACCTCGGCATAAAAATGGCGAAAAGGATCTAACCGTCAAATACTTATTTTTCCCCGTTCTAATTCCGAACCTTGTTTTTTTTATCTATAATATCACATTTAACTTATTTAATCACTATACTACTCAAATCAGCCCAAAATCACATTATGGCAGAAATTATATTTTTGCCCCTAAGGTTTTACATTTTTACATTTTAGTCCTTAGGCTCGTAAAATGAAATGTACTCAATTTCTTCAATACCCATGCCTAGCTGAACCTTATACATGCTTATAGCAGCTCACATTTTTCTTTTATTCACATTTTAACACCCATTTTACAACTTTTTACAAATATGTCCTTTTTAGGCATTTTCATCGAAAATCACTTAGCAAAAGTCGTTTATCTAACAACTAACATGCATTTTCTACCATTAAACATCAAAATACATACATGTTCAACATGGTTCAAACTCTAGACCTTCAACTATCTCTCAAATTAGTACTAGAAATAGGTAGATCATGTTACAAGTATTTCAAAAACATAAAAAAAAACATTAAAAATAGGGCTAGAACAGACTTATAATCGAGCTTGGAAGCTTGAAAAACCCTAGCCATGGTTTTCTCTTGTGAATTTCGGTCATGGGGTAGAAGATGAGCAAAAATTTATTTTTATTTTGGCTTTTTAATTCATTTAATTACTAAATTACTAAAATGCCCTTAATGAAAAACTTTAGAAACATGCCTAACCATGTCCATTTTTGTCCACCAACTTAACCAATGGTCTAATTACCATTTAAGGATCTTCAATGTAAAATTTCATAGCAATTAGACACCTTTAGCTTCTAAAACTCAAGTTTTGCACTTTTTACAATTTAGTCCTTTTTACTAAATTGAGTGCTCAAACGTCAAAATTTTTTAACAAAATTTTCACAGAATCATTCCATAAAATTGTAGACCATAAAAATATAAGAAAAATAAAATTTTTAGCTTTGGATTTGTGGTCCCAAAACCACTGTTCTGACTAGACCCAAATCCGGGTTGTTACAACATATGTGGCACCTTGTGTGCTAGTTTTCCCGAGTATCCAACATTATTATTTCGAGTGGTTCATTGGGTATGACAAATATGAGAATGAGTATGAAACCATTATGAGTGGTACAGGTATGTGCACAAAACTTATCATTGTTAAATTCGCGAAACGATGAACTTAAGGTAAGTCATGATGGAATGAATTATGACCATGAGAGTATGGTAAAACACATTATCTTATGTTATATTACTTGCCTGTTAATGTATGGTAAGGTTAGCTTATTTCTTTTATATAATCTTACTAAGCTATATAGCTTACTCTATTCTATTTTCCATGTTTTATAGTGTCACCAAGCTAGCTCGAGTTAGAGATTATCGGAGTTCGTATCACACTATCAAATCGTTATTTTGGGTACCGATGATTTTAAACATTTTGAGAATATGGCATGTATAGAGGCTTGGTCATTTTATTATATGTGTCATTATGAGTTGGCCAATTGTATTGTCTTGTAATTGCCAAAGGCTTGATGTGGTATTTGGCCATGTAATTTGGCTCATTTTGGTTGAATTGGATGTAAGCTTATATATATATATATATATATATATATATATATATATACATGCATGTACAATTACCTCTTGTGTGATGTGGTTTATAAATGCTTGGTAAATGGTTGAATGTGGCTTAATGGTTTTGGTTTTTGAATGGTTAAGATTGGCTCATTGGTATGCTAGGAAAACTAAGTAAAATTATGAATGTTATTGGTAGCTATATTGAAACTTGTAGAATGTGAGTTGGTATGATTTGGTTTGACAAATTATGGTGTTGTAAATGTGTTGAGTGTGGATAATGAAATGAAATGATTTGGCCTTGTTTTATGGATGTTTGGTTGCCTAAGTATATCATGATTTATGCCATTGAACTTGCGTGTGTGTAGGTGGAAATGAGGGTGACAAATGGCTTGGTAAATAGCCTTTTATTTTGTCCACACGAGTAGACACACGGGTGTGTGTCTAGGCCATGTGTGACACACGGTCCGCCTCATGGGCATGTGTTCCGGCTGTGTGTCCCCTGCACCTTAATTTTGAGAAACAGAATGCTCAGAACTGAGCACACAGGCAGAGACACGAGCATGTGTCTCAGCCATGTGAGGGACATGGCCTCAAGCACGGGCGTATGTCTCGACCGTTGAAGTCTGAACCTATTTTATGAAAATTTATTTAACCACACGACTTAGGACATGGGTGTGTGACTTGGCCGTGTGACTTCAATTTATTCATGCTTTGCAAAATAGAGATTTACACAAGTTAGGGACATACCCTTACGGGCGTTCCAAAACACATAGGTGTGTAACCCCTGTGAATGGAAAAATTTTTCTAAGTTTTGTAAAATTTTCCTAAGTGCTCAGTTTAGTCCCGAACCACTTCCAAATCATGTTTTGGGCCTCGTAAGCTCACATTATGGACTTTATAATTAAATACAAATGGTTTTTATTTGGATGAAAATTTATGTCTCGCTTTGTATGGTTGCTTGCAATATAAGTCCAGTAATGCCTCGTATCCTATTCCGATTAAGATTTTAGCTCGAGAGGTCAAGCAATTAAGAAATAAAAGTGTCGATCTCGTGAAAGTATTGTGGCAAAAGCATAGGGTAGAAGAGACTACATGGGAACCTGAGGAAACTATGAGAAATCAATACCCACACCTATTTACCGGTAAGATTTTCGAGGACGAAAATCCTTAAAGGGGGGAGAGTTGTAATATCCCGAATTAGGGCCTAATCAGAATAGTGGTTTCGTGATGTAATATCCCGAATTAGGGCCTAATCAGAATAGTGGTTTCGTGACCATAAATCTAAGATAAAAATAATTATTTTAAAATTATTTTGAGGTTTATGATATGATTGCATGATTGTGTGAAAATTTCGTGACGAAATTCTATGCATAAAGTGCTTAAGTTGAAATTAGGGACTAAATCGAATAAGTTGCAAAACTTGCATTCTAGAAGTTTTTAGTATGAAATTACTTTGGAATATTAATGAGGAGGTCATAAATAGCAATTTGACCAATTTCTAAAATTTTGGACAAAAATGGGCTTGTACATGAAAATTTTCAAAGAAAGGTATTAAGGGTATTTTGGTCATTTGGTAATTAAAAGATTAAAAAAAGGAAAAAGATGGCAAAATATGTCCATCTTCTTCATTAGGATGAAAATTAGGGTTCTCCATAGCTAGGGTTTGTTTCAACCTTCCAAGCTCATAGTAAGCGATTCCAAGCCCCGTTTTTAATGTTCTTTACCTTTTTGAAATCCCGATAGCTCGATTTAGCTTATGCTAGCAATAATTCAACCTAGGGTTCATATTTGGAAAAATACCCATAGGTGAAATTTGTGTATTTTGGTGTTCTATGATAGAATATGAGGTTTTAAATTATGCTAGACAACTTGTGCTACTCGGTTTTAAGTGAAAACGAGAAAAGGGCTTAATCGGTAAAAATACCTAATAGTTATAAGTACATGTTAGAATGGGAATTTGATGTTGCCATAGAAGGGAAAAATGATCAGCATGTCATAAAACATAAGAAAATGGGATGAAGTTTAATTCCCGAGCCTAGGGGAAAAAGTGTAATTTTGTAAAAGTTTAGGGGCAAAATGGTAATTTTGCCAAAGTTCGTATTTGGGGCTGTTTTGATGAATGTATGTATTAAATAAGATTAATTTGGCATTATAGATCAAGAGAAACGAGATTCAAGTCGTGATCGAGGGAAAAACAAAGTTTACGAGGAATAGGCTTGATTGCTAATATTTTGTATCGAGGTAAGTTCATGTGTAAATGTAGTAACATAATTGTCATTTTAAGTAATTTAATGTTATTTATGTGATATGATGATTAATATCATGAAATATTATGCTTTATGGTTATTATTGAATAATATGTAAATTATGAATTGCTACCGAGTATCGATTTTGATGTTCCGTGGAAGACGGCAAAGATGTGTAATCAAGGAAAAAGCCCGTTTGAACCTTGGGAATAGATTAGAATACAAGTGACATGTCACTAGGATGATTGGGCATCCGAACTCGTTGATTTGAGTCCGAGTTCACTTATGAATGCAAATGTCCGAACTCGTTGAGTTGAGTCCGAGTTCGTGAGATGTAACTAGGCATCCGAACTCGTTGAGTTGAGTCCGAGTTCACTTATGGATGTGAACGCCCGAGCTCGTTGAGTTGAGTCCGAGTTCGCTTATGGGCGGGTTACATGGTAGCTTGGCTACATATGTGGCACTTATGTACAAACTTTTCGTGTATTCAAATTATATTCCGATGTGTTCAACGGATGAATCTTAAGAGAATAAGAAGAATGCCTAAAACGAAGGTGACATGTTGGTAAGTGTGGTAAATGAGAAAATTTGACAGGTATGATGAAATCGTAGCATGATATTAAATGCAAATGTAACATGAATGTCTTGGTGTTGTTTATGCAAATGATGTTTTTATGTGGAATTGCATGATTATGTTACTTACTATTTGCATGTGAACTTACTAAGAATTTATGCTTACTCCTTCCTTTTTCCTTCATTGTATTTTTGACAAACCGGCTTGAGAATCGGGATAGGTCGAAGACTCGTTCACACTATTCGAAGGCCTAAATTGGTAAAATGGCTTGTGTATCTTGAATGTGGCATGTATGGAAAAATATTCACTTTGTGTAAATGATCTTATGATATGATTATGCTTTGACAAGAAAAGAGTTTTGTGAATGATTAGCCATTGGAATGGCTAATCTAAATCATATTTGATACCATGTATGTTTAAAATGCTATTTAGTCCATGAAAATTTATAGCAAAGTAAAATTTGCTATAAAACAGAATATTGCTGTAGCAATGATGTGAATTTGAAAAATCACTAAAAATAGTATAAATGGACTTAAATGATGAATAAGTTATAGAATTGAAGCTCAATGAGTCTATTTTCATATGGATGGAACAAAACAGGTATATGAATGATATTCTATGAGATGTTTAAATTTTTGTGAAATAGGGCCAGAGCGATTTTTGGATCCCCTATTCTGACTTTGGAAATTCACCATTAATTGTATAAAAATAATTAGAAGTCATGCTTTATATTTACAGGTTCCTTATAGAGTCTAGTTTTAATAGAAACAAACGGCATAGTCATTGAAACTCTGTACAAGGAGATATCTGATACGTAATACACAGGGGTCAGAGTACTTGAACCCTAAAACAGGGGAGACTTTAACTAATGAACTATACTAATTGGCCCAGCAAAAAATTCTAAAAAAATTTAGTAAGTAGATATATGAGTCTAGTTTCAGGGAAAATTTATGGAATTGAATTTTGAGTTTTATAACTCGAGATATAAATTTTTAAGTGACTGTGATGCAGTTAGCAGCTTGTCTGGAAATTTTAAAAATAAATTGTTTAAGCTGTTTAATTGATGAAATTAAGTTTAGTAACACCTCGTGCTCGACTCCGGCAATGATCTCGGGTACGAGGCATTACATTTGGTGGTATCAGAGTAGGTTTACTCAATTCTCGGACTAACGTGTTGTATGTACGAATTTTGCTATACAAGCCATATATATTGTGATAGTGTGACGACTTCTGACCTTTTAAATGATTTTTTTATAGTAAATGGATCCCGATCCAGCTGTGGCTAATGATGTAGAAAGTAATGCACTGGCTCCAGCTGAAGGGGCGGTGCCAACTGAAAATCCACCTCCTATTGTTGGTCAAGGAGGAGGAGAAGGGGCTCGAGAAGCCTTTCTCCAGATGATGAGTGTCTGGTATACTGAGTTCGTTCGTACGAATCTGAATGTACAACCTCCCTCACCTCCCCCGATTCCTCAACCTTTACCCTTGATGCCTCAAGGTATGGATCTGATGAAATTTCACAGAACTCCAGTTAACAGAATCCGCAAGCAAGGGGCAGAAAAATTCAGGGCAAATGTTAATGATGATGCTGAGAAAGCAGAGTTTTGGCTTGAGACTTCTATTCGGGTATTTGATGAATTGTCTTGTACACCTAAGGAATGCTTGAAATGTGCTATATCATTGTTGAGGGATTCAGCCTATCATTGGTGGAAGACATTGATTTCAGTGGTACCGAAAGAGAAGGTGACTTAGGAATTCTTTCAAGAAGAATTTCGAAAGAAATACATCAGTGAAAGATTTGTTGATCAAAAGCATAAAGAGTTTCTTGAGTTGAAGCAGGGGAACATGATAGTTACTGAATACGAAAAGGAGTTCGTCAGGTTGAGTAATTATGCTAGAGAATATGTTCCTACAGAGGCTAAAATGTGCAGACGATTTGAAGACGGACTCAATGAAGATATCAAAGTATTTGTTGGGATTCTTGAATTAAAAGAAATGGTAGTACTTGTTGATCGAGCTTGCAAGGTGAAGAACTACTTAAAGAGGAAGAAAAAAGTAGAGGCTGAGACTAGAAGTTGGAAGAAAAGATCGACGAGCAGTTCATTTTCACAACAATCTAGAAAATCTAGAAATATGAATCCTCGCTCGTGTTTTCGCCGGACAATCATATGGAAATTCTAAGAAGCAAAATGTGGATCTTAAATCTCAGACTACTTCTGCGGCTAGTGTGGGAAATACGAGATTTGTTAAGCTCGAGTGTCAGCAGTGTGGTAGGAATCATTTTGGCCCATGTAGAGCGAATGAATGTTTTGGTGTGGTTCTCCGGATCATTTTGTTAGAGACAGCCCAGAGAGAGTTGAGAAAGAAAAATTTCAGAGTGTAAAAGCTAGTGGTGTAGACTCGAGGGGAAGATATTTGAGAAAAGCTGGAAATGAAGCAAGCAGCAAGAATGTAGTCAGAGATTCAACAGTTAAACCTAAAGCAAGAGCTCCAGCTAGAACTTATGCCATAAAGGCACGTGAAGATGATTCATCACCTGACGTAATTACTGGTATATTTTCTCTTTATAATGTTAATGTTACTGCTTTGATTGATCCCAGTTCTACTCATTCATATGTGTGCATGAAACTGGTGTCTAGTATGAATATACCTATTGAGAACACAGAATTTATGATTAGAGTGTCGAATCCATTAGGCAAATGTGTTATAGTTAATAAAGTATGCAAGAAATGCCCTTTAATGATTCGGGGTCATTACTTTCCGGCCGACTTGATGTTGTTGTCGTTTGATGAATTTGATGTTATTTTGGGTATGGATTGGTTGACATTGCATGATGCTATAGTAAATTGCAAAGAAAAGGTTATAGAACTAAAGTGTGAAAGTGGTAAAATTTTGCGGGTTGAATTAGGCAAATCAGAGGCATTATCTAGTGTGATTTCTTCGATGTCGGCTCAGAGATATTTGAGGAAGGGTTATGAAGCTTATTTGGCGTATGTAATTAATACAAAAGAAATTGAAAAGACAGTTGAATCAGTGCCGGTTGTGTGTGAGTTCGCGGATATATTTCTAGAAGAATTACCGGATTTGCCTCCAGTCAGGGAAGTAGAATTTGGTATTGATTTGATACCAGGAATAGCTCCGATCTCGATTGCTCCGTATAGAATGGCACCAGCAGAGTTGAAGGAATTAAAGTCGCAATTGCAAGAATTGACTGACAAAGGCTTTGTGAGACCGAGTTTTTGGGGTGCTCCCGTGTTATTTGTGAAAAAGAAGGATGGTTCTATGAGATTGTGTATTGACTATCGGCAATTAAACAAGGTGACAATCAAGAACAAGTATCCGTTGCCGAGAATTGATGATTTGTTTGATCAGCTAAAAGGAGCAACATGGTTTTCAAAGATTGACTTGAGATCTGGGTACTACCAGCTGCGAGTAAAAGAGTCGGATGTACCTAAAACTGCTTTTCGAATAAGGTACGGTCATTATGAATTTTTGGTCATGCCATTCGGATTAACAAATGCTCTTGCTGTGTTTATGGATTTGATGAATCATATATTTCAGCCATACTTGGACAAATTTGTTGTGGTGTTTATTGATGATATCTTAATTTATTCGAAAGATGAGACAACGCATGCCGAGCACTTGAAGATAGTTTTGCCAACTTTGAGAAATAAGCAGTTATATTCCAAGTTTAGTAAAAGTGAATTTTGGCTTCGGAAAGTTGGATTTTTGGGTCATATTGTTTCAGGTGATGGTATACGGGTTAATCCTAGTAAAATTTCAGCCATTATTGATTGGAAACCACCGAAAAATGTAACTGAGGTTAGAAGTTTCTTGGGGCTAGCTGGGTATTATCGGCGGTTTGTAAATGGATTTTCTATAATTGCTGCTTCTATTACTAGACTACTTCGAAAGGATGTTAAATTTGAGTGGACGGAAGAATGTCAACAGAGTTTTGAAGAATTGAAAAAGTTATTAACTAAAGCACCAGTGTTAGTACAACCCGAATCAGGTAAAGAATTTGTGGTGTATAGTGATGCTTCTCGAAATGGCTTAGGATGTGTACTTATACAAGAAGGAAAAGTGGTGGCTTATGCTTCGAGGCAGTTAAAATCTCACAAAAAAATTATCTGACTCATGATTTGGAATTGGCTGCTATAGTATTTGCTTTGAAGATTTGGCGACATTATCTGTATGGTGAAAAATGTCGAGTATATACCGACCAAAAAAGTCTTAAGTACTTGATGTCACAAAAAGATTTGAATTTGAGACAGCAAAGATGGTTGGAGTTATTGAAAGATTACGAGCTTGTTATTTATTACCATCCGGGAAAAGCAAATGTGGTTGCCGATGCTTTGAGCAGAAAGTTACTATTTGCTTTGAGAGCTATGAATACTCAGTTAAAGGTATCAGATGATGGTTCAATTTTAGTAGAATTAAGAGTAAGACCGATGTTTTTACAAGAGCTTTGTGAAGCTCAGGAAAGCGATGAAGATTTGCAAGCCAAGAGAAAACAGTGTGAAGCTGATACGGGGTCAGATTTCAAAATCGATTCTGATGGTTGCTTGATGTTTAAAAACTAGATTTGTGGACCAAAAAATGATGAGTTGATTCAAAAGATTTTGCATGAAGCACATAATGGTTGTTTGGCGGTTCATCCGGACAGTACGAAAATGTATAATTTGAAGAAAATGTATTGGTGGAACAGAATGAAAAGAGATATCTCCGAGTTTGTATCAAAGTGCTTAGTTTGTCAACAAGTGAAAGCTGAACACCAAGTACCTTCGGGACTACTCCAGCCTATCATGGTTCCTGAATGGAAATGGGATCGGATTACTATGGATTTTGTATCAGGATTGCCATTAACTCCAGGCAAGAAAGATGCCATCTGAGTAATAGTTGATAGACTGACTAAATCAGCTCATTTTATTCTAGTACGTACGAATTATTCTCTTAATAAGTTGGCCGAATTGTATATCAGGGAGATTGTTAGACTTCACGGAATACCTTTGTCAATCATTTCGGATAGAGATCCGAGATTTACTTCGCGGTTTTGGCAAAAATTGCAAGAGGCATTAGGTACAAAGTTAAATTTCAGCACTGTCTTTCATCCACAAACTGAAGGACAATCAGAGAGAGTGATTCAGAGTCTTGAAGTCATGCATGTTGTGTATTGGAATTTCAAGGTAGTTGGGAAAGATACTTACCGTTGGTAGAATTTGCTTATAATAATAGTTATCAGACGAGTTTGAAGATGGCACCTTATGAAGCATTGTATGGTCGTAAATGTCGAACACCATTGTATTGGGTGAATGAAGGAAAATCAGATTTATGGAGTTGATCTAATAAAAGAAAGAAGAAAAAGTGAAAGTGATTCGAGATTGTTTGAAAAAGTCGCCGGATAGACGAGAAATCTTATGCGGATTTGAAACGAAAGGAAATCGAGTTTCAAGTTGGTGATAAGGTATTTTCAAAAGTGTCTCCATGGAAGAAAGTTCTTAGATTTGGACGGAAGAGCAAGTTAAGTCCGCGTTTTATTGGGTCGTATGAAATAATTGAAAGAGTTGGACCAGTAGCTTATCGGTTAGCATTGCCATCCAAATTACAGGAGATGCATGATGTGTTCCACGTATCTATGCTACGTCGGTATCGTTCGGATCCCTCACATATAATTTCACCGACAGAAATCGAGCTACGACCAAATATGACTTATGAAGAAGAACCGATTAAGATTTTAGCTCGAGAGGTCAAGCAATTAAGAAATAAAAGTGTCGATCTCATGAAAGTATTGTGGCAAAAGCATAGGGTAGAAGAGACTACATGGGAACCTGAGGAAACTATGAGAAATCAATACCCACACCTGTTTACCGGTAAGATTTTCGAGGACGAAAATCCTTAAAGAGGGGAGAGTTGTAATATCCCGAATTAGGGCCTAATCAGAATAGTGGTTTCGTGACCACAAATCTAAGATAGAAATAATTATTTTAAAATTATTTTGAGGTTTATGATATGATTGCATGATTGTGTGAAAATTTCGTGACGAAATTCTATGCATAAAGTGCTTAAGTTGAAATTAGGGACTAAATCGAATAAGTTGCAAAACTTGCATTCTAGAAGTTTTTAGTATGAAATTACTTTGGAATATTAATGAGGAGGTCATAAATAGCAATTTGACCAATTTCTAAAATTTTGGACAAAAATGGGCTTGTACATGAAAATTTTCAAAGAAAGGTATTAAGGGTATTTTGGTCATTTGGTAATTAAAAGATTAAAAAAAGGAAAAAGATGGCAAAATATGTCCATCTTCTTCATTAGGATGAAAATTATGGTTCTCCATAGCTAGGGTTTGTTTCAACCTTCCAAGCTCATAGTAAGCGATTCCAAGCCCCGTTTTTAATGTTCTTTACCTTTTTGAAATCCCGATAGCTCGATTTAGCTTATGCTAGCAATAATTCAACCTAGGGTTCATATTTGGAAAAATACCCATAGGTGAAATTTGTGTATTTTGGTGTTTTATTATAGAATATGAGGTTTTAAATTATGCTAGACAACTTGTGCTACTCGGTTTTAAGTGAAAACGAGAAAAAAGGCTTAATCGGTAAAAATACCTAATAGTTATAAGTACATGTTAGAATGAGAATTTGATGTTGCCATAGAAGGGAAAAATGATCAGCATGTCATAAAACATAAGAAAATGGGATGAAGTTTAATTCCCGGAGCCTAGGGAAAAAGTGTAATTTTGTAAAAGTTTAGGGGCAAAATGGTAATTTTGCCAAAGTTCGTATTTGGGGCTGTTTTGATGAATGTATGTATTAAATAAGATTAATTTGGCATTATAGATCAAGAGAAACGAGATTCAAGTCGTGATCGAGGAAAAAACAAAGTTTACGAGGAATAGGCTTGATTGCTAATATTTTGTATCAAGGTAAGTTCATGTGTAAATGTAGTAACATAATTGTTATTTTAAGTAATTTAATGTTATTTATGTGATATGATGATTAATATCATGAAATATTATGCTTTATGGTTATTATTGAATAATATGTAAATTATGAATTGCTACCGAGTATCGGTTTTGATGTTCCGTGGAAGACGGCAAAGATGTGTAATCGAGGAAAAAGCTCGTTTGAACCTTGGGAATAGATTAGAATACAAGTGACATGTCACTAGGATGGTTGGGCATCCGAACTCGTTGATTTGAGTCCGAGTTCACTTATGGATGCAAATGTCCGAACTCGTTGAGTTGAGTCCGAGTTCGTGAGATGTAACTAGGCATCCGAACTCGTTGAGTTGAGTCCGAGTTCACTTATGGATGTGAACGCCCGAGCTCGTTGAGTTGAGTCCGAGTTCACTTATGGGCGGGTTACATGGTAGCTTGGCTACATATGTTGCACTTATGTACAAACTTTCCGTGTATTCGAATTATATTCCGATGTGTTCAACGGGTGAATCTTAAGAGAATAAGGAGAATGCCTAAAACGAAGGTGACATGTTGGTAAGTGTGGTAAATGAGAAAATTTGACAGGTATGATGAAATCATAGCATGATATTAAATGCAAATGTAACATGAATGTCTTGGTGTTGTTTATGCAAATGATGTTTTTATGTGGAATTGCATGATTATGTTACTTACTATTTGCATGTGAACTTACTAAGCATTTATGCTTACTCCTTCCTTTTTCCTTCATTGTAGTTTTGACAAACCGGCTTGAGAATTGGGATAGGTCGAAGACTCGTTCACACTATTCGAAGGCCTAAATTGGTAAAATGGCTTGTGTATCTTGAATGTGGCATGTATGGAAAAATATTCACTTTGTGTAAACGATCTTATGATATGATTATGCTTTGACAAGAAAAGAGTTTTGTGAATGATTAGCCATTGGAATGGCTAATCTAAATCATATTTGATACCATGTATGTTTAAAATGCTATTTAGTCCATGAAAATTTATAGTAAAGTAAAATTTGCTATATAAACAGTAATATTCTTTGCAGCAATGAGGTGAATTTTAAAAATCACTAAAAATAGTAGAAATGGACTTAAATGATGAATAAGTTATAGAATTGAAGCTTAATGAGTCTATTTTCATATGGATGGAACAAAACAGATATATGAATGATATTTTATGAGATGTTTAAATTTTTGTGAAATAGGGCCAGAGTGATTTCTGGATCCCCTATTCTTACTTTGGAAATTCACCATAAATTTTATAAAAATAATTAGAAGTCATGATTTATATGTACAGGTTCCTTATAGAGTCTAGTTTTAATAGAAACAAACGGCATAGTCATTGAAACTCTGTACAAGGAGATATCTGATATGTAATACACAGGGGTTAGAGTAGCTGAACCCTAAAACAGGGGAGACTTTAACTAATAAACTATACTAATTGGCTCAGCAAAAAATTCTAAAAAAAATTAGTAAGTAGATATATGAGTCGAGTTTCAGGGAAAATTTATGGAATTGGATTTCGAGTTTTGTAACTCGAGATATGAATTTTTAAGTGATTGTGACGCAGTTAGCAGCTTGTTTGGAAATTTTAAAAATAAATTGTTTAAGTTGTTTAATTGATGAAATTAAGTTTAGTAACACCTCGTGCTCGACTCCGGCAACGGTCTCAGGTACGGGGCGTTACAGGGGTGTTACAAAAACCCTAATGAAATGTTTCTAAAACCAACTCCTATTAGTAGTAGGCCTATAAACGATCAATAGCATAGGGTACTTCATCACAGTGAGAGGGTCTCTCGTAGGCCTAAGTTATTCCAATCTAGCGAAAGTGTTTTTAACACTGACTCTACCGAACAAGAAGATGATGACCTATTCAGATATGACAAATCAATGCAGAATGTTGATTCCAAGCTCTGGGAAACAAATATGAAAGCTTAGATGGACTTTATGTATTCCAACTTAGTGTGGGAACTTGCAGACTTACCAGAAGGGATAAAACCCATAGGGTGCAAGTGGTCTATAAGAGGAAAAGAAATACGGATGGAAATATGGAAATTTATAAGGTCAGACTTGTAGCAAAAGGTTATACTTAGAAAAAAGGTATTGATTACGAAGAAACCTTCTCTCTAGTTGCCTTGCTCAAGTCAATATGCATATTTTTATCTATTGCGTTGGCTCTCGATTACGAGATCTGACAAATGGATGTTAAGACAATGTTTCTATATGATGCAACCCATCGAATATAAATTTTTCAAAGTGCTTAGATCCATATATGGACTTAAGCAAACATATTACTCATGGAATCAAATATTTGATCAAGCGATCAAGAATTTTGGATTTGAGCAAAATGTAGATGAATCTTGTGTTTACAAATTGTTTAGGGGATGGAAAGGTGGTCTTTCTCGTTCTATATGTTGATGACATTCTACTCAATGAGAATGATGTAGGGACATTGTCATTGGTTAAACTATGGTCAACCCAATAGTTTAGCATGAAAGACTTGGAAGAAGCTAATTTTGCTCTAAGCATTCAAATCTTAAGGGATCAAAAGAACAAAGTGATATAGCACTGTTTCAAGCTTCATACATAAACAAGATATTTTAGCGTTATGTAATGATCGATTTGAAGAAGGGAAATCAACCCTCCGTATCGAGATTTCATCTCTCTTTAGAGGACTGTCCTAAGACAATGGAAGAAAGAGAGAACATGAGAAAGGTTCATTATGCTTTGGCAATAGGAAGTCTCATGTATGCTATGTTATGCACATGCCCAGATATCTATTTTGGAGTGGGGTTGGTAAGTCAATATCAAATGAATCCAAGACCAAGACACTAGCAAGCAGTTAAGTATATACTCAAGTATTAATGGAGAAAGAGGGATTATATGCTTGTGTATTCTAGAGGAGATCTTACTCGTATCGAATAAACTGATTCTGACTTCCAAACATGTCAGGATTCAAGGAAATCGGCATTGGGTTGTCTTTTGTCCTAGGCGGTGGGTCCATTATGTGGAGAAGTGTAAAACAGACTTCTACTTTTGAGTCCACTATGGACACCGAATATGAGGTATGGAAATGCAATGGCATTATAACAGTGCGAATATAACTAAAGTGTAACAGCTCGATTTAGACCCTAATCGGAACGGTGGTTTAGGGACCATGAATCCAAGTCAGAAAAATATTTAAAATTTATTTTCTGTGTTTATTATGTGTGAATTTGTATGTGTGAAATTTTCGTGCTTTAATTTTATCGTTTGAGTATCCGATTAAATAAAAGGACTTAATCGTGTAAATTGAAAATTTGGTAGTTTAATGTATAAGGGGCCGAATTGCTATTGGCTTTATAAATGGAAGCTTTTAAGTGGTAAATAGCCCATTGACATATTGAATGGACGGTAATAGACATATATATATGGTTTTGTTATAATTTTATTAAAGTTAAATAAGTAAATTAAACCATAAGTTAATATAAGATATATTATAACATAAAACATAAAAAAAGAAAGAAAGCCATGTTCATATTATTTCACCATTATCGAAACTAAAACAAAAGAAAAGAGAAAAGAAACCTAGGGTTCGGCCATTTCTAAGCTCAATCAAGATCAAGAACCAAAGAAATTGGATTTGGATCGAGGGAAAATGAAAGTTGTCAACTAGCTGTCTCGTTCCATTTTACATAGTCCAAGGTAAGTTTATAAGCAAATAGGTGTACTTAGTTTTAATTAAATGCAAAGTATATATGCTAAAATGAAATATATGATTTTATATATACTATAGCCGAATGTGAATAAGTTTGATTACTATGTTTCCGAATTCATTTCGACCGATTTACGACGTCCGAAAGCCCCGTATGAACATTAAGAATACATATGTGTACGAGTAAGACCATGGCATCGATATGTGACTCCGATAAATGTGTGCGAGTAAGACCCTTCTGGGATAGTGGCATCGATATGTGATTACATGGTTTTTGCACACAAAGCAAAAATGGAAGTAAATGTTGCTTACTAGTTGTCTAATGTTAAACTAATGAGACAACTTATATTAGTAGACAAACCTAAACATATCCTTAGTCTAATCAGAATGAGCAAATTATTGAAAGACTAATATGTCATCTATCAAACCAAATTGGGGAGATACTTTGTCTTAAGCATTAGAGCGGATGACTATCTGAAGATAGAGACATATATGTGACTGACTAGACTGACAGTATTTCAGACAGGACGCAAGAAGAATAATCCTGAATCTGTTTATGGATTTATTCACTTGTACGTTCACAGTGTGGCATACCTAAATCATGAGTGGATGATGGACTATGTATGCATGACTCGTACACTTTGATGTAAGTAAAAGCCTGAGTTTGAATAAATAAGGAACCGAACGCTGGTGCGTTGGGTGTACGACTTCTGTAGTATGTAGCATATTCACAATAGTGGATTTCATAGCCTAAGACATGAGTAAACGATATCCTCTCATTGGCATTACATGGTTGATAAAAGTAAACATGGCCACGAGTCATTCGTCTTTGTGATGAATGACTTGATCACTATTTGATAATAATTGACTTTTCATAAAGGAATATGTAATGGTTACCATGAGGTAAATATTATCATATTGGGTGAGCAAATATTACCCCAAAGAGATTAAAAATATCCTATGAGGGTAACACACTTATGACAAGGTCATTGGACGAGCACTTAGTAGATGCTTTTGTAATGGTATGTCGTCAAGGAGAGCTCCGTCATGATACTATAGTGGATTGAGTTCGTGACTAAATGAGTTTATAATTAATAGGCAAAAAGCTGGACATTAATTATAAATCATTTGAGCCTTAATTACATATGACCAATCAATCCCTCCGCTAACTCATTGAAACCAAAAATGAATTTCGTGTTTGTATCAAAATGAACGAAATGAATAGAAATAGAGAAATGGGAAACATTCAGAAATGATTATGGCTTTCTCCGAAATGGAGAAATAGTATCATTTGGAAATGAATGAGGTTTTCTCAAAATGGAAATGAAAATGAAAATAAGAAATGATTAAATTACAAATGTACATGGATTACTCAGAAATGATTAGAAGAATGAGTTTTTGTTTTTGAGTTGTTTTAAAGCTTGAAAAAAAAATAAATGATTCTATTAGTGAACATGCTGAGTAGTGAAATATTAAACATAATTTTCTTAAAATTTTACCATGGGTAAAATCGCCATAATTTTATCGGGACAAAATTGGGATAAGAAAATTATTTAATATAAATATATTAAAGTTTATTTTGGAAAATAGAAAATCAAAATCAAGTTGGATCAAATTACAAAGTATTACGTCAAAAATTTCAGGAAGTACTCGTAATTAGACTCGATATGAGAAATCACCTCTTGTAACATGAAGGGGGTGGCAACACTAGTAGGAATAGTATGGGATGTCGTCCACCCTACTCCTACTCTAAGTAGGAAGTTGTTTTTATAGTTGAAATAAACTTCTACAATTCATCAAGAGTTTTAATTTTTCCTCCTATAAATAGATGGCACCGGTAGAACTATTAACACAATTTTAAGAGATTGTTACTCTACCGAAAAATAGAAAGAATTTATTCTCAATTATTAAATATATTTTTCCAACATAACAATTCTATCAGTTTCTATTAAAAAAGAGAGAATTTTTGTTTTCTCCCCAAAAAAAGAATTTTTTTCTAATTTTGTGTTTTGATTCAATTAGTTCGAGCCCACACTTGAAGCAATTTGTGGTGTCATATCCCAAAAACTAAGTTAGTAGAAATTGGGTTATTGAACTGAGAGTGTCACACCAAAATATTTTTTTAGATGACCTTGCACATTTGATAATAAATAAGTATCAATTATAGTGATTGTGTAGTGGTGAAGTTGTCCTTGATGACCTGTGCTTGAATCCCTTCCCTCTCATTATTTTCTATTTGGTGTAAATTTATTTTAAACCCTTAGCAAAGGTCATCCAATGTTTTAAAATATTTTCTATTAAAATAATCACAAGGAAGTAAGTAGTAAAGTGGTTAAGAGTGTTATTTATATCTAATAGGTCTTAGGTTCAAGTCTCTACACTTTCCATCTTTTTATTTAAAATTTTGCCAACTTTAGTGGTCAACACCCCCTAAAATCGTCCATGCTAGTTGCCATGCATGGGGAAAGGTTTTTTCCTTGTGTGTAAGTCAACCTTCCCACATTAAGCCCCCTTTTCACTCTCATGATCTCCTTTTTTCTCCTTTGTCCCCTCTACATGCCTATTTTCTCCACCCTTACCTTGTGTGTCATACATTGAACTTGGACAAGGTGAATGACACCTTTTGTTATTCATATTTTGTTTTCCTATTCATTTTTGCCATCTCCCTCTTTTGCTCCTCTCTTTTCTCTCCTCCTCCCCTTTTCCACCACCTTGAACCACCATTATTTTGATTTTGGCCTCATTTCCTCCATTATTAGCCACCACCATTCGACCTAAACACCACCACTTCATCACCATCTTCCACTTCTCTTCTTTTATTTGTTCCACCGTTGCTCTTAGCGCCACCCTCCACCATCGCAGCAACAACTCGTGCCATCACAACCAGCACTCATTTTCTTTATTTTTCTTTTTCTCCTTCTTCTCTTTAGTGCCACAACATTTTTCTTCCCCTTCTCCTCCATCGAATTCTCATTAGACCACTGCTACCATCGTCGCGTCACACTACTCCATCGGCTTTGGTGATCCTTTCTTTGTGCTTCACCATTTTTCGATCTCTATAATTTTCATTAGTGATCGAAAATCATTTGTCATCTATTTCAATTAGTATTATTTTATTTCTAAATTTTATATTTAGTGACTCACTTTTCAAGTGATCTTTTTTCTAGTTTCACATCCTTTTTTGATTCAAGACTCCAATGATCCATTAATCCTTCCGAATCAACCCAATTAGGGTAAGTCTAGTAGTGGAACAAATTTTACTATTTCTTCCCTACTTTTTCCTGTTGGTCGAATGTGTTTAAGGGGTTTTAATGTATTTTCCTTTCAATATTAACGCATCATATTCTACTTTTGATGAAGGACCGATCGATACCATTCCAAAAAATCCTTAACATTGGAAACGAGATCAATATTCGATTGATTATTATAGAGTAAGTGTGGGTGAGAATTTTGTAAAATTGATATATCTTATAAATAGTTTAAAAATGACCTCCCTAATGAAAGATCACTTTTGTTGATAAGTAGGTAACCTATCGATTAGATTCAAGTATGGGTGTTTCTTTAGAGTGATGATTTTTGTTGGATCTGCTATCATGTGTGGGTTTTAACATTAAACAAAAATAAACCTATGTTTTGTATTGTTAAAATTATTGTTATTTAAATTATATTTGATGATGATATTTTATGTATCCATTAAGAGAGATAAAACTCATCGTTATGGACTATGTCAAGTAAGTGTTTTCCCAAACCGTATATATTGTGAAAAGCATGTTGTGTGATATTGACTTGAAAAATATGTAAATATCATTTTCATGTTATGTGATTATATGGCATATGTAACACCCCAAACCTGGCATAGACGTTATGGCCGAATTTGGCGTGTCACATCGAAGTGCTTTTCGGAATTAGGACTTATCGTTAAGAATTTGAAAATTAGGTTGAAACCCCTTTTAGTTTTTAACGCTTGAGAAAATTTAGCAAATTAAGTTGTTCCTAATTAAAATCATTCTATCAAAGCGATTGCTATATTTATCTCTGTTGATTCCTTAAACTGAGTAAAATCGCGAAAGCTTTTTAAAAAAAACCTTGAAGTTTAAAATGCGTGTTTTCCTTGAAAATAGTTATTATTTTGAAAACTCATCTTTTCCTAGTCTAGTAGTTTAAGGTAAGAAATCAAAGCCCAAGTAAAAGTTAAGACCACAAATGGCCTTATTACATAAAGTGAAATTCAAATAAATAAAGTCAAAAGTAGAACATCAGCAGTCATGTGGCCACCTCCGAGCCCCTCGCAACACCAAATCGTCTAAGGCTGGGGATTACCTGCATGGTTGAAAGAGAGGGTGAGTTTACGAAAACTCAGTGTGTAATCCCCTATCAGTCAAACAGTAAACAATGCATGCAGTAACAGTCTGGGCCTAAGCCCTATTCAGTATCAGTACAATCTGGGCCCTAGCCCTATATAGTAACAATATGGGCCTAAGCCTAATACAGTATCAGAACAGTGTAATGCAATTATGCAACCCACCCAAATCCAGCCAGTACACCACCCGTACCAACCAACACACCATATGGGGATATAAATCGACCCACCCAGCCAGTACACTGATATCGTAGCAAAGCTTCCAGTAATAAAAATGCAGTATAGCTACTACAAATAGTAAATGTGGCAAAGCCACAAGTATCAGTAATTGTGGCATAACCACCAGTAACAGTGAATGTGACATAGTCACCAATTCAGTACTTCCTCCATATCAAAATCCCAACCCCATGCAGTATGTCATGTCATAAATATTACATGTATGCAAAGTCATACTCAAGACAATCATATATGTATGTAACACCCTAAAACCGACCTAGAAGTTAGGCCCGAATCTGGCGTGTCACATTGAAGTGTTTTTTTTTTTGAAAACCCTGTTTTCATTAAAAACCCTTCTTACAATTTATACCTAAAACGTGGTTTATTAAAATTCATTCTCTTGTAAAATGTTATTACCTCTAAAACCTTACTTGCTGCGGAAGCTTAATTTAAAACAGTTGCAGAAACGTGATATTTTGAAAAACAGTTGTTGTTTTGGAAAATCATGATCTACTTTTATCAGATAGAAAACGTGATAAACTAAAAATCCCAAATTAAAAACCAGAAATTAAAAGAGGCCTTATTACAACCCAGATCAAAATATAAGTACTTATAAGTAGATATCTTAAAAGAAAATTAAAAACAAAAGCAGCTGTATGGCCACCTTTGAAACCCTCGTGGCTCCAAATCGTCTAAGGCTAGGGATTACCTGCGTAGTTAGACGGAAAGGGTGAGTTTGTGAAAACTCAATGTGTGATCCCTTAAAAATACAAATAGTCAGAGATACGTTGTGCAGAAATAGACTAGGCCTGAGCCCATCACAGAAATAGTACCAGGTGGGCCTTAGCCCATTAACAGAATCAAATGGGCCTAAACCCAATACAGAATCAGTATCAGATGCAGATATGCAAACAGATTCCCAGCCCAGTCCAACCAACATACCACCCGTACCAACCAACACACCATGTGAGGATAAAATCGACCCACCCAACCAATACAACAAGTTTAGCACCGGTTGCGGCACTAAGTTAACAGAACGGCTCAACACCGTAGACAAAACGGCTAAAGGCCGTAAATATCGCAGCAACACTGCCAGTTAACAGAATGGCTAAAAGCCATAAGTATCATAGAAAGGCTGAAAGCCTTGTACAGAACGGCTCAAGGCCATAAATATCGCAACAACGCTGCCAGTTAACAGAATGGCTATAAGCCATAAATATCGCAGAAAAAGGTGAAAGCCTTATGCTGAAACGCCACAGTGTATACACTTCCTCCGTCAATAATAACCCAACCCCATGCAGTATGTCATGTCATAAATATTACGTGTATGCAAAGTCATACTCAATACAATTATATGTGTAAATCATAAGCACATCAATCATACAGAACATAAGGGCATAATCATCATTTTACCGTATAAGGGTATTACGGTCATTTTACACTACAAGGGTATTACGGTAATTTTACAAACCAAGGGTATTTTAGTAATTTTACAAATCGGGGTCTTAACGACCCAACCGTAGGTCCATTGTTGCCTTGAGTGACTTAAGTAACCTAAACAAACATAACGGTGCAATTGGGCCTAAGGCCCCTGACTCGACCCATGTAGGCCCACACTCTCATGTGGCCCATTTAGCCCAAATTTAATTACGGCTATGTGATCTAGATAGCCCAGTCCAATATTTATCACTTACCATGGATTTAATATGTGTGGGGCCTACAAGCCCATTAGGCCCACATGGCCCATTTTGGCCCAACGAAGCCCTTAACGGCCTATGCCCTGCACACAACATAACAAGTCCAACTACTTCCCACCTATCAGTTAGATTTACACAAGCGGGCCCACGGGGCCCATTGGGCCCAAAACAGCCCCTGTACACGAGAACGCTCGTGGCAGCTTCTACAGTCTATCGCCCATGGTTTGTGGACTCGGTTTACCCCACGAGCGATCGCAGGCTCGTGAAGCCTCAAATGCTGAAGTTTTGGATTTTCGGCTTTTGCCGACTTCCAACAAAGAAGGGAGTGAATACATATCTGTTTATGAGAATGTGCCGAAGTCCACGATTACCAACCTTGGCATATCTTGCATTGAATCTTAATCACTTTCCCCCTCACTAACTTATCTGGTTCGCTCTATTTAAAGCCAGCTTCTCACCAATTCTCATGTTAGCTTCCCGATGTGGGATTACTTTCAACCATTAGGAAAATTCCTTTTTTTTATGACCACTTTAACCACTGAGTTCCAGTCCAACTCCACCTCCTACACAGCTCAAACAGCAAAATAAATACTCCATTGCGCATCCCAAGACTTGAACCTCAGACCTCATAGTTACACAACACGCCACATTGCCCCTCCACCACAAGCCCTTTCATTGTCCACTACACCAAAACAGGTTTTTAGCGGCGTTTGAATGAAAAACGCCGCTAAAGAACGAGCATTAGCGACGCTTTTTAAAACACGCCACTAAAAAATGAGCATTAGCGGCGCTTTTTAAAAAAACCACAAAACTTATGCTCAACGCCGTCGTTTTAACTGAGCTTCAGTGGCTTTAGCGGCGTTTTTTGAAAAGCGCCGCTAAAGATCAAGTATTAGCAGTGCTTTTTAAAAAAACGCCGCTAATGCTCAATCTTTAGCGGCGCTTTACAAAAAATGCCGCAAAAAATTAACACAACGCCGCCGTTTTGTATTGAGCCTTTAGTGGCTTTAGCGGTGCTTTTTAAAAACACCGCTAAAGATCGAGTATTAGCGGCACTTTTTAGAAAACTCCGCTAATGCTTGATCGTCGCAAAAGAATTTTGCAAAACGCCATCGTTTTGTATTGAACTTTTAGTGGCTTTAACGGTGCTTTTTAAAAACGCCGCAAAAGAATTTTGCAAAACGCCATCATTTTATATTGAGCTTTTAGTGGCTTTAGCGGCGTTTTTTGAAAAACGCCACAAAAAATGAAAAAAATAAAATACTATTATTTAAAATAATTTTAAAGATTTTTGGTATATGACTAATTGTTTTTTAATTTATATGTTAAATATTTTCTTATATAATTGTAAAAGAGATAGTATTAATTTTAAAATATTGAATTAATTATCATTATAGTTTAGGGTTTACGGTATATGGTTAAGGGTTTAATGTGTATGAGTTACTATTTTAAGGTTCATGGATTATGGGTTTAGGGATTATGGTTTAAGGGTGGTTGAAGGGTTGTGGTTTAAGGTTTAAGTGTTATGGGTTAAGGGTTAAGGGTTAGGGATTCATGGTTTAGGGTTTATGTTTTAGGATTTATGGTTTAGGGTTTAGGGTTTATAATAATTAGTATTTTTTAATTTATATGATAAATATTTTCTTATATAATTATGAAAGATATAGTATTAATTTTAAAATATTGAATTAATTATCATTATAGTTTAGGGTTTATGATTTAGGGTATATGATTTAGAGTTTAAAGTGTATGAGTTACTATTTTAAGGTTTATGGATTATGGTTTATAGTTTAAGGGTTGGGGTTTAAGGCTTAGGGGTTAGGGGTTAAGTGTTAGGTTTACTTAAGGATTAGGCTTTATATATATTAAATGGTTTAGGATTTAAGGTTTACTTAAGATTTGTTAAATGATGAAATTTTATACAATCAATTAATACTTTTATATTTAAAAATATTTAATCTAAACCATTTGATATATTTAAATATTAGATTTAGAAAAATATTGATAAAAAAAAAGTAACAGATTGATATGGGTAGGACCAAATTATAACAAATAAAAATTAAATACAAAAACTAAAATCATTCCACATCGAACATCTAGCAAAATAGTTATATTTTAGTTAGGAAGAAATATCTCTAATGAAATGGAGATTAGATCGGAAAAGAATAATATAAAATCATGATTAACGTCTCAATCTTTAATAGAAATTTGATATGTGAGAGATTGATTGCTTACATTGGATAATTCTAACTTAATAATTAATTACAGCCATTTAATTATTTGTTTTCTTATTAAAATATACGATATTTATTTTTAGAGTACTTGATTTTTTTTATTTATAAAAACCAATTTATAAAAAATAGTAATAATAAATATTTTATAAAATCACTTAACTAATAATTTTTAGCAGATAAAATAAAAAAATTTTAGCAGAGCAAAACGGCGTCGTTTTATTTAAAATGAAATGATTTTTTACGGCCTTTTTTTATAAAAAAGGCCACAAAAGGTTAACAATAGCGGCGTTTTTTTATAAAAAGGCCACAAAAAAATCATTTCACTTAAACGCGCGGTTTTATCCCGAAATTTTTCCCCTCTAAAACCCCTAATTTTTCCCCTAAAATCGGTATCCTCAAAACACCCCCAATCTCACCCCTACGTTGCTCTTTTCAAAACACCCCCAATCTCACCCCTCCATTGCTCTTCTCAATCAAGAATCTCTCCAGCAGCATCTCCAAGCTCTTATCGAAGGAACTCTAGCTGTTTCAAGTCCCTACTAACAGTTTGCTACTTCATTCCCATTCGCATTCCCACTTCCACACACTCATTTCGATGAAAGATTGACAAACCCACCCACAAATTTTTGACTGTCGAAGAATCGTTAAATAAAAACAAAATGCATGGTTAGGATTTGACATTTTGCCGACTACTGCATCAAATTGCTTCAGTCTTGATTTGGTTTCCAGTTAGACTCTGAGATAGAAGAGATGGCCGTGAACCAGACGGCGGCGTTGAAGGTGGGGTTGTGTCCACCTCTATATTGGCATTTCATGGAAGGATTAGTAGCCTTCAGCCACACTTCCAACACTTGCCCACCTTGCCTTTGCGATTGCTCTTCTTAGCCTCTTCTCACAATCCCTAAAGGTATTCCCAGATCTGGCTCGATCTCATCTCCTCCTTTCTTGTTTACGTTTCATATATATTGGATTTGATCAGTTTCACAAACCTCAAAATCATGTTGTAGTAGTAAACTATAATCTGAAATGAGTGCTTTATGCGCTTCCTGCCCAATTTATTTACACTTGGAGAATGGCGGTCCTATGATTTCCCCTCTTTTTTTGTTCATCAAATTTTCAATTACTTACTGCCTAATTTTAATTTACTGCCTAATTTTGTGGGCAATCCACACGGGTAGGAATGATCCAGAAAGATAGGTACCAGGTCGAGAATAACAGACTTTTTTTTGTTGTTGTTGGTGTTGAAGGTTGTTTAGCAATATCATTATAATTTTGCGAGAGAACTTAGGGGTTGTTTTTGCAAAATTGAAATGTTTAAACAAGCCCGAGTTTAGGGTTTTCTAACTTTGAAAAAAGAATTTCACTCCCAAACCTTCAAAGGCTCTTTTTTTATTTTTATTTTTACTTGAAGGTCTTTCCTCTCCCCTTTCAACTCACTGTTTTGTCATTCAAGGTTCTCGAGATTTACATTTCTAGGTACTGCCTAACGCTCTTCATTTCCTTCCATGGAAAATTCGATAAACTTTCTGCTCTTCCTTTACATGGGTTTTTGTTGTAGATGATTCTGATGAATGGGTTTTCTTCAGAATTTAGCTTTCATGCTTTACCCATGGAGTTTCAGTTTTCAGCACCTTGATTGGTTTCTTTGCTGTTATTTATGAGGAATTGACTTTTTTTTTTGGTAAAAAGGAAAGAACTTTATATATAAAAATATCAATTCCTTGGTTTTCATATATTTTATGTGAACACTAGTGTTCATTTGCATCATAGTTATGCAAAGAACAATTTTTTAGTGATACTTTAGGGCCATTATTCTATTTGAAAGTTGTTTTCATACCATTTCGTTGATTAGGTAGCTGTTACTCATTGCGAGATCCCATTTAGTTTTGTGTCTTTGTGTGTGTTTGTGAGAGGGCTGGCTTTTGATTATGTTGTACTCAGTTGCTTCTTATTGTCTGATAGAAAACAAATGAAGAATGCTTAAAAAAATAGAATATTCTAAGGGGCGAGGGATAATGAGAATGAGAATGGCGGTCCTATGATTTCCCCTCTTTTAACGTTTAAGTATTTAAATTGTTTTTTCCTAATAAATTATCATAAAGTGATATAAAATTTGCATTTAAATTTTTAATTGATATTAATTTCAAGTTTTATTTTCGATAATTCTTTACCTAAGCTTATCTCTTTTATTAACGTTATAATGAGAATGAAGATTTGGTAAATTAAAGAACACTGATTAGCTAAACGCAATGAAGGAATGAATTTGATTAATTTTCGTTTACAATTATTTGGCATTAATAGTTAAATCTTCTATTAAGTATGTAATAATTTGTTTTTCTATTATATTTGTTACTGCTATCGCTTTCATTTAGGTGTCAACTTTATTTTAACAGATGTTATGCCTTATATGATGCTATATGAGACAAATATATTCCATAGTTTTTCTTATCCTTCTGTTTTTGTGCCGTTATACTCTCTAATCACATGATTTCCCTAAGCCACCCCCCGTCAATAATGATTAATTGTTGATGTAACAATGTTTGATTGCTAATCACATGATTTTCACTTTTGTTTTCTCTTCAATAATGATTGATTGCTAATGTAACAATGTTTTTTTTTTACCAGGATGATGTCTAACAATTGCATAACCAAGCCATGTTTTTAAGATTGATTACAAATGACTGATATTGTGAAATAACACTTATATAAGATAAAGTAGTAACTCTGGCTTTGGTATGCAGGATGAACTGCTTTGGTTGGAATTGCTTGATAATTAATGTTGTGCTATTTTTTTTATCCGAGAGTAATTTGGATGTGAATGTAACATTAAATGTAATAACCCTCTGTATTGCATTAACAAAAACCACTGCCTTCATCTAGCAAATGATTTCATTTCAGGGTGATATTGGTGATTTTAGCTTTTATTTATGTTTTATGGCATATTTAAAGTCTCTGATTAAGTTTACTGATGAGCCGATTGATTGCATTTACATTTTCATTTTTTTACAACTTTTTCTGACCAACAATTTATTTGTTACATATATGTTTTATATTATTTTAATCGTTAGTTGTATGTCATTAATGTTTTTTTTTACTCGAGGCTAAGAAGTTAGCATCACACTATCAAAAGGAAGCGGACAAATACAATTCAGGTATGGAGATGTGCGAAGAAGTAAGGGAGAAAGCTGAAGAAGCACTGTCGGCTCAAATGAAATTGACAGCAATGTGGCAAATAAGAGCTCGTCAGAAAGGGTGGAGAGAAAAGGTCGCCAAATCCAATGCGCAGACACAAGGTAACCTCCAGTTTGTCTAAACCATCCAACATGGCCTGATAGGAAGAAAATTAGTAGAAAACATATTTCTTTCCTTCTTTTCTTTTCCACTCATTCGGTTGCTCGTGACATGTTAAATCGATTACGGATCATAAGTTGAATTTTATAGTCATCATGAATTTCAGAATTAATATTATAGGCAATCTAATTTAACATTGTAGTAAACATTATATTTGATAATTTTGGATACGATATATAAGAAAAACGATTAAAATACAACATGATATGAACATCTAAATGTGTCAAAGGGATATACTGATTACCATATCTAGTAAAATATGATTTATTTCTAACATAAACTAATTCACTCCAAAACTACTCTTTATTGTAATTTCTCATCAATAACTCATGCTTCATTCTAACTATCATTTTTTTTCTTTATGGATTTTCACTAGCGTTGATAATGCAAATTAATCATTATTCATTCCAATATATTTGAAGAAAGGAACATTTGTTCAGATAAAATATAGTATATATTCTCTGCTCCTATCTAATTTATGATCAATTTGCCTTCTCAACGACTGTTATTTTACCAGAATCCCCACTAGTTGAATCATACCTTTGAAACATGCGAGCTATAATTTACTGTGTAAGCTGATGGAGTTACCATAATATAGCTCTTTTATGTTTTGACTGGTGGCAAATTGAATAGGAAAAACCAACTACACTAGATTGCGGTTAAAGAACAATTTGCAGAAGGCAAATGACTGGCTCCTACCTCTACAATTGCTTGTGGAAAGCATTGCAGCAGCAAATAAGAATGATATTGATCAACATGCAGTTGACACCGTATGTGCTCTAAATCCGAATTCAGGTGTGAGTTTCAGATATTTTATGTGCAAAAAAGTAATAGAGTGCCTTATGTTTGTATGTTAGTCAAGTAGATTATAGATAGAACCTGTAGTAGGATCAACTAATTAGTTGATCAAAAACTACACCCAGTTTTGTAATAGTCTACTTGCATATTTGCATATATTTAATAATAATCTCGTGTCAACTAATTATTCTATTTTTTTATTTAATTGTTTTGTTTTCAACATTTTATTTTTATTTGAGTTGAAAGAAGAAAAACACAAATTGTAATTTTGAGTTAGAAAAGAGAATATTCATTAGCAGCTTAATCAATTTAAATAATTAATGTTGATATTTCGCATGGGAATGGATATTCAAATCTTATATTTTACATGGTTATGATTTAAGTCCTTATTTCATTTAAGTAACTTCATTATAATATCTTATTTTATTGATATTTTTATATTTAATCTAATTTTTATTATTTATTTTAGTTTTGATTCTAAATTTTTATTTTTATTTTAATATTTAAGATAACTTGAGTTCTAACTTTTGGATTTTAATTGCGTAATTAATTTATTATTTTAGATTCTAAATTTTAATTCATTAATTTTTATATTTAGTTTTTAAGTTAAAATTTATTAAAATTTTAACTTAATTAATATTTTTATCCTTAAAAGTATATAGTTTAAAGTTCAAATTTTAAAAATAAAATAAAATATAATATTTATCATAGAAATAAATATTATTTAATTAAAATATTTTTTTAAAGGCCATGTTCTTTAGCGGAGTTTATAGGAAAAGCGCCGCTAAAGGCCATATCTTTAGCGACGTTTGTGTAAAAAGCGCCGCTAAAGGCCATGATCTTTAGCGGCGTTTGTGGGAAAAGCGCCGCTAAAGGTCATGATTTTTAGCGGTGTTTGTTGGGAAAGCGCCGCTAAAGGTCATGACCATTAGCGGCCTTTTTTTACATAAAAGCCACAAAATGTTAGCGGCGTTGTTTTTAGCGGTGTTTTTTGCTGCGCTTGTAAAAGCGCCGCAAATAGTTTTAGTGGCGCTTCCAAAAAACGCCGCTAAAAACCTGTTATAATGTCTATAGGCCAAAGTCCAGGTTCTTTTAAAAGCAAAATCAAAATAAATTGCAAGAGCCAAGACTTGAACCCAAGCTCTCTTGCAACCGTAATAACGCCACAACCACTTGACCATATGCTTCCTTATGTCATTTATTTACCGCAATAATTTAAAAGGCCTTCATCTAAGCATCCAGGGTTTTATTCACTTAAAACCAAAATTTTTGCTAAAGCCCAGGTTTGAACCTAAGATTTCTCCAACACTTCTCAGGGCCATTAACCACCAAAGTAGACATTTAATTGTGTCATTTCCTTGCACAATTAAATGCTTATATACAACCTCCTTACAGACCCATACTCAAGGCCCAATACTTCTAGGCCCAAATTCAGGGCGTTACAATGTAAATCATAAGCACATCAGTCATACGAAACATAAAGGCACATTTTACCATACAGGGGTATTATGGTCATTTGACCCTACAAGGCATTACGGTCATTTTACCCTACAGGGCATTACGGTCATTTTACCCTACAGGGGCATTATGGTCATTTTACTAATTTTAGGGTCTCGGTACAGATAGCGTCCCTTCAAAAGGTCTACAGTCGTCTCTAACGACTCAGATAACCCATATGGCCAAAATAGTGTAAATGGCCCAAGGCCCATTACTCGGCCTAAGTGGGCCCACACGTTCATGTGGCCCATTTAGCCCAAATTTAGTCGCGAGTATGCGATCACCATAGCCCATTCCATTATTTATCACTTATCGTAAATTTCATTCGTGTGGGACCCATGAACCCATTGGACCCACACGGCCCATCTTTGTAACGCCCCAAAAATCCCGAAATCCAAAAATCCCAAAATTCCAAAATTCTGAAATCCCGAATTTTCTTTATTTTCGATTTTGATGAAAATTGTGTAATATTCTTATCCAAGCGATAATTTTAGTAGGTCTTAGCTAAGGTTGAGTTCGAATTAAAAGGTAGAAGAAATTATAATTTAATTATTAAAAGAATCAGGGTTGGCTAGTAGTTGGGTTTTTGAATAAATGAAGAAACAATTGGACACAAAAAGAGCCTATGGTGGAGTGGCTAAGTGACGCCATAGAAGGTGTAGTGAGGTGGCGTTAGTAGCTAGCAAGGGGGTCCAAGGTTCGAATCCTAGCTTAGTATTTTAGAATTTAATTTTGGCCTTCTAGAAGGATGGAAGTGGCGTGAAGATGGACTCCAAGGGGAGTGTTCAAAAGAGAAAATTAAGGAAAGGATCAAGGGATTATCAGGGAGAAAAACGAGGAGATGAGAAGTGAGGAGTAAGTGGAGCTGAATTGGGAACTTGGGCTTGAAGAATTCGGCTATAGGGCTATAAATAGGTGCCGAATGGGAGGGTTGAAAAGTTAATGACGAATTTCCCTTCACTTTGTGCCAGAAACCCTTTTCTCTTCAAGATCCAAAAAGTTGAAAACCCTCTATTTTACTTTCTTTTCTTTCTTCTGATTTCTATTCTCCTCTACACAATCTTCTTTGCCGATTTTTTCTACTACTCTTCTTCTTTAATCTCTACCAAATAAACCTTATTCACCATACTTAGCTTGAAAAGCCGAAAAATCGAATCTTCTAAGGGTCAAATACTCTTTGACCGAACTAGTGTAAGTGTTGCTCTTCCAATCAGTTTTCTTTGTTTAGTATCGATTATTGTCCCTCACTCTTTCTAATCAACTTTGGTAGGGAATTAGTATCGGATCTTGGATTTTAGCTCTCTACCGAATTGCTCATTAAGGTGTTTGCGGTTAAGGTAAGTATTCTTCTTCCATTGGCTAAGGTGGCCGAATGGTCATAGTTAAGGTAAGGAGACTTGTGTCGGATAAGATTCACCTATTATTCAGGTTTTAATGAGTAAGACTAATGCAGATCTAGGGAGTACGTGATCAAGGAAAAGTTATTAAGGATTGGTGCGCAAGGTAAGGTTAAGCTGAGGTTTCGATTTTAGTAAAGATATGTGTTAGGCATGTGATTAATTGAAAGGTGATATCGTTTGTAGGTTGGTGACTAAGGGAATCGCAGTGCGCTTGCTTACCAGGTGTGTACATATACTGCACACACACAATGATTCGGCAAAAGCCGAAAAGCTGAAATGTCGAAAAGTCGAAAGTTTGGCTACGGTAGTCTTGCGAGTGCGCGAAAACTCGTAAGGGGGAAACCGATAGGTTGCCTGAGGCCCACGGATGATTCCGTGGACTTGGGTTGTGATTTGGCCGTATGGGCCGAAATGGGCTAAATGGGCCCAATGGGCTTTTGGGCCCATAATAAGCAAAAACTAAATATTGATGCTTTGTGATAGGAATTTGTATGTGAGCATGAATATGAATATGACTGGGCCTAACGGGCCATATAAATATGATTTGGGCCTAATGGGCCATATACAGGTGATTTGGGCCTAATGGGCCATATGAATATGATTAGGCTTAATGGACCAGATCCAGGTATGTGAATTTGATTGGGCTCTGTAAGGGGTTTTGGGCCTAGTATATGATATCCACATAAGACTTAATTAATTATTTGTGACCGTGGACATGTCTAGGATTGGATCTAGGGAGAGCTTGGTACTTAAGCGATCTTAATAACTCACCTCCTCTTCTTTGGAATCCTACCTGGTGCATGGTATTCGTTCATCTTAGCTCACGAGGCTTGTTAACGAGCCAAGATAAGTGAAAACTATAATTAAAGGAAAATTACTGAAATTCCCCTAAGGGCAAAAATGACTAAAATACCCCTAGGTGTTGAATGTAAGTTTTGTGGATGCGACATGCATACATATGATATTCCGCTTAGGTTGCATATGGGTTAGGAATTATGGAACGGAGGAAGTATATGAGGATCGCATGGTTGCTTGAAAATCGTGGATCCACCGACGGCTTTTAAAGCCTAATATGTAAATGAAGGTAGTTCTGCAACCGGGCTACCATGGTGTGTGGATGGGGTGGTTCGATATTTATATCCTCACATGGTGTGATAGGGGATGGAGCCGGTGTGTAGCAGATGGATAATTTGGATGGGATTGCATTGCATGATTGATGAATGATGTTTTTTGTGAATGCTTGTTTTTGTTGAGGGTTGTACACACTGAGTTTGCGAAAACTCACCCCCTCTTTTATTTTATTTTCAGGTGATGCTCAGTAGAAGGTTCGGTGTTTGGAAGGACTCTGGGTGGCCAGGTAGCAAGATGATTTGGACTTGGGTTTTTTTTTCAAGCATTTAAGTTTTTACTTCTTTTTAAGTATGTTTCAGACTAGATTGTAATAAGGTTTTTATTGTGTTATTATTACTTGAATTATTATTATTTTCAATGTAATTGCGAGAAGTTGAACATGGATTTCTTGAATTATAGTATGTTTCTACGTTTCCGCAACTAAGTTTTTTTTAATCAAATGTTTTTAAACAAGGCTTTCGTAACTGAAGGTGTTTTTTTTAGTTAATTAGGGTTTCTTTTATTTTAAGAAGGGTTTTCAATGAAAACACGGTTTTCGCTAAAACACTTCAATGTAACACGCCAGATTCGGCCATAACGTATGGGCCGGGTTTGGGGTGTTACAATCTTGGCCCAACGAGGCCTATAACAACCTAAGTCATGTGTGCGACATGACAAGTCTATCTACTTCCTGCTTAATAGCGAAATTTACTCACGTGGGCCCACAGGCCCATTGGGCCTACACGGCCCATTTAACTCAAAACTATTCACGATTGCACGAACGACGTAGCTCAGTCCTAAAATTACCACATAACACACATTTTTTTATCCGTGTGGACCCATAAGCCCATTGGGCCCACACGGCCCAGTCTAGCCCAACGTGGCCCAAAACGGCCTATGTCATGTGTGCGACATGACAAGCCCAACTATTTCCCACCTAACAGTTAGATTTACACATACGGGCCCACGAGGCCCATCGAGCCCATTGAGGCCCAAGTCCACGAGGGCGCTCGTGGCGGCCTCTACAGCCTATCACCCATGGTTTGTGGGCTCGGTTTACCCCACGAGCGATCACACACTTGTGAGGCCCCAATCGCCGTATTTTTTGACTTTCTGGCTTTTGCCGATTTACAGTAGAAAAGGGTGTGAATACACACCTGCTTATGAAAACATGCGAAGGATCCACGAGTACTCCAACCTACATTCATACACGAGATTCAGTTAAACGTGCATTAATCCATCTATCCAAAAAACCCCATCAAAAATAATTTACCCAAACCTACCCCTCACTTGAGTAGATCCACCAATATGGTTTACTTGCTGAATCCGTTTGCAAGAGACCAATCGATAGGCCTTAGGGGGTTATCTGCATTCCAATGACACTTATCATCCATCAACAACTGGATAATTAAACTAGATGAAAAACCACTTACCTAAAACGCAGAGTCTGACTTAGGAGAAAATGAACAATCGACCACCACCACAATTTGCCGAAAATACCAAGAATGGAAGAGGCGAATTGTAACAATTGCTTCCTCTAACAACAACAACAGAAAGAAAGATGGGTAAGATTCTAACAATAGAGAGAAGTAGAAAGGGAATCATGAGCACTTACCGAATACCAAAGAATTCTCATTAGCTGACAACAAGCTAAAAGAAAATAGGAGAAATACGCTGTTGATCCGCAAACTTGGAAGGAGGAGAGACCCGAAAATAAACTGAAATAAGGGAAGAGTAGATGTAAACGGTTTACGCTATAAGAGAGAAACACTTGACTAGAAACCAAAGAATAAAGATGCAAAGAGAATAGGGATATACTGCTCAAAAGAGTAAGAAAGAAGAGATTTTCGGTCCCAGGCACAAGAATGAGCACAATAGAAAGAATAGAAAACCAAAAAGAACTAGGAGAGAACAGCTACCAAAAAGAACAAAACCAAAACCCGAAAAACCCCCAAAATGCTCTCAATAGCCGAAAATGATACATACCCCTCCCCAAAATTGAATTCATGAGTTCCACCAAGCAAAATCGGCACAAACCCACACTCCTTCAAACTCCCTTTTTTCCTCCTAAAATCTCTCCATAAACCTCTCCTTTATCTCCTCCTTGATTTACTCCACCATTTACTCTTTGACCAATTCAAACTTCCCTCAACAGAGTTTCAATCAAACTTCACCTCTCTCACCACAAAGAAAAAAAATGAAATATCTCTTTGCATTCCATGGGATTCGAACCCAAGCTCTTATAATAGCCATGTCACGCCACCACCACTAGGCCACCAACTCATTTGCGTCACCTTCCTCCTACAATTATTTATAAAGCCTACAAGCTAAAGTCTGAGTTCACTTAAATAAATAAAACAAAAATTCTGCCTACACCAAGACTTGAACCTCAGACCCCATGTACACTCCACACGCCATTTACCAATAGACCACTAGGCTTTTTGTGTAATGGTCTACCCAAATTTAACTATAAGCCTATTGGCCCAAAGCTAGGGATTTACTAATAAAACAAAATTTTTGCTAAAGCCTAGGTTTGAACCCAAGATTTCTCCAACACTTCTCAGGGCCATTAACCACTAAAGCAGACATTTAATTGTGTCATTTCCTTGCACAATTAAATACTTATATACCACCTCCTTTCGGACCCCTACTCAAAGACCAATACTTCTAGGCCCAAATTCGGGGAGTTACAGCATATGTAATATTCGCATGATTATAAAATGTGAAATTTTGGTTCTATGTGTACATATGTGATTTTGCATGTTAAACATCCTATATGATTTTGAGTGATTTTGTTCATATCACATGTATGGGGGTATGTGAAAGGTGGAAGTATATGGCAGTTTATCTGCATTAATGTGACATTGTTCATGATTTTGATTATGTGGCAATATATATGCGATTTTGGTGGCTTGTCCATGGTGATTATTGGTAGTTTATCTGTGATTTTGGTGACACTGTTCACAATTTGGTGTGTTGGATGGACAAGTTCTGGGAAAATTCAATTATGGTGTGTAGCGGAGATGGGTAGGACCGTTTTTACAAAATCTGCATTAACATGATCGTGTATATTATAAGTGTGAAATAGTAAGTTATATGAAACTAGTATGATTATTGTGATTGTATAATGTATATGTTTATATGTATGTGATTATGTTTATGTTAATCTCACATTAAGCTTTATAGCTCACCCCTTTTAGTTTTTTGATTTTACAAATAACCCAAGGTTAGGATTCGATGATGGCATTTGGAGGAGTTTCTTGGAACTCTTTTTAAATTAAAGTAACTAAATTTTATTTTGATACTTTGGGCTTTGTAATAAGTTTGAATATGGACTGTGGCATGGGACTTTATTTTGGAGATTTTTCATTTTGATTTGCATAAATTGCTTGCAGGACATTAACTTTTAAAAACTACATAAATTAGTATTTGATAAGATTTCGCTTGAAACTCGATTTTTAAAATAGAATCTATTAATAACGAATTTTTTTGCTGCATTTCTGAAAAATGAGTTTTTAATAAAATTAGACTTAGTTTTCAAAATTATTAATGTTTACAAATGAGTTTTCTAAAGACATTTGATTTATGAAGTTAATATGTTTTTATTTCTGAAATAATGACAAATAACTAAGTTCTCCAATTTTGAATAAAAAGACAAATGATTTAGAAGTATGATAAAAAATCTGAATTAGTTTTGAATAAATGATTGAATGTTTACAATTGAAATATTATTTATTTCGATTCTTGAAATTTGCATGGGTTTTATGAAATTAAAATCAATGTTTTATTTCAATTGTTTTGAATTGATAAGCCAATAGTTTTAAAATATTTTTTAAACTTCCAAAAGTTTATTTGGGTTATTTTCGTGGACAAATGGTTTTTGAAATGAGATTGAAAATAAAGTTGAACATTCGATTTTACTAGTTTTGAACGAATTGCACATGGTTTAAAAAAATACGTTTGAAATCAAGAAAAAAATTTTGGGCCATTCCGGTGGTCAATGTAGCTTTCTGAAGTCGGCCATAACGATTGGGTTGGGTTTGGGGTGTTACATGTGGTACAAGAATAGTGGAGAAGATCGTTTGGTTAAAAGTCAGAAAACATTAAGGATTTGCTTATCCAAAAACACAAGTATGATTTTCAAAATTTTAATTTTCCGCTGTGCAAAAAACCGTTTTCAAACATTATTTTTTTCCAACTGCTTAGTATTAGTTTAAACATTAAAAAACTAGTGAGACAATATTTGGTTTTATTTTTCTTTGATTATATAAAGAATATTAATGTAATTAATGAATTATTTTATTAACCAATTTGTTCAAAAAAATTACAAATACAAACAAATATACTTAGGGCATCAGATCCAATAGTCATCTTAACTTAGAAGTACACATATAAGAAATGGTAGGTGAGGTAAAAGAAATGCAAGAAAAAAAAGCTCAATTTGAAAGTGAACCAAACCTACCTCCACCTCAACCTCAACCTCAAATAGAGGAGGAAGAACATCAACAAATAGAGTAATTCTATATCTATCTAACCTACCTCATTACTTAATTAGACATTTATGGCAGGTTACTATTTACTAAGTGGTCAAACATATTGTAACGCCCCAAATTTCTCGACCTAGAAGTATTGGGCCTTGTGCGTGGGAGCCACTAGGAGACTGCACATAAAAGTTTATGTGTGGAAGAAATATCACAACTGACTATCTGCTTCAATGGTTAAGTGATTAGGAGTGTTTGGGATTGTTGGAGAAGTCCTGGGTTCAAACCTGGGCTTTAGCAAAAATTTATGTTTGCCTCTTAAAGGAGCCTTGATGTTAGTGGGTAGGCTTTAAGAATATTTTTTGATGAATTTATATCACAAGGAGCAATGTGGTCTAGTGGAAGTGGCGTTACAAGTGAGCTAGTGGTCTAAGGTTCGAATCCCCGCTTGTGCAAATAGAGATTATTTTTACTGATGGCCAAAGGAGGTGGAGTTGGACTGAGACTCTGTGGATGACTTGGTCATGAGTGTTTCAAGGGAAGAAGATTTGGATGAAGGAGTTTGTTTGTAATTCAAACTCGGTTGGTGGCTTAATTCAAGGAGAAAATCAGGGAATTTGAAATGAGAAGGGTTGGTTGTCGAAATTTGAACTCCTCATTGTGTAAATTCGATCATAGGACTTTTTTTCCCAGAGTGCCAATTTTTTTGTGCCATTTCGGGTTTTCTTTATTTTCAGTTTTTTCCTCTTTTCTCTATATTGCCGTGCATATTCTGGAATTTTACCGTTCGTGCAACCTTTCTACCTCTTTGCCTTTTTAGTATAGAATTGAAAGGCCGAATATAGGAGTTGTTCTTACATGTTTGTGGCTATTCTTTTCTTTCATTTCTGAACCAAACTTCTCCACCCTCTCCCTCTGTCATTTGTTTTGCATGACCAAATAGCTTTTGGTCTCTTCTCCTCTTTTCTTCCTTCTCTCAATTGCATTTTCCTTCTTTTTGGTTTAGCTGAATAGCACTTGCCTCCTTTCCCTCGCCACTCATTTGGTTTTTCTTGGCTAGTCAATTATCTTTCTGTTTAGAGTTGAATCCCTCTACACTTGAGTAAGGTAATTGATTTTGTTTGGGTTCACGGCTACTCTTATCCCTCTTTCTCTCTTTGTCGATATAAGTTTTCTCCTTAACACTATCTTCATCCACCATTTTCGATAGGAGTAAGGTTGTTTTTCGTGTGACTCAAATCCTAGAGTGTACCTTAGGAGGCTGAATACTCCTAAGTAGTGGTAAGTTATTGTTCTTCTGTTTCTAATCTTTGTCAGTCACGGTCTTAGTTAACAAGGTGGTAATGCTATACAGATTTTGTCAAGTTTTGGAAGGCAGCTTTGATCGGTAGTTAAAGAGAGGAATCGGTTGCTATTCAAGGTAGGCAGTCAGTACCATTTTGGAATCAGATGCTACGTAAGGGTGTTAATTTTAATGATTAAAGGACTAACGTGGGGTTATGATTGAATTTAGGTTTAGCGTCGTGGGATTTTCTCACTTATCACAAACAGGTGTGTATCCGTACTCTGTAAGCGGTAATAGGCGTAAAGGCCGTAAATATGTGTGTAACATCCTGATTTTTGGGTTTTCGTAATTTTCGAGAATTTGGTAAGTTTTTAAAATTTGGTATTTGGTAGTGAAAATTCATAGTTGGAATATGTAAATGGGCCTATGGAAGACCCACGTGCTGGCCAAAACCCGGAAGAATTTTTGAATTTTGGACTTAAGGAGTTAGGGGCGTTGGATAGGTGGCCTTATTAAAAGACGAGGGTAAAATGTAAAACAAAAGAGCCCTTGGCAAAGTGGCTAAGTGACGCCACTAAGGAGCTAAAAAAGTGGCGTGTAAGTGGTTGAGGAGAGCCAAGGTTCGATTCTCTAATCTGGCAATTGTGGTATTCTTTTTATGTCTTGAGCAGGCAGGAGTTGGAAGTTGAATGAAACTCTGTTGGAGAAAGTTTGAATCAGTCAAACGCATGGATTAAGGAGTGATAAGGGGAGAGATTTTGGGGATTTGGAGAGAAGCTAAGAGTTGGCCGAATAGTGGGAATTGGAGAGGCGACAAAGGAGTATTTAGCTAGTATTTTGGCATTTAGGGACTTAGTTGTGTCGTTTTTCTTCTGTTTAAACATCATAGGGTTATTCTTTTTCTTCCCTTTTCTTCTCTAGCCGAAATTACCACTCTCTTCATCCAGTTTTCTTTCTTTTTTTTATTCCCAAAACCAAACCAATACTTCCTTTCTTTTCATCTACTACTTCCTTTCTTTTCATCACCTTTGCCGAATAGTCACAAGAACCGAAACCTTTGAAGATTGGTTGTGTTGTTTGCTTTTAGACCAGCATCTTTCCTGTTCTCTTTGTTTGTGGTGACCGATCCCGTCATCTGGTAAGTACTCGTTTTCCAAATCGATTCAGTAGTGTAAATATTAAGTAAAGCCGAACCCCCTATATAGTTTAGGGAGGTTATCGATTTGTGGTTTAGGCCTTACTGGGCCCTTTTCTTTTGACTTTTATGATTTGTGTAGTGTTATAGACAACGTTGGAGGAGCAGCAAGGCTTGGAGTATCAGTTTTGGATAAACTTGGATCGAATCATCGGACCCCGTAAAGGTAAGTGATCTATGGCTATTAGGGGTTCTTTGGCCGAATAAGGTAAGGTGGATTTTGGGTTTGATAAGCATGACTTGTGCACTAAGAATGGTGATACTTAATTGTAGGTTGTCGTGGGAGACTCTGTTAGCAAACGTCACAAAACAGGTGTGTAACGAACCCTCTTTCGTAGCTTAACTCGATATATGCCGAAAAGCCGAAATGCCAAAAATTTCGGCATTTCGAGGACTCGTGAGCATGCGAATGTTCATAGGTTAGTTAGATACGCTAAGTTTAATGATCGGGATCGTTGGAACAAGTAAGGGCACGATTTCCTGCATCACAATAAGTTGGGCCTCGAGGGGCTGAAATCTGGCCCAATGGGCTTTCGGGCCCATTTGGGTAAGTTTGGTAGAAAATGGAATCCAGATAAATTGCACATTAAGACAGTTAATACCGTTATGGAATATAGGCTAAATGGGCCTAGATGACTAAATCGGCTATGTAGGGCCCATTAGGGGTTTATGGCCCAATAACTCGGTTTTGCTAGAATGGGCTAGAATCGCTGTTTAATCACTTGAAATTGTTGATAATTTATAATGAGCATGGAAAACCCTAATAATTGATAAAATAATGAAATTACCCTTATAATGTGAAAATGACCATTTTACTCCTAGGTGAAAATGACCATTATACCCCTAGGGTTATGTTATAATTAAGATGCATGTGATACTGTTTTTGTACATGATATGCCATGATATGCACATGATATGCCATGATATATTCATATATGCATGGGTTGGGTTTTATATGAACGGAGGAAGTGCTAAAAGGGCTTTGCCTGGGCCATCTAAAAGGGCTTTGCCCCAGTTATTAAAAGAGGCTAGGCCTCCAGTTATATGATAAAGCAGCTATACTGCCAGTGGAGAGTATTGGTTGGGTGGGTTGAGTTATTCCCGACATGGAGAGCTTGGTTGGTACGGGTGGAGAGTAGCAGTTGGGTGGGTTGATAGTTTCCCCACATATAGATATGGGTTTGCATACATGCATTGAGATTTACATATTTGATTGTTATAAAAATGGGCCAGTGGGCCATACCGTTTATAGAATAAGGCTTCGGCCCCGTGAGTTTATATATGAACAAGGGTTAAGGCCCAGTAACTGTTAAACAAAAGGCTTCGGCCCAGTAACATGATTAATGAGAAGGCGTCGGCCCAGTAACCGTTAAACGAAAGGCTTCGGCCCAATATGCTGGTATTAGTTTGGGCTCTGAAAGGGGCTTGTTGCACACTGAGTTTCCAAACTCACCCCCTTTTCCTTATCTTTGCAGGTGAGTCTTGATGTGGAGACTTGGAGCCAGATGGGATTCAGAGTGGCCGTGATGACCGCTTTCGAACTTTGCAATAAGTAACCTATTTTTTTAATTTATTATTATTTGGTTTTAGGTTGTAATAAGGCCATTTTAATTATCTTTGTGGGATTATTTTATTTTATACTCTATATTTTACTGATAATAATTCTAAATGGGTTAGACTCAGGGCGCGTTTAGACTCAGGGCGCGTTTTCAAAATGATACTTGTTTTCAAAATCGCGCAACGATGCAACTAATCGGTTATAAAAAATATCTACTTAAATGAATTCCAACTCATTTTTTTTTCCAAAACCTAACCTTGCACCAAAGTGTGGCAATGGTTGTTGGCATGTCTAGGATTGGATCCAGGCAAGAGCTTGGTACTTAAGCAGCCTTCATGGCTCACCTCCTCTGTTTCGGATACCTACCTGGTGCACAGCTCCCATTCACTTTGTTAACTTAACAAAAGACGTTCTTTTTAAACACTAAAATGAATCATGGGTTTTTAAAACTTCAATGAGACACGTCGGATTTGGCCATAACGTTTGGGCCGGGTTTGGGGTGTTACAATGTGTGTAATTGTATGCCTTGTTTTGATAATCGGCTGAAAAGCTGAAAATGTGTGTGTTGTTTACTCTGCATGACTGTATATCGGCAAAATGCCGAAAAGCTAGAAATATGGCGTATGATGCCACACGAGCGTGTGATCGTACGTGTGGGCGTACGACGAGGAAGGCCACCATGAGCGAATTCGTGGGCTTAGGCCGTAATGGGCCACTTGGGCCACAAAATGGGCCGAATAGGCCCAATAGACCCGTGGGCCTGCTTGTGTCAAATCAGTTGCTAGGTGGAATATGGTTGGTTTTGTCATGTCGCGCACATGACTTAGGTTGTTTTGGGCCTCGATGGGCTGAAATAGGTCGTGTGGGCCCACACGGATAAAATCTACGGTAAGTGACTATTAATGAACCGGGCTATGGTGTACACATAGCCGTATCTAAATTTGGGCTAAATGGGCCACACGAGCGTGTAGGCCCACTTGGGCCGAGTAATGGGCCTTAAGCCCACTTGCATCATTATGTCTGTTTAGGTTACTTAGGTTGTTTGAGGCGACAATGGACCCTCGGTTGGGTCGTTAAGACCCCTGATTTGTAAAATTACTGAGATAGCCCCGGGTTGTAAAATTATCGAAATACTCCTAATTTGTGAAATTATCGAAATACCCTCGATTTGTAAAATTATCGAAATACCCCTAACTTGTAAAATTACTGAAAAACCTCCAGTTTGTAAAATTATCGAAATACCCTTGTAGTGTAAAATTATCGAAATACCCCCTAGGGTAAAATGACTATTTTGCCCTTGTGGGTACATTGATATGGAGGAAGTTCTGATAGGATCGCACGGGTCGCACGAGACGATTGTGGATCGATGGACGACTTAGTGCCGCTTAATCTGATTATGGCTCTGTGCCAACCTAAAAATGGCTCTGTGCCATCTTGTCTATGGCTTTGTGCCAAACGTATTTACCCATGGCTATGTGCCTAACATACTTATTAATGATTCTGTGTTGACCATATTTACCCAAGTTTGTGTGTCGATTATATTACAGTCGCTGATGGCTATGTGCCAAACATAATACAGTTACAGATGGTTTTGTGCCAATTATAATACCGCTACTGAAGGCTTAGAGCCGCATATATACTAGCAACTTTGCTACGATTTCGGTTAGTGCCACAACCCGTGCTAACATTGGTGTGCTGGCTGGGTGGGTCGATTTTATACCCACATAAGTGTAGGGTTGGTACAGGTGGTATGTTGGCCGGATCGGGGTGGGATGCATCCTTATACTATTGCATATCTACTTATGAGATCTGTCACTGTATTGGGCTTAGACCCACTTGTTCTGTTATTGGTTTGGGCTAGGCCCAATTGATTCTGTTATGGGCTATGACCCAAATGATAATGTAGTGGGCTTCGGCCCACGTAAGCTCTGAACTGGACTGTACTGTTACTGTTAAAGGGCTTTGGCCCAGATTGTTTCTGTTTTTGTTTTGGTATACTGACTGTTAATCTAGTAAGGGCATTACACACTGATTTTTCATAAACTCACCCCATTTATTTAATGTGCAGGTAATCCCCAGCGTTAGGTGGATCGGTGTCGCAGAGGGACTCGGAGACGACCACATAACTGTACATATTTTTCTATTTCGTTTATTTAGTTAAGCACTTTGTTTTTTTTTTATTTGGGTTGTAATCAGGCCTCTTTATTTTCTTAACTTTTTATTTGGGAAATTTATTTAGTATGTTTAATATCTGTTAGAAGTAGGACACAGTTTTCCAAAAAAATAATTGTTTTCAAACACTACGTTTCCGCAACATTTTCAAAATGGTTTAGCGACTTAACTTTTAGACATCACGTTTTCGTAAATCGGTTACTTTTAAAATTAGCTTCCGCAACCAAAAAAGGAATTTTGGGAATAAAATTAATAGTTTTTCAATGTACCACGTTTAAAAAAAATAAACTAACGTAACTGGGATTTTACTCAAGATTTTTTTGAAATAAGAAGGGTTTTTAATGAAAACATGGTTTTCGAAAAATACTTCAAAGTGACACGCTAGATTCGGGCCTAACTTCTGGGCCGAGTTTGGGGTGTTACACATATTTTGTAACATATAAAGTAATATAGATTCTATCCTCAGTCAAACAACCACAATTCAAGTAGCTCATAGTCAATGTCCAACAACAGTAGAGAGTGTGTTACATGAAACTATAACAAGCCTCAATGAACATCAACAAGGTCCAATCTACAACTCAACCTAAGGTCCAATGGTAAAAACTCAATATTCTTCTATAGCACCACATGAAGCAATACTCGAGTAATCCTAATCAACAATTGAAGCCGTACTACTTGGTCTTGCAACAGCTTTTACAATTTTGCCTTAAGTGCATGTAAGTCTATCTACTTTTTAACTTGTATATTTAGTTACTAACACATTATTTAAACAAATTCACTTGTTTTAGAAATTTCAGAAAGTCCACTTATTGATCAATATACTGTAGCACTTGTTGACAAATATGAAGAACCACCTGTTGATAAATATGAAGAACCACTTACTAATCAAAATGTTAAATCCCAAGCACTAATAACATGAACCCGATTACGAGTTTGAAACTTGATTCACGATTTTAAGTTCTCAATCATCTAAATAGGTACTTTATGAAAACAAAAGGATAATTAGGTTAAGGACTTGGAATTTGTATAAAGGTGATGGAATAAAAAGGATAGAAAAATGATATAACTTATAAATGAAACTTGGTCCAGAAATGAACTAACAATATAAAACAGTGTGGCCCAATTTCTACAAAGCAAAGTTTGGTTCAACAAGTTTGAGTTTTTGCAGAAGATTGTGATTCACTATCTATAAAGGAGATAGAAACCAACGATATAGGGTGATCACCCCACTTCGAGATAAAATGAAATATATATAGGCCTCAGCACATAAAGGGTCATATCAGTCATTAATGTGAAACATGAACTAAAATGTTACATTAACACTTAATTTCATGAATTCAACTATTCAAAGCATGCGTTGATGAACCAACTTCATTCCCTTGTGTTTCATGCACCTTGGGTTGATTTTGGTGGCTACATTAAATGCGTTGGAGGTGGATTCATGCATGGGGAAGCAAATATTCAACCATATTCATATAGGTCCCTTTTGTGGCCCTAATAGTCCATTTATTTGAAGGATTTGAATGGGCTTTTGATGTAAATTCATGTAGCTTAGTACTTAAGGTTTTGTACCTTTTTTTTGACCATTTGGTTTTACATGTACCTTGAAAACGAACAACCCCTAATTTATAAACACCTTAATCCCATGATTGGTTGATGAATGATCACTCTCCTTGTGACCTTTAAGTTGGAAGGCCGACCATTAAAGTTCCTAGGACATAATAAACACACATTAGGACAACATAAATATAACGCTTAAAATGTACTAAACAAGACACTTTAAGACACATTAAAGACACCTAAAAACTAAGACAAGCATTAAAGATGTAATAACCCAGTGCATAATTAAAACACATATTAAACATGCAATAAAACAAGACATAATATTTTAAGACATATTAAAAAGATGTAAGAATATAACATAAATTAAATGCTATGGAAATTTATGAAACTATTTAAGATGGACGATTTTGGGCTTTAAACGTCCACATGCAAGATGTTGCATGGATTTTAACGTTCTCATCTTGCATTTGGGCGTTACGAACTTGGCCCAATCTCAGATCCTTCTTGCTAAATCACATGATGTGATTGGAATCACATCAACCAATTCAATTTGAAGTACCTGCCATTGTAGCAATTACCATAAGGTTGCCTAAACTGCCCGTATATTTTTCAGCACCCTAAGCCCTATATGTACTAAATCACCATTTGCTCATTTATATTTAATATATTATTTATTCATATTAAAGATTTGATAAAAGATGTAAAAAGAAAGCCCTTCTAATGAACCACAACACTCAAAAGGACATAGCTACATAGCTCAACAATGCTAGATGGATTCTAAGGATGATTGAGTTTGGCTTTTAGATTATGCTATGCTTCATTTCTTTTGCAATTTATAAAGTTTATAAACATCATTCAGGGGTGAAAAACAAACTAACACTGATACAAATAAGATAACTAAAATTTACACTTATCATTATTTACATTACAAAAGAAAAATAGTTAATTTTTCATATCACTAATCAAAATAACACTGACTAAAATATTAGACTCATTTTTTTTTCCAAAACTTTCTCATTTCAAACCATAATCCAAGTCTTTTGCAAAATTATTGAATTCTAAAACCCTATTATCATTCTAAACCTTAAACCCCAAAATAAACCCTAAACCCAACATTCAAAACAAACTAACATTATCATCTCATTTCATCAATACCCAAACAAAAAATTGAGCAACAACCAAACCAATACCCCATACTAATGTTCTTTCCTCATTTCCCTCTCCATTGCCTTGATTTTCCTTAACAACCCAACTATATAACTCGTGCACGAGGACTCGTCAGATTATCAAACTAGTAAAGAAGCGACAACATCTCCGACCACCATTGTTTCTACACCCAAAGAACCTTCTTCTAAAGTTATCATTCGACCAAGATGTCTTTAATGCAGTCGGAATTCTACAGCATATTGGAATGACATGTGCTTCATCCATTTTTGCCTTTCTTCTATGCTGGATAGAAAGAAAAAAAAAGGATTTTATCACTATGGGTCATTTTATAAACAATAACAAATTTAAATTAATGTTAAATAAGTTTTTGGGAAATTATTTATTGACGTGTAAAATTATATATACAAGTGACGGAACAGTCAACAATACGTGGCAATCCAATCAACTTTTCGTTTGGGTTTTAACGGAAGAGTGATCAAATCAGAAATAAATATTAATGGCAGCTAATATTGATAAAAAAATTAAAGTGACTAAAATAAAAACACAATAATTTTAAACTGATTATCTGAATAATTTACCATAAAAAAGAGTGAATAGCAAACGAAGTCCTGTCAAAAATCTGGATTGAGATTTGGGTCTGGCCCAAATCCAAGTTTTGGCGGGAGATCTAATTTTTGGCACCTGGAATTATTTGAAAAAAGAGGGCATTCCCCACTCCAAAAAGAAAAAAAAAAAAAAAACCCTTTCCTTGGCTTCAAACATATGACTAACATTTGCAGTTTCCAGACGAAGATCGCCAATCGCATCTGAGATGGCTCGCAGCGAGGAATTACAGATAAGCACGGCGAAGCGTGCGTACAGGAATGCCAAAGAGGAAGGGAATAGGCAGGAAGAGGCGAGGTGGGCAAATGTAATTGGAGATATTCTCAAGAATAGAGGAGAGTATGTGGAGGCACTCAAGTGGTTTCGAATTGATTACGATGTTTCGAACAAGTATTTGCCTGAAAAACAGTTGCTTCCCACTTGCCAGTCTCTTGGCGAAGTCTATCTCAGGTTGGAACATTACAAGGACGCCTTGATTTATCAGGTAATATATTTTTCTTTCTCTCCTTTTTGTGGCTGATGGTGTTGCGGTCATTTTAACTTTTAGGGTTGTTGATTGGTCAGTTTAGAAGAGAGGTTTTGACTTTATTGTGGTAGATTTTGTTTCTAGGCTTCGAGTATCTTTTATTTTCTAAATTTAAATGGGGTTTGGAGAGGTATGACGCGCTGGTACGTGAAAGATCATTGTGGGTGGGACAAAGTTTTTACTGATATTCAAGTTTTGGAATATGAATTAGATTGTGATCTACTTGGGTGGAGAGAGAGTGTAGAAAACATCAAGGAAAATGCGGGATTTAGTTGGTGATATTGAGTCTTCATTGTTTTAAGGAAAAAGGTTGGTGATATTGAATCTAGTCACGTTATAGTCTGTAGATGGAAAGCTCTTAGAAATAAAGAAGGTTGCTATTCAGTTTAGTTCTCTAGGGGTGTTCCAACAGTTAGAACTGAGACTAACTTGGATGTACCAGGTTCAAATTTTGAGAATTGGAAGAGTTTTGCCTCCCACTTTGTAGTCCAAAACCCAGTCTGTCTCATAGGCACCACAAACTAAAACTCAGTTTGGTGTATTCCTTATTAATAAGTAATTATTATTTTTTATTGCAGAAAAAGCATTTGGACCTTGCTAAGGATGCCAATGATCTTGTTGAGCAGCAAAGAGCCAGCACACAACTTGGGCGTACCTATCATGAAATGTTTCTAAAATCTGAAGATGACCATTACTCGGTGCAGAATGCCAAAAAGTATTTCAAGTCTGCCATGAAACTTGCCCAGACTCTCAAGGAGAACCCCCCTAATAATAAGTCTTCTTTTCTCAAAGAGTATATTGATGCACACAATAATATAGGAATGCTTGAAGTTGACCTTGATAACTTGGATGAAGCACTGAAATTTCTCGCTAAAGGTCTGGAGATATGTGATGAAGAGGAAGTCGTTGAGGATGATGATGGGCGTAGTAGGCTTCATCACAATCTAGGAAATGTCTATATGGAATTGAGGAGGTGGGGCAAAGCACGTGAGCATATTGAAAAAGACATAATGATTTGTAAGAGAATTGGACACCGCCAAGGAGAGGCAAAAGGGTACATTAATCTTGGTGAGTTGCATTACAGGGTTCAAAGGTATGATGAGGCAATACTTTGCTACCAGAAGGCACTTGATTTGGCAAAATCCATGGAAGATGAGGATGCTTTAGTAGCACAGATTGATCAAAATATTAAGACTGTAAAGGAAGCTATAAACGTAATGAATGATTTGAAAAAAGAAGAGCAAAATCTCAAGAAGCTGAAAAGAAACATGGTTATTGCAAAAGGAACACCAGAGGAGCGCAAGTTTCTTCTGCTCCAGAATTCATGTCTTGATCGTCTTATTGAAAAATCAGCTATGATCTTTGCATGGTTGAAGGTTAGTACCTGTTGCACATGAATTTTCCTTTCTGTTGATCCTTTTCAAGCATAATTGAATATTATTGCAGAAGACAGTTTGAGGTAGCATCTAATTATTTATCATTATTATTTAAATCTCCCTGAAACCTGTGCATTGGAAATGATTGCACCGAATTTTTGTTATGCATTATGCTATCAAAAAGGTCTAAAATTAAATGATCTGCCATTGCTTTTCTCTTCGTTTTTTTTTTTTTTTGCTTAAAAAGTTATCCCTCAGCTTGCTGGTCTGTCTAACTGAGTGTGGAAATGGGTCTTCCAGAATTCAATTGTTCCTATTCCGATGTTAGTTGAATGGAATAAATTGCATGGATGGGATTTTTTTCATTTTCCTGTTGCATCTTTTTCCGTTTTTGTTATTTTTATGCTGTAAAGGGTAAAGTGTTTGTTTACACATAATATAGCTAAATAAAATTCATAGTACTTTCAAATAGATATTCTGGATGCTTAATGAAATTAGATGGCAGCTCATTTATTATTTTGGTAAATTACCTTTTGTTATACCAAGGGATTTTGTCTTGGATATGCGGAAAGATTATTGTATACTTTTAGAAAAATATTGGTGTATGCATAGCAAGTGAATAAAGCAGGAGAAAAGTTAATTCAGGGATGTTGAAGAATACATGTGATCCAGTAGCATTAGACTCAAACTATTTTCAGTGGATAATAGAAACATAGAAAAGTAGGAGTGAGACAATTTACCTAGACTGTCCAAAGTGAGTCTCTGTAAAAAGTAAAATTTCAGTAAGGAAACCGGGAAACTACTGAATCATGAATTTCTGTGGCTACTGGTGCTCATATCCCAAAGCTACTGTCCAGTAAGGAAGACAAAGTTGCTTGACTTCTTGAAAGAAGACCACATAACTTAGGCTAGAGGAGAACCTAAGCCAGAAGATGACTAAGTTAACTTGTGTAGGTATATAAGGCTTCTTAATGGGCTTCCACAGTGTAAGTAAACCACTTAGTTTCTTAGGCTTAGCATGCATCAGAGCTTATTATTCTAATGTTGAGAGTTTTCATCTTGAGATTCTCATTTTCAGAGTGTGATACTTTCATGTGCGCTTCTAGCAGCACTTTTTAAAAAAAAATAAAATTTGTAATATCTTAGCAGGATGTAAAACATGCAACTAACGGTCTATTGCCTTTGAATTTTAAATTAGGCAACAACTGCCAATGTCTTCTTGCATGTTCTTCCAATATCTTTTTGCATATTCAACGTAGTTGTGCTTATGTTTTGAAAATTTATGTTTAGCATCGTGAATTCGCAAAAAGGAAGAAGCGTATAGCAAGTGAGCTTTGTGATAAGGAAAAGCTAAGTGATGCATTTTTAGTTGTTGGAGAATCATACCAGAAGCTCAGGGACTTCAGCAAAGCCATTAAATGGTACACAAAGAGTTGGGAAGGATACAAGTCAATCAAAAATCTGGAGGTGTGCTTGATTTTATGATCTGCTAATATGACTCATTTTTTATTGTTTTACAGAAGTATAATTAAACAGGAAGCAAATATTATTTTATATATTTTATTTGTACATCATCTTGATAATCCAAGTCAATCAGAAATCTGGAGGTGAGCTTGATATTAGTTTCACGATCTGTTTATATGTTTCTCATTTTTTATTATTTTACCAAAGTAAAATTAAACTGAAAGTAGCAATTATTTTATATTTTTATTTGTAAATCACCTTGATAATCCAAGTACAAAATGTAGTGTTGGTCCTGCTTTAGGGAAGGGTTTTGTAGTCTATTCCTTGTCCATGAATGTCTTTTGCGATTGGAGGAGTATAGATTGTTGAATGTTATAATTTTCAGGGTCAAGCATTGGCAAAAATTAATATAGGTCATGTTTTGGATTGCAATGGTGACTGGACTGGAGCACTTGAGGCATTTAAAGAGGGCTACAGGTCATTTTCTTTTCTTTACTCTTTTAGGTACCCTTTTGGTAAGTTTTCAATAGTCTGTTTAATATTTTCATTTCCTAAATTGTGGAATCAGCCAAAAATTATTTCGTGCAAAATACTTTGAAATGGCTAAAATTTCTGACATGAATCATGTTTTTCTTATTTCCTACTATTTGGGAAACAAATGGAAATGAATCCTTCCGTGAAGTCTGCCCTTTGAGCTATCTTGAATACACATTAGAAGTGTTCTTCCGCCAGCCCTTTTAATTATGGATTATATGATAAAACTGACAATGTGCTGTATGATAGGCAATCTAAGTATTTATAGAATAATAACTAATCAATTGAGCACGATATAGAGTACATTTTTTTGCTCAGCAATAGGTTAATATTATTAAAATTAAAGAGGCAGAAACACTGGCATATCGATTACAATCTCAAAATAGACTGTATAATCCCAGCATGGAACAATATCATAAACAAGCAAACAATCTGTAATCCCCTCAATACAAAAGGAAATCATATCTTAACAAGGAACAGCTACATTGACACCAAATTTGCAATCACTTCAGACTTGGAGTCACTGGATTTCCATCAAGATTCAACTTACTGATATCTTCAAACACAGCTAACACATTGTAATAGCTTCATAAAATCTTTAAGTTTGAATTAATTGGTCAAGATGTCCTGCCATTACCTGTTCTATATGAATCTAAGCACCTTCGTTTATATTACATCAATTGTCCCATGACTCTCCTCGCAAAATTGCTGTTTTAATTGACTTCTAGAATTGCATATACTTTGTGCTAGATGATTCCTTACCAGGATAGATGAACAAGGTTTAATTACTGCCATTGTCATGATGTTTATAAAAGAAGATTTAACCTGATTTTTAGGACAATAGAACTGTTAATTTCGAGGCTGCAAGAGTGACCTTTGCATTTCTGAGCACTATCTTTCGTGTTGGGAAGTTATTAAAAAATTGTAAATTTTATTAGTGCAACCAAAGGATGCAATTATTGTTCCTTTTCTGTTATTGGATGCTTTGGTTTTTACTTTTAGGTGTTGATTGGTTTTTACTTTGCAAGTCTTTGCAAACAAGCAATTGCAAGTCTTTGCAAACAAAATTTCTGATCATGTTCTCATAGGCCATTTTTAATTTTTAATTTTTTAAAATCAGCCTTGTTAACTCCTACTTGCTTTTTAAGTTTAAAAGTTTAATTTTGATCTGTTATCTCATACTGCAGGATTGCTGTTGAAGCTAAACTTCCTTCCATTCAGCTTTCTGCACTAGAGAATATGCACTATAGCCACATGATAAGATTTGACAATGTTGAAGAGGCCAGGTAAATTTGTTTACATGAGCCCTGATAAGGTAGCTGCTTGCTTTTAACTTTTATGACCTGCTAAAATATAAATTGAAGTTTCTAAAGTTCTAAAGATAACTTGTTTCGACCTTCAAGTTTTTGAGGGTTTAATATATGTGATATTGCCAACATTGGACTTTATTATTGCTGATGAAAACGGATTTTATTAGGAGGTTGCAGCTTGAAATTGACAAACTGAAGCAGTCAAAAGTGGAGGAGCTTGATGAAAGACATATCGCAACAGATTGCTGCTCTGAAACAGACACAGAAGGAGATGATCATTGTTCAGATGACATGTCTAGTGCATGCTTGGAGTTTTTGCGTAAATCCAATTCTAATGGATCAGTGCCTTTAGCAGCTAGTGGAGAGTCAAATGATGATTTACCTCTAATTTCACTTATCCGACCCAGCAAAAGATCACCCAAAGATAAAACAGCTGAAACAGCAAATAACAATATTTCTAAGGAGCCAGATGAAACTTCTCCAAAAAGTTTGTCTAAATCAACAAGTAATCAGCAAACAGTTGTTGGACGTAAACGTGTCCGTCTAGTCATTTCAGATGATGAAGGTGATGTGCCTCATGAAGTAGAATGCTCAGCAAGAAGACTGCATAAACGCCCAGTGGATTTTGCTACTTCAGATGAATGTTAGTTGGAGTATTTTAGATATGATTTTTCTGGGTTTCTGTTAAAAGTTTAAGTAGTAACTTAGATGTAGCTTTTACCTGACTGCAGTTACGAGGAAAATCAGTCCAGCCAGTTCTGATGATAAATTGCAGGTATACAAGCAATAGTAGTCCCAAAGAATATTGTTAACCTCGTCAAGTTGGCGCACCATTGCTTAATCCTTTTGGTTTGCAGGATACCTCACCAGTTGCCTCCAGAAGTCCCAGCAGGCCGTGCAATCTTGTCAATATTGAAGAAAGCACTTGTTCATATAAATCTGTGAGCAGCAGAACTGTTTCAAATGGGAAAAATACCAGATCTCTGAGCAATGCTGAAGTTGTTATTGGTTCTGATTATGCTGATAGCGCTTCAAAATGTGACATTAATGCTTCTGAAAACTTATTGCATAGACATAATTCTCCTCTCAAATTGCAAGCTACAGATAATGAGGTTGATGCGAGTATTTCTTTCTTATGTATAGCTTAATTTGGTCTGTTATTGACTTATGGTTGTTGTATTTGGTTTGATTATTCTCTGTGAAATCTTTGGCTAATTCTTTAACTTCTCCTTAGACTAGAGCTCCAACAATAGGTGTGGAAAATTGAAACGCAATGCTATAATGTAAAATTGGTTCTTAAGAACCTATAATTGTTCATGTGCGTTGTTGTGAAGCATAGACAGTCTTAATGGTCTTATGCATTTTTGTGATGTTGCTATAATTTTGAATTCTGTTGTTTGCTTACTCTGCTAATTTATGCTGTTGTGCTAATTGCAGGGCTGCATCGAATTCAAAATTGATGACAACAAGATAAATGTGGCAGTGAGCTCATTTATGGCTGGTGATAAGATAAGCATTGAATCTTTGAAGGTTGAACTAGCTTGTTTATACTATTTGCAGCTTCCTGTAGAGAAGAGATCAAAGGGTAGGGTCTTATTGTTAAAATTTTCCACTTTCTTATTTCATCAATTCTGGGTGGGTGAGCACTGTAGTTTGCTAGAAAGTATTAGTTATCTAGATTCACAAAGCAACTTGTTACAATTGAATTGAGAGTATACTGAAGCATTGTAGCAATCCTTATGCTTCTGTAGCAACTGAAATTAGGAAAAGATATCATGGTGTTTCAAGAATCAAGATATTGACCAAACCACTGGATTTGAAAATCTAGTAAAATATTTTGTCCCAAATAATTCTTTATTTGAAGTAAAGAGGCAGTACTCTTCAGAGATTATGGCTTGTATGATATGATTGTTGCTGCTTGCCTGTGAAATGTAATAGAACCAGCTTTGATGCTCAGAGTCAAACCTTCCAAATGGTCCCAATGAGGAATTGTATAACTCTTCTTAGTAATGAAAATCGTGGGTCAAAAATGGTTATATCTTATATGGTTGGAGATAAGGACACTGAAATAGTACATGCACTTATTGCTTGTCATCAGGAATTGCTTTGGGTATCAGTTCTTTAACAAAAATGCATGTCTGTCTGTCTGTCTGTCTGTCTGTCTGTCTGTCTGTCTGTCTGTATATGAAATGAAGATAGCTTTTCCAGTGGGAGCTGATAAGTTCTTCAGGTTGCTACCTACCGTTATTTTTTTTTCTTCACTCATCATTGGTTATATTTTACTCTTCTTATTCAATAATCTTTTTTTTTTTCCAGATTACCAACTGTTTTGTGAATGGTGTCTTATTAGGTCTGTTGCCTATCATTCAAAACATGGAATGTGCTGGAAGACCTCTAGAATCCATTGAAAATCTTGATTCACTTAGGAATCATCTGATGAAGGTTTCGGTTGATGTGCTGATCAATGGTATGTGTAACAATTGGTTTCTGTTGTCTGAAGCAAGGATATCATCTTGTCTTTTCTAGTAGTCCCTGCAGACTTGGGTACTGTTGCATGTATTTCGGTGCTTCTTTGTTAAAACTAATTATTGCAGTTTCGAAGTCTGTTCTCTTTCTTTCAAGTCGTCTGAACAGGATTTTAACTTTATAGCATGGCAAAGTACCCTTTAGATGTTTACTCCTGTTTTTGACGCTCTATCAAATGGTTAATCTTGTGCATGGTTCTCTGAGATGTTTCAGAATAAAGATCAATAAGTGAAAATATGAATCTTAATGTTTTATAGTCTACATATGTTTAGGATGAATGATGCTGTGGACTTCTTGAACATTTTCAAACAGAAATAGTTACCAGCTTATTCCGTGCATGATATTTTCAGTATTGCAATCTCAGTATAACTTTTTCCTCATTGAACTTCTTTGTAAGTGAGATCTAAATCATATTAATCTTCACAGGGTGGATCCAAAAGCGCTTGATGAAGCTGTATATCGACAGCTGCAAAGAACTATGTGAGACACCGAATATGAAGTTGCTTAAAAAATTGTATGTTTCAGAGGTGAGACTGAAGATTTAACAGCAGTTTGCTGGTGATTCTATAATTTTTAGTCTTTAAATAGTCTACAAATGATGCAGGGTAGCCTGTTATATTACCACTTAGAGCCTAAATGGTTTTCTTCTATTTTCTACTCTTTGTTTACCAGGTAGAGGATGAAGTCAATGTGTCTGAATGTGAACTGCAAGATATATCAGTAATTCCATTGTTGAATGCCTTGCATACACACAAAGGGGTTGCATTGCTAGATCTTTCTCATAACTTGTTAGGTGATAATATCTCATTCTACTCCATCTTCCAAATAGTGTGGATGCTTTGATCAGACGATATTTTTGTTTGCTCATCCTTTTTTTTGACATGCTTATAGACAGGAGTTTGATTATTTCATGTTGTAGCTTTTCTTGAAAGTGAATAATCCTGCATTCCTTTTATTAAACTAGTGGTCCATTTGGTGATTGTTTTCCAGGAAATGGAACACTGGAGAAACTGCAACGGTTTTTTTCATCATCAGGCCAAAAATATGGTGATTTGACTTTGGACTTGCATTGCAATAGATTTGGTCCAACTGCTCTATTCCAGGTAGGTAGCTTATGCTATAACCATCTTTTCTCAGCAACTGAGAGCTTCATATTTTCTTATTTGTTCCACTCTTTTTTGAAAAGAAACAGCATCCATTTTTTTTAACTTATAGCCTTTTCTGTTTATATTGGAGTTCAATATATATTGATAATGTCATAAATACCCTAGAGGCTTTAATACGGTTTACTAGAGACGATGATGTGAGTATGCATATAACAAATTAGACGATGACATGAGGTATTGATTTTTAAAATATAATTAAAAATTTATAAATATTAATATCTGAAAAAAATAAGAAGAGAAATATTTTAAAAATTACAAAAAAATTCTTTTAAAATTTAAAGAATAAAATATTTAATTAAAAAATTTAAATATATTTCTCTAAAGAAATAATATCTTTTTAAAGAAAATATAAGAAAGGAACATTAAAATATGAAATTAAAAATATTTTATTACTTTAAATATTTAAAAAAATTATTATTTATTATTTCCTTTCTTTCCTCCTGTCTCTTCCATCCCACCCTAGTCTCTCCTTCATCTTAGCTATTTGAGGCTGAATTTGGATTGGCAGACTGGTTTCAGCCTGAAACAGGGAGAGAACGCAAGGGAAAAGAAAAAGGAAAAAAAAAGAGCAAAAATTATAGTGCTAACATTCAAGTATGGCGTTTGCAGTCAAATTGCACGTCACTCCCATCATAGGAAAGAAAAGCAATGTCATTTAAAATTTTAACAGTGGCAGTTACAGGTCCCAAATTAATGAACAAAATAAAAGTACCAAATAGACATTTTAAAAGTAAACACTATATTGGAAAATTGATAGTCTGGAAGCCATTTGTGACGTTATCCTATATATTTGAACACACCCTTTAATTTTCCTTCTTCCAACGTTGAAGCATGGAAGTCAACTAGTTATTTTTCTCACTTCTTAAATGTTGCAAGAATACTTAGATTTTTCAGAGAAATAGACTTCTAATTCTTTGAGTTATTCATTAGATTTGTGAGTGTCCTGTGCTCTTCACACGACTTGAAGTGCTTAATATCTCTGGTAATCGTCTCACTGATGCATGTGGATCATATATTTCAACCATCCTTGAAAAGTGCAGAGGTAAATTGCATTCACTATCGTTCATATGATTTGATATATTACATTTAGTAAATAGCTTATCAGTAGCTTTTCCCTATAACAATAGTGTTATTCATCAAATAATTGTAGCAAGGCTTCCCGGATTGACTCTGTCTATTTTAAGATAAAGAATATGCTTTGTATTATTTGAACATAGATTATTTTGCTCGAGTATATCAGCTGATGCCTCTTTTATCTTTAGCCCTGTATAGCTTGAACATAGAGCGGTGTTCCATTACTTCTAGAACAATTCAAAAGGTTGCTGATGCACTGGATACTGAATCTGTACTATCACAACTTTTTATTGGTATGCTTATCAAATCAGTGAATAGTTCCATTTAGTCTTTTTTGTTTATTGAAAGCTCTCTAAGCACCACTATTGTGGCAGGTCATAACAACCCTGTTTCTGGGAATGCTATCAGTAGTTTATTGGGCAAACTTGCTATTTTGAAAAGGTTTACAATAAATAGATCTTTTTTCTCGTCTTTCTTGAAGTAGTTTTAATAAATGGAGCACCTAAGCTTCAAGCTAGCTGACATTGAAGTTTTTTTTTTTTTTTTTTTTCAGATTTTCAGAATTAAGTCTAAACGGCTTAAAACTAAGCAAGACTGTGATTGATGGCCTTTGCCACCTAGCTAAAACCTCATGTTTGTCACAACTGATGCTAGAGGGCACCGGTATAGGAACTGTATGCAATTTTCATGTTACCATGTTTTTTATGTTCATATCAGTTTGCTTAGTGTACAGGTTAAGTTTCTTCCTCTGGTTGTGATTGGATTCTGATGCCATTTATAGGATGGAGCACTAAGATTGACTCGCTCATTGTTCAGCTTGACTCAGGAGCCTTTGAAACTTGATCTGTCTTTTTGTGGAGTAGCATCTACATACATTTATGAACTTAACACTAATGTTATTTTCATTTCTGGCATTCTTGAGCTGCATCTTGGAGGAAATCCCATTATGCAAGAGGTTTGTCTTATATCAGATAACAACAATTTTATTGTAAACAAGTACGGCAGAGGATGGTTTAAATTTTATAGATGTGTGAACCACAGATCTTGGGCTTTTGACTCAGGTGCACTGAAATCTGTGATAGGGCTATAGTAAATTGACCATTTTTCTTTAATTTAGACTGTACTTACTGGAAATCTGTAGCTTTTCTGTGTACCTCTTTTGGTTTTACCTTAAATTTTGAAGATTGAACATGAAAGAGCCATCCATTGCAGACCAGTCTTGACTATAAATTATTTCTTTTTCAGCTTTGAAATCCTGAATATGAATTTAAAATTACTATTCTGTGTGGAACCTGATGGGAGCTATGAAAACAGGGTGGCAATGCATTAGCATCACTGCTTATGAATCCTCAGTGTTGTCTAAAAGTTCTGAATCTGAAGAAGTGTCAACTGGGGATGGCTGGGATTCTTCAAATAGTTCATGCATTAGCAGGTTATATTACCAATTCCAGTATGATATTTTGTGTTTTTATCAAAATCCAATTTTCTAATTGCTATTTTTGTTTTATTTGCAGAGAATGAATCTCTGGAAGAGCTCAATCTTGCTTATAATGCTGATACGGATAAGCAGTTGGGTATACTATATTGTAAACCGACAAACAGTTCAGAATCCTCACAGCCAAACCACATTGTATCTGAACCATCTCTTAATCCATGTTCATCAAAGGAATTTGATGAACTTGACCCCAACTACAATAAGCTTGAAGTTGCTGATAGTGAAGATGATGAGGTTAGGGTACAAACAGCTGCATCTGGATTCAATGACAGCTCTGCAAGCTCATGCCAAAGAAGAAACTCAACTTTGGAGTGCCAGTTCATTCAAGAGCTTTCCATTGCCATTGGATTAGCAAAACAGTTGCAGGTGTTAGATCTTAGCAATAATGGGTTATCAGTTAAAGCTTCAGAAGCTTTATATAATGCTTGGTCATCAGGTTCAAGGGCTGGTTTATCTTGGCGGCACATCAAGGATCAGATAGTCCATTTGTCTGTGGAAGGAAATAAGTGTTGCAGACTCAAATCCTGCTGCAAAAAGGATTGAATGTCTTCTGCTGGAATTTCTTCAAATCTTTAAGCAGATTAGCATCAGTAACTACGCAGCATGACTTCTCCGTTGGTTCTGGTAAGTTGCATGTGCATATCACATTTATAGTAACTGTGCATCATTGTAGCAATGCATTTGTATGACTTCTTAGGTGTTAGCCATGTCTAACGATAATTTTCCATGATTTGCTGTAAATTTGTTTTTGGACTCAGCTGATTGTAAGTGTTTAGTTATTTGATAGCGAATACATAAAAAATCCATGGAATTTATAAGTACTACAGATCAATGTATAGGTTCCAATAATTTATGACATCTGAGAAACCGAAACGGTAAGTTTGCATTATGCAGATTCTATCCTTTGTATTTCATACTGTCCGTTTCTTTGGGTTGATCTAATCTTTTTACTCCAAACAGCCTAAGTGAAACATAGCTCAGGCTTAAACTAAGTTTATATCATGTGAAGGTCCAACGCCATCTATATCGTTTCTAAAACCAATTGGTTGGGTTTGATGTTACTAGCCTAGTAAAAAGTATATATATAATGCTAAATAAAGTTACGTAATTTTTTTTTGTCTTTCTGAAAAATAAGATTTCAATTTGCAATACTGAAAATTTGAGCTTATCTTCTTCGTAATTAACTTCATGAATGAATCGTTTAAATTATCATTTTATGCTTCCAGAGAATTCTAATTTATTTATATATTTTCTTTAACCATTTTTAAAACTATAAAAGTATTTATTATGCTGAATTTTAGGTTTTTTTATTTGCTTATTGAGATTAATGTTTTGTTTAAAAAAAAAAACTTTGAGCTTGAGATACTTGTATTTATAAATTTATTATTAATTACTGAGTTAAATGTTATGATAAAATGCGCCCAAAGAAAAGGAATGTAAGTCTATTTAGGTCACGGAGTTATTTAGGGTTTTAGAATATCAAAAATAAATTTAGATTTTGACACAACGTGTAGAAGTCTTAAGAAATTTTAAAAATAAGATAAATCCACCTCTTCAAATGGCTCCAATTGTCCCTCTATGAAAGAAAATGCAAGAAAAAGTTTATGCATATGATGATATAAATGTTAGATGTTAGAATTGACTTGATTATAATGTTTGAATTGGCTGGTATATGTTTGCAAGTATTAGCATAGTTTGTTGGCAAATTTGAGTGAGAAATAAAGGTAAGAAATGACTTTATTTTGTCCATACGGGTAGACACACGGGCGTGTGTCTTGACCATGTATGACACACGGCCTGGCACATGGGCATGTGGATTGGCCATGTGTTCCCTACATCTTAAAATTGAGAAACAGAATGCTCAGAATTTGGCACACGAGCAGAGACACGGGCATGTGTCTCAGCTGTGTGTGATACACGGCCTAAAACACAGGTGTGTGTCTTGGCAGTGTAAAACCTATACCTAATTTGTGAAAATTAAATTGACCACACGGCCTAGCAAACTGGCATGTGGTAGGCTGTGTGGCACAATTCAGAGAGTTACACAGGTAAAGACATGGGTTATGTAACACCCCTTACTCGAGACCGTCGTCAGAGTCGAGCACGAGGCGTTACCTGACTTAACTTACTAATTTGGGGCATAAAATTTGCTTTTAAAATTAATTTATTCACATTCATTCAATATGTCCCTAAAAAGGGCCCTCGAGACCCTAAAACGTGCAATTGAAATGGTTCGGGACTAAACCGGGAACATTAAAATTTTTTTGAATACTTCGACAAATCAAAACAATTTATTTCATCTTTCATAAATAAGCTGTTCATCTGCGTCATAGTCACTAAATAAATCATAACTCAAGTTACGAAACTCGAAATCCAAATCCGTAAATTTTATCTGAAACTAGACTCATATATTTTTTTACTAAATTTTTTTTCAGAATTTTTGGTCTAGCCAATTAGTACAGTTTATTAGTTAAAGTTTCCCCTGTTTCAGTGTTTGGCTGCTCTGACCTCTGTTCACTACGAATTAAGTTTCTCCCTGTACAGAATTCAAATAACCATGCCATTTATTTCCTTTAAAAGTAGACTCAATAAGGAATATATACATATAAAGTATAACTCCTAATTATTTTTTTTACAATTTTTAGTGAATTTCTAAATTCAGAACAGGGGATTTAGAAATCACTCTGACCTTGTCTCACTAAAATTTAAATATCTCTTAATATACACTTCTTTTACTTACTCTGTTTCTTTCATATGAAAATAGACTCAATAAGCTTTAATTCTATATCTCATTCATCACCTAATTCCATTTATACTATTCTTGGTGATTTTTCAAGATCACGTCACTACTGCTATTCAATACTATTTTAATGCTGATTTCACTTTTTCATGATTTCTTTGTATTAACTACCATTTAGGCATACATAACACCGAAACATGTTATTTATTAGCCATTTCAATAGCTAATCATTATCAAATATTTACATACCATTCTTTAGTCATATCATAAAGACATACACACAAAATGGCTAAGTCCCTATACATGCCATAGACTAGAACATTTGTAAACGAAGATACCTATTTGGTAACTTGATAGTCGATAATGTGAAGTGATCTCCGACGACCTCCAACCCGAGCTTGCTTTTAAGTACTCTGAACATGGGAAAGTGAAAGAAGTAAGCTTATAAAGCTTAGTAAGTTCACATGTAAAATAATAAGTATTAGAAATCAATTTAGCTTACTACTATGCTGTCATAATTTGCTTAAATAATGTTTAGTTCTTACTTTCCCATCTTACTCATCGATAACCTTACCAAAGGCTCAGAATACAAAAGGTACCTTACTTAATAGCTTGCTTACATACTTGCAACATCTCACTTAACACATGAGTACTCGTTCATAATGTAGGCATATTGCCAATCATGTCATAAAGTGTCACAAGCATAACTGAAAACTCATCACTTACTTAATACTTGATAATCTCAATTACATACAATCTCAATATTAAATAAGCCTTAAATGCATACCTGTACTCTTTCTTCATGTACTCACCTTGTCGTTTCTTTGACTTACTCTTTGGATTACTCGGGACCTTTTCCTTTTTGAACTTACCATTGCCATGTCTTGACATGGTCTTACGTGGTATCCTTGCCTTATGAGCTCACCAATGCCATGCCTTGGCATGGTCTTACATGGGACCTTTGCCTTATAGTAACTCATCAATGCCATGTCTTGACATGGTCTTACATGATTTCCTTGCCTTATAGATCTTATCAATGCCATGCCTTGGCATGGTCTTACATGATTTCTTTGCCTTATAGAACTTATCAATGCCATGCCTTGGCATGGTCTTACATGATTTCCTTGCCTTATAGAACTTATCAATGCCATGCCTTGGCATGGTCTTACATGATATCCTTATTGTACCAAATGTCATGTTCCAAACATGGTCTTACACGGGATCCTTGCCTTACTAATGCCATGTCTTGACATGGTCTTACATGGTATCCTTAACCGTCAATTCCTCCTCAAATGCCATGTTATGAACATGGACTTTTCCGTCAATTCTTCCTTAATTGCCATGGTACAACCATGGACTTTGAGATATCAATGCATTGTCAAGTCATAGCTGAAACATACTTGCTCAAATTCTCAAGGATAGTCGCATAACTCAATAATAACAATACTAATAACAATAATTGCATAATAATAAAATGCTACTCAACTTACATACTTACATTCTCAATCTCATCATATCAACTTAACTTATTCTCATCAAACTATGCTAGTCAATACTTTCTTGTTATCATACAAAGCCATAATACAAAATATGGTCTTACATATAAGTTATACAAGTTCTCTTTCTAATATCGAATTATTATCGAACATTAATCATTATATTTGAAACTCAATACTAAAGTATTTATGGCCAAAATATCAATTTATCATTCAAATATGCATAATTAAATGCTTATTAAACATATGAACTTACCTCGATACCAAAACGACCATTTTACCAACTTTCTCGATTTTCAGTTTTTTTTTCTCCCGTTCTAAGTCCAAATCTCACTTTTCGGGATCTAAAACATCATATTTCACTTATTTAATTAATGTACTATTCAAAACATTTCCTAACTCAAACTTTGGAAAAATTACAATTTTACCCCTAAACCTTTGCAAAATTACAATTTTGCCCCTAGGCTCGGAAATTAAAATTTATCCATTTTATTATATTTTATGACATGCTGATCATTTTTTCCTTCTATGGCAACATCAAATTCTTACTCTAACATGTACTTATGAACATTAGGTATTTTTACCGATTATGTCGTTTTACTCGTTTTCACGTAAAATCGCTTAGCAAAAGTTGTTTAACACAATTTAAAGCTTCATATTCTACCATAAAACATCAAAATAAACACATTTCACCTATGGGTATTTTTCCAAATATGAACCCTAGCATGAATTATTGCTAGAATAAGCTTAATCAAGTTACCGGGACTCCAAAAAAGTAAAGAACAAAAAAAACGGGGCTTGGAATCACTTACTATGGAGCTTGGAAAGCTTGGAAACCCTAACCATGGCTTCCCCCATGCTATATTCGACCTCCATGAAGAAGATGGACCAATTTTGGCTTTATTTTTTCTTTTTAATTATTTTAATTACTAAATGACCAAAATGCCCTTAAAGGCTTTTCTTTCAAATTTGTCCTATTCTTGCCCATTTTTGTCTAAACTTAAATATAATGGTCTAATTACTAAATAAGGACCTCCACTTTAAGAAACCATTTCAATTAAATCCCCTTTATTATCTAGAACACACATTTTGCTAATTTTACAATTTAGTCCTGATTATCAAATTAGGCACTTATACATAAAATTTCTTCACGAAATTTTCACACAATTATTCAATCAATGAATAAACCTTAAAACTTAATTGGAATATTATTTTTTTATTTTTTTATTTTTTTGACCTCGGATTCGTGGTTTCACAACCACTATTCCGTTTAAGCCCTATTCCGGGATGTTACAGGTTAGGACATGGTCGTGTGCCTCACATCGAATGCCCACATGGCTTGGGACATGGGCATGCCACTCACACTGCCTACTCACACGGGTGTGTGACCCCTGTACATAAGAAAAATTTTGAAATTTCACGAATTTTTTTTGAGTCCCCGATATAGTCCTGACTTATTTCTAATGCTTAAATTGGGCCTCGAGGGTCCATTTAAAGGACGATGTGATTAGTTTCGACTATGAATAGTAAATGTCTTGAATTACCTGTAATTATTTTGTAAACTCTAGTAATACTCTAGAACCCTATTTAGGTGATGGATTCGGGTTAGGGGTGTTACATTTATTGGTATCAGAGATACAGTTTAGTTGATTCTCGGACTAACGTAGCAAGTATGAATTTAGCTATACATTTCATTATATAATTTTTGATAGTGTGATATCTCTTGACCATTTTTAAATGTGATTTTCATATAGTAATGTCATCCAACTAAGCTAGAACTGAATCCGAGGTAGCTGAGAGCACTACTCAAGCTTCCATTCAACAAGCTGTATCTAGTAGTAGTAAAAGACCCGTATCTGAGGGCCGAGGTGAGGAGGTAAAAGAAGCCTTCTTTCAAATGATGAATGAGTGGTTCACTGAATTTTTGAGAACAAATCCTGTTGTACAACCACCTCCCCCACCTACTCCTCAACCGGTTCCAGAGATGCCACAGGGTGCTGAACATGTTAGAATCGATAAGCCTCCAGTGGATAAAATTCGTAAGTATGGGGTAGAGGAATTTAGGGCTGTTGCCAATGATGATCTAGAGAGGGCTGAGTTTTGGTTGGAAAATACCATCATGGTTTTAGATGAATTATCATGTACACTAGCCGAATGCTTGAAATGTGTAGCATATTTACTAAAAGACATAGCCTACCATTGGTGAAACACCATAACTTCTGTTGTACTAAGAGAAAGTGTTACGTGAGAATTCTTCTAGACTAAATTTAGAAATAAGTACATCAGTTAGAGATTTCTAAATCAGAAAAAGAATAATTTTTAGAGCTTAAACAGGGAAACATGATTGTATCTGAGTATGAGCGAGAATTTGTTAAGCTAAGTAAGTATGCCAAAGAATGGGTTCTGACCGAGGTTGATATGAGTAAACATTTTGAAGAAGGTTTAAATGAAGATATCAAACTATTGGTTGGAATTCTTGAATTAAAGGAATTTGTGGTACTGGCTGATCGAGCACACAAAGCCGAGGAATTAAGTAAAGAAAAGAAGCAAGCATTGAGAGAAGCTCGGGTATCTGGTAAAATATTTATGTGCAAGTCACAATCATCTACTTCAAAGAAATCAAAGAAGTACCATGATCGTTCTACTACCTTTACGGGATATTTTGGGAAAGAGCGAGGCTCTCAACGTTCTAACCTGAGATCTTTGTCTCCATCTTTAATAAGTGTGGGAAGTGTCGGTAACCCCAAATCGTGGTGTAAACACTGTAATAAATTTCATTTTGGGGAATGCTTTTTGAGAAGTGGAGCATGTTATAGATGTGGTTCTCTTGACCATTTTCTCAAAGATTGTCCGGAAAGGATTGAAAAAGTGTAACAACCTATTTTTAGTTAAATCAAAATAGTGGTTTTGGGACCAAAAATATGAGGTTAAAATAATTATTTTATTATTATTTTAAGGCCTACAACATGATTATATGATTGTGTGAAATTTTGTTAAGAAATTTTATCGTTTGAATGCTTAATTTGATAAAAAGGGATAAATCGCGTAAAGTGTAAAAGTGGTATTCTAATAGCTAAAGGTGTCTAATAGCTATGGAAAGTGGAGGTCCTTATGTGGTAATTAGAACCAGTTTTAGTTCAATCTAATTTGGGTAAAGATTTTGTGATTTTTAGTGACGCGTCATTGAACGGTTTGGGATGTGTTTTGATGCAAGAAGGCAAAGTGATAGCTTATGCTTCCAGACAATTGAAACTGCATGAAAAGAATTATCCGATGCACGATTTATAGTTGGCCGCTATTGTTTTTGCATTGAAAATTTGGTGACATCATTTATTCAGTGAGAAATGCCACATCTTTATTGACCATAAGAGTTTAAAGTATCTAATGTCTCAGAAAAATTTGAATTTGCGACAACGATGATGGCTCGAATTGTTGAAAGACTATGAGTTAGTGGTTGATTATCATCTGGGGAAAGCGAATGTAGTTACAGATGCTCTGAGTAGAAAATCTTTGTTTACTTTGCGGGTGATGAACATGTAGTTAACTTTGTCTGATGATGGTTCGATTTTAGCTAAGTTAAAAGCTAAACCGTTATTTCTTGATCAAATTTATGAGGCTCAGAAATGTGATAACGAATTGCAAGCTAAAAGAGTACAATGTGAGTTAACTACTGATTCAGACTATTAGATTAGATCCGATGATTGTTTAATATTCTGAGATGGAATTTGTGTACCAAAGAATTTTGAACTTATTCAGAAAATTCTACACGAAGCACACAGTGGTTATTCATCTATTCATCTGGGGAGTCTTAAAATGTACAATGATTTGAAACAGTTGTACTGGTGGTCGGGTGTTAAACGAGACATTTTAGAATTTGTATCGAAATGCTTGGTTTGTCAACAAGTTAAAGCCAAACATCAAGTGCCTTCAGGACTACTACAGCCGGTGATGATACCAGAGTGGAAATGGGATATGGTTACGATGGATTTCGTATCAAGATTAACCCTATCTCCGAAAAAGAAAGATGTTATCTGGGTTATTGTTGATTGTTTGACGAAATCAGTACATTTCATTCAGGTACGCACAGGCTTTTCACTTGATAAATTAGCTAAAATTGTACATCTCTTAGATTGTTAGATTGCACAGGGTGCCAGTTTCTATTATTTTGGATAGTGATTCGAGGTTTACATCATGATTTTAAAAGAAATTGCAAAAAGCTTTGGGTACGCGGTTGCATTTTAGTACTGCATTTCATCCTCAAACCGATGGTCAGTTAGAGAGAGTAATTCAGATTCTCGAAGATATGCTTCGTTGCTATATTTTAGAGTTTGAAGACAACTGGGAGAAATATTTACCGTTGGTTGAATTCGCATATAACAACAGTTTTCAATCGAGAATAAATATGGCACTGTATGAAGCTTTGTATCGTCACAAATGTAGAACTCCGTTGTATTGGATCGAACTTAGTGAGAAAAAGATTCATGGGATTGATTTGGTTAGAGAGACCAAAGATAGAGTGAAAGTAATTCATGACAGTTTGAAAGAAGCTTTAGATCGATAGAAATCGCATGTGGATTTGAACCGTAAAGACATTGAATTTTAAATCAGTGACAGAGTATTTTTGAAAGCATCTCTGTGGAAGAAGATTCTTCAATTTGGTCGCAAAGGAAAATTGAGTTCGCAATTTATCAGACCGTACGAGATTATAGAAAGAATAGGGCCAGTGGCATATTGACTAGCTTTACCATCAGAGTTAGAAAAGATTCATAATGTGTTTCATGTATCGATGTAATGCTGATATAGATCAGATCCGTCACATGTAATTTCTCCGTCAGAGATTGAAATTAGCCTAATATGAGGTATAACGAAGAACTGATCAAAATTTTAGCTCGAGAGGTTAAAGAGTTAAGAAACAAGAGCATAGCTTTAGTGAAGGTTCTATGGTAATTGTAACACCCTTTGCCCGTATTCGACGCAGGGATAGGGTTCGAGGTGTTACCGGATTTAAGCCAACACTTTCATACTAAAACGGCCATGAAATTTCGTTCAAATTTAAAACTTTTCATTTCACATGCATACTGTCCCTTAAACGGGCTTACAAGGCCCAAAATGATGCGAACCTAGCCGCGTCATGTTACAAATCAACTCGGCAACATCGAGCATGGCCTAAGCTCGAGGGGCCCAAGTGTAAGATGAAGTTTAATTTCGATTCAACGAGCTCAATTTTGGTTTACCTAGCTCAATGGAGCTCAACTCAGCTTGTTTGAGCTCATTTGAACTCGTTTGAGTTCATTTTATTTCATTTGATTTTAGTTGTTGGAATAAATTTAATAAGTTGTGTTACTTAATTAGTTAATTGTCAGCTCAAATAATTAATTAATTTAATGGAGTCTTAAAGCTGGACATTTTAATTTAGTATATTAAATATGTCTCATATTATTATGTGTTTAATGTGTCTAGCTTAGGACATAATTTAATGTGTCTAATTTAAACAAATTAATTAGCTGCTGCTAATTTAATTTGTCCAGCCGCATGACATAAATTACAATATTTTTAGTTGCTGTCGATTTTTAATGTGTCCTAACTCTTTAATTGTTGTTTACTTTGCAGCAAAAGCAAGCATGGGACGACATTAACAAGGGCCTAAAGCATTAAAGCAGAATCATTGCATGTTCGAATTTAAAGAACAGCAATAAAGGAGCTGCTGGTGCTTAGAACGGCATTAAAGGAGTTGTCTAGCATGAATGGCCGAATTTAATGCAAGGTGCACTTCCCATGAACGGCCTAGGAGCATGAAAGCGTGATTAATGCTAGAAGGCTGCTGGTTGGCGTTTCCCAAGTGGCCATTCGGCCAAAAGGTGGCTGAACATTCAATTTTCCAAGTGAATTTAATTCCAGTAGCTGCTTACTCTTCCCCAAAAGTCTACTCGTGTATTTCAACAGCCAAGATGTTGTTTACACAATGTTTTCACACAAGGAAGCTGATCATTTCGTCCTTTCACATTGAGAGGCTGTTGGGAGCCAAGTTTTCACACCAATGGGACTTTTCATGCGCCTCAAGAACATTAACTTTGCTGATGAACTTTCGGCTGCCCAATAAAGATTAAAAGCTGAACATAATTGTTAAATTGGTTCAATCATTGAATACTTTCAGCATAAGTACTCAACTCAATTAATTAGATGAATTAAGGAGCTTAATTGCTTGATGATTAGGGTCCCCAAAGCAGCTGGAAACTTCAAGGATGTAGCTAGGATCTTTCCAAGAAAATTCTGCTCATTTGAGCTGAATTAAAAAATGTCCATTCAGCCTCCCTAATAGTCCATTCGGTTACCCCATGTTTTAGGCTATAAATATGTGTTAAATTTCATTTGTAAAGGTTAGACAATTTTAGACTTTGTTAATTATATGAACTTAATTGTTCTAGTGAGAATTCAATTCTCTTTATTCACTTTAGGGCTGATCTGACTTATCGGGATTTCGTCTCATGGCGTCTATCTTTCCTTGTTATTTTGAACTTATCACCTTTGTTGGTGTGGCGTTCAAAATTATACCGAGGTTCCTATCATCCTTGATAGCGGGTCTAGGTTTTCTATCAATTTCTCCATCCATATTTCCATTAACTTCTCAACCTAAGTGTCATCTAAGATTCGGGTCAATTTTTCCTATAACGTTGGTTCAATCTTGGCCTTAGCCGATTTTCATCCATCTATCACCAAGTTTCCTTTAACCTTTGTTTGATCCCTTTGATAGATATTTAACCATCCCTCTTTTAGCTTTCTTTAATCAAACCATCAACTTGCTTCCATATCCATTACAAAACTAGCCATTCGAACCTATCTTCCTTGTTTTCATCCCCAATTTTGCAAACCGTTCAAACTTACCCAATTTATCGATCGGGCAACTTTTACGACTCAAATCATCTCGAGGCGAGTTTGTATCACAAACATACATTTGGAGTGGTTCAGAACCAAACCGAGAACTTAAGAAAAACTTAGAAAATTCATGCTTTAAGGCTCTACACGCCCGTGTGATCATTTTGACATGGCCGTGTTGGTTTCCCGTGTGCACCACACGGCCTAGTGTTCATCGGGACACGCCCGTGTCCCTCACTTGTGTAACTCTCTGTCCATTTGGTCATGAACAAAAGAAGGCACACGGCCAAGGCACACACCCGTGTGCTAGGCCGTGTCCACCACACAGTTGAGACACACGGTCGTGTCTCTACCCATGTGTTTACTACCATGCATACTGACTTGAATTTCTAAGGCGCAGGGACACACGGCCGGGTCAGACTGTAACACCCCTCACCCGTATCCAGTGCTGGGACAGGGTTCAAGTGTTACCGGGTTTAACCTTTCACGACATACAAATTCAGCTCACCAAATTTTGCCCAAAAATTAGAACTTTTCAAACACATACATACTGTCCCTTATACAGGCCTTCGAGGCCTAAAACATACTTCGGGGTGGTTCGGGACAAAACAAAAAACATTTGATAGGCTTTGGGCAACTTAATAAATTTACTAGCCTTAGACAGTCACACGCATGTGTGGGTGGGGCCTTGTGGTCACATACGCCCATGTGGCTTGGGACACGACCGTGCCCTCAGCCCGTGTAACTATCTGTTTATGACGTCAGCATGCATTTAGGGGCACAAGGCCAAGACACACGCCCGTGTGTCTAGCCCATGCACTATACTGACTTAAAATTTTAAGTGCAGGGGACGCACGACCATACCACACGCCCATGGGGGCGAGCCGTGTGTCACACACGCCCATGTGGACCTTATTAGGCCATTTTCCAAGCCTTTGGTCACCCTCTATCAACCAATCACACTTATATGTTGCTTTAATACATAATAAGACCAAATTATACACTTATATAAAACCATGATAAACTTCATCGCATGGAAACCTCATATCATCGGTTTATACATGCTAGGTTAATTCCCTTTTTGGATTAAGGGTTTTCATATCTCCTTGACACCTTCAAGATTGGCTCATTCTTATAACTCATTGCCAATTATAACCAAGCCATCACATATGAACATAAACGTGCATGGATTTGTAGGTCATAGCCTACTACAAAATAAGCCAATTCCTATGGCCATATACATATGTGTATCTTTACATGCCTTCACCTTGGCAAAACAAATGACACATATAACAAAATACTCAAAGTTCTATACATGTCATTTAACCAAATAAAAGTGTCTATATACCAAAGCTGGACTAATTGATAGTGTGTTGACTCTCTAACCGTCTTTCAATCTTTACGAGTCCTCGAGCTCTGTAAGACAAGGAAAAGAGAGGGGTAAGCATTTACATGCTTAGTAAGCCTGAATAACTGGAAAGTAAACTTACTGACTAATTAGCATAAAGCCATATTAGGCAATAAAGTCAACAAGCATGAAAATGGTATCCCTATCACATGCACTCAATTTAACAAGTTAGTCGCAATAATAATGTACCATGTAATTTGACTTAGATGAGCTCATCATTCATCATTTCATAGATATACATCATATTAATCCCGTTGAGTTTCTAGGAAATTTCGATGGATTATCCATTTACCGTCAATTCATAAGAATGATCATTTCATGTATGCACTCCCTCGAACCTCACATTTTACGGTGGAATTACCAGTCCAAGCTAAATCCCCGATAATATAAACTCATAAGGTGATGTCGGGATTACCAGTCTAGGCTAAATCCCTTATAATGACAAACGCCCTTGCTGAGTTCAGATTTGAATTGCCAGTCCAGACTAAATTTAGACCCTAATCGGGTTACCCGTCCGGGCTAAATCCTTAATACACATATATTCTTCGAGAGGCTCGATCATTTAAGGAACACCCGTCCGGGCTAGATCCTTTCTATATTTGAGATCAACGGATTATCAGTCCAGGCTAAATCCTTTCTACAACACATGCAGGATCTCAAGTCACATATAAATCATGGTTTATCCGTCGAACTTCCATTTTAACCTCAACCGGGACATTTATCAACATGTCATTGTTAAGAATGCATTTCATGTATTTTCATGCCATCATCAAATGCAATTATCATACATTCTTAAATCATGCAATTAGGCATATTATGAGTTTACTTTAAGCTATCCGAACTTACCTGGTACTCGTCTCGGTATCGTGTTTTGGTTATTTCGAAACCTTTCGTTTTCCTCGATCGACCTTCGAAATTTGTTCTTCGGGGTCTATAACAATAAAAATAAATCATTAACACCTCACATTGTACTTTTTGAGCCTAAATTTCACCCTCGGTCCAAATGACCATTGCCCCTAACCTTTCACATTTTTACGATTTAGTTCCTAGGCTTTTATAATGAAACACATGCAATTTCTACCTTACCCAAGCCTAGCCAAATATTTTTCCCTCTTATGGCAGCCCACATTTTCCATTATTTTCACATTTCTACCACACATTTTACACCTTTTTCAAAAAGGTCCTTTTTAGGGGTTTTTCATGAAAATCACCTAGGAAAAGATGTTTAACACACCTCCAACTTTCATATTCCTCCATAAAACATCAAAATACAAGTAACTCATACATGGGTAAATTTCTAAACATGAACCCTAGCATGAAATATGGGTAGAAATAGAGAGAGTAAGCTACCAGGATTTCAAAAATACGAAGAACATTAAAAACGGGGCTTGAGAGCACTTACTATTAAGCTTGAAAATGTTGAAAACCCTAGCTATGGAGGACTTGAGAATTTCGACTGGTACAAGGGAGAAGATGGCTGAATTTTGCCTTCTTTTTTCTATTTTATTTCATTAAAATGCCAAATGACCAAAATGCCCTTAAGCCTTTTCTTTAAGATTTCATCCATACAAGCCCATTTTTGTCCAAAAACTTAGAAATTTGGAAAATTTCTCTTTAGGATTTTCTAATTAATATTCTAAAGCAATTTCATACAAATTGCTTCTAGAATCCAAGTTTTGAAATTTATTCAATTTGGTCCCTAATTTTCAATTGGACACATTACTCAAAGAATTTCTTCATGAAACTTTAACACAAGTATATACTCATATTCTAGACCTCATAATAATCATAAAATAAATATTTTAATGTCGAATTTGTCGTCTCGAAACCACTATTTTGACTAGGCCCTATTTCGGGATGTTACACACACGCCTATGTGGGCAGACCGTGTGTCACACATGGCCTAGACACACGTCTGTGCGTCTACTCATGTGGACAAATACAAGGTTATTTTCCAAGCCATTTTGTCACCCTCACAACATACGCATACATACTTTTACAATAGCATACAACAAGGCATATATTGGCACTTAAACGTCCATAAACATGTTATGATCATGTCAATTTCTCATGCAATAGATATCATATATTTTACTCACATCTTTACCACATTCATGCCATAATCATTATAGACTCATCACATAAGACCATAGCACATGCATGCATATATAAATAGGTTTACAACCTCAATAGCTAATGTAAGGCAATACATTTGGCTAAAACAAATGTCACACACTCAAATATTTAAACTCCTATACATGCCATAGACTCAAAGTACTTGAAATCACATACACCATTAGCGATAGCTTGACAGTGTGATAATATCTCTGATGAACTCCAACCCGAGCTAACTTGGCAACACTAGAGAACATAGGAAAGGAAGGGGGTAAGCTTTACGCTTAGTAAGTTCATATAAAAACAATAAGAAACTCATTAACATGTTTTTATCAATGTTCCCAACATATTCTCAAGTTCATGATAAGTTGTCTTCTTGTACAATAGTCAATAAAATATTTATATCTGGAGCTAAGAAACTCCAAATTAAGTTCTGTTAATTTTCCTTGAAACTAGACTCATGTACCTTTCTACCATACAATTTCCAGAATTTTTGGTTTAGCAAATTAGTACAGTTTATTCCTCAAATTACCTCTGATTCACTGTCTGACAGTTTCGACCCTTCTGCACTAAAGTTTAATTATCACATAGCACAAGACTCGAATAACGTTCCCGTCTATTTCTTTTGAAAAAGACTCATTAAGGATTCTAAAAATATAAATTATAACTCGTAAATGTTTTTTTACAATTTATAATGATTTTCTCAAATCAAAATAGGGGATTTCAATGTCATTCTGACTCTGTCTCACACAACTTCAAATATCTAATTATAGGAAATTCTTTTGCTTACACGGTTTCGTTTTAAGAAACTAGACTCAATAAGATTTAATTCCATATTTTATTTATCCTCTAACTCATTTCTCACTATTTTTAGTGTATTTTCAAAGTTACACCACTGAAGTAGCCCAAAACTGTCCAGGCTAATTTTCTCATTCACAATTATTGTTCACCAAATTAATACAACATCATTTCATCTATCATGGTAAGAGCACATAGCTATGCACCATAAGCATGGACCCATAATCTTAATGTCATCAAGTATCAAAGACTTATTCCAAATCATGCCATTTTCATAGTATTCACCAAGTACTATATATATCATAGATTATCACATATTAAGGCATTACTCATAAGTTTAGTGTACATACTTGTAAAACTTGTAACATACTCAAGTACATACTTGTACAACTTGTAATAAAGTATATAATCATACCTTCATTAACATGTTCTCCTTAGAGCTTTCATCATATCATCCATTACATTACCCGTTGAACACTCGGGATACTTTGGATGTTCAAAATTATCATACACCAAATAGAATACCAAAGCTATGCCCCATACATGGTCTTACATGGATCCACATATCGTTTCCATATCTCGGATATGGTCTTATACAAGGTCTCATATCAGTACCGATGCCATGTCCCGGACATGGTCTTATACTAGCACACCTATCATCACATTTTCATTGAATCATCACAAGTCAATTCCAATAAAGGCATATATCCATATTCCATACAATATCAAGTATTAAGCACATGATAATGAAGTTGATAAATTACTTTCATACCAACTTACTCTTTTCAAAGAAACATCATAATCCATCAATCTTCCAATATATTAAATCATATAATTTATAAAATATTAATAAGGAATGTAATTAAAACATAACTTTGCATTATTATTATCATACGAACTTACCTTGACACCAAATTGGTAGAAGAGGCCTAAACATCAATTTCTCGTTTTTTCCTCGTTCTAAGCCCGAATCTTGTTTTTCATCATCTTTAACATCAAATTTAACTTACTAAAACAATATACTAATCAAATTAGTCCAATGACACATTTTGGAAAAGTTTTTGATTTTTCCCCTATACTTTGCCATAATTACCAAATTGCCCATAGGCCCGTAAAATGATTTTTATTCAATTTCTTTACTCCTTAAGCCTAGATGAACCATTTTAATAACTATAGCAACTCATAATTTCAACTATTTCACACATTTATTACTTATTTCACAACTTTACAAAATAGTCCATTTAGGTGCTTTCATGCAAATTTCTTTCATGAAAGTTGTTTATAACACTACCAAGACTCATATTGTTCCATAAAAACTCAGAAAACAATACATATGCTTTCATTGAAAAACCCTAGACTCTTAATCATTTTGCAAAATAGTCCCCTCTTTTGAAAGCTCATGCTTTAGGGGTTCCAAAAACAAAAAAATCATCAAGAAAAAGCATTAAAATCACTTACTATCAATGGAGTTTCTTTGCTGAAATTTTCCACCTTCAAAACCCTTTCTTTGCTGCCATTTTTGGTGAAAGAGAAGAAGAAAAAATGAAAGAAAATGACAACTTTTTCTTTATTTTATTTTATTACCAAAAAGTCACCTAATATCCCATAAATTTTGGCTTTTTGACCAATCTTGTCTCCCTTGGCTGGTCACCTCTATTAAAAAGGGTATAATTTCCATTTGAAGGCCTTCAATTTTAGTTATCTAGCTATTAGACACATTTAGGCACTAAAATACAACTTTTACCTTTTACGCGATTTATTCCTTTTTCAAAATTAAGCCCTCAAACGCTAAAATTAATTCACCAAAATTTTCATGCACCTTTATAAACATGCTATATCACATAAAATAACATCAAAATAATTTTCTACAGGCTCAAAATAGTGGTTCTAAAACCACTGTTCTGACTAGGCCCAAAATCGGGTTGTTACAGTAACGGCACATGGGAACCTGAGGAAGCTATGAGAAAACAATTCCCTAACCTATTTTTTTGGTAAGATTTTCGGGGACAAAAATTCCTAAGGGTGAGAGTTGTAGCAATCTGTTTTTAGTCAAATCGAAACAATGGTTTTGGGACCACAAATCTGAGGTTGAAATAATTATTTTATTATTATTTTATGGTCTACAACATGAACACATGATTGTTTGAAAATTTCGTTAAGAAATTTTATCGTTTGAATGCTTAATTTGATAAAAAAGACTAAATTGCGTAAAGTGTAAAAGCGGTGTTCTAATAGCTAAAGGTGTCTAATAGCTATGGAACGTTAAAGTGGAGGTCCTTATGTGGTAATTAGCCCATTAATATGTTAGTGGATGATAATGGCTTGGTAATTTTGAAATTGGTGATAATTTTCAAGGTTAATTTTGGTATTTAGTAAATAAAGGTTAATTAAATAAAACAAAACAAAATTTGTTCTCATTTCATCTTCTATAATCGAAAATTAGGGCTTATGAAGCCATTTTTGTGCTCAATCTTTTGGAAATCTCTTCCTTGTCTAATTGGTATGCATTTTGTCCCGTTTTTAATGATTTCTATGTTTTTAGAGTTGTTGTAACTTTATCTAGCTAGCCCAGGGACTAATTTGCAATACTGTTAAAGGTTTAGGGTTTTTCCATTGATGAATGTACATGTATTTTGATGCTTGATGATAGAAAATGTATGGTTGTTGTTAGATAAACAACATTTGTAAAGTGATTTTTGGTAAAATTGTCAATTAGGGATTAAATTGAGAAATGTGAAAAATTTGTGGTATAAATGTAAAATAAATGAAATATATGGGCTACTATGATGATAAGAGAAATTTGGCTAGCATGGGTAGGGACCTAATTGCATGAATTTGTATTTTTATGAGTTAAGGACTAAATTGTAAAGATGTTAAACTATTGGGGAAAAGTGTAATGTAACACCCCTAACCCGTATCCGTCGCCGGAATAGAGTCATAAGGCATTACAGAATAAAACACGGTCCCAAACAATTAAATATAAATATATATAATTAATCATATAAACAAGTATAGAAAGTTAATCAAAATTATTTTCATAAACTAATACAACTTTTAAATTTGGACATTTCATATCATATGTATATAAATAGACATATCGTTCACATGCAACTGTATAAAATATAATATGCATAAAAAATTTCATATATGCGGCATTAACATAGTAATCTATATGAATCTCATATGTTTTACATATTAATACCATTAAAAGCAAGTATTTGGTTATAAATCAACTCACTTCATTTCTTGGTTTAATCGGCTAATATATGTATATCATTATACACATTCACAACTTACACTTAATTAGTAAATTCATATAGCTATATACATAGGTAAAAAGCACCCATAAATATGAACACTTTTATACTCATACAAGACACATAAAAACTTAATGAATATTACAAGAGCAAATGTCATATACGCATGTCTTAACTTAATTCATAAATGAACACCAAAATTTGCATCATGCATATGTCTTCCTCTTTACCTATTAATTTTATAATCTACATTAACTCAATTACATTCTTAATGAACCATATGGCCATATATATATATAACATCATACAAATATATACAATGCGCAACTTACCCTAAAATAAAGATTATACTTAGCATTAAATACATACTAAAACAACCAACCAAAATGATCATGCAACACATGCAATACCTACCACTTAGCAACCGAATCTATTAAACTAGCATACATTCACCCATCACTTTAATTACCACATTACATAATTTCATCAAAAACTAATTACTATACCTAGTACATACTATCATAGCCGAACCTCATTACTTAAAATTACACACGTATACAAGACTTCCATTATCATTTTATCAACAATCAAGCCCATTAATATGTTTCAGTCAAAGACATGACAAATTAAGACTAAACATAGTAATCAAATTCACCTATATAATTATTATTAGTATGAAACACAACCAAGGTAGTCAAACATAGTTATGATCGATTTCTTCATGCCTCATCCAAAATCATTAGCCAACTTCAATGTACAATCACATAACACAAAAGATATTCATTCATGGCATATAGCATAATAACCAAATGGAATTAAACCACAAATATGCCAAAACCAAAATCTAGCATAGAAATTAAGCCATTTTCGCATGGCCTTATACATAACCAAAGTTCATTATTTCAAACGAAATCCAGCCTATACATGCCATAGTTCCAAAATGTAACTTATAAAATACCAAAAGCTGTCGATAGTGTGATAGACTTTGCTGACGATCCCTGAGCTTGTAACTTGAATCCAAAATCTATAAAACAGAAACAAATATACACACAGTAAGCTATTATAGCTTAGTAAGCCATAAGCAAATAAACAATCTAGTGATATAACCAACTCATTTTAAACTAAATCGAATTATACTAGCATAAATATGCCTAGTCTCAAACTACCAATTTCATAAATGATATTTTTGTTTTTATACGAAATTTCCACCTTGTCCGAATGCTCATATAACCAATATAAGTAATTCAGACTTCACTTACAAAGCCAATATATCATTAGATAATCAAATATACTTATACTCATAAACACAAACTCAAGCATCATAATAGATCATCATGTACACATTACCTAAATGGCCGAATACACATGGTTACATACATACACATATCACATATCATTTCGAAAACAATCACAATATATCTATCAAGATCGAACACACTTTTATAATTATACACATTCTATATTTACCTCATAAGTCATTTGTATCAAACATTAAGTACTTACTTACCTTATCACAAGTGATAATAACCTATTCCATACCTGGTCATTTAGCTTATTCAACATGTACGTTCACACATTATCATAGCCCAATGAACCATTCAGAATTGGATAGGACACTTGAATAAACACACAAGTCGTACAATGCCAACGTCCCAGACGTGGTCTTACATGTAGTCACGTATCGATGCCACTGTCCCAGACAGGGTTTTACTCGTAAACACATATCGGAATCATATATCGATGCCATGGTCTTACTTGTACACATATATCAGAATCCCATGTCATGACAAATGTATCCTAACTATTCCTAAGGTTCATACGGGGCTTTTAGACGTCGTAACTCGGTCGAAACCAATTCGGAGATATAATAGCCAAGCTTAATCATATTCGGCCATAGCTTATATATGTTCAAACATTTCATACCAGCATATAATATTAACATTTAACTACAATTAAACACGTCTATTTGCTTATAAACTTACCTCGGACGATGTAAAACGGAATAAGGCAGCTAGTCGATAACTTTCGTTTTTCCCTGATCCAAATCCGATTTCTTTGGTTCTTGATCTAAACATATTCAAATTAAGCTCATTCAAACATATTTTCATTCAATTTAGTCCAAAAACACATAAATGGGAAAATTACCATTTTACCTCTGACATTTATAATTTTTACAATTTAGTCCCTATTGTACAAAACACAAAATATGCAAAATCTCAAAATACCCATGTTAGGCCGAATGTTCCTAGTGTTCTTACAAGTCCATATATTTCATTTATTTCATATTTTAGTCCCTCAAATTATTATTTTTTCAATTTAGTCCTAATTACTCAAAATTATCAAAAACTCCAATACAAAACATGTTAATCTAAAACATATCTTTCATATTTTATCATCAAACAACAAAAATCACAAGCTCTCAACAATGGCATAACTCAAAATATTCACCAAAATAAAAAATTCAAGCATGGGTTTTGTAGTACTCGAAGCAACGATCTCAAAAACGTAAAAATTATAAAAAACCGAGCTAGAACTTACCTTGAATCAAGCTTGAAAGAGCCGAAAGCTAGGTTTCTTTTCTCTTTTATTTTGTTTTAATTTCAGAAATGGTGAATAAAATATGAACATGTCTTTTTTATTTTATTATATTATAACTTATTATAATTTTAAGTTTAATTACATATATATCCTTAATGATATAATATAAAAACCATATAATTTATGTCTTATACCGTCCTACCAAAGAGTTAATGGGATAGTTACAACATAAATACCCCAACTTAAAAAGCCACTAACAATTTGGCCCTTATGCTTTAAACTATCAAGTTTTCAATTTACGCGATTAAGTCCTTTTATTTAATCAGATACCTAAACGACAAAATTAAATCACAAAAAAATCACAGATACAAATTCACACAAAATAAACATAGAATATAATTTTTAAGTATTTTTGACTCGAATTCATGGTCCCGAAACCACAGTTCCGATTAGGGTTTAAATCGGGCTGTTACATGTAATTTTGCCATAATGTGATTTTGGGCTAAATTGAATAGAATGATAATTATATAAGTTAAATTTGATTACATTTAGATCAAGAAAATTGAGGTTCGGATCTGGATCGGGGGAAAAATAAAGTATTAGACTAGACGATCCATTTTGTTATTTTTGCGATCGAGGTAAGTTCGTATGTTAATAAACATTAATATAAATGTGTTTTTAAATGCTTTATTATTGAATTAATTGTGAATACAATCCTACAAATATGTTCAACAAAGATTCGACAATGTGAAATCCCGGTTGAACCTTAGGAATAGGTTAGGATACAAATGACATGTCATTAGGGCTTATGTGTTTGGGTGTAGTCCGTACAACCTACCGATGGCTGAGTTATCTGGCATGTATTGCAGATTCTCATCATCTTGTGTGAGCAGCACCGTGTAGCTACATCATGACCATCAGCTTGTGTGAGCGGACCCGTTGATAGCTCAAGAGTGAGCATTATATGAGATATGAGATTGTGATAACTTCGGCTATGTATTGGCACTTAGGGTGCAAGATTCCTGGGTATCCAATATTATTCCAAATGGTTCAATGGGTATATCAAGGATATGGACGAGTATGAGATTGATACGAGTTAGTACAGGTATGTACATGAACCATACAAGCATTGAATCAAAGAAACTTGTGAATTTCATATCTAACATTGTGAATGAATATGTGATAGGTTTGTGGATCAATATGAGTTATGTTATGATATGTTAATTGCTTAAATTGTATATATATGGTAAGTTTTACTTTAAGCATACGAGCTTACTAAGCTTTATAGCTTACTCTGTTTACTTTGTCATGTTTTATAGTGAATATCGAAGCTTGCTTAGATTTGGGAGTTGTCGGAGATCTCATCGCACTATCAAGCTATCATTTTGGTACTTTGAACTTATATATTTGGTTATATGGCATGTACAAGAGTTATGGTCATTTTGTTATATATGTTAGTAATGGATTTAGCCATTTGATTTGGCTTGTAAATGATGAACGATTAGTTACGTGTATAGCCATGTGACTTGGCTTATTTTAGCATGCTTGGTGATGTATATATATGTGCAAAAAGGCCTTTTGATATGTTGTGTATAATTGCCATTTATATGCCTTTTGTGAATTGGTATTTGGAGTATCAAATGGTTGAATTTGAGATTGGTATGCTTGTGGTTTTAGTAGATCGATTTGGTGCTCGATGCCTCGAATAGGAGGCAATACACTCGGTACTTCTTCCGGGAAAACATCCTCAAATTCTTATAAAAGAGACAACATAGAAGAATGTAGATCGTAGGGTAACTCGTTAGTGTTTAACAAAATTTCTTTGTACATAAGTACAAATATAGGTTGCCTTAAAGTTAAAGCTCTCTGAACATCACTCGCTATCAAGCTTCCGGTCAAAGAGTCGATCCACCTCTCGAAGCATAGCTTGAAGATTAAGGTTCGAAACATTTCTAACAGGTTGTCGATCTTGTCACTCCTCCATATTTCATTCAGGATTTTGTGACAACAAAGAAAATAAAACAAATCAAAACTAAAGAAAGATAATAATTGAAACCTCACAACAAATCTTACATTCACTCGGAAAGAAAGAAATTGATAGCACTTACGCTCATGTTTGCACTCGTATGTTGGCTTTTACCTCCTCTCAATTGTACTCATGCTCTCGTGCCTTTTTTCGCTCCTTCTTTTCTCATGACTTCGTAAGCAGACTTGCCAAGGCTTAATCGTAGGCTTAGGGGTCGGTCACAAATTGGGAAACAAGGGGATTAATGAAGAGGGATAGGGTAGGTTGAAAGAAAAGATAAAAAAGGGTTTAAGTGTAGCTTGGAATGGGTAGGAATGGTTGAGAATGGGAATTTTCTTGATCGGGAAATACAAGAATAAATACAAATTTTCAACTCAAATTTTTTTTGAATTTTTTTCGAACTTACTTCGGTTCTTCACGTACTAATCTGAGTTTGTCTTTGAAATTTTATACTTCTCATTTTAACGGCTCTGATACCAAATAATACGATCTGCCTCGAATGATAAGTCGAGTCGTATTTACGTTGCCTGATTGTCTACGAGATTGTATGGTTCAATTAGATGAATATCTAACTAAATCAATGAAATAGGCTCAACTGGGATTGAAGGATCAAAAATAAAATGGCTAATTGGAAAAGGAAAATATTTGGTTATCAAATAAGTGGTAAAATTTGATTATGTTTTGGATATGGTAAAAGAATGGAAAGAAACGGCTCAAGAAGCAAGTAAGAACCAACACTAATTAGTGTTGACCCAATACTTATATGCTTTTGAAAAGGTTTGTAAATTCGGTCACACTTGCGAAAGTAATAAGTTCGGGAAAGGCAAAGAACGGGTTGACGCCACTAGCTTTATAGATAAGCCAACAAGTGTTTGAACAAAATTGGAGAAAAGTATTTCTTACCAAATGAGCAGAGTTTCATTAAAATGTCCAAGCTGTCCTTCAAAATGGCTGGTTACACATATTTATAGGTATAGAAAAACTAGCTGAATAGTCACATCTTAATTTACTAGTTAAAACTGAAATTAAACTCAAGTCTCTTGGCATTCTTGTAACAATTAAATCCATCCTTGAATTCACTTTAATTCAGCTGAATAAATATCCTTGATTGCTTGAAAAATGTCTCTTGAGATATTCCTTGGCTAGCTGAAAAGACACTAGCTACTTAATGGTGTTTTGAATGCTTGTTTTAATATTTAGAAGAACTAAATCAGCTGGTAGGTGAAGGGGTTGCAACTAAATTTAAAAGAGTGTTAAAATGCTCCTTAAAACTCCTTAATTGATGTATGGAACCTCCCTTGTAACAACTCATTCCTTTGTAACCGAAAAAAACACTTTAAAAGTCACTTCCATTAAGTTGTAACAGCCTTGAAATGTAACAGTTGTAAGATGAAAAGACATGAAATAAACACATTAAAATGAATTTTATTAAACACAATTAATCACTAATTAAACTCAATCACATTAAATACTTAACTTTAATAAATGAACTAGAAACAAAAGCATCAATTAATGCAGCAACTAGTTTAATTAAAAGAAGCAAAATTAAATAAACTTGAACTCATGCTTCAATAAATTATCCTAGTAACTAGATTAATTAAATAAGCATATTATTAAATGAAGTTCAATAAATAAATAAAAACTCGAATAAATAAACTAAGATGAGTTGAATTAAACCAACAACTCTATATTAAACTTAAGATGAGTTTATTAAAATTTAAAATTCTACTTGCAATAAATTGCAAGTAATGCTTATGGGGTTCGTCCATGCATGATTAATGGGTTCGACTTCTTGTTCTTCCCAAACTCGTTTCACGTAGCTTGCCAATGTGTCTTTAAATTTCTTAGCTCGTGACCTAGAAATAGGCCCTTGTGGCAACTTAATGGATTCAGTAGAGACATCCCAAGCTAAGGTCGTATCATATGGGATGGCATTAAACTTGGTGTGCTGATGGTTTAGCTCTCCAAGCACCCCTTCGTGGACATCAAAGGCCAAAAGAGCTGATGATTACATCTCCAAAGCAGCATTTTAAAGCTTTCACATTTGCTGGAAATTCCATTCACAGTTGTGGCCATTCGGTTATATGTGTTCACACATATGGGACTACTCAAATTTGGTTTTCACACAGGAGGACCATTGAAATGCCCTAAGCTGCACATTAAAGTCAAGACCATTTAGCTCCACAAAGCAACCCATTTAAGAGAGCATTTAGTCCCCTTAGCTGAACATAGACAAGGCTATTCAGCTCTCCACCAAGTCACTTAATGTCCAGCTGAATAATCACCATCTAGAAGCTGACCATTTGTGTTTTCCATGCCAAAAAGCTTCTAGGGACGTTCAAGAAGCTTCAAGGAAATTTTCAGCCCCTTTCTAGCTTCAATGTGCTGTCTATTCAGCTCCTTCAAAGACCATTCGGCTAGCCACTTGTTTTAGCTATAAATTTCAGCTCATTTCATTTTGTAAAAGAACTTTTTACATTTTGATTAATGAAACTTTGTTTCTGTGAGGTTTACTTCCTCTCAACTTTCGTACGAGTCTCGAGCGACTTATCTAGCTTGCTAGTGGTGTCAACCAAACTTGTTTTTAGAACTTATCACCATCACTTGGTGTGGCATTCTCCTATCCAACTACCTATCACTCTTTCACCTTAAATGATATAGGAACTGGGGTGACACTCATCATAGTGTTGAATCACTCCTGAAGTTTAAGTTCGTTTTCCATCTTACTAATCTTTCTTTACTTACTTATTATCCAAAATCGAGCCATTCACATATCTCCTATCTTGTTTCTTTTTAGCCAAACCTACTTCCATTTATCTAGCCAACTTTGAACCCCTTTTTACTACATTCAACCTCCTAATCCGCTGTAACATTCGATACCTGGCCTAGACACTATGGCTGAATCTGGCGATGTCTCATTGAAGTGTTTTTTGTAAATCGAGATATTGTTGAAAAACCCATTCTCTATTAAAACTCTTTGTGCAATCTTAAAGACGTTCGCTTATGTTCAAATTGTGAGTTGGTTGCCAAAAAGTTATTCATATTAAAACGTCCTTATTATATATATTTTAAAAAGCATTATTCATTTCCAAAATATCATTTTATAGCGGAAGCTTTTTGAAACAGTTACTTACTTACGTTCACTTTGTAAAAACATTGTTTCTTTTGAAACTCGTGTTTTCCTAACACTAGCAGTTATAAACCAAAGCAAATAAAAATCCCCATTTTAAAGTTAAAATCCATAAAGGTCATTATTACAGTAAAATACCCCAAAATTAAAATCAATTATAAATTAAAAACAAATATGAAAGCACGAGCGGTTGTGTGGCCACCCTCAAGTCCCTTGCAGCACCAATCAGCCTAAGACTGAGGATTACCTGTACAGTTAAACAGATGGGTGACTTTACGAAAACTCAGTGTGTAATCCCATAATAAACAAACAGTCAATCATACAGTGAACAAAAGCGATGCGGCCCTAAGCCCATATCGATATGATAGCGATGCGGGCCTTAGCCCATTTCTCAAGAATGATGAGTAGTCTGGGCCTTAGCCTATTTCAGTAACAATAGCAGTGGGAATATCAGTTTGGGCTTTAGCCCATTTCAATATAGAAACAATCATGTTTTTGGACCTTGGCCCATTGCGATCATAATGTCGATGCGAAGAATGAGAATTAGTGCAAGTAACCATGATCAATCTGAGAATGATGTCGATGCGGTATGCAAACAGAAAATCCTACCCAATCCAGCCTCTACACACCATCTCTATACCAACCCTACACACCATGTGGGGATAAAATCGACCTACCCAGCCCTACACTCCAAGTAGCACCGATTGTGGCACTAGAACAGTATTTGCAGTAGAGCTGCCAGTAATAGGCTTAAAGCCATCAATGATTTGCAGTAGAGCTACCAGTACAGTACACTTCCTCCAATCATATATAAACCCATCCCCATGCAATGCATCATGCAACGTGTCATGTCATATCATAGTATTATACATGTACTCAATACAGTTACAAATAGCATGCTAAAATATAAACATACATCACATAGGGGAAAAACAGTCATCTTACCATATAAGGGCAAAATAGTCATTCTACCCCACAAGCGTAAAACTGTCATTTTACCATATAAGGGTAAAATAGTCATTTTACCTCACAAGGGCAAAATAGTCATTTTACCACGTAAGGGCAAAACAACCATTTTACCACCTAAGGGGTCCAGGCACACTTATCGACCCAGCAGAATGTCCACGATCGTCTCGGGTGACCCATGCAACCCTAACATACAAACAGTAAAAATAGGCCCAAAGCCCATAATGCGACCCATGTGGGCCTACACGCCCGTTTGGCCCATGAAGCCCAAAAATGGCCTTGGCTGTGTGAGCTATATAGCTTGGCCCAATAATCTCCACACGTCTGTGTGGTTTACCCGTGTGGGGCCCATGATCCCGTGGGGTCCACATGGCCCATTTCGGCCCAATGTGGCCCAAAACGGCCTAAGCCCATGAAATCATTCATGGTGGCCTCTTTGGTTAAACACCCATATTTTATGCGTTCGAATTACCCTACGAGCGAGCGCACGCTCGTGTAGCGTCAGTAGTCATACTTTTCGACTTTTACAGATTTACGATAATGGCAGTGTGGTTACACACCTGTTTGTGAAAATGAGTGAATAGTTCCCGAGTACTCCAACCTATATTCAAACACCATACATCATTAGTCCCTTTATCAACAGGATTAATCAATCCTTTTTTATAACACTTATTAAATCAGTTTCTTAACACTTGCCTTGGTCGCTCGACTGGGGGGTCACTCCCTTAATCCACTGCCAAAGACTGGTTCAACTCCTTTTTAAAAGTATTCTACAATCCAACCAAGACTTAACAATCTAAACCACATATTAAGCATCCAAAAGATTGTACTAACTCATAACACTTACCAAAAATGCCAAACCCAAAAATAGGGGAAGAAACAATCGGCCCACGCCCTCAACAAAAGCCGGAAGCACACAATATGCTAGAGGTAAAGGCTTAGCACAACACAACCCCTAGCAAAGTCGACAGAGAGCAATGAAGAATCGGTACAGTGGAAAACCAACAGTATTCGGTCAAGAAGTGACAAAGGGTATTTGGTTTAAGCAGTGAAAGAGGAAAGCCTGATGTAAAAGATTAGAGAGGAAGAAAGTCAGAGACCATTCGGCAACAGTACCAAGGTGCAACTATTGACACCCGAAAAAGTTGATAAGGGCAAAAGAGAAGAGTATTCGGCCAAAGAAAAAGAAAAAAAGGTAAATACTAATGTAACACCCCAAACCCGGCCCAGACGCTATGCCGAATCTGGTGTGTCACACTGAAGTGTTTTAGTGAAAACCGTGTTTTCATTGAAGACCCTTCTTAAAATAAAAGAAACCTTAATTAACAAAAAAAAAAACACACACACACACATTTCAGTTGCGAAAACCTTGTTTGAAACATTTGATTTAAGAAAACTTATCATTTAAAATTTTAATTGTAGAAATGTAGAAAACATACTATAATTTAGGAAACCCATGTTCAACTTCTTGTAAATTACAATGAAAATAATAATAATAATTCAAGTAATAATAACATAATGAAAACCTTTTTACAATCTGATCTGAAACATACTTAATTAAATAAAAACTTATATGCTTGAAAAAAACAAGTCCAAATTATCTTGCTAACTGGCCACCCAGAGTCCCTCCAAACATCGAACCTTCTACTAAGCATCACCTGAAAATAAAATAAAAGAGGGGGTAAGTTTTTGCAAACTCAGTGTGTACAACCCTCAAAGAAAACAAGCATTCAAAAAAAAACATCATTCATCGTTCATCATTCATGCAATGCAATCCCATCCAATTATCCATTCGCTACACACCGGCTCCGTCCCCTGTCACACCATGTGGGGATATAAATATCAACCCACCCAATCCACACACCATGGTAGCCTGGTTGCAGAACTACCTTCATTTACATATTGGGCCTTAAAAGTCGTCGGTAGATCCACGATTGTCAAGAAACCATGCGATCCTCATATACTTCCTCCATTCCATAATTCCCAATCCATATGCAACCTAAGCAGAATATCATATGTATGCATGTCACATCCACAAAACTTACATTCAACACCTAGGGGTATTTTGGTCATTTTTTCCCTTAGGGGCATTTCGGTAATTTTCCCTTAATTACGGTTTTCACTTACCTTGGCCCGTTAACAAGTCCTGTGAGTTAAGATGAATGAATACTATGCACCAGGTAGGATTCCAAAGAAGAGGAGGTGGGTCATTAAGACCGCTTAAGTACCAAGCTCTCCCTAGATCCAATCCTAGACATCCATACTCGTTGCCACACCTTAACCCTTTAACTAGTCCACGGTCGCAATATATTAATTAAGTCTTATCTGGATATCATATACTAGGCCCAAAACCCCTTACAAAGCCCAAATAATTTCACATACCTGTATCTGACCAATTAAGCCCAATCATATTCATATGGCCCATTAGGCCCAAATCACATTTATATGGCTTGTTAGGCCCAGTCACATTCATATTCATACTCACATACAAATTCCTATCACAAAGCATCAATACTCAGTTTTTGCCTATTATGGGCCCAACAGCCCATTGGGCCCATTTAGCCCATTCCGGCCCATAGGGCCAAATCATAACCTAAGTCCACGGAATCGCTTGTGCGCCTCAGGCAACCTATCAGTTTCCCTCTTACGAGTGTTCGCGCACTCGCAAGACTACCGTAGCCAAACTTTTGGCTTTTCGGCATTTCAGCTTTTCGGCTTTTGCCGATTCATTGTGTGTGTGCAGTGTATGTACACACCTGGTAAGCAAGCGTGATGCGATCTCCTTAGCCCAAACCTACAATCGATATCACTCAAATATTAATCACACGTACTTATCGATTACTTTACCAAAAGCTGAAATCTCACCTTAACCTTACCTGAACGCCAAGCCTTTACTAGCTTTTACTTTGATCACTAAACACGCGTATTTCTCAGATCTGAAGAGCAAATCGACAGGAATCCAAAATCGAGATCTAACACTAGTTCCCTACCAAAGTCGATTAGAAAGAAGTGAGGGACCGAATACTCGATACTTATCAAAAACCGATTGGGAGAGCGAACACTTACACTAGAACCGACTGGGTGGAAAGAGTAGTGCCAGCACCAAAGGTATTCGGCTATTAGAGATTTGAATGGAAACAATTGATTACTCAGCACAAAAGAAGAGAGGAAGAAGAATCGGCTAAAGCAAAGAAAATGTTGAGTAGAGGAGGGATAAGAATTCGGCACAAAGTGAAGGAAAATTTGTCATTAGCTTTTCAACCCTCCCATTCGGCACCTATATATAGCCCTATAGGTGAATTCTTCAAGCCTAAGTTCCCAATTCAGCTCCACTTACTCCTAACTTCTCATCTCCTCATTTTTCTCCCTGATAACCCCTTGATCCTTTCCTTAATTTTCTCTTCTGAACACTCCCCTTAGAGTCCATCTTCACGCCACTTCCATCCTTCTAGAAGGCCAAAATTAAACTCTAAAAATACTAAGCTAGGATTTGAACCTTGGACCCCCTTGCTAGCTACAACGCCACCTCACTACACCTTATGTGGCGTCACTTAGCCACTCCACCATAGGCTTTTTTTGTGTCCAATTGTTTCTTCATTTATTCAAAAGCCCACCTACTTGTCAGCACTGATTCTTTTAATAATTAAATTATAATTTCTTCTACCCCTTAATTTGAACTCAACCTTAGCTAAGACCTACTAAAATTATCGCTTGGATAATAATATTAAACATAATTTTTATCAAAATCAAAAATAAAGAAAATTTGGGATTTTGAGATTTTTTTTGGATTTCGGGATTTTTGGATTTCGGGAAAATAAACAACTCTACCCCCTAAAAGAAATTTTGTCCTCGAAATTGACCTGGTTTAAATAGTTGAGGATATTGACGTCGCATCACTTCTTCAAATTCCCAAGTAGCCTCCTCAGCCTTGTGATTCTACCAAAGTACTTTGACCAATGGAACAGATTTCCTTCTCAGTACTTTGACATCTCAACCAATTATTTGTATGGGCTCTTCCTCGAAATTCAGGTCTGGCATGACCTCAAATTTTCCACCGCCACGACATGTGAAGGATCTGAGCGATACTGCCTTAGCATGGAAACATGAAACACGTCTTGGATATGGCTTAGTTCAGGAGGTAACTCCAGCTGATAAGCGACTGGCCCAATTCGTCATACCACCTGATATGGCCTAATGAACCTTGGGCTTAGCTTCCCATTTCGTCCAAACCTTAACACTTTCTTCCACGGAGAGACCTTTGGAAAAACTAAGTCTCCTACTGCATACTCTATTTCTCGACATTTAAGGCCAGCATACGACCTTTGCCTATCCGAGGCCTCCTTCATACGATCTCGAATCAATTTTACCTTATCCTCAGTATCGGCTACTAACTTAGGGCCCAAAACTCTCCGTTCGCCCAACTCCGTCCAACATGTTGGAGTTCGACACCTTTACCCATACAGTACTTCATACGGAGCCATCCCAATGCTTGCTTGGTAGCTATTATTGCACACGAATTCGGCTAACGGTAAATAGTCCTCCCAACTACCTCGAAACTCAATCACGCATCCCCTCAACATATCTTCCAACACTTAGATCACCCTTTTTGACTGTCTATTAGTTTGAGGGTGGAAAGCCGTATTGAAATTCAACCAAGTACCCAACGCCTCATGCAGCTTCTTCCAAAATTGTGAAGTGAAATGTGGGTCCCTATCAGATATTATGGAAATTGGCACTCCATGCAATCTTACAATCTCCACCACATATAGCCTAGCCAGCTTTTGCAACGAGTAATCAGTGCGAATCGGTACAAAATAGGAAAACTTGGTTAACCGATCCACTATGACCCATATTGAGTCTTTCTTAGTAGGCATCAAGGGTAGCCCACTAACAAAGTCTATAGTGATCCTTTCCCACTTCCAAAGTGGAATCTTCACTGGCTGAAGTAATCCTAAAGGCAACTAATGTTCCGCTTTCACCTTTTGACAAACCAAGCATTTACCTACGAACTCCATAACCTCGTGCTTAAGTCCAGGCCACCAATAAAGCTGACGCAAATTCTGATACATCTTGTTTCCGCCAGGATGCATTGCATAGAGACCGCTATGTGCTTCCCGTAGAACAGACTGCCTTAGATCATCGTCCTTTGGTATACACATTCTCCCACGAAAACACAATACTCCTTCACCATTTATCCCAAAGTCTGATGTCTCCCCACTCTCCACTTGTTTAAAGCGAGCACTCAAAGTCTCATCCACTAATTGCTTACTCCTTATCTACTCGATCCACACCGGCTTTACTTAAAGCTCGACTAGAAAGCTACCATCATCCTTAAACGGGCAAGCATAGCTCTCAAGTCTGACCTAGCCCTACGACTCAATGCATCGGCTACCACATTCGCTTTTCCAGGGTGGTATTCAATCGTACAATCATAATCCTTTAATAACTCCACCCACTTACGTTGCCAGGTACCTCAAACTCTTGTGGTCCTGAATAGATTATGCACTTCTGCCCGTATAAGTAATGGCTCCATATCTTGAGCGCGAACACCACCGTAGCTAGCTCTAAATCATGGGTTGGGTAATTCACCTCGTGAGTCTTAAGTTGTCGTGACGCATACACAACCACCTTTCCTTCTTGCATCAATACGCAACCTAAGCCTACATGCGACGCGTCACTATAAACCGTAAACTCTTTCCCAGGCACTGGCTGAATCAACACAGGGGCCTCAGTTAAAACTTTCTTAAGTTTTTCAAAACTCTCTTACTGCTTGTCTGTCCAAACAAATGCACCCCTTTCTTCAATAACTTAGTTAAGGGTGCAGCAATTACGAAAAAAGCCCTCAACAAATTGCCTATAGTATCCTGCCAAGCCCAGAAAACTTTAGATTTCTGATACCGTCTTGGGTGTTTTCCAGTCTAACACCGCTTCAATTTTTCGAGGATCCACATTAACCCCCTCGACTGACACCACATGTCCTAGAAAAGTAACCTCCCTTAGCCAAAATTCACACTTACTGAATTTGGCATACAACTGCTTCTCCCTCAAAGTCTGCAACACAATCCTTAAGTGTGCATCATGCTCATCCTTATCTTTTGAGTACACCAAAATGTCATCTATAAAGACTAACACGAACCGATACAAGTAGGGTTGAAAAACCCAATTCATGAGATCCATGAAAGCGGCAGGTGCGTTCGTCAGCCCGAATGGCATCACCAAGAACTCGTAGTGCCCTAGTTCTAAAAGCTGTCTTATGAACATCTGCCTCCTTAACCCTTAGTTGGTGATACCCCGAATGTAGGTCAATCTTCGAGAACCCCGAAGCTCCCCTAAACTGATCAAAAAGATCATCGATTCTTGGTAGAGGGTACTTGTTTTTAATAGTTAACTTGTTTAACTGTCGATAATCGATGCACATTCGTAAGGTTCCATCCTTCTTCTTCACGAATAACACCGGTGCTCCTCATGGAGACACACTTGGTCGAATGAACCCTCGATCCAACAATTCATGAATCTGGGCCTTAAGTTCCACCAGCTCTTTTGGTGCCATCTGATAAGGAGCGATAGACACCGGTGCCGTCCTAAGTAACAACTTGATTCCAAATTCTACTTCTCTGCTGGGTGGTAACCCAGGCAGCTCATGGGAAAAGACATCTGAAAATTCCCTAATTGCTCTCAACTCCTTAACAGTAAGGCTCTTAGCCTCCGTATCACTAATATAAGCCAAAAAGGCTTCGCATCCCTTTCGTACTAACTTTTTAGCCCTTAAAGCTAAAATCACGTTCGACAGATAGTTCCGGCGTTCACCAATCACCACTACTTCCTTATCCTCTGCCGTTCTTAACACCATCCACTTTGCAGCACAATCTAAAGTGGCTCGGTGCTTCACCAGCCAATCCATACCTAAGATTAAGTCAAATTCGCTAAACGGCAGTTCCATCAAATCCGCTAAAAAGGTAACCCTGTGACAACCCGAATTAGGGCCTAATCGGAATAGTGGTTTCGTGACCACAAATCTGAGATAGAAATAATTATTTTATAATTATTTTGAGGTTATGATATGATTGCATGATTGTGTGAAAATTTTATGAAGAAATTCCATGCATAAAATGCTTAATTTGAAGTTAGGGGCTAAATCGAATAAGCTGCAAAACTTGCATTCTAGAAGTTTTTAGTATGAAATTGCTTTGAAATATTAATTAGGAGGTCTTAAATAGCAATTTGACCAATTTCTAAAATTTTGGACAAAAATGGGCTTGTACATAAAAATTTTCAAAGAAAGGCATTAAGGGCATTTTGGTCATTTGTATATTAAATGAAATAAAATGGGAAAAATAACACAAAATTGGTTATCATCTTCATTAGTTAGTTGCTGCAGAAAATTGCTCTCCTCCATAGCTAGGGTTTCTTCAACTTTGAAGCTCCATAGTAAGTGATTTCAAGCCCCGTTTTTAATGTTCTTTACGTTTTTGGATTCCCGGTAGCTCGATTAAGCTTATGCTAACAATAATTCAACCTAGGGTTCATATTTGGAAAAATACCCATAGGTGAAATTTGTGTATTTTGATGTTTTATGATAGAATATGAGGTTTTAAATTATGTTAGACAACTTGTGCTACTCGGTTTTAAGTGAAAATGAGTAAAACGGCATAATCGGTAAAAATACCTATTGTTCACAACTATGTGTTAGAGTGAGAATTTGATGTGGTCATAGAAGATAAAAATGTTCAGCATGTCATAAAACATAAGAATAAGGGCTGAAATTAAATTTCCGAGCCTAGGGGCAAAATTGTAATTTTGTAAAAGTTAGGGGGCAAAAATGTAATTTTTCTATAATGTGATCTTTGGATTAAAATAAATAGTATGAGTGCTAAATGAGCTAAATGTGTTGTTATTGTAACACCCCAAACCCGTCCCAGACGTTATGGCCGAATCTGACATGCCACATAAGAGTTTGAAAATTCATGTTTCATTTTAGTGTTTTTAAAAAAAAAAATTGACTTTTAATAAATTAACAAGTGAATGGAAGCTGGGCACCAGGTAGGTATCCGAAACAGAGGAGGTGAGCCATGAAGGCTGCTTAAGTACCAAGCTCTTCGATTGGATCCAATCCTAGACATGCCCACTGCCATTGCCACACTTAGTTATAACAAGTTGAAGTTTATTTAAGTGAATATTCTTTAAAGTTGAATAATCGTGTCATTGTGTTATCTTAAAGACGAGTTCCATTTTGAAAACGCGTCCTAAGCCTAGCCCATTAATTATCAGTCAGTTTAAAGTTAAAAAAAAATAATCCCGAAAATAAAATAAAAGGAAAGTTAAAATGGCCTTATTACAACCCAAAAATAAATAATAAGTAAATAAATAAAGAAATCTTAAAGGAAACCAAATGCTTAATTAAAAAAACCCAAGGGCAATCACCGTGGCCACTCTGAATCCCTCTCGGCTCCAAGTCCCTCATCATGGCTCTCCTGCAGGTTAAGGAAAAAGGGGTGAGTTTGGAAACTCAGTGTACAACAAGCCCCTTTCAGAGCCCAAAACAATATCACTGTTGGGCCTTAGCCCAAGTCCAAGCTCAACATATCTTTGGGCCGTAGCCTTTTCATATTTCATATTATCGGGCCAAGCCTTCACATATTTCATACATTGGCGAAGCCTTCATCAGAAACGATATGGCCCATAGGCCCATTTCAATATCACATGTAATGTCAATGAAAGAATGAATGCAAGCCCATTTGGGAGACTACTCAACCCACCATCCGCATCGCCCACCCGTACCAACCAAGCTCTCCATGTGGGGAATAACTCAACCCACCCCACCAAAACTCTCCACTTTGGTAGCATATTTGCTTTATCATATAGTCTGGAGGCCTTGCCTCTTTTTAATAATGGGGCATAAGCCCTTTCCGTGGCCTGGGGCATAAGCCCATTATCAAAGCGGGGCATAAGCCCTTTATTAATGGGGCATAAGCCCTTTTTGCACTTCCTCCATCCATATAAAAACCCAACCCCATGTATTTATGAATTCATCATGTGCAAATCATATATATATCATGTGCATATCATACATATCATGTGCATATCATACATCTCATGTGCATATCATACATATCATGTACATCAAAATCCTATGTAACAAATTCATAATTAAACCCTAGGGGTATAATGGTCATTTTTACCTAGGGGCAAAATGATCATTTTCATATTATAAGGGTAATTTCGTAATCTTACCAAATTTTAGGAATTTTCCATATTCATTATCGATTACTAACTATTTGTTTGTTTTAACCATGAATCTGGCCCATTTTTAACTAAACCAAAGTTATTGGGCTAAAAACCCTAATGGGCCCCACATAGCCGATTTGTCCTCTAGGCCCATTTAGCCTGTTTTCCATATTGGTATTACCAGTCTTAACGTGCAATTTAACAGGTTTTCAATTTCTACCAATTTTTTTCCAAATGGGCCCGAAAACCCATTGGGCCCGATTTTAGCCCCTCGAGGCCCAACTTACCAAGAATGCCAGAAATCTCATTCTTACCGTTTCCATTGTTCTCAATCATCATCTCATGGATTTTAACTAACTCGTGAGCATTCGCTCTGCTCATAAGTTCTCGAAATGCCGAAAATTTGGCATTTCGCTTTTCGGCATTTATCGCTTTAAGCTATGAAAAGGGTTCGTTACACACCTGTTTGGCGATATTCCTTGACGAGATCTCCTACACGATTTCTCCTATAATCCATCATTAATAATCAGCTTCCCATAATTGAACTAAACCAGTAATCATCTAATATTAATACTTACACATTCGGCCACCATCCATAATGGCCTTAGGAATTTTACCTTGCCGCGATTGATGACTAGGCCTAGCCACCCAGATGATCCAAGCTATTTCAAGTCGACACTACTCCTTGCTGCTCCTTCACTAAATAAACCACAAAAATATTAAAAGAAGACCCCATAAGGCCTATACACATATTCGGCCATCTCCTAAATTATGGGGTTTGGCTTTTGGCCAAAAGTTACTCTAGGAATTATTTAGAGTTTGAACGCTTACCACCGTCTTTCTTCTCTAGAATCAGACGCCTAAAAGGTAAAAGAATTGAACGCCAAAAATTGAAAAGGAAAGAAAAGGTTGCTGGTCACAAGAATCGGCACCACCCTATCCTCACCGATTTGGCTTTTTTTTTTTTTGCGGTATTTAGGCAGAAGTAGAGATTAAGGAAAGAAATAATGGTGAATAAAGGGAAATAGTGGGCTGGTTTGAATGAAGGAGAAGGAATAAAAGATGGAAGAAGAGATGGTAGATTCGACTGCAAAAGAAAAAGAGAGAAGAGACTAATCCTCTAGGGAGAAAACGGCACAAAAATACCTATGTGCCGAAAATCCCTTACTAAACCTCTCTGTCGAAAATTCCCCCTCCAATCTCCTTTATTCAGCCAACTCTATCTTCATATCAATTCCCTAAAATCTCTCCCCTTATCCCTCCTTAATCCATGCATTTAATCGACTCAAACTCTCCCCAAAGAGTTCCATTCAGCTACAACTCTTACATGCTCAAAACATAAAAATTAGCATCCTTTTTGCCAACATAGGGAATCGATCCTAGGTCTTCCCCCTCTATGCTCCACACGCCACATTTTTAGGAGCTTAGTGGCGTCACCCTTGCCACTTTACCAAAGCTCTTTTTGTGATACACTTTACCCACAACTTTATATAAGGGCACCTCGCCAGAGCCCCTAACTCCTAAGTCCAAAATTTAAAAATTCTACTGGTTTTGGCCAATTCATGGGCCTTCCATAAGCCCATTTACATACTTAAATTATGAATTCCATAATCACATACCAAATTTTAGAAACTTTACTAAAATCTCAAGAATCGCGAAAAACCCGAAAATCAGGATATTACAACTCTACCCTCCTTAAAGAAATTTGGCCTCGAAATTTACTCGATCCAAAACAGTTGAGGGTATTCTTTGACGCATTGCCTCTTGATCTCCCAAGTAGCTTCTTCCTTGCCATGGTTCCTCCAAAGTACCTTTACTAATGGAACCGACTTCCTTCTCAACACCTTGACATTGCGATCAAGTATTTGCATTGAGTTCTTCTTGAAAGTCGATCGATCGCACTTCGATTTCGCAGCGCACGATGTGAGTTGGGTCGAACGATATCGCCAAAGCATGGACACATGAAAAACATCGTGAATACGATCCGATTCTGGAGGTAACTCTAGCTGATAAGCCACCGCCCTATCCGTTTAACAATTTGATAAGGCCCAATAAACCGTGGACTCGACTTGCCCTTCTTACCAAATCTCAATATCTTCTTCCAAGGCGAAACTTTCAAGAAGACCATGTCTCCAATCGCATATTCAACATCCTTACGCTCGGATCGGCATAAGACTTTTGTCGATCCACGCCTCCTTTAACCGATTCCTGATCACCTTAATCTTGTCTTCGGTATCTGCTACCAACTCTGGCCCAAGGACTTGCCTTTCTCCTAACTCCGTCCAGCAAGTGGGCGAACGACACCTTCGCCCATATAATGCCTCGTAAGGAGCCATCTGGATACTTGCTTGGTAACTGTTGTTATACGCGAACTCTGCCAATGGCAAATAGTCCTCCCAACTGCCTCTAAACTCGATAACACGACCTCTCAACATGTCTTCTAAAATCTGAATGACCTCTCTCGATCGCCCATCCGACTGAGGGTGAAAAGCCGTACTAAAATCTAATCGCGTTCCCAATGCCTCATGCAACTTCTGCCAAAATCGAGATGTAAACCTTGGGTCTCTGTCAGAAATTATTGATACTGGCACCCCATGTAACCGTACTATCTCCGCCACATACAACTTAGCCAGCTTCTGTAGTGAGTAATCAGTTCGGACAGGTATGAAATGGGCAGACTTCGTGAGCCTATCTACAATTACCCAAACTGAGTCCTTCTTGGAGGGTGTCAACGGCAATCCACTTACAAAATCCATTGTTACCCTTTCCCACTTCCAAAGTGGTACCTTTCTCGGGTTGTAATAATCCTCGAAGGCGATTGATGCTCGACCTTCACTGTTGACACGTTAAACATTTCCCTACAAATTCGGTCACTTCTCGCTTAAGCCCAGGCCACCAATATAGCTCTCGTAAGTCTCGATACAACTTACTCCCTCCTGGATGCATAGCACAAGGTCCTTTATGTGCCTCTTTTAAAATCATCAATCTCAAGTCCGAGTCTTTTGGCATACAAATTCTTCCTCGAAAACAAAGAACTCCCTCGCTATTTAATCCAAAGTCTGGATTCTCCCTCTTCTCAACTTGCTGAAACCGAGGAACCAACGACTCATCCTCCAACTGTTGCTTCTTAATCTGTTCCACCCAAGTTGGTCTCACTTGTAATTCTGCCAATAAGCTTCCATCGTCATACAAACTTAAGCGAGCAAACATTACCTTCAATTACGCCACGATCCTTCGACTTAATGCATCAGCCCACGACATTTGCCTTACGGATGGTACTCAATCGAGCGATCATAGTCCTTTAACACTCTCTATCCACCTTCGTTGTCTAAGGTTTAGTTCCTTTTGAGTCGCAAGTACTTAAGACTCTTGTGATCCGTATAAATGATGCATTTCTCCCCATACAAGTAATGCCTCCATATCTTTAGTGCAAAAATCACTGCGCCAACTCCAAGTCATGCGTAGGATAGTTTACCTCATGAGGCTTAAGTCGTCGTGAAGCATAAGCGACTACTTTACCCTCTTGCATCAACACGCAGCCCAAACCGACATGTGACGATCATCTGTACACAACGAAATCCTTACGGACTCTGGGTGAATCAACATTGGCGCTTCGCCGTAACTTCCTTTAACTTCTCAAAAGCCTCTTGTTGCTTATTTGTCCAAACGAACGGTGCTCCCTTCCTTATAAGTTTCGTTAACGGTGCCGCCAACACAGAAAATCCTTCCACAAACCTTCGATAATAACCTGCCAACCCCAGAAAACTTCGGATTTCAGTTACTGACCTTGGTGGCTTCCATTCCAGAATTGCCTCAATCTTCCGAGGGTCTACCTTGATTCCCTCGGCAGACACAACATGCCCTAAAAAAGCTACTTCCCTCAGCCAAAACTCGCACTTACTAAACTTTGCGTAAAGTTGCTTTTCCCTTAATACTTGCAAAGACAACACGAAGATGTTCATCATGCTTCTCTTACGTTTCCGAATACACCAATATATCATCAATAAAAACGACTACAAACCGATCTAAGTATGATTTGGAAAACCCGATTCATTAAATCCATAAAAGTGCGGTGCATTAGTCAAACCAAAAGGCATCACGAGAACTCGTAATGACCGTATCGAGTTACGAATGTCGTCTTATGAATATCCACTTCTTTGACTCTCAAGCGATGATATCGACCGAAGATCAATCTTAGAAAATACCGAGGCTCCTTTCGGTTGATCAAGCGGATCGTCGATTCTTGGCAAGGATACTTGTTTTTATCGTCGGTTTATTCAAGCGCCGATAGTCGATGCACATCCGCATGGTCCCATCTTTCTTCTTTACGAATAACACCGAGTGCGCCCACTGAGAAACACTTGGTCGTATAAACCCTCTATCCAACAAATTCGAATTTGGGCTTTCAATTCTACCAACTCCTTTGGTGCCATCCTATAAGGCGCAATGGACACAGAAATGTCATTTCGGGCAACAAGTCAATTCCAAACTCAACTTCCCTGTTCGGGGGTAATCCAGGAAGTTCCTCCGGAAATACATCTTGAAATTCCTTGATGGTCCTAACTGACTCCATAGTCGTCCCCTTTGGTTCAACTTGATTCACCACTGCTAAAAACGCCTTACAACCTTTCCGAATCAACTTCTCGGCTCTTAAAACTGAAACTACATTGGACAAGTAATTCCTTCGCCCCTATGACCATTATCTCTTCATCCATACCAGATTCTTAGCACCATTCTCTTCGCAGCACAATCCAACGTTGCCCTATGTTTAGTTAGCCAGTCCATACCCAAAATAAGATCAAAATCCCCAAATGGCAGCTCCATCAATTCCCCTTCAAAAATCTTATCTTGTATCTCTAGAGGCACAGCCCTAAAGAGTTTATCTACCTTGACCGAGTGTCCCAAAGGACTTATCACTGATACCCCACTTATAGTCTCCTCAGGAAGCATACCCAATGCCCCAGATACCTCACAAGCAACATATGAGTGAGTGGAACCCACATCAATTAAAGCAGTGTAAGGCTTGTTATAAATGAAGAACGTACCAGTTATAACATCAGGAGCGTCACCCTCCTCACGACGTCGTGCCGCATAAACCAACGCCGGCTGTCGAGCTTCCGCATGTCCAAAGACTCCCGCACGGTGCTCCACGTCCTCGTCCATTACCATTGCCACCTGCGCTTGCCCACGACCCTCTCGTGGTGGTGGTCCCCTCGCCGAGATTGGACATCCCTTTGTTCTCGCCGCTACTTTCGAAGGCTGTTCTCCGAGGACATTCTCTCGAACTTATGTTCCTTTGACCCACAACGAAAACATGCTCCAGTTCGCTTCAAAGCATTCCCCATATGCACTCGCCACAATCCCCGCAAGCTTGCGATCTAAAAGTATTCACTGGAGTGCTCGAACGGTTCTCGCCATTCTAGCTCTTTTGACATTTCTATTTACAACACCCGAGGGTCCAGAATCCCTCTTAAATGCGGGTCGATCCTTCTCACGATTCTACCGCTCATCCGTTTTACCTCCTCCGCTATTTTAGCCTTTTCTACCATTGCAGCAAAATTGGCTCCCACTGTGGAGCTATCAGCACCCTAAGCTCATCACGAAGGCCATCCTCGAATCGAACACTGCGCTCATATTCGGTCGCAACTATCCCACTAGCATATCGATCTCGCTTTAAGAATTACGCCTCATACTACGCGCATGATCTTATCACCCCGAGTCAAATTCAAGAATTCCTTCCGACGAGCATCCACATAGCTAGCTCCCACATATCTCCCCTTAAAAGCGATTTTGAACAATTCCTGTGTTACTCGTTCAACCTGAGTACTCTCCTTCTGATAATCCACCACCGGTATGCCTCGTCTCGTAGCAGCGACACAGCCCCTTTTAGCTTTTGCTCCACAGAACAATCTAAATCATCCATAATTCGCTCTGTTGCCTCTAGCCAATATTCAGCCACATTTGGGGCTACTCCAGATACGCCCCTGAAAACCTCTGCTCCGTTAGCCCGGAGACGCTCAGAGATGGATCCCCTATTCACTGTCCCAGTGCTAGCTCCAGCAACTCTCTCTAAAACCCTTAACATGGCTTGGGACAAAGCATCATCCCCCGCAGCCCGATCATAAGACCCAGTCTCCGTTGCTTGAGGCACAGATGCCTCCTCAGCTGGCCTATGCCCTGAGGATGAAGATTCAGCCTGCACCCTTCCGCGACCACGTCCGCGGCCTCGTCCACGAGTTCCTCTTGTACTCATATCTAATTACGAATTTTATGGTATTAGTATAATGTTCCACTGTTTATTAAGAAAATATCTTATGGAAATATAACTGTTTCGGGTTTGTTTTCGTATCGTCGTAGCCTAGCTACAGTCTTATTTCTACCGTTTTACAGCTCTACCCTATCTAAAGTATCATAGTAGGGTCTCAATTCTATTCATAGCATCATATCATTATCGCATAACATAAAAAGAGTATACTTACAGACTTGGTGCCGGGGAATCAGTGCGCCGCTTCTTTTTCCAATCCATTTAAAACTCAAAAACCATATTTTTAGTCATAGAGAATAGAAATTTTAAATTTTGATTTTGAAATACCCTTGTAACACCCTTGTTTTGAAACTTTTGATTTTAGCCCCGTTTTATAAACCAGGCAAACTTGAACCATTTTAACATGTATACCTTGTAAAACATCTTTGAAAAGAACTTCCCAATACCATTTCCAAAAATACCCTTCTTGGGCCTAAGTTTTCGAAAAGATTTTTTTTTGGACCCGATCCATGGTAGAGTTGTTGCAGCAACGGCTCGATACCACTAAATGTAACACCCTAAACCCGGCCCAGACGTTATGGCCGAATCTGACATGCCACATAAGAGTTTGAAAATTCATGTTTCATTTTAGTGTTTTTTAAAAAAAAAAATTGACTTTTAATAAATTAACAAGTGAATGGAAGCTGGGCACCAGGTAGGTATCCGAAACAGAGGAGGTGAGCCATGAAGGCTGCTTAAGTACCAAGCTCTTCGATTGGATCCAATCCTAGACATGCCCACTGCCATTGCCACACTTAGTTATAACGAGTTGAAGTTTATTTAAGTGAATATTCTTTAAAGTTGAATAATCGTGTCATTGTGTTATCTTAAAGACGAGTTCCATTTTGAAAACGCGTCCTAAGCCTAGCCCATTAATTATCGATCGGTTTAAAGTTAAAAAAATCCGAAAATAAAATAAAAGGAAAGTTAAAATGGCCTTATTACAACCCAAAAATAAATAATAAGTAAATAAATAAAGAAATCTTAAAGGAAACCAAATGCTTAATTAAAAAACCCAAGGGCAATCACCGTGGGTACACTCAATCCCCTCTCGGCTCCAAGTCCCCTCATCATGGCTCTCTGCAGGTTAAGGAAAAGGGGGTGAGTTTGGAAACTCAGTGTACAACAAGCCCCTTTCAGAGCCCAAAACAATATCAGCCTGTTGGGCCTTAGCCCAAGTCCAAGCTCAACATATACTGGGCCGTAGCCTTTTCATATTTCATATTACTGGGCCGAAGCCTTCACATATTTCATATTACTGGCCGAAGCCTTCACTGTAAACGATATGGCCCATAGGCCCATTTCAATATCACATGTAATGTCAATGAAAGAATGAATGCAAGCCCATTTGGGGAGACTACTCAACCCACCATCCGCTACTGTCCACCCGTACCAACCAAGCTCTCCATGTGGGGAATAACTCAACCCACCCAGCCAAAACTCTCCACTGGCAGCATAGCTGCTTTATCATATAACTGGAGGCCTTGCCTCTTTTTAATAACTGGGGCATAAGCCCTTTTTGCACTTCCTCCATCCATATAAAAAAACCCAACCCCATGTATTTATGAATTCATCATGTGCAAATCATATATATATCATGTGCATATCATACATATCATGTGCATATCATACATCTCATGTGCATATCATACATATCATGTACATCAAAATCCTATGTAACAAATTCATAATTAAACCCTAGGGTATAATGGTCATTTTTACCTAGGGGCAAAAGCAATCATTTTCATATTATAAGGGTAATTTCGTAATCTTACCAAATTTTAGGAATTTTCCATATTCATTATCGATTACTAACTATTTGTTTGTTTTAACCGCTGAATCCGCCCATTTTTAACGAAAACCGAGGCAGTTATTGGGCTAAAACCCCTAATGGGCCCCACATAGCCGATTTGTCCTCTAGGCCCATTTAGCCTGTTTTCCATATTGGTATTACCAGTCTTAACGTGCAATTTAACAGTTTTCAATTTCTACCAATTTTTTCCAAATGGCCCGAAAACCCATTGGGCCCGATTTTAGCCCCTCGAGGCCCAACTTACCAAGAATGCCGAAATCTCATTCTTACCGTTTCCATTGTTCTCAATCATCATCTCATGGATTTTAACTAACTTCGTGAGCATTCGCTCTGCTCATAAGTTCTCGAAATGCCGAATTTGGCATTTTCGCTTTTCGGCATTTATCGCTTTAAGCTATGAAAAAGGGTTCGTTACACACACTGTTTGGCGATATTCCTTGACGAGATCTCTACACGATTTCTCCTATAATCCATCATTAATAATCAGCTTCCCATAATTGAACTAAACCAGTAATCATCTAATATTAATATTTTACACATTCGGCCACCATCCATAATAATGCCTTAGGAATTTTACCTTGCCGCGATTGATGACTAGGCCTAGCCACTCCAAATGATCCAAGCTATTTCAAGTCGACACTACTCCTTGCTGCTCCTTCACTAAATAAACCACAAAAATATTAAAAGAAGACCCCATAAGGCCTATACACATATTCGGCCATCTCCTAAATTATGGGGTTTCGGCTTTTGGCCAAAAGTTACTCTAGGAATTATTTAGAGTTTGAACGCTTACCACCGTCTTTCTTCTCTAGAATCTGTACGCCTAAAAGGTAAAAGAATTGAACGCCAAAAATTGAAAAGGAAAGAAAAGGTTGCTGGTCACAAGAATCGGCACCACCCTATCCTCACTGATTTCGGCTTTTTTTTTTTGCGGTATTTCGGCAGAAGTAGAGATTAAGGAAAGAAATAATGGTGAATAAAGGGAAATAGTGGGCTGGTTTGAATGAAGGAGAAGGAATAAAAGATGGAAGAAGAGATGGTAGATTCGACTGCAAAAGAAAAAGAGAGAAGAGACTAATCCTCTAGGGAGAAAACGGCACAAAAATACCTATGTGCCGAAAATCCCTTACTAAACCTCTCTGCCGAAAATTCCCCCTCCAATCTCCTTTATTCAGCCAACTCTATCTTCATATCAATTCCCTAAAGTCTCTCCCCTTATCCCTCCTTAATCCATGCATTTAACTGACTCAAACTCTCCCCCAAAGAGTTCCATTCAGCTACAACTCTTACATGCTCAAAACATAAAAATTAGCATCCTTTTTGCCAACATAGGGAATCGATCCCAGGTCTTCCCCCTCTATGCTCCACACGCCACATTTTTAGGAGCTTAGTGGCGTCACCCTTGCCACTTTACCAAAGCTCTTTTTGTGATACACTTTACCCACAACTTTATATAAGGGCACCTCGCCAGAGCCCCTAACTCCTAAGTCCAAAATTTAAAAATTCTACTGGGTTTTGGCCAACTCATGGGCCTTCCATAAGCCCATTTACATACTTAAATTATGAATTCCATAATCACATACCAAATTTTAGAAACTTTACTAAAATCTCAAGAATCGCGAAAAACCCGAAAATCAGGATATTACAGTTATAGATCAAGAAAGGCGTGGAATTGACCTCGAACGAGGGAAGGAAAAAGTTTTGGACTAAATCACAAAATTTCCACATTTTGCACCGAGGTAAGTTTGCATGTAAATATTATATTATTTTCATTTACATTCCTATATATTTCAGCCTATTATATGAATATACTAACTGATGTTAAAATATAAATCGACTATTGGGAGAATAAAAATAAATAATAGAGAGGAATCCCGATTGAACATTCGGAGAGATCGAATAAAATAGAGGGAGCGTAGCTAGGTCACATGTATGATGCTGAGTGCACATCATGTGTACAAGAAAGCTACGAAATACCATGTAGTAGCTAGGTCACATGTGTGATACGGGATGTATCCCATGTAGACAAGAGAGCTACGTAAGAGATAAATGTAGCTAGGTCACATGTGTGATACGGGATGTATCCCATGTAGACAAGAGAGCTACGTAATAAATAAATGTAGCTAGGTCGCATGTGTGATTCCAAGTGAAGGACACCATGTAGACAAGAAAGCTACGAGACAAATTGGCTAGGTCACATGAGTGGTATTAAGTGTTCACCATGTGTACAAGAGAGCCGAATTAAAATGAAGTATGATGGTGGGTGTGTGTGCTAAAACCATTAAATATCGAGGATTGATCCGAATTGTTCAACGGGATGGTTTTGTGGTGACGTTATGGTTATGGACCTATACTTATGATGAATGAATTGTGGTGAAAATGATTTGTGGCATATCTATATATGTAAGATAAAATGAGGGTAGCATAAAGAATGTGTGAAAGAGTGAAATTTGCATTAAAACTGTTTTGGACGGTAGCAGTGATGTGATTTTGAAAAATCACCAAAAATAGGAGGAACATAATTAGAGGTTGAATGAGATGTGCAAGTAAATTTTAATGAGTCTACTTTCATATAAAAGAATCATAACAAGCAAAGGAATTTTATATTTTGAGATATTTACAATTGTGTGTGACTTGCTCAGGATGAATGTGTGATCCCCTGTTTCAACTTTGAAAAATCATTAAAAATTGTAAAAAGCAAATTAAGAAATATAGTTTACATACCTAAATTCCTTATTGAGTCTAGTTTTAAATGAAACAAATTTCAGGGTTATTTGAATTTTTTACTGAGAGAAATTCAATTCGTAGTGAACAGAGGTCAGACTAGTCGAGCTGTGTAACAGGGGAAGCTTTAACTAATAAACTGTACTAATCGGCTGAACCAAAAATTCTAGAAAAAAATTAGCAAAGAGATTTATGAGTCTAGATTCAGGGAAATTTTACGGATTTGAATTTCGAGTTTTTCAACTCGAGTTATAATTTATTTAGTGAATATGATGCAGGGGGGATAGCTTGATCAAATTGGGACAAACAATAAAAGTATAAAAATATTTTATAATTGAGTTATGTTGTAAACATGTTAGATTTCTTATTTGTTATTTATATACTTACTTACTAAGCTATATGCTTATCTTCTTTTTTTTTTTTTTCTTGTCTTATAGAGTTACTAAGCAGATTGGGAATTGAAGATCGTGGAGACCCATCCACGCTATCAATACTTTTTGGTACATTGTGAACACTATTTTGAAATATGGCATGTATAGCGAGACTTGGTTATTTTGTTACGTGTCATAAATGTCTAGGTTTAAATTACTACTTATAGTATCAAGCTAATCATTTTGTATGAAACCTTTGGAGTTAGTTTGTATTGTTAATAATGAGATGTTATAATGATCAAATTGCACGCTATATTTTTGTTGGGTTTTATTTAATAGTATTTACCATGATTTGTTAATACCTCGTACCTGCTCCGCTACGGATATGGGTAAGGGTGTTACATTTTTAGTGGTATCGAGCTATGGTTTAGTCGGTTCTCGGACTAATAAAGTGTGTGTAAAAGTCTAGCTATACATGCCATAAAAATATTGTGATAGTGTGGTGACTCGACTATTCTAAATTGTGTTTTGTTTTAATATAGTAATGGATCCTGAAGGAACTACGGTGATGATCTTTGCTAGTAATGCACCGGGCCCGCACAAGGGACGTGCACTGTGGAAAGTAGACCGAGACGTTGAGACAGGGAGATGAGGCTCGGGATGCCTTTCTCCAAAGGATGAACAATTGGTATACTTGAATTTATTCGAGCAAATCCAAATACTCAACCTCCTCCACCCCCTCCTATACCTCGGATGATTCCTGTAGTTGCTCAAGATGTAAATTTGGTAAGGATGAACAAGCCTCCAGTTGACAAGATTCGAAAACAAGGGTAGAAGAGTTTAGAGCAAAGATCGACGATGATCCTGAAAAAGCGGAATTACGGCTTGAGAATTCTCTACGTGTATTTGATGAGCTCTCATGTACACAGAAGAATGCTTAAAGTGTGATGTATCACTTTTGAGAGATTCGGCCTACCATTGGTGGAAGACTTTGGTATCGGTGGTGCCAAAAGAAAAAGTTACTTGGGATTTCTTCAGGAAGAATTTAGAAAAAATACATAAGTCAACGATTTATGGATCAAAAACGGAAGGAGTTCCTTGAATTGAAGCAAGGCAAGATGTCTGTGGCAGAATATGAACGCGAATTTGTGAGACTTAGCAAGTATGCCCGCGAATTTGTGAGACTTAGCAAGTATGCCCAGGAATGTGTGTCAACTGAGGCCATTATGTGCAGAAGGTTTGAAGATGGGCTGAATGAGGACATTAAAGTGCTTGTAGGAATTTTGGAATTGAAAGAATTTGTTGTATTGGTTGATCGAGCTCTTAAAGCTGAAGAATTGAACAAAGAAAAAAGAAAAGCTGCTATTGAGGCTCGAGATGCCAGAAAAAGACCGATAAGCAAGCCATTTCAATCTCAATCAAAGAGGTCTAAAGAGGCAAACCCTCGAATGACAGTTTCAATTGGGAGTCACCACGAGAGATCGTGGTAGAGCGCGTATTCGGGGTCTAAAGCTCAAGCTACTTCGGTGGCAAGTGTGGGTAATGTGCGACCTAGAAAGCCCGAGTGTCGCAATGTGGCCGGCAACATTATGGTGAGTGTTGGGGAACCGAGCGAGCTTGTTTGGTGCGGTTCTCGCGAGCATTTTATTAGAGATTGTCAGGAGAAAGTTAAAGAAGAAAGATTTGAGAATGCTAGATGAATACCACCGCTAGTAGAGGTAGACCACCGAGAAATACTGGAGGTGGGACTAGCGATAAAGCTGCGATGAAAGACTCGATGGCAAGATCGAAGCTAGAGCACTGCTAGAGCTTATGCTATACGTGCCCGAGAAGATGCATCATCTCCGATGTCATTCTTGGTACATTTTCTCTCTATGATACTATTGTTATTGCATTGATTGATCCGGGTCCACTCATTCCTATATTTGCATGAATTTAGTATCTAATAAAAGTTGCTGTTGAGTTTCATCGAGTTTACGATTAAAGTGTCGAACCCTTAGGCCAATATGTGCTAGTTGACAAGGTTTGCAAGAATTGCCCATTAATGATTCAAGGTCACCGTTTTCTCCGCAAATTTGATGTTGTTACCATTTAATGAGTTTGATGTTATCTTGGGAATGGGTGGTTGACATTGTATGATGCTAAGGTAGATTGTAAACAAAAGACACTAGAGTTGAAATGTGAAAATGGAGAAATTTTGTGGGTTGAAACCGATTTAATCAAATAAATTGCCTATGGTGATTTCGCACATGTCCGCACGTAAATATATGAGGAAAGGGTGTGAAGCTTATCTCGCTTATGTAATGAATCTTGAGTTGCCTCAAGCTGAAGCTTGAATCGCAGACCAGATAGTTTGTGAGTTTCGGATGTATTTCCGGAGGAATTGCAGGTTGCCTCGAACAGAGAGATAGAGTTTGCCATTGATTTGTTGCCGAGCATCTTGCACCGATCTCGATTGCTCCATATAGAATGGCTCAGTGAATTAAAAGAATTGAAGGCTCGATTCTGAGGAATTAACAGATAAGGGATTTGTGAGACCGAGTTTCTCTCCCTGAGGGTGCTCCTGTATTATTCAGTAAAGAAGAAGGATGGTTCAATGAGACTTTGCATTTATTATCGTCACTCAATAAGGTGACTATAAAGAACAAGTACCCATTGCCGAGGATTGATGATTTATTTGATCGGTTTAAAGGGGCTACTGATGTTTTCAAAGATTGATTTAAGGTCTGGTTACTACCGGTTGAGAGTTAAGGAGTCGATGTGTTAAAACCGCCTTTAGGACAAGATATGGACATTATGAGTTTCTTGTAATGCCTTTTCGGCTTAACAAATGCTCCAGCTATATTTATGGACTTAATGAATCGGATCTTTCGCCATATTTGGATAAGTTTGTAGTAGTATTCATAGATGACATTCTAATTTATTCTCGGGATGAGTTTGAACATGCCGAACACTTGAGAACCATATTGCAGATCTTGAGAGAAAAGAAATTGTTTGCCAAGTTTAGTAAAAGTGAGTTCAAGCCGTGAAGTCGGATTTTTGGGACATATAGTCTCAGGTGATGGTATTCGGGTGGATCCAAGCAAGATTTCTGCGATCGTTGATTGGAAACCGCCAAAGAATGTATTTGAGGTTAGAAGCTTTTTAGGCTTAGCCGGATATTATAGACGTTTTGTTGAGGGATTTTCGATGATTGCCTCTCCTATGACTAAGTTGCTGCAAAAGAATGTTAAGTTTGAATGGGTGATGAATGTCAGCAGAGTTTTGAAAAGTTGAAAGCACGATTGACTGAAGCACCAATTTTAGTACAGCCTGAGCCAGGAAAAGAGTTCGTAATTTATAGTGATGCATCGTTGACAGGCCTTGGATGTGTGTTGATGCAAGAGGGTAAGGTGGTAGCTTATGCTTCGAGACAGTTAAAACCGCATGAAAAGAATTATCCTACACATGATTTGGAATTGGCCGCTATTGTCTTTGCTTTGAAGATTTGGCGACATTATTTGTACTGATGAAAAATGCCGAATTTTTACCGATCACAAAAGTTTGAAGTATTTGATGAATCAAAAGGATCGAATCTGCGATAAATAAGATGGCTTGAATTATTAAAGGATTATGATCTAGTGATTGATTATCATCCGGGAAAAGCAAATATAGTTGCTTGATGCTTTGAGCAGAAAATTTCTTTTACTTTGAGAACCATGAATATGGGATTAGCATTGTCACGATGATGGGTCAATCTTAGCAGAGATGAGAGCTAAACCGTTATTTCTCCAGTTGATTTGTGATGCTCAAAAGGATGATAATGAGTTGCGGACCAAAAGAACTCAATGCGAATCAGGTTACGACTCAGATTTTCGAGTTGGACCAGACGATTGTTTAATGTTTCGAGACAGAATATGTGTGCCGAAAAATAATGAATTGATTCAGAAAATATTACAAGAGGCGCACAATGGCTGTTTATCAGTTCACCCTGGTAGCACAAAAATGTATAAAGATTTAAAGAAGTTGTATTGGTGGCCAGGTATGAAAAGGGACATTTCTGAATTTGTAACCAAGTGTTTGGTCTGTCAACAAGTAAAAGCCGAACATCAAGTGCCTTCAGGACTACTTCAGCTGGTAATGGTGCCTGAGTGGAAATGGGACAAGATTACCATGGATTTTGTAACCGGTTTGCCTTTGACTCCTAAAAAGAAGGATCTTGTATCGGGTAGTGGTTGATAGATTAACAAAATCAGCCCACTTTATATCGAGACGCACCGATTACTCACTTGATAAATTAGCGAATTATATATTGCTGAAATTGTGAGGTTGCACGGGGTACCTATGTCTATAATATTAGATAGAGATCAGAGATTTACCTCAAGATTTTGGAAAAAGTTACAAGAAGCTTTGGGTACAAAATTGAACTTTAGTACGCGTTCCATCCACAAACAGATGGTCAATCGGAAAGAGTAATCCAGTACTCGAAGATATGCTTAGATCTTGTGTTTTAGAATTTGGAGGTAGTTGGGAGAAATATCTATCTTTAATTGAGTTTGCCTACAATATGATTATCGATCAAGTATACAAATGGCACCGCATTGAAGCCTTGTATGGTCGTAAGTGTCGGACTCCTTTATATTGGGTGAACTCGGTGAGAAAGCAGATTCACGGAGTTGATCTAGTTAAAGAAACGAAGAGAAAGTAAAAGTAATTCGGGATTGCTTGAAAGTCGCTTCAGACCGAAAAAAGTCATATGCGAGATTTTAAAAGAAAAGAGATTGAATTTCAAGTGGGTGATAAAGTGTTCTTGAAAGTGTCACCATGGAAAAAGATTCGAGATTTAGTCGAAAAGGCAAGTTGAGTCCGCGTTTTATTGGGCCGCATGCGAAATTACCGAGAGAATTGGACGATGGCATATCGGTTGGCCTTACGGTAGAGTTAGAGAGAATTCATAACGTGTTTCACGTATCAATGTTTCTGACGTTATCGTTCGATCCTTCACATGTGATCTCCCCAACAGAAATTGAGATTCGATCGGAGATGACCTATGAAGAGGAACTAATAAAGATTTTGGCTCGAGAAATTAAACAGATTAAGAAATAAAAGTATAGCCTTAGTGAAAGTATTGTGGCACAGACATGGAATAGAGGAAGCTACGTGGGAACCCGAGGAGGCTATGAGGAAACAAGACCCAAACCTCTTTTTCTGGTAAGATTTTCTGGGACGAAAATCTCTAAAGGGGAGAATTGTGACAACCCGAATTAGGGCCTAATCGAATAGTGGTTTCGTGACCACAAATCGAGATAGAAATAATTATTTTATAATTATTTTGAGGTTATGATATGATTGCATGATTGTGTGAAAATTTTATGAAGAAATTCCATGCATAAAATGCTTAATTTGAAGTTAGGGCTAAATCGAATAAGTGCAAAACTTGCATTCTAGAAGTTTTTAGTATGAAATTGCTTTGAAATATTAATTAGGAGGTCTTAAATAGCAATTTGACCAATTTCTAAAATTTTGGACAAAAATGGGCTTGTACATAAAAATTTTCAAAGAAAGGCATTAAGGGCATTTTGGTCATTTGTATATTAAATGAAATAAAATGGGAAAAATAACACAAAATTGGTTATCATCTTCATTAGTTGCTGCTAAAAATTGCTCTCCTCCATAGCTAGGGTTTCTTCAACTTTGAAGCTCCATAGTAAGTGATTTCAAGCCCCGTTTTTAATGTTCTTTACGTTTTTGGATTCCCTTGAGTTCGATTAAGCTTATGCTAACAATAATTCAACCTAGGGTTCATATTTGGAAAAATACCCATAGGTGAAATTTGTGTATTTTGATGTTTTATGATAGAATATGAGGTTTTAAATTATGTTAGACAACTTGTGCTACTCGGTTTTAAGTGAAAACGAGTAAAAGCAGCATAATCGGTAAAAATACCTATTGTTCACAACTATGTGTTAGAGTGAGAATTTGATGTGGTCATAGAAGATAAAAATGTTCAGCATGTCATAAAACATAAGAATAAGGGCTGAAATTAAATTTCCGAGCCTAGGGGCAAAATTGTAATTTTGTAAAAGTTAGGGGCAAAAATGTAATTTTCTATAATGTGATCTTTGGATTAAAATAAATAGTATGAGTGCTAAATGAGCTAAATGTGTTGTTATAGATCAAGAAAGGCGTGGAATTGACCTCGAACGAGGGAAGGAAAAAGTTTTGGACTAAATCACAAAATTTCCACATTTTGCACCGAGGTAAGTTTGCATGTAAATATTATATTATTTTCATTTACATTCCTATATATTTCAGCCAATTATATGAATATACTAGCTGATGTTAAAATATAAATCGACTATTGGGAGAATAAAAATAAATAATAGAGAGGAATCCCGATTGAACATTCGGAGAGATCGAATAAAATAGAGGAGCGTAGCTAGGTCACATGTATGATGCTGAGTGCACATCATGTGTACAAGAAAGCTACGAAATACCATGTAGTAGCTAGGTCACATGTGTGATACGGGATGTATCCCATGTAGACAAGAGAGCTACGTAAGAGATAAATGTAGCTAGGTCACATGTGTGATACGGGATGTATCCCATGTAGACAAGAGAGCTACGTAATAAATAAATGTAGCTAGGTCGCATGTGTGATTCCAAGTGAAGGACACCATGTAGACAAGAAAGCTACTGAGACAAATTGGCTAGGTCACATGAGTGGTATTAAGTGTTCACCATGTGTACAAGAGAGCCGAATTAAATGAAGTATGATGGTGGGGCTGTGTGCTAAAACCATTAAATATCGAGGATTGATCCGAATTGTTCAACGGGATGGTTTTGTGGTGACGTTATGGTTATGGACCAATACTTATGATGAATGAATTGTGGTGAAAATGATTTGTGGCATATCTATATATGTAAGATAAAATGAGGGTAGCATAAAGAATGTGTGAAAGAGTGAAATTTGCATTAAAACTGTTTTGGACGGTAGCAGTGATGTGATTTTGAAAAATCACCAAAAATAGGAGGAACATAATTAGAGGTTGAATGAGATGTGAAAGTAAATTTTAATGAGTCTACTTTCATATAAAAGAATCAGAACAAGCAAAGGAATTTTATATTTTGAGATATTTACAATTGTGTGTGACTTGCTCAGGATGAATGTGTGATCCCCTGTTTCAACTTTGAAAAATCATTAAAAATTGTACAAAGAAAATTAAGAAATATAGTTTACATACTAAATTCCTTATTGAGTCTAGTTTTAAATGAAACAAATTTCAGGGTTATTTGAATTTTGTACTGAGAGAAATTCAATTCGTAGTGAACAGAGGTCAGACTAGTCGAGCTGTGTAACAGGGGAAGCTTTAACTAATAAACTGTACTAATCGGCTGAACCAAAAATTCTAGAAAAAAATTAGCAAAGACATTTATGAGTCTAGATTCAGGGAAATTTTACGGATTTGAATTTCGAGTTTTTCAACTCGAGTTATGATTTATTTAGTGAATATGATGCAGGGGGGACAGCTTGATCAAATTGGGACAAACAATAAAAGTATAAAAATATTTTATAATTGAGTTATGTTGTAAACATGTTAGATTTCTTATTTGTTATTTATATACTTACTTACTAAGCTATATGCTTATCTTTTTTTTTTTTTTTCTTGTCTTATAGAGTTACTAAGCCAGTTTGGGAATTGAAGATCGTCGGAGACCCATCCACGCTATCAATACTTTTTGGTACATTGTGAACACTATTTTGAAATATGGCATGTATATGGACTTGGTTATTTTGTTACGTGTCATAAATGTCTAGGTTTAAATTACTACTTATAGTATCAAGCTAATCATTTTGTATGAAACCTTTGGAGTTAGTTTGTATTGTTAATAACAGATGTTATAATGATCAAATTGCACGCTATATTTTTGTTGGGTTTTATTTAATAGTATTTACCATGATTTGTTAATACCTCGTACCCTGTTCCGGCTACGGATATGGGTAAGGGGTGTTACAAACCCCTTGGACTACTAAGGGTACCTCCCTAAACATCTTATTCACTCCTACCGACTGCCCTAACGGACTTATCACAGTCATCTCATTTGCAATAATCTCAAACATATCACCCAAAGACTCAATCTTATTGCATGCAACATATGAATGCATCGATCCAATATCAATCAAGGCTGTGTAAGATAACTCATATATAAAGAACATACCCGTTATCACATCTGGGGCATCCCCATCTTCTCGATGACGAGCAGCATAAACCAAAGCTGGCTGTCTCGCCTCAACATGGCCCGCATTTTTTCCTGGTGCTCTGCGTCCATATCCATTGCCGTTACTGCCCCTGGCCTATCCATGACCCCTTGGCAGTAGTTGTCCACCACTTGGTGGCTGAGCAGCTCCTTGACCCACTACTAGCTCTCGACCTAGCGTTCGAGGGAAATCCTTGATCCTATGCTCCATAGACCCACAAGCGAAACAAGCTCCCATTCTCTTCCAACACTCGCCTCCATGCCTTCTCCCACAATCAGCACAAGGTGGCACCCCTGGATTAGTAGCAGGGGGCCCAAACAATTTCACATACCTGTATCTGGCCCATTAAGCCCAATCATATTCATATGGCCCATTAGGCCCAAATCACTTGTATATGGCCTATTAGGCTCAAATCACATTTATATGGCCTGTTAGGCCCAGTCATATTCATATTCATGCTCATATACAAATTCCTATCACAAAGCATCAATACTCAATTTTTGCCTATTATGGGCCCAACAACCCATTGGGCCCATTTAGCCCATTCTGGCCCATTGGGTCAAATCACAACCCAAGTCCACGAAATCGCCCGTGGGCCTCAAGCAACCTATCAATTTCCCTCTTACGAGTGTTCGCGCACTCGCAAGACTACCGTAGCCAAACTTTCAGCTTTTCGGTATTTCAGCTTTTCGGCTTTTGTCGATTCATTGTGTGTGTGCAGTATATGTACACACCTGGTAAGCAAGCGTGATGCAATCTCCTTAGCCCAAACCTACAATCGATATCACTCAAATATTAATCACACGTACTTATCGATTACTTTACCAAAAGCCAAAATCTCACCTTAACCTTACCTGAACGCCAAGCCTTTACTAGCTTTTACTTTGATCACTAAACACGCGTATTTCTCAGATCTAAAGAGCAAATCGAAAGGAATCCAAAGCTAATATCTGACACTAATTCCCTACCAAAGTCGATTAGAAAGAAGTGAGGGACCGAATACTCGATACTTATCAAAAACTGATTAGGAGAGCGAACACTTACACTAGAATCGAATGGGTGGAAAGAGTAGTGGCAGCACCAAGGGTATTCGGCTCTTAGAGATTTGAATGGAAACAATTGATTACTCAGCACCAAAGAAGAGAGGAAGAAGAATCAGCTAAAGTAAAGAAAATATTGAGTAGAGGAGGGATAAGGATTCGACACAAAGAAAGAAAAGAAAAAAGGGTTTTTGGCTTTTTAGAGAAAAGGGTTTCTGGCACAAAGTGAAGGGAAATTCGTCATTAGCTTTTCAACTCTCCCATTTGGCACCTACTTATAGCCCTATAGTCGAATTCTTCAAGCCCAATTTCCCAATTTGGCTCCACTTACTTCTCACTTCTCATCTCCTCGTTTTTCTCCCTGATAACCCCTTGATCCTTTCCTTAATTTTCTCTTCTGAACACTCCACTTAGAGTCCATCTTCATGTCACTTCCATCCTTCTAGAAGGCCAAAATTAAACTCTAACAATACTAAGCTAGGATTCGAACCTTGGACCCCCTTACTAGCTACTAAGGCCACCTCACTACACCTTATGTGGCGTCACTTAGCCACTCCACCACAGGCTCTTTTTATGTCCAATTGTTTCTTCATTTATTCAAAAGCCCACCTACTTGTCAGCCCTGATTCTTTTAATAATTAAATAATAATTTTTTCTACCTCTTAATTCAAACTCAACCTTAGCTAAGACCTACTAAAATTATTGCTTGGATAAGAATATTAAACACAATTTTTATCAAAATCAAAAATAAAGAAAATTTAGGATTTTTGGATTTTGGGATTTTGGGATTTTTGGGGCATTACAACTAATGTCCGATTGAGAGAGGGAGAGCATGAAGGTTCGGGAAAGGTAAAGGAATTCAAGAGAAGAAAAGTGAGGGAGAGGAGAAACCAATCAACCCAAACATAATATTGGCGAGCCAAAATCGAAAGAACAATGCGGAGGAATAAAATGCCAAGTGATCAAGGTAGTAATCGGCCTTAGACAAAAATGAAATCAAGTAAAAAGGGTAGTTACCGGAATGGAGAGTACTTCTTAGTCTCAAAGCCTTATTCTAGATGTTGGGAGCTCACAATCGGCACCCCTCTCACCAAAACCCGAATGCCCTGAGTGCCTACCATCCCATTCGACACTAACTCTTCCACATCTCCCATTCCCCATTTTCCTCCATAACCCCTCCTAAAATCCCTCCTGTCCACCAATTCAAACAACCAAAATCCCCTACAAACCTCTCATCAGATTCGACTAACAACAAACTTATTCAAGCTTATTCAAATTCTTAGTGTTTCGGTCAAACACAACTTCCTCCCATGGCCATCAGTAAAAATAATTTCCATTTGCACAGGTAAGGATTCGAACCTCAGACCATTAGCATCAACAACATGCCACTATCCCCTATCCTAGAAAGCATTTTATGACATGTTTTTCCCATAATTATTTATAAATCTACTGTCTAGAGCCAAGGGTTTTATTCACATAAAAACAAAACTTTGGACAAGCCAAGCCTTGAACCCAAGACTTCTCAGACACTCCCAGAACACTCAGAACACTTAACCACTGAAGTAGATACACACTTGTGTCACTTTCTTGCACAATTAATTTTTTATGTGCCGCCTCCTAACTGTTCCCATGTACAAGACCTAATACTTCTATGCCCAAATTCAGGGCATTACATCTGCTCCAAACCAAACTGACCATTTTGGTGAATGATCCTTCCCATCGACGATCGGGCAAACTACATGAACTCGACTCGAACACTCAATTCGGATCACATCATTTGGTATTAGAGCTTGTAAAACGAGAAATGCCGACATTTGTATCAAGTCCGTAGTAGGTTTGTTATAAAAAAAGGTTTCGATTTAAAAAAAATTCTATCAAGTTGTATTCACGTTCTCTATTATATTTAGCATTATATTTGAAGTAAAATAAAAAGAAATTCGAATATAAAAAAAAGTTTGAAGTATTGAATTTTTTTTTATTTGTTGTTCATATCTTTTATTTTCGATCTCCAAGTATGTGTTCTACCATCTTTGCCCCTCCCCCAACGCCACACTAAAATCGAAATTTTCTTTATTTCAGCCTACCCTACACTCCTTACGTTACAACCCTTGAAACCCCTTAAAACTGACCCTCTAAGTAGCAAATAAGTCCAAAGAGATGAAATAAAAAACTACGAGAGCGAGTCGAGTGGTAAAAGGTACGAGTATGTGTGAGAGCATTTGAGAGGAAAAAGCCTTAAAAACGAGTGCAAATTCATTTTTTTCGAGTGACTAGTAAGGTTTGTGGTGAGGTATCTATTTTCTGTTTTTTATCACTTTACTTTTCAACAATAAAATCATGTTTTGAGAAGAGTTTTCAGAATCAGAATTCCAATATGTGATGTAAGAGATGGATAGAATGTGAAATCCAAATTTGACAAATTGCATGAACGATTGGACTGAGTGGAGGAAAGAGCCTGACGAAAGCCAACTTCACCAAGTCGAGGGATGGAGTCAAGACTATCAAGCAAACGATCGTCCAATGACTATTTGGGAAAAGAACTATATTGTGGTTCTTATTCATGAAGGAATTCGAGACGGGATCAAACAAGTTTCGAGTTTGAAGCCTATTATGGTGGCAAACAAGAAAGCACAAGCCGTTCTTTGTATACGCCAAGGTATTCGTCCACCGAGAATCAAATTTAAAAAGGTGATCGTTTTTCGTATATAAGTCATTCGTACGAGTCTCGAGCAACTTATCTAGCTAGCTAGTAGAGTCAACTGAACTTGTTCTTAGAACTTATCACCATCACTTGGTGTGGCGTTCTCCTATCCAACTACCATAATCTTTTTCACCTTAAACGATATAGGAACTGAGGTGACACTCATCATAGTGTTGAATCGCTCCTGAAGTTTAAGTTTGTTTTCCATCAATAATTATTTGAGCTGAACCAAATTAAATAAATTAAAACTAATACTAAATTTATTCGAAGGATAAAATAAACGAGCTAGGAATAAATAGAATTGAGCTCAAACAAGCTCAAGTGAGCTGATTTGAGCTGAACAGAGGTCGGGGAGCTGGAGATGAGTTGAGTTTGACTTGCACATAGGTGCAAGGATTATTTAGGAAGTTGGTCTGAGCTTCGCCATTAACATCAAGCTTGTTTTCTCTCAAAACTTGATTAACGAAAGCTGAAACAACTTCTTGAAATTGTCTAGCTTGTGCTCGAGTCATTGGTCCTTTAGGCAACTCGAGGGATTCTTGGCTCATGCTTGATGAGCTCCCGAGCGCGCTTACATCATTCCCCCTTCTTTAAAATGACTTGTCCTCAAGTCAGGCCACTTGCTCGCGAACAAACATTTGTCGTCATAAGGCCCTTGGTTGTCAAATGGGGTAGAATGGCTCACAATAACCTGAAAGTCACACAAGACTCGAAAAGACAAGATATTAGTCACAAACCCTCACCTTTTAGTAATGAGCCATTTCAAAGTATCATTGTCATAATAAAGAAAAGGATTAGGGACATACTGATTTATGAACTTACAGACTCACGCCAAATCCTTAGTCCAAACTAGTGCACGTAAACCGTTGCCGGGTTCAAAAATAAAAGTGGGTCTCACCTTATCATAATAATAAAGCAAGAAATTCATCGATGACAACCAACTAGAATCACAAGTCCTTCAAAAATTATTACCTCGGAAAACAACATTGTATGACTCAAATCTTGTGTACAATGATATGGAATAATATTCATCGAGATCAAGGATAAAATTTTCTCTTACCATTTCTCACAGACTTACATGTTTCTCGACTGGCAACATGGTAGGAAAACAAAACAAACTAAAATTATAAGCATGCACATCTAGTAAACAACTCTTCATGTAACAGCCCAATTTAGACCCTAATCGGAATGGTGGTTTCAGGACCACGAATCTGAGTCAAAAAAATATTTAAAAATTATTTTTTGTGTTTATTATGTATGAATTAATATCTATGAAATTTTCGTGATTTAATTTTATCGTTTGCATGTCCGATTAAATAAAAGGACTTAATCGCGTAAAAGGAAAAGTTGGTGGTTAAATGTGAAAGTGTTTAATTATTGTTGTCTTTATTAGTGGAGGCATTTAAAATGCAAATAAAATATTGGTTTTATAAGTGGATGGTAATGGGCATGTTATATATGTTTTCTAATTAAATTTGTTAAGGTTATAATGGTAAAATATATAATAATATGTATATAATAAAACATAAATAAACAAGCCATAGTTTATATTTTTTTCTTCCATGACAGAATAGCTAAATAAAAAAAGAAAAGAATAAGGTTTCAAAGGTTCGGCCACCTTCCAAGCTTGATTCAAGATTCATTTTTACTCGATTTTTGATAGTTTCTACGTTTTTGAGATCGTTGCTTCGAGTAGTACAAAACCCATGCTTGAATTTTTTATTTTGAT